>CM035849.1:113476556-114676556 GCA_020510985.1 Pholidichthys leucotaenia | reverse complement strand
CGCGTCATGGTCACCAGTGTAGAAGAGCCTGAAATGATGAGGCGATTTGATATATAAACCAAAGTTTATTTATCAGCTCTCCTAACAAGTCTCATCTTAGTGCAGAGGCAGTAGAAGGAAAAGAGACCGAATATCTCCAGCTCACTGACTTTATACTTGCACATAACAAAAGACATGCATAACAAAGGCTGACATCCCTCATTATCTTAATCCCCCCATTGTCTTGGCGCTTCCTCTCTTCTCCCTAGGGGGGCGAGGGTAGCTCCTCCGGTCTCCACCGCAGTGTCTGGGAACGTCTTTGTTCTTCACTTGGCGGTTGAGAGCCTTTGTCCTTTCAGAGGTGTGAAATTGCTTTACATATCTAATTACCAAACATTTCCACATGCTTCAACATATGTAGGTTATGGAATATATGATTAATATAGACCACAGGTTCACACTATAACATTTGGACCGACTTTTACTGATGTTTTGAGAAATCAGTCCAAACGTTGGTGAAATTACGTTTGTGAGCACACCCCAACTTTTACAAACTTTTACAAACTTTTATGAACTTTGGCTAGCATTTCCCAGCGTTGCATTCAGCGTTGTCAAACTTTTGCCAGCTTAAGCTAGCATATGTGTAGCTATTGCCAATTTAGGTTAACTTAAACAAATGAATACTCAGTGCAGGTCAGCTGACATCAGCGTCAGGTGACACTGATATAAAGATCAGCATTTGTGGAGGCTTCCTGCCATCCTGGACCTGCTTTTTTGGGTGGATTCACGCTACAACGTTTGACCAACTTTTACTGACGTTTTGGCAAACGTCTGGCTCTGCTGGCAAAAGTTGATAAAAGTTAATGATGGTGTTTGTTGGCAAACACTGGCAAAAGTTGTATTCGTTGAGAATTTTCAGCATGCTGAAAATTTGCCTACGTTTGGAAATAAATGTTGGTGAAAGTTGTGCTCTGTTTGTAAACGTTCCTCTAAGTTATGGAGAGTTTGCCTAAGTCATTCTAAGTTGAGCTCCTTTGGCAAACATTGACTGAAATGCTGGTGAAAACGGATGTTTTTAGATCAAAACTCAGTTCAGACATGCAGGAATGAAAGAGAAATACACTACCGTTCAAAAGTTTGGGGTCACCCAGACAATTATTTTGTGTTTTCCATGAAAAGTCACACTTATTTACCACCATGAGTTGTAAAATGAATAGAAAATATAGTCAAGACATTGACAAGGTTAGAAATAATGATTTGTATTTGAAATAATAATCTTTTCCTTCAAACTTTGCTTTTGTCAAAGAATCCTCCATTTGCAGCAATTACAGCATTGCAGACCTAACATGATTGCACAAGGGTTTTCTAATCATCCATTAGCCTTCTGATGCAATGAGCAAACACATTGTACCATTAGAACACCGGAGTGATAGTTGCTGGAAATGGGCCTCTATATACCTATGTAGATATTGCACCAAAAACCAGACATTTGCAGCTAGAATAGTCATTTACCACATTAGCAATGTATAGAGTGAATTTCTGATTAGTTTAAAGTTATCTTCATTGAAAAAAGTGCTTTTCTTTCAAAAATAAGGAAATTTCTAAGTGACCCCAAACTTTTGAACGGTAGTGGAGTTTCACACTTAAATGTTTCAGATCATCAAACAAATTTAAATATTAGACAAAGATAACACAAGTAAACACAAAATGCAGTTTTTAAATGAAGGTGTTTATTATTAAGGGGAAAAAAATCCAATCCTACATGGCCCTATGTGGAAAAAGTGATTGCAGTTTGTGTGAGTATACAGATATTTAATATTATCCATCCATCCATCTTCTACAGCTTAACCACTTGCACTCCGTTGTTCCGCGGGCGGGCAAGTCTCTGCGTCCTAGGACGCACGAGGGCGCACAAGAGCGCACTAGTGCGCGCGCGGACGCATGACGCATGATATACTGATGATGGTGCAGATGGAGATGGTGCTGGCCTCCAAGCGCCACTGGGAAAAAAATCTGCAAACACAGCCGCAAACAGATTAGTTCATCTGATTGACCTCTCATTCGACTAATAAGAGCCTTGAATTGGGTTTCTGAAACCTTGACGAACCAATGAATGAAAACCTAGGAAGGAGGACCCACCTCCCAACGCTTTGAATGCAGTGAGCCAATTGAAGCAGAGAAGTTCGTGAGCTGTTTTTTTTTAAGGCTGGGTGAAGACTGACTGCTGGAGCGGATCAAAAAAGGACACAGGAAGAGCTCCACAGACCCAGCAGCATGGAGACCATCCAGAAATGCAACCTGTGTGACAGGGAGTGCCATTCGTGGATCGGCATGTTCGGCCCCAGGCGGTGCTTATTTTGTATTGGTTCCAGCAGAGTAGACGTTATGATTTCTTCCATGGTCATTATAGACCGACGGAGGCTGACGACGAAGGCTGAGTGACACACACGCCTTCGCCAGTCTTTTTTTAATTACTACTGTTATTTGTTTTGAAAAATCGTTCGCCAAAAACCGCAATCATGGAAGCACAAAACCGCAATAATGGAATTATGTTTTGATCGAGTCGCGAGACCAGAACCAGAGCGGACCAGCGTCGCGTTCGTCTGACAATGAGGAGACAAGTTCACCAAGACTCCGCTGTGAAGAGGTAAGGTGTTATAAGCTAAATTATTCTCTATCCCTGAAAATTGTAATCCAAAATGACTTTTGACCGATCAGTAAATTACAGCTGTGCGGTTCACGAAGTCTGAAGTTCGTGCGCCGCGGTACAAGGGGTTGCTCGCAGTGTACAGGCTGTGAACGCCCCCCCACCCCCGCTATTCTTCTGCAGCGAGGGGGGGGGAGCCGCGGTGACTGCACTGCTGTCCTACATCACCACATAAGGCTAATCCGTTGTGTAGCGATGGCTAAAGTCCATCCTCCCTAGCGAGCGGGGGGGGGGACAACCCCCCCCCCACACACACACACAGTAGCGGGGGGGGGGGGAGCCGCTGTGACAGCGAATGTAATCTGTCATGTAGCGAGGGCCGAACTCTGTCCTTGATAGCGGGGGGGGGGGGGGGCCCCCCCCCCCCCCCACACACACACAGACACAGCCCTGAGTGTGACCTTTCCTTTGAGCCTAAAATGAAGCTTCTACATTGAATTATTCAAAAGTTACAGACGTTTTTCCAAACTGTGCCATTTGGCACAATTTGGCACAGTTCCAAAACGCCTGGGAACAGCCTGAGAACAAAGCTGTGTAAAATATTCATTTTTTGTGTTATTGTTACCAAATTTGGATCTCAGCTGGATAACACTTGGTTCTACATTTCTGTTGCATTTTCCAGCCGGAGCGGACAGCTGTGTGTTATTTACAAGCATTTGTATCCAAAAAAACACTGTGTCCAAATTTTTTTCTTCAAGTTCAGTATGTTTAGATGACTGTAACTCAGTGGCCGGAGCACGTAGAGAGATTATGTTTTTTTTGCCAAAAAATTCAAAGTGTTTTCTTTTAAATGAGACCAACCCCATGAAGATGCTGCAAAGGGTTGAAGAACAGCTTTCGATTTACTTTGGGCACGTAATTTTTTGGCATTTTTAGGAAAATTGCCTGGAGTGCAAGTGGTTAATCTGTTCGGGTCGCCGGGGGGTCCGGAGCCTATCCCAGCATCTTTAGGGCGAGAGGCAGGGTACACCCTGGACAGATCGCCAGTCCATCGCAGGGCCAACACAGAGAGACAGACAACCTTTCACACTCGCAGTCATACCTAAGGACAATTTTAGAATCCCCAGTGTTTGATGCCAATTAACCTAACTTGCATGTTTTTGGCATGTGGGAGGAAACCGGAGAAATCCCGGAGTAAACCCACGCAGACACGGGGAGAACATGCAAACTCCACACAGATCACTGTTGGTCGGGGGCTGGGATCGAACCCAGAATCCCCAGGCCAAGGGTGAGTTGCTGTGCTGCCGCAGTGCTAACCACTCCGCCACCGCGCCGCCCAAAAGAAGAATACGTTATATAAACAATTCATTATGTGTAGAACGGTAGAGACTGAGATCAAATATAAAAGATATAAAAACAAGCTAACTAATATAATGAGGACTTGTAAGAAAGAATGCTACAACAGAATATTAGAGGATAAGAATAACTTAAGAGGAATATTCAATTCAATTCAACTTTATTTATATAGCGCCATTTCACAACAACAATCATCTCATAGCACTATCAACTGTAGAGGAAACCCCCACAGTTGCAGAAAAACCCCAGCAATCAGGCGATCCCCTGTGAGCAAGCGCTTGGCGACGGTGGAGAGGAAAAACTCCCTTTTAACAGGAAGAACCCTCCAGCAGAACCAGGCTCAGGGAGGGGCAGTCATCTGCTGTGACTGGCTGGGGGGTGAGGGGATAGAGAAGATAAAAAGAACAGACATGTAGAGAGCAAACAGCACGATGGCGAATCACATCTATGGGAGAGAACAAACAGATGTTAATGACCAGCAAAAAATAAATATTTCATTGAGAGTGAAGAAAGGAGTGAAGCCCAGTGCATTATTGGAGGTCCCCCAGCTGTCTAAACCTATTAGCAGCATAACTAAGGAAGGGTTCAGAGACACATGATCCCTCCCTAATTGTAGGCTATATCAAAAAAGAAGGTTTTAACCCTATTCTTCAAAACAGAGATCGAGTCTGACTCCTGAATCCAGATTGGCAGCTGGTTCCACAGGAGAGTAGCTTGATAACTGAAGGCCCTGCCCCCCATTGTACTTTTGGAGATTCTAGGTATTACAAGTAATCCTGCATTTTGGGAGCATAGTGCTCTGTTAGGATAATATGGTAGGATTCAGATCTTTTAAATAAAAAGGGGCCTGGTTGTTTAGAGCTTTGTAAGTAAGAAGAAGGATTTTAAACTTAATTCTAAACTATGGGAAGCCAATGAAGGGAGGCCAGAACCGGAGAGATATGATCTCTCTTTCTAGTACCTGTTAAAACTCTTGCTGCAGCATTTTGGATCAACTGAAGACTTTTTAAAGATGTTTTAGGACAACCTGATAAAGAGTTACAATAATCTAATCTAGAGCTAACAAAAGTGTGGATCAGTTTCTCAGCATCACTCTGAGACGAGATGCTCCTAATCTTGGCAATATTATGCAAATAATAGAAGGCAGTCTTAGAAACAAATTTAATATGTGAATTGAAAGACAGATCTTGATCAAAAATAACTCCAAGGTTCCTCACAGAGCTATTAAGAGAAAGAGTAACCGCATCCAATCTAAAAGTTTGATTTGGAAAGGTATTTCTAAGGTTTTTTGGACCAACAAGAATGACTTTGGTCTTATCTGAATTTAATAGCAGGAAATTACAAGTCATCCAAGCTTTGATTTCCTTAAGACAGGCATCTAACTTGGCTAATTGTTTACTATCATCTGGCTTCATTGACAGATATAATTGTGTGTCATCTGCATAACAATGAAAATGTATACAGTGATTTCAAATAATGTTGCCTAACAGAAGCATATATAAACTAAAAAGAGTCTAGCACATATCCCTGTGGAACTCCATGACTGAGCTTTGAGGTGAAAGAAAACTCATTATTGACATGAACAAACTGGAACCTATCAGATAAATAAGATCTAAACCACTGCAGCGAAGTTCCATTAAATCCAACATAGTGTTCTAATCTATCAAGTAGAATATTATGATCGATAGTATCAAAAGCTATGATGGATTCTAAACCCAGATTGAAACTCTTCAAGTAAACCATTTCCCTGCAGGTGGTCAAATAATTGCGTAGCAACAACTCTTTGTAAGATTTTTGAAATGAAATGGAGATTAGAGATTGGTCTATAGTTAGCTAAAACTCCTGGATCCAGCGTTGGCTTTTTGAGTAAGGGTTTAATTACAGCCGTTTTAAAAGCCTGCGGTACATGGCCTAAAGTTAATGAAGAATTGATTATTTGAAGAATAAAGCTACCAATAAGTGGAAAGAGTTCTTTAAATAACCTGGTAGGAATAGGGTCTAAAAGACAAGTTGAAGGCTTGGATGAGGAAATTATTTTGTCTAAATATGGCAAGTGCTAAATGGGATTATTAGTAACTGATCAAAGAATGCTAATTATCCAGAATATTTTATTGAAAATGACAATTTGATAAATAATATGGAGGATGTGGTTAGTAGTTTCAATAAATTTTTTGTAAACGTTGGTCCAGAATTACCAAAATCAATAGTGACACCGGAAACCAACGATAGTGGTTCCGCCTCACTTCCGCCCTCCCAAGAGAGTAGACGCTTTTTCCTCCTCTCCTGCTCTGACTTTTTTTTTTCCTTCCCCCCCCCAACTACTGGATCCCAGCTTGCTATTGTCTGTCTGCGTCTAACTGCGACCGTCGAAAGAAAGAAATTATGGAGTTAATAAGCTGGGCTTTGAACACAATTGACACTATTTTTTCAACAAGGAAAAGTGCTCCGGGGGAAGCTGTCTGCCCCGCAGGTACGGCTCCAGCGGGCTATTTACGTGACACAAGTAATTGGAAAATCTTGTGTCTCACTAATCTCTCTATCGAAGATATTGAAGATTTGTATGTCTTCGTGGTAATGGTGATCGGGATCTTTCTGATTGGAACTGGGATTGTCCTGGTGTACCGCAAATTGCTGAAGATGGATACAACCTATCAAAATGCTGGCCAGGCGAGGTGCATCTGTCAAATTGAAAAATTGGAGAAGACCCTGATAGCGACAAATGGAGAACTGTCTCGGAAGGTGGATTACATCATGGTCTCGCTTAGGTCTTTCCACGATGGATTTAAAGCCCCGCAATGAAGGATTAAGTACTGAATCTACAGAAGAAATAAAAAGCCTTCTCTGTGATCAGTCCGATTTGGCTCAATTTCCCCATGAAAATTCCTCCTGGCTGTCTGCAGTCTGTGTTTTCAAAATCACCGAGCATAAGGCCTTGGACAGCCATCTGGACACTGCCAAGATAAGGACTCGGCGGCAGCCAGACAAAACATCTCCTGCCAAGTGTCCTTGTTGTCTCTCTTATTATCATCAACACTGCTCAACACCGCACACACATTGATCCATGAACTGAATAAAGATACACACACTGCTCTCTTGTGTCTTGTGAATCCTGTGTAGCGAATGTGCATCGAGAGCTTTTTTTTCCCTTGAAATCTTAATATTGATTAATTATGTAACCAATATTTTGAATCAATGATTTTTTTGCTCCTTCCTATTGTTCCTCGTATTATTCTTATTCTTATGCTTGTACCCACTATCCTGTTGGCAGGCGCGTCTCTGATGCTGCCGCGTCACTGGAAATGCAGGTTCATTTTCTGTGTCAAGTCAAATTCTCTCGTATGTTATCATTGATCTGTTAATGTACTTGGCAATAAATCTTTTCTGATTCTGTAAATGAAATAGAACATAGAAATCCAAACACAATCTTTTTGAGTGCAGTAAATGAAAAGGAAATTATCGAGACTGTAAGTAAATTTAAGAACAAAAAATCAACTGACTGGAATGAAATTGAAATGACAATAGTGAAAAAAGTAATTGAAGGAATTGTTTAGCCACTCATCCACATCTGTAACCTGTCATTTCAAACTGGTAAATTTCCAAACAAAATGAAAATAGCAAAAGTAATACCACTATACAAAACAGGAGACAGTCATCATTTCACAAATTACAGGTCGGTCTCTTTACTCTCACAATTCTCCAAAATACTTGAAAAAAAATCTTCACTAAGAGACTGGATGATTTAATTGAAAAACACAACCTCCTTACAGACAGTCAGTATGGTTTTAGAGCAGACAAATCTACATCTTTGGCACTGATTGAACGCATAGAAGAAATTACTAGTTGTATAGATTAAAAAAAGTTTGCTGTAGGAGTATTTATAGATTTAAAGAAAGCTTTTGACACCATTGACCACAGAATTTTACTGAGGAAACTGGAAAGGTATGGGATAAGAGGGGTTAGACTGAGTTGGGTGGAAAGTTATTTAAGTAACAGACCCCAATTTGTACAAATTGGTGAGCACAAATCACCCTTCACGAACATCTCTTGTGGTGTGCCCCAGGGGTCAGTTTTGGGACCCAAAGTCTTTATCTCTCGCCCAAAGATGCTGGGATAGGCTCCAGCCCCCCCCCCCCCCCCCGGGCGACCCAAAAACGATTAAGCGGAAGAAGATGGATGGATGGATGGATAAATGACATATGCCAAGTATCAAAAATTCTGAAGTTTATTTTGTTTGTGGATGACACAAATATCCTTTGCACTGGTGAGAATTTGCAGCAGGTTTTAGAGGTGGTCACAACTGAAATGAAAAGGTTAACACAGTAGTTTAACAAAAATAAATTATCTCTAAATCTGAAAAAAACAAAGATTATGTTGTTTGGAAATTATAAAATAAATCATGAAAGAATGATAATGATAGATGATACCAGAATAGAAACAGTACAGGAAAATAAGTTTCTGGGGGTGACACTAGACAATAAAATCTGCTGGAAACCTCACATCAGTCACATCCATGCCAAGTTGACAAAATGTGTAGGGATACTGGGGAAGACAAGACACATTGTGGACTATAAATCATTGTTCTTACTGTACAATTCACTGTTTCTACCATATCTTAACAACTGTGTAGAGGTCTGGGGAGACACCTACAGGACCAACCTACAGCCAATATGCACATTACAAAAAAAAGCTACGAGGGTAATAAATAATGTAGGATATAGAGACCATACTAACTCGTTGTTTTTAAAATCACATGCCATAAAGTTCATGGATTTAGTTAAATATAAGACAGCACAAATAATGTACAGGGCAATTAATAATCAACTCCCAACTAATATGCAAAAAAAAAAAAATCAAATAAAGAGACAATGATTATAATTTGAGAGGAGACTTTACAAAACCTAAGGTATGAACAACTAAGAAAAGTATGTACATATCTGTCTTTGGGGTGGATTTGTGGAACAGTCTGGAGCTGGATCTAAAACTATGTACAAACAGAAATCAATTCAAAAATAGGTATAAACGTTATTTGCTGAAAGGATATATGCTAGAGGAGTAGTATTAATATGTACAATTCACTATGCTCACTCTGGGACACTATGGTATGGTAGGTGGGACAGTACTGGTCATATCTGTGTATATCTGTGTTGTTTGGGGCTGGGTTTAGATGTATGGACCGTATGTATGTTGGGATGGATGGGTGTCAATGTTGATATGTACAAATATAGTTAATTGTCTACTTGGGGTCTTAAATGAGGTAATATGTATATATTTAATATGGGTTGTATTTAGGGAAAAGAGGAGTTGGAGTAAATAAGTGTTAACTTCTTCCTTCTCCCTTTCAGTCCTAAACTGACTTTCTTGCCCATGCTTTTACAAAAGGCCCATTTTCATGGTTTGTCAAAAGACATGCAACAGTATACAGCTGATTAATGTCGCCAGAAAGCTGCAGTGGGATCTCAGTGTCGAAGAACGTGTGTTCCTTCACCCTGCATATTTGCCGCTCCACATGCACCCGGAGACATGCAATAGCTTGGGTTTCCCTGACCTCACAGGCTGACATCTTGGATCTGCCAGAGAGAAATGGTGGCTTATAGATTTTACATGGCACAAAACCATCAACAAGAAAGCCTCGGTCAACCGTGATAGCCATCCCAGGGCTCAGAAAGGACAGAATCCCAGACTCTAGCATGATCTGCTTGTCACTGATGGATCCAGCATACAGTGGTGAAATGAACGTGACTGCCCCATGAGGAGCAACTCCTAGCAGATCTTTCAGAGTACAGTGGGACTTACAGGCAGAGAACACTTCACTCTGAAGAAGAGGTGATGATGGGCACTGACACCTCAGCTCAGTGCAGTCCAACATGACAGTAGTGTCTTCAAAGTCCTTAAACTCTGTTGGCATATGCTCCCTTTTCTCCTCTGGTATCCAGATCCTCACTGAGCCAAGCACTAGGTACAGAAAATTGCTCCATGTGGTAATAATTCGACTCACTGTGGACTGGTGGACCCCATACCGGTCAGCAAGGTCATGCTGTTTTGAACCCAGTACAAGGTAGTTCAGGAACATAAAAAGCACATCTATTGGCTGCAGGGAATGAGTCTGTAAGAAGGAGATGGTTCATTATTTTTCTGACATTTTTTGATATCGTTTTTTGTCATGCCAGTCCATAGAAGAATCATACAGTATCAACGTAATTTTTAAGACAAACACTTACTGTAGTATGATTCGGCTCGATGAAGTTGCCCCTCTGCGCTTGTGTGACAGTGCTGGCTCTGTCAAGCTCCAGAAGTGCATAAGATGGGCTCCTCCGGGCTCGCCGGAGGAACTAACCGAGGCAGCAGTTGGACGGGAGCCGGATTGGAGTTCGGGGGCGGCGGTGGTGTGAGACGGGGACCAGTGGAGGACCACCGGGACCCAGCCAGACAATAGCCTGAGTCAAAGCCCAGTGGCGAGGCCCAGCGGAGGAATTACTGAGGCAGACGGCGGTAGGTGGCGGGGCTCAGCGGAGGAATTACTGAGGCAGATGGCGGTAGGTGGCGGAGCTCAGCGGAGGATCTACCGGGACCCCAGCGGAGCTCGGCTGCAGCGGCGGTGTGCGGCGGGACTCGGTGGAGGAGCTGGACAGGACAGGAGCTCGGTTACGGCGGCGGTAAGCAGTGGGACTAGCAGCGGAGGGGGCTAGCTGAGGCCCAGCTGGATTCGAGGTCGGTCGGATCGGATACCGGCGACACAAGCAGAGATTGTTTTTACTATCCACAGGTCAGTAAAAATGCCACCAAAGAAGGAGGAAATGGAAGAGATCAAAAAAATCTCTGAACTTCTTGTCAGAAGAAGTGGCCAAAATGGTTAGCCAGCAGGCCAAAATAATAGGCCTAATGGAAGAAGTATGAGACTTAAAATTAACAATCCAGGAAAAAGACAAAAAAATTACGGACTTGGAGTGACGCGTCGAGGATCTTGAACAAGGTTCTCGTATGGATGACCTAGTTATAAATGGACTAGACATCAAATCTCAATCATACGCTCATGCTACAACAGGACTGAGAGGTGAGGAGGCTCCCCTGAGTGAATCAGTCTCCCTAGAAAACCAGGTGCTTCAGTTCCTTGACAGTAGAGATATAAAGGTCGAAGCAAATGCAATTTCAGCCTGTTATGCTTTACCCAGAAAAGATAATAAAACAAAGAAATCAATTGTGATGCGCTTTGTGAACAGAAGGGTAAAGAATGACATACTGAGGCAGGCCAGAAAGCTACGGGGAACAGAAGTTTACCTAAATGAACACCTAACAAAAACAAATGCTGAAATAGCACGGCAAGCACGGATGCTGAAAAGACAAAATAAGATACAGGCAACATGGACAAGAAATTGTAGAGTTTGGATCAAACTAAATGGAACACCTGAGCAAGCAAAGAGTATAATGATCAGAGATGTTACTGACTTAGATAAATACAGATGAACACTGATTAAGAAAATTAAGAGACAATGATAATCCATATTCACACACACGGTAAGAATAGTTCTTTTGACATAACATGTCAATGTACTTTAAAAAAAAAAATATAAGCAAAACAAACAAAAAACTTATGACTGACTTGAGTAGACTTCAATTAGCCCCAGTTGGAGGAAGTCATTTGACACAGAGTAAGGATACTCAAACTCTGAAAATATGCCATTACGCTGAACATAAACTACAAGAGATGGAGAGCGATATTGATCCTGATAACCACTTTTTCAATAATATTCATAACCATTGTGAATATTACACTGAAAAGCAATTCAAAAGTCAAGTGCAACTAGATGGTAAACTATCAATAATACACTTCAACAGCAGAAGTCTTAACAAAAACTTTCCACAGATTCAGGACTATTGAAAACAGCTAGACAGAAAATTTACAGCTATCACAGTCTCTGAAACTTGGCTTAATGAAGAGCAGGCTCCCCTGATGGCAATAGAGGGATATCAGATGCTTCATATTAACAGATCTCAAAAAAAGGGTGGTGGTGCACTGTATATTGATGACCTGTATAGGTGTAAGCTTGTAAATGGAATGTCCTTTGCACTACCAGGGATTTTGGAATGTGTTACTGTTGAGATTGACCAAGATAAAACAAAAAATCTAATTATAAGTTGTATATATAGAACGCGGGGAACTTGCATTGAGACATTCAGAGATCAATTAGTCGAGCTGTACAATAATATTACTAGTAAGAAAATGGTAGTAATTTGTGGAGATTTCAATATTGATTTACTAAATCCACATCAACAAAATGTAATTACAGAGTTCATGAACTCAATGTACAGCATGAGTCTATATCCCACAATAACACATCCCAGTAGAATCACAGTTCACACTGCTACACTTATTGACAACCTGTTTGTTAATATTATTGATAAGAAAATAGAAAGTGGATTATTGATAAATGATATAAGTGACCTCTTGCCAACCTTTGCACTTACCCATGGCCACACGGGGGCCAATACAGAAAAAATTTTAAAATCGTTCAGACACAAATCACCAAATACAATCAGTTCTTTTAAAGAGGACTTGCTGAAGCAAGACTGGACAGAAGTCTATGTATCAGATGTAAATGAAGCCTATGACACATTTATAAACATTGTAACCACTCTTTATGAAAAAAATTGTCCATTAGTAAAAACAAAGCTTAAACATAAATTTGCCGATAAGCCATGGTTAACCAAAGGATTACAAAAGGCGTGTAAAAAGAAAAATTTATTATATAAAGCTTTCCTAAAGAAAAGGACAAAAGAAGCAGAGCAGCGGTATAAAACATACAAAAATAAGTTAACATATATAATAAGATGTAGTAAGAGAGACTATTACAGTAAAGAACTGGAGAAAAACAGAGACAATACTAAAAATACATGGACAATACTTAACAGTATTCTTGGAAATAAAAGCAGAAATACAAGCTACCCAACCGATTTTTCAAAAAATAATAAAACGACTCAGAGTGTGAATGCAGCTTCACCTGCAGATGAATTTAATAACTTTTTTGTTAACATTGGTCCTAATTCGGCTTGAGAAATACCCATTACGGCGCCTACAGGTAATACAATAAGCAATAACACTGCTATAAAAGACTCCATTTTCATAAAGAACACAGACGAGAGAGAGGTCATTGAAATTGTTAAATCGTTTAAAAGTAAAACATCTACGGACTGTGATGGTATTGACATGCTCTTAGTCAAAACTATTATTGAATGCTTAGTGAAACCACTGACGTATATATCTGTAACCTGTCTCTCCAAACAGGTATATTTCCCATTGCAATGAAAATAGCTAAAGTAATTCCGATATACAAGACGGGTGACAAAGGGGAATTCTCAAACTATAGACCAATTTCACTATTGCCGCAATTTTCCAAGATACTTGAAAAAATATTCTATGAGAGAATTGACAACTTCATACTGAAGAATAATTTATTGTGTGAGCAGCAATATGGGTTCAGACACAAGAAGACAACTGCATTTGCTCTAATGGAATTTATAGAAAAAATATCAACTGCCATTGAAAATAAAGAGTATTCAGTTGGGGTATTCCTAGATCTTAAAAAAGCATTTGATACAGTGGATCATAATTTATTATTAAAGAAACTACAAAATTGTGGTATTAGAGGGGTAGCACTATCCTGGTTAAGTTACTTAAAGAATAGATATCAGTATGTATGTGTTGGTAACAAAAACTCACAGTTACTGAAGGTTACTTGTGGAGTCCCACAGGGTTCAGTTTTGGGGCCATTGTTATTCAATATGTATATAAATGTAAAGTTTCAGAAAAAATGGACGTAATATTGTTTGCCGATGACACTAATCTATTATTCAATGGAAGCAATTTGGAACAACTTCTGGATACACTCGGAAAGGAATTAGGAAAGCTTAAACTGTGGTTTGATTCAAACAAATTAACGCTCAATTTAAGTAAGACAAAATTTATAGTCTTTAACAACCATCACAACAACTCAGTATCTAAACTCAGTGTAAATGGTGTAGAGATTGAAAGGGTATCTGAAACTAAACTTCTTGGAGTAATAATTGATAATAAACTGTGTTGGAAGTCACATATTAATTATATTAAAGGTAAAATATCCAAATCAATTGCAATACTACACAGAGTGAAATATTTGCTGAATCAACCCACACTATATACCTTGTATCATTCATTAATACTCCCATACATGACATATTGTACTGAAGTATGGGGAAATACATATAAAACAAACATATATCCAGTCTTTATGCTTCAGAAGAGAGCTATTAGAATAATAAACAAAGCAGCTTACAGGGAACCAACAAACCCACTTTTTCTTAAATTAAAAGCTCTCAAGTTGAAAGATCTGGTTGACTTTAAAACTGCAATAATAATGTTTAAAGTGAAGAATCTATCACTGCCCGCAAATATCCAAAAGTTGTTCCAAATAAGAGAGAAACAATATCATTTCAGAGGAACATGTATATTTCAAAAACCTTCAGTGAGAACTACCACCAAGCAACACTGTGTTTCAGTGCAAGGAGTCAGATTATGGAACGATTTTGGACCTGAATTAAAATCATGTACAACGCTTGGACAATTTAAACAAAAACTAAAGGAAGAAATACTCCAAACATATATACAAGATGACATGTAAAATCACATAAGGATTGTCATATCCAGCCTGTGTTGTGTTGTAGCTTAGTTTTTTGTCACATTTTGTCCTAGCTTCATTCTGAATTGTAATCGCTCTTGTTTTGTTTTTTTCTTTTGAATTCTTGGATGGAACATGGGTGGGCAATATAAGCTGCGGCTTCAGCCATCACCCATTTCGGATAACTTATGTTGAACTGTATAATCAGAGGAGTTATTGTCTAATTTGACCTTGTTGGATTTTCTTTCCCCCTTTGTTATATTATTCAGTTTCTTTTAACCTGTACTTTTAATCTATCCGAAATAAATAAAGATTCATTCATTCATTCAAGATGTTCATACAATGCAAACCTTACAAAAAAGGAGCCCACTGTTAAAATGTTCAAAAGAAAACACAAAAAGATAACAATCTTGTATCATACATAGGGAGGGGACTCACATGCTCATGTGAGTCCCCTCCCTTGCTTTCTCTTCCTTTTTCCCTTCTCTCCACCGCTTTCCCCCTCTACTTTATATGTATCATAACAAAAGCATTATTAAATAAGCTGTCCCAAATAATATTCTGCCTGTTAATGTCATCATATATTGCATATCCAGTACCCATATGTAATACAGAATCTTCAGCATTTCAATTTACTGCAGCATTATACGTACATTTCCTGTGGAAACTGCATATTGACGAGTCTATATGTACAGTGAAATAATCATCCATCTTAATCGAGTCATGTTAGGCTTAATATACAGTGGGGCAAAAAAGTATTTAGTCAGCCACCAATTGTGCAAGTTCTCCCACTTAAAAGATGAGAGAGGTCTCCAATTTTCATCATAGGTATACCTCAACTGTGAGACAAAATGAGAAAAAAAAAAATCCAAAAAATCACATTGAAGGATTTTTAATGAATTAATTGGTAAATTCCTCAGTAAAATAAGTATTTGGTCACCTACAAACAAGCAAGATTTCTGGCTCTCACAGACCTGTAACAACTTCTTTAAGAGGCTCCTCTGTCCTCCACTCATTACCTGTTTTAATGGCACCTGTTTGAACTCGTTATCAGTATAAAATACACCTGTCCACACCCTCAAACAGTCAGACTCCAAACTCCACTATGGCCAAGACCAAAGAGCTGTCAAAGGACACCAGAAACAAAATTGTAGACCTGCACCAGGCTGGGAAGACTGAATCTGCAATAGGTAAGCAGCTTGGTGTGAAGAAATTACTAACTAACTAACTAACCTGCACTTATATAGCGCTTTTCTAGTCACAAAGACCACTCAAAGCGCTTTCATCAATACCAACCCTCCATTCTAAGGGCCTATAGGAAACAGATATCTAGGGACAATTTAGAACAGCCAATTAACCTAACATGCATGTTTTTGGCATGTGGGAGGAAACCGGAGAAATCCCGGAGTAAACCCACGCAACACGGGGAGAACATGCAAACTCCACACAGATCACTGTTGGTCGGGGGCTGGGATCGAACCCACGATCCCACGATCCCCACAATTCCCCGGCCAAGGGTAAACTGTGCTGCCGCAGTGCTAACCACTGCGCCACCGTGCAGCCCGAAATCAACTGTGGGAGCAATTATTAGAAAATGGAAGACATACAAGACCACTGATAATCTCCCTCGATATGGGGCTCCATGCAAGATCTCACCCCGTGGGGTCAAAATTATCACGAGAACGGTGAGCAAAAATCCCAAAACCACATGGAGGAACCTAGTGAATGACCTGCAGAGAGCTGGGACCAAAGTAACAAAGGCTACATCAGAAACACACTACGACTCCAGGGAGTCAAATCCTGCAGTGCCAGACGTGTCCCCCTGCTTAAGCCAGTACATGTCCAGGTCCGTCTGAAGTTTGCTAGAGAGCATTTGGATGATCCAGAAGAGGATTGGGAGAATGTCATATGGTCAGATGAAACCAAAATAGAACTTTTTGGTAAAAACTCAACTTGTCGTGTTTGGAGGAGAAAGAACACCATACCTACTGTGAAGCATGGGGGTGGAAACATCATACTTTAGGGCTGTTTTTCTGCCAAGGGACCAGGACGACTGATCCGTGTAAAGGAAAGAATGAATGGGGCCATGTATCATGAGATTTTGAGTGAAAACCTCCTTCCACCAGCAAGGGCATTGAAGATGAAACGTGGCTGGGTCTTTCAGCATGACAATGATCCCAAACACACCGCCCGGACAACGAAGGAGTGGCTTTGTAAGAAGCATTTCAAGGTCCTGGAATGGCCTAGCCAGTCTCCAGATCTCAACCCCATTGAAAATCTTTGGAGGGAGTTGAAAGTCTGTGTTGCCCAGCGACAGCCCCAAAACATCACTGCTCTAGAGGAGATCTGCTTGGAGGAATGGGCCAAAATACTAGCAACAGTGTGTGAAAACCTTGTGAAAACTTACAGAAAACGTTTGACCTCTGTCATTGCCAACAAAGGGTATATAACAAAGTATTGAACTTTTGTTATTGACCAAATACTTATTTTACCGAGGAATTTACCAGTTAATTCATTAAAAATCCTTCAATGTGATTTTCTGGATTTTTTTTCTTATTTTGTCTCTCATAGTTGAGGTATACCTATGATGAAAATTGGAGACCTCTCTCATCTTTTAAGTGGGAGAACTTGCACAACTGGTGGCTGACTAAATACTTTTTTACCCCACTGTATATATATAATGTGAATGCTGTGGATATTGAAAATGGGCACTTTAACCATGTCAATTTAATATTCAATATTTTTTCATCAGCAGGAGCAATATTTTTCGGATAGATTGTTTACTACAAGATTTATTTTCTATTATTGCATTTTTAGCTTTGTTGCTGTATTTCTTATCATGCCTGTTATGCTACTTTTAAAACACTACAAATAAACAGGGATTCTCTAATTCATAAACTGATATCAGGACATGAACAAATCCATAACATTAACACATTTGGTGCATTCAGATTTACCTTGTGAAAAAACGGATGTCTCTGTCAGACTCAGCAAAACGCTGTACTCCAAACCGCTGCTTGATGGTTAGCTTCTCGATCTGTTGTTTTAGCTGGTCAGTCTCCTCTGAGAGACATGTTTTCAGCCAGGGCCATGTCAACGATAGCAGGGTCCGGAGCCGAGGCGTAGTCATGATCACGGTGTATGCTAGCACTCTGGTTGCTAACTGTATGATCCAGTGGATCATCCTCCACCCGTCGCTGTCTCCTCTCCCAGAGCCCCAGTCTTGACTGTGGAATGGAGTAATTGTTCCATTCAAACAAAGAAGGGATTGCTCCCTTCTTTAAGATAAGATAAGATAAGCCTTTATTAGTCCCACAACGGGGAAATTCCAGGATTGCAACAGCACAGGGATAGCAACACTCAGAGCAACAATCAGAAGGCAAGAAAAAAACAAGCAAGCAAGAGCAGCTAATATACATATGTACATATTACTATAAAATATACACACACACACACACACACACACACACAGTGCAGAGCATTGTAGCTGGATGGAATAAATATATGAATATATAAACACACAGTGCAGAGCATTGTAGCTAGATGGAATAAATATGTAAATATATAAACACCCACAGTACGGGGCATTGCAGCTAGGTGGAATAAATATGTAAGTATATAAACACACAGTGCGGAGCAATGTAGCTAGATGGAATAATATGTAGATATATAAAAACACAGTGCGGAGCATTGTAGCTAGATGGAATAAATATATAGATATATAAATATAAACACACCCAGTGCTGAGCATTGTAGCTAGATGGAATAAATATGTAAATATATAAACACACACAGTGCAGAGCATTGTTGCTAGATGGGATGAAACAGCATAACCGTCTACTTAGTTATCCTACATGGTATGATTATGTGCCCATACATATTCTCACCCTCCATAGTGACTGGTATTTTCCTAGTTGTATGCCGGAGGGGACCATTGTGTAAGTCTATTGCATCTTTTGCATTCAAAAAACTATTAGTTTGTTACGTCTTTTTGCTATCTCTGCGAGCAGCCCTGCTTAGGTTGTACAGTCTGACAGCCGTTGGTAGGAAGGACCTACGAAACCTCTCGGTTGTGCACCTGGGATGATGTAGTCTGCTGCTAAATGAGCTCCTCAGTGCATTCAGTATGTCCTGCATAGGGTGGAACTCGGACTCCAGCAGAAATGACAGTTTAGCCACCGTCCTTCTCTCTCCTATCTCCTCCACCGGATCAAGGCGCTGCCCCAGGACAGAGCTAGCTTTCTTAATCAGTTTGTTCAGTCTCTTCCTATCGGCTGCAGTAATGCCACTGCCCCAGCAGACCACTCCAAAAGTGATGGCTGATGCCACCACCGTGTCATAGAATGTCTTCAGCAGCGCCCCTTGTACACCAAAAGACCTGAGTCTCCTCAGCAGGAACAGCCTGCGCTGTCCCTTCTTGTAGAGTGCGTCAGTATTGTGTGACCAGTCTAGTTTATTGTTCAGATGAACACCCAGGTACTTATAGGATGTCACCATCTCGATGTCTGTTCCCTGTATATTTACTGGTGCTGTGAGGGGCTGCCCATGCCTACGGCAGTCCACCACCAGCTCCTTAGTTTTCCTCGCGTTGATCTGGAGGCAGTTCCGATGGCACCAGTCCACGAAGTCCTGGATAAGCCCTCTGTACTCAGCTTCATCTCCATTGGAGATGAGGCCAACGATCGCAGAGTCATCAGAGAACTTCTGTAGATGGCAGTGTGTTGTGTTGTGTGAGAAGTCTGCAGTATAAAGAGTGAACAGGAAGGGAGCCAGCACCGTTCCCTGGGGGGCCCCCGTGCTACTGATGATCGTGTCGGACACACAGTCCCGGGTTCTCACAAACTGAGGCCGGTTTGTGAGGTAGTCCAGGATCCATGATGACAGGTGCTGGTCCACCCCTGCGTGCAGCAGCTTGTCCTTCAGGATCATCGGTTGGATGGTGTTGAAAGCACTGGAGAAGTCAAAGAACATGATCCTCACCATATTCCCGGGCTTCTCCAGGTGGGACAGAGAACGGTGAAGGAGGAAGATCACCGCATCCTCCACCCCAATGCCATGCTGGTAGGCGAACTGGAGTGGATCCATCGTTGGTTCCACCAGGGGGCGGAGGTGAGCAAGGAGCAGTCTCTCCAGGGTCTTCATCAAGTGGGACGTCAAGGCCACCGGTCTGTAGCTGTTCAGGTCTTTGGGGTGGGAAGTTTTTGGTACAGGTACCACACAAGATGTTTTCCACAGCTGTGGTACCCTCCCCAGCTTCAGGCTCAGGTTGAAGATGTACGTCACAATCCCACACAGCTGGTCTGCACAGGATTTGAGGAGCTTTGCGCTGATGCCGTCCGGTCCCGACGCCTTCCTCGCCTTGATCTTCCTCAGCTCCGTCCTCACCTGGGTCCTGGTCAGGGTCAGGATGGGGGGCTGTGTGTTGGGAGTGGGGGGGTGTTGGTGGAGTGGGGAGTGGGCAGCAGGACTTGATTTCTTTAGAGGCAGCAGTGGTTGTTGTGCAGTCAGGGGGGAGGGCGGTTGATCAAACCTATTGAAAAACAGATTCAGGTTGTTCGCCCACTCCCTGCCCCCCGTGGCCTGGGGGGAGGTATTCTGGAGCCCAGAGATGGTTTTGAGGTTTCTCCAGACCCCGCTGATGTCGCTCTGTTGCAACTTGTCCTCCATCTTCTTCCTGAAGCTGTCCTTGCCTTCTCTGATCTTTCTCCTCAGCTCCCTCTGTACGGACTTCAACATCTCCCTGTTCCCCGACCTGAAGATCCTCTTCTTCTCTCTCAGAAGTGTTTTAATCTCAGGGTTGATCCAGGGTTTGTTGTTTGAGCAACACCGTATGGTCTTGGTGGGAACGGATTTGTCCACACAGAAGCTGAGGTAGTCTGTGAAGGTGTGAGTGAGGCCATCGATGTCCTCACCATGTGGATTGCAGAGCTGCTTCCAGGCGGTGGCTTCAAAACAGCCTTTAATAGTCTTTGTCCAGTCTCAGATGATGGTTCATGGATGTCCTCCTGTCTGAAATGCTGGCTGCAGACTCTAGTATGGGGGGTAACTGTAAAGTTAACTCTCAGGATAGCAACGATCCATTTTCGCCTGGTTTCTTCGTGTGATGGAAATGTATGAAAACTAAGTACTTGTACTTACTAGAGGCCTGACACAAAGGTACACAGCAATGTTCCGCTGTAATGTAGTTTGGTTATGGTTATATGGAGATGTATAAAGTTATTTCTTTTTAACTTGTTTTAAAATACACAGTCATAAAAACTGCATTTAACATCTTTAATCTACAGATAGGTTTTTTTTGCCTTCAGACTTTAGAGTTTATGATGAGCAAGTAGGGCTGAAACTAACAAGTATTTTTGTTACATATTAACCTGTTGATTCTTTTTACTTATTTGATTCAACATTTTAGCTATAATTTTTTGAAGACAAAAATGCTCAGCCCAAAATCAGAGCTCAAGGTCATCAACTGTGTTGTTTTGTAAAACAAAAATCTCAGAACTAAAAATTTTTCAACTTGTAATGCAAAAACAAGAAAGGTGGCACATTTTAATGTTTAAGAAGCTGAAACAGTATTTTTATAATACTGGAAAAGGGTGCATTAGCAAATAGTCGATCAAATTTGCTGCTGTTTGACTAGTTGATTAGCCAACTAGTCATTGCAGCACTATGAGCAAGCGCTTTTTTCACTGTTTATGGAGAGGATGGAGCTGGAGGATAAATGTAGCCGACAGGGAAACAGTCCTTGACACGAGACTGGGGATATGGTTTATAGTTTATTTGTCAAGGGCCATGTACAGAAAAACATTAAACACAGGGTAAAGATGCTCTGTACCAGATTATAGCATTCTCACAAATTTCCATCTGTAGTCCCTGAGGCAGACAAGAAGATTAAAAAAAAAAATGGCACATATAATAAGCAATTGAAGTCCAATTTCAAAATTTGTTGTCCCTGAAACAAGCAGGGAATAAGTTTAACCCCTTGCACTCCGGTCAATTTCCCTAAAAACGCCAAAAAATAACGTGCCCAAAGTAAATCGAAAGCTGTTCTTCAACCCTTTGCAGCATCTTCATGGGGTTGGTCTCATTTAAAAGAAAACACTTTGAATTTTTGGCAAAACAGTCATAATCTCTCTAAGTGCTCTGGCCACTGAGTTACAGTCATCTAAACATAGTGAACTTGAAAATAAATTTGGCCTGGGTGTTTTTTCGGATACAAATGCTTGCAAATAACACACAGCTTCAGATCCGGGCTGGAAAATGCAACAGAAATGTAGAACCAAGTGTTATCCAGCTGAGGTCCAAATTTTGTAACGATACCACAAAAAATGAATATATTACACAGCTTTTTCCTCAGGTAGTTCCCAGGCGTTTTTGAACTGTGCCAAATTGTGCCAAATGGCACAGTTTGGAAAAACGTCTGTAACTTTTGAATGATTCAATATAGAAGCTTGATCTTGGGCTCTAATGAAAGGTGACACTAAGGGCTGTGTGTGTGTGTGGGGGGGGGGTGTCCCCCCCCCTCGCTACAGAGGACAGACATCGCCCATTGCGCCACGGTCCGTCATGTAGCGATGGCGCACAGCTGTAGTTTACCGATCGGTCAAAAGTCATTTTGATTACAATTTTCAGGGATAAAGAATAATTTAGCTTAGAACACTTACCTCTTCACAGCAGAAGCGGAGCTGGCGAACTTCTTCCTCATTGTCAGACAAACGCGACGCTGGTCTCGCAACCCGATCAAAACATAATTCCATTATTGCGGTTTTGCGCCTCCATGATTGCAGATTTTGGCGAACGATTTTTCAAAACAAATAACAGTAGTAATTAAAAAAAGACTGGCGAACGCGTGTGTGTCACTCAGCCTTCGTTGTCGGCCTCCGTTGGTCTATGATGACCATGGAAGAGAATCATAACGTCTACTCTGCTGGAACAAAAACAAAAAAAGCACCGCCTGTGGCCGAACATGCCGATGCGCGAATGGCAGTCGCTGTCACACAGGTTGCACTTGTGGATGGTCTCCGTGCTGCTGGGTCTGTGACAGTTCTTCCTGCGTGTCCTTTTTTCATCTGCTGCAGCAGTCTGTCTTCATCCAGCCTTACAAAAAACAGCTTGCGAACTTCTGTGCTTCAATTGGCTCGCTGCATTCACAGTGTTGGTAGGCGGATCCTTCTTGCTAGGTTTTCAGTCATTGGTTCTTCAAGGTTTCAGAAACTCAATTCAAGGCTGTTATTAGTCGAATGAGAGGTCAATCAGATGATCTAATCTGTTCGCGGCTGTGTCTGCAGTGGAAGAACGGAAATGCAGCTTACGCAGCTCCATCGTGCGCTCTGGGACGCAGAGACTTGCCCGCCCGCGGTACAACGGAGTGCAAGAGGTTAAAAGATGAGAGAAACAGCACACATAAATACAATTTGAGTACAATTTCAAATCCCATTTAAGGGAGCGAGTCAATGCTGGCAGAATTGATTGCTTAAAATTCATTTTTTAGTCTCTGTGGAAAACTCTGTAATTTGTTCTGGTTTTCAAAGCAGTGGGGGCTTGTTCCATTCTGTTATGGTTTTGTATGAGAAGGCTGCAACAATGCCACCTAGAGAAAGTCCTTGTTATTCTGGTATTTTGTTCAGAAGTTAAGTACACAAAAGTCTTAAGAGGTAGGGGGTGCAGAATCATTGATACTTTTAAAAACCAACTGTATATTTGCATACATTATCATATTTTCAAAGCTTAACATCTTGTGTTTGGCAAGTATACTACAATGGTGATACTGTCATGTCTTCTTATCCAGAATTTTGATGGATTGTTTATACAGGGATTCCAAGGGTTTCAGAGTCATACTGTTGACTTATGACCAGCATGATATGCAATAGGAGAAATGTGTCAAAATCATGGCATTCAGAAAGGTTTTTGATTCTTTTAGTGAGTTTCTGATGCATCGAATGTTTGCAAGGTTATATTTCAGAGTGCGGCTCATCCACTTTATTTGCTTTTTAAAGCGGCGCATGGGATCTAATGTGACACCCAAATACTTAAACTATGTTACATTTTCTGTATTTCCTCCATTTACAGTTATACTCGGATAGTGCATAGGATTTTGTTTGTTAGTAAAATACATGGTAGCTGTTTTTCCTACGTTCAGAGTGAGGCATGATTGATGAAGCCATTTTGACACCTTCTCTATTGCTATCATTAACTTGTCAGCCACTTGTTTGGCATCCTTCCCATGTGTGTAGATGACTTGTGTCATCTACATACATCTGAATTTTTACGTCATCTTCACATACTGATGGCAAATCATTAATGTGCAAAGTAAAAAGCAGTGGGCCTAAAATTGAACCTTGTGGTACTCCCATGGTGCATACCTTTGATTGGGGTACAGTATTGTTTATGCGTACACACTGGGAGCGACCAGATGAATATGATTTTAACCAGCTAAGGGTATTCATGGACAGTTTATATCCTGATAGTCTAGCCTGGGGGAAAAAATTCAAAGAAATTTTTTTGCTTTAATCCCTGGACATCAGGTGGTGTTACAAAGAATGACTGAACATATCCTTTAAAGTTTATCACTACGTGTCTTCGTTATCCCCCTCTGGCCACCAATGCTCCGACTATTTGTTGGTGTTTAGGACAGTCCTCTACATTTGTTATGAATAAGTGTAAAATGCTCCTATGGGCCCCTGTTTTGACAAAGAGTTAATTGTTCTTTAATTTCTGTGTTTTACAGTTGCAGGTAGGAGTTGAATTTGAAGCCAATACAAGGATGCAAGACACCACAACATCTTTTGGTTACCAGATGGATCTCCCCAAAGCTAACCTACTCTTTAAAGGTAAATGAATACAGCCATATGCACAAAACTAAACAGTTAATTTGAAAATGACTACATTTTAAAGTAAAATTGTCAACTTCATCTTCTGCAGGCACTGTTGACAGTAATTGGGTGGTAGGGGCAACCCTTGAGAAGAAACTGGTGCCACTGCCTCTTACGCTGGCCCTCGGGGCTTTCCTCAACCACCGCAAGAACAAATTCCAGTGTGGCTTTGGTGTCACCATTGGCTAGAAATACAGAGATTTCCTCCAACCAGCTCACTAGCTACAGCTTGGACTGGCACAGATTCACAGAAACCTGGACTAAGTTTCTACAAAATTACTTCAGAGACTCTCTTGCAACCGTGATTTCTGGAGCATAAAGAGAGAAAGGAGAAGTAAGGAGCCAGGACTGACCAAGCCATGCCTACATACTGTAGCACAAATGTCTTTCCTTTATTGGATATAGCCAGAATCTAGAGATGTACAGTTGTGCTCATAAGTTTACATATCCTGGCGGAATTTGTGATTTTTTTTTTATTTTTTTATTTTTTTTTTGGGGGGGGGGGGCATTTTTCAGAGAATATGAAGGATAATACAAAAACTTTTCTTTCACTCATAGTGGTTGGGTGAAGCCATTTATTACCAGACAATTGTGTTTACTCTTTTTAACCTCTTGCGCTCCGTTGTACCGCGGACAGGCAAGTCTCTGCGTCCTAGAGCGCACGAGGGCGCTCTCGTGCGCTCTAGGATGCATGGTGTAGATGGTGACGTAGGTGGTGATGGTGATGTAGTGGCGTCCAAGCGCGCACTGAAAATAAAAGCTGCAGACACAGCCGCGAACAGATTAGTTCATCTTATTGACCTCTCATTCGACTAATAAGAGCCTTGAATTGGGTTTCTGAAACCTTGAAGAACCAATGACTGAAAACCTAGCCAGAAGGACCCGCCTGCTGTGAATGCAGTGAGCCAATTGAAGCAGAGAAGTTCGCGAGCTGTTTTTTTTAAGGCTGGGTGAAGACTGACTGCTGGAGCGGATGAAAAAAGGATTAGACGTTATGAGACGTTATGATTTCTTCCATGGTCATAGACCGACGGAGGCTGACGACGAAGGCTGAGTGACACACACGCCTTCGCCAGTCTTTTTTTAATTACTACTGTTATTTGTTTTGAAAAATCGTTCCCCAAAACCGCAATCATGGAAGCACAAAACCGCAATAATGGAATTATGTTTTGATTGGGTCACGAGACCAGAACCACGAGCGGACCAGCGTCGCGTTCGTCTGACAATGGGGAAGAGAAGTTCGCCAGGACGCTGCTGTGAAGAGGTAAGGTGTTATAAGCTAAATTATTCTTTATTCCTGACTATTCTTCTGTAGCGAGGGGGGGGGGCACGGTGACTGAGCTGCTGTCCCACATCCCACATGAGGCTAATCCGTCATGTAGCGATGGCCAATCTCCGTCCTCTGTAGCGAGGGGGTGGGGACAACCCCCCCCCCCCCCCCACACACACACACACACACAGACACAGCCCTGAATGTGACCTTTCATTAGAATCAGAATCAGAATCAGGTCTATTGCCATTGTTCATGTAGTACACAAACTAGGAATTTGTCTCGGTGCAATGCTGCAACATTAAACATGATAAGATAAAAGAAATAAACTATACATGCAATAAAGTGTAGAATAAGAGTAAGTGATACTGGTCAGCAGTTAAAATATATTAGCGAGCAGCAGATACTGTGGAGAACTATATAGTGCAGTCGGTAATGCAGGAAGAAAACAGTGATGATTGACATGAGTCTGGTTGAGCTGCTGTACATAGTGCACGAGAGTCAATAAGTCACTTAGTGTTCAGCAGTCTGATGGCAGAGGGGAAGAAGCTGTTCATGTGACGGGAGGTTTTAGTCTGGATGGACCGAAGTCTTCTACCAGAGGGGAGGGGGGCAAACAGTACGTGACCAGGGTGTGAGGGATCGGCTATGATCCGGCCAGCACGCCTCCGGGTCCTGGAGATGTACAGATCCTGGAGAGATGGGAGCTTGCAGCCGATCACCTTCTCAGCAGTGCGCACGACGCGCTGCAGCCTTAGTCTGTCCCTGGCAGTGGCTCCTGCGTACCACACGGTTATGGAGGTGGTGAGGATGGACTCGATGATGTCTGTGTAGAACTGCACTAACATCTTGGTGGGTAGCTTGAGCTTCCTCGGCTGCCGCAGGAAGAACATCCTCTGCTGGGCTTTTTTGATGAGTGAGCTGATGGTCGGCTCCCATTTGAGGTCCCTGGTGATGGTTGTGCCTAGGAAGCGGAAGGAATCAGCAGTGGTGATGGGAGAGCCTGAGAGGGTGAGGGGGGGCAGAGGGGTAGTGACTTTCCTGAAGTCTACAATCATCTCCACTGTCTTCAGAGCGTTCAGCTGCAGGTTGTTATTGTTGCACCAGGACGCCAGCTGGGCCACCTCTCTCCTGTAGGCGGACTCGTCGCCGTTGGAGATGAGCCCGATGAGGGTGGTGTCGTCCGCAAACTTGATCAACTTGACAGACTGGTGGCTGGAGGTGCAGGAGTTGGTGTAAAGGGAGAAGAGTAGGGGGGAAAGTACACAGCCCTGGGGTGATCCGGTGCTGATGCTAGTAGAGTCTGAGACAGTCTTTCCCAGCCGCACATGCTGCCTCCGGGCCGTCAGGAAGTCGGTGATCCACCTGCAGAGGTGGATCACCGAGGCACCAGGCACCTCTGCTCTAATCACCATTAGAGCCCAAAATGAAGCTTCTACATTGAATCATTCAAAAGTTACAGATATTTTTCCAAACTGTGCCATTTGGCACAGTTCCAAAACGCCTGAGAACAGCCTGAGGAAAAAGCTGTGTAATATATTCAATTTTTGTGGTATTGTTACAAAATTTGGACCTCAGCTGGATAACACTTGGTTCTACATTTCTGTTGCATTTTCCAGCCCGGATCTGTGTGTTATTTGCAAACATTTGTATCCAAAAAAACACCCAGGCCAATTTTATTTTCTTCAAGTTCAGTATGTTTAGATGACTGTAACTCAGTGGCCGGAGCACTTAGAGAGATTATGACTGTTTTGCCAAAAAATTCAAAGTGTTTTCTTTTAAATGAGACCAACCCCATGAAGATGCTGCAAAGGGTTGAAGAACAGCTTTCGATTTACTTTGGGCATATTATTTTTTGGCATTTTTAGGAAAATTGACCGGAGTGCAAGGGGTTAAATCATAATGACAACAGAAACTACCCAAATGACCCTGATCAAAAATTTACATACCATAGTTCTTAATACTGTGTATTGCCATCTTTAATATCAATGACAGCTTGAAGTCTTTTGTGGTAGTTGTGGATGAGGCACTTTATTTTCTCAGATGTTAAAGCTGCCCATTCTTCTTGGCAAAAATCCTCCAGTTCCTGTAAATTTTTGGGCTGTCTTTCATGAACTGCACGTTTGAGATCTCCCCGAAGTGGCTTAATGATATTGAGGTCAGGAGACTGAGTTGGCCACTCCAGAACCTTCACTTTTTTCTGCTGTAGCCAATGAAAGGTTGACTTGGTCTTGTGTTTTGCATCATTGTCATGTTGGAATGTCTAAGTGCGTCCCATGCGTAGCTTCTGGGCTGATGAGTGCAAATTTTCTTCCAGTACTTTTCTGATAACATGCTGCATTCATCTTGCCATCAGTTTTGACCAAGTTCCCTGTGCCTTTGTAACTCACATCCACAAAACATCAGCGATCCACCTCCGTGTTTCACAGTAGGGATGGTGTACTTTTCATCATAGGCCTTGTTGACTTCTCTCCAAATGTAGCATTTATGGTTGTGGCCAAAAGTTCAATTTTGGTCTCATCACTCCAAATAACTTCCAGAAGTTTTGAGGCTTGTCTGTGCTGTTTGGCGTATTGTAAGCGGGCTGCTTTGTGGCATTGGCGTAGTAATGGCTTTCTTCTGGTGACCCAACCATGCAACCCATTTTCTTGCCTCCTTATAGTGCATCTTGAAACAGCCACACCACTTTTTTTTTTTTTTCCAGAGTCCTGTATGTCAGCTGAAGTTATTTGAGAGTTTTTCTTTGCATCCCAAACAATTTTCTTGGCAGTTGTGGCTGAAATTTTTGTTGGTCTACCTTACCGTGCTTGGTTTCAAGAGAATCCCTCATTTTCCACTCCTTAGAGTTTAAACACTGCTGATTGGCATTCTCAATTCCTTGGATATCTTTTTATATCCTTTTCCTGCTTTTTAAAGTTCAGCTATCTTCTCCCACAGGCCCTTTGATAATTCTTTTGCTTTCCCCATGGCTCAGAATCCAGCAATGTCAGTGCAGCACTGGATGAAACATTTAAACATACACACTAAATACAAGTAAACAGATCACAGATGAGGATGGTTACCTTTAGTAGCCATTTAAACTCATGTACAGCATGTCAACTTGTGTGTATATTATCAGGCCAAAACTTCTAGGGTATGTAAACTTTTTATCAGGATCATTTGGATAGTTTCTGTTGTCATTACGATTTAAAAAGAGTAAAGACAATTGTTTGATAATAAATGACTTCACCCAACCACTATCTATGAGTGAATGAGTTTTTATATTATTCATATTCTCTGAAAAATGTCCCAAAAATCACAAATTTCGCCAGGGTATGTAAACTTATGAGCACAACTGTATATCAGAGGGCATCTGGTGATGCATGGGAATGCTGATGTGAAAATCAAAGTGGTAAGACATAATATATGGTGGTCATGTATAAATTGAAATAAATGTGATTACTTTTTTACTACTTGATCTTGTTTTTAATAGGAAAAACTGGCACAAGATTTAATGTGTTATCTTTAAATAACAGAGTATGTAAACTCTTTGGAATTCATCTGGTTTTCTGCATTAACTGGTCATAACACGATATTTAAATGCATTTTGGGCGAGTAATACTAATGGGCAGGAATTCTCACTAAGGGAACATTGTGATGAGATTTCCACTGTTACGGATGAGTTTCTTCATGTTCTTGGCTTCTATGGTGAACAATCCAGATACAACTGAGACGAACATGTAAAGATCATCTTTGACAACATCCGAGAAGGGATCATTAATATCTTAATACATTACAATAATAGATGCATAAAGTACATGCATGTGTACCTGCTCTCAAAAATAACCATATAAGGCATTTTCTGTTGGAGGGCAGTCTCCTTTAATATCATGTTGGATGAGCGATTAAGCATTCTGGGCTTATGGCTTGAAGGTTTCTAGTTTGAATTCTCATGTCAGGAGGCGCACCTTTGAGTCATGCTTGCTAGTTTTTGGACGGGTGATCTTAAATTGGCCACTCATAAATAAATACAAAATGCTACTGTCACGAACCCGAGCGGTCAAGGCACACCAGAGAAGAGCGGAGGCTTCCAAAAGTTTGCAATCAACAATTTTACGTTTTATTCCAAAAATACTTCACAGGCAACAACTCCAATGAACATCCGACACCCAACCACAAACCAAATGAAAACACCTGTTAATATACTCAGTGAGATAATCAACCTAATTGGCACATACCATAATCCCAGGTAAGACAACAAACATTTTCATATTTCCACATATATCCAATAACGGTGGCGTAGTGGTTAGCACTGCGGCAGCACAGTTTACCCTTGGCCGGGGGATCGTGGGGATCGTGGGATCGTGGGTTCGATCCCAGCCCCCGACCTACAGTGATCTGTGTGGAGTTTGCATGTTCTCCCCGTGTTTGCGTGGGTTTACTCTGGGATTTCTCCGGTTTCCTCCCACATGCCAAAAACATGCAGGTTAGGTTAATTGGAGACTCTAAAGTGGCCCTAGGTGTGAATGTGTGTGTGAATGGTTAAGGGATAGCGCCGTATCGTGGCTGCTTCATCCATCCAGGTGGTGGATGCCCTCAGTTTCCCCTCTGGGGATCAATAAAGTATACTAAATCTAAAAAAATCTAACATCTAAAAGAGACATAAATACATAAATAATTTCCCACCTATTTACAGAATAAATGACACCATAAATACTACAATAAATAATTTAAACCCCTATTTACATATTAAATTCCCCTTTACTCAACCATCCTATACTTCCTCCCGCTGGTATCCTTTAAAAGGCCCTCAAACCCCTGAGGAGTCTTTTGCCAGGACACCACCAGGAAGCATGCTGGCAAAGGTACATGGTTTTAAGATTGATCAGTTGCCTCACCCAACTAACATAATTTACATTAACAATTATCTCACAAAAGGGATTTAATTCACTCAAACAGATTCTGAAATTATATGTGCATTTTTACAATACAATACATGTTGACATTTGCAAATATAAATCCTTCTACACATATAATATTCAGTTACACAGACCATAACAGTGGCGCCCCCACCCCCCGAGAGTACAGTACTCTGAGTCATGTACTGTGGAGAGGCTGTCTGCCACAAGGTTGGTTTTCCCTGCCATATACTGAACCGTGAAGTTATAAGGCTGTAGGGACAGATACCACCCTGTAAGACGATATATTAGTGTCCTTCATCCTATTTAGCCATTGTAAGGCCCGATGATCTGTCTCTAACGTGAAATGACATCCAAGTAAATAATATCTAAGAGACCGTATTGCCCATTTCATGGCAAGACATTCCTTCTCCACCGTAGAGTATCTCGTCTCCCGGTCCAACAATTTACGGCTCAAAAACAGTACTGGGTGTCTCTCTCTTCACCTCCTGGAGAAGTACTGCTCCAATACCAACTCCTGAAGCATCTATTTGAAGAATAAATGGATGGGCGAAATCCAGACTGTAGAGAACCTTCTCACTAGAAATAGCACCCTTCAAATCTTCAAAGGCTCTACCACACTCCTCTGTCCATCTTACCCTATTTGGTGCTGAAGCCTTAGTGAAGTCAGTTAGGACAGCTGCTCTTTCAGCAAAATGGGGGATGAATTTACTATACCAACCTACCAGACCCAAAAACGACCGTACCTTCTTCTTGGTAGTAGGGACAGGATAGGCCTGAATAGCATCCATTTCCCCCACTCGTGGTCTAATGACCCCCTGACCAACCACATGTCCCAGGTACTCCACCTGCTGCTGTCCAAATGCGCACTTGCGTGGGTTAATAGTTAGACCTTACTCCTTAATTAAATGCAGGACCTGCCGAAGATGTAACACATGATCCCCCCAGGTCTAGATGACTACGTCATCCAGATAGGCAACTGCAAAGTCTGATACTCCTCCTAATACCTGGTCCATGAGCCACTGGAAAGTTGCAGGCGCCCCCTGGAGGCCAAATGACATGACCTTGAACTGAAAAGTGCCATAAGGTGTTTTAAAGGCTGTTAATTCCTTCGTTTCAGGTGCCAAGGCCACCTGCCAATACCCCTTGCTTAGGTCTAGCGTGGAAATAAACCTAGCCCTGCCCACTTTCTCTAACAACTCGTCAATACGGGGCATGGGGTATGACTCAAACTTAGAGACTGCATTCAGGTACCTAAAGTCAATGCAGAACCTCAAAGAACCATCCTTTTTGGGGACCAACACAATCGGGCTGCACCATTCACTACCCGACTCCTCGATCACTCCCAGCTGCAACATCAAGTCAATCTCCTGCTTCAGTTTTGGGACCAACCGTTCAGGAATCCTATAAGACTTCCGACAGGGAACAGCCTCTTTCTTTAAATGAACTCTATGGTGAACTAATGTGGTGAAACCAGGTCTCTCCTGAAACAAATCTGGATCTATTAGTGCCTCTAATTGTCTGATTATCTCGCAAATGAGACACCTGAAATGAACAAAGCTCTGTCACGTTTGTGGGAAAGGACTGTTCTCTCTCCTCATCCACTTCCGTCACACAGATAAGGAGCTGATGATGCATCTCCTGATGATCAGGCTGCTGCTGCTGATGCACAGGCTGCTGAAACTCCTTTAACAAGTTAATATGAAAGCACTGATATTTTGTCTTTCTATCAGGCATATATAGTTCATATGTCACTGAGCTTAATTTCTTAGAAATTTCTTAAGGCCCCTGCCATCGAGCCAACAGCATACACAAGAGGGCAGCACCAACAACACCTGCTGGCCTGGGTGAAAAACCCTCTTCCGGCCTTCTTGTTATACCATGTCTTTTTCTTAGTCTGTGCCATTCTCATGTGCTCCTGAGCCAAAGCAGTCATTTGATCCAGTTTTTGTCTCATTTTAATGACATATGAGACCACATTGTCTTGATCACTCGGTGGCCTCTCCCAGTGCTCCTTTAATAAATCCACTGGGCCTCTCACCTGACAACCATAAAGTAGTTCAAAAGGTGAGAACCCTGTTGAAGCCTGGGAAACCTCCTGATAAGCAAACAACAAGTACGGTACCCATTGGTCCCAATCCGAGCCCGTTTTAGAAACAAATTTCCGCAGCATGTTCTTTAAAGTCTGGTTAAACCGTTCTACCAGTCCATCTGTTTGAGGGTGATATGGGGTGGTCTTAATTCCCTTGATACCCAACAGCTTATAAACCTGCTGCAATAGCTTTGACAGAAAATTTGTCCCACAGTCTGTCAGGACCTCTCTGGGTATGCCTACCCTCGAAAATAACTGAATAAGGCAGTTAGCAACCTGCCTAGCCTTGATAGATTTCAGTGGGAAGGCTTCTGGGTACCGAGTAGCATAGTCACAAATTACAAGAATGTATCTATTACCCGAGGAGCTTCTCTCTAGGGGGCCAACTATATCCATCCCTATTCTGTCAAACGGTGTTCCAATGACTGGTAATGGATGAAGTTGGGCCCGGGCTACTCCCCTAGGTGATGTAATTTGACATATCTCACATATTGCACAAAACTCCTTAACCTGGCTATACATTCCTGGCCACACAAACCTTCTAGCAATTCTTTGTAACGTTTTCTGGAATGCTAGATGACCTGCCCAAAGGATAACATGTCCCAGTTCCATAACTTTTTGTGTGAGGCTGTGTGGCAAAGCTATGGCCCTAACTTCAAATCAAATCAAATCAAATCAACCTTTATTGTCATATTGCTGTACATACAACTGTAGTGCAGGCAAGATGAAATTGCGTTTCTCTCGGCATCCATATAAGTAGAAGAACATGATTTAAGACACATTCACACATATCTTCACCCCCCACCCCCACCCCCATCCGTTCACACATCCCTGAGACATACTTGAAAAAACTAACTAACTATAATATACAGATAATGCACATAATGTCCGTAGGTGCAGTAGTGGATATGAGAGATTCCGGGTCAACTGTTCAGCATCCTAACAGCTTGTGGAAGGAAGCTTCACCTTGCTGTTGGTACAAAATGCCCTCTTTAATGACATACTTCTGCCCTGTTTCGCACCTTCAATCTCAGAGACCTTTTCAAACCAAGGTTTTAGTAATGGGTCAGCTTTCTGCAGCACAGCTATGTCAGAAGGAATGTTAAAATCTACTGACTGGCTTAGCTGTGGTGTTTCTTCCCCCAAGTTCTTAATTGTAGCTAAAGCCTTGTCTCTTCTCCTCTGAGCCTTGGATTTTGGCTGCTTAATTGGGCCTGCCTCTATCCCAGAATCATAAAAAGGCAACTCCTGGAGAACACTGGCAACCCTCTGAGCTCTAGTTGTGACCATATTGCAATTTTTCCCCACAGGTGCATTTAACCTCTGCTCAATAGCACCACCTGCCTGTCTCTCCTCCTGTTTGATGTTTGTCCCTGACCTGTTGTATGATGTCCAACAAAGTTGGAACATCATTGCCAAGAATAACTGAGTATGGCAAATCAGGTACAAGAGCTATAGGATGGAGATAAGTCTGACCCCCCCACTGTTAACCTCTTGCACTCCGGGATACTGCGGGCGGTCACGTCTCTGCGTCCTAGGGCGCACTGAAAAAAAAAAAAGCTGCATTTCCGTTCTTCCACTACAGACACAGCCGCGAACAGAAAGCCAAAAGAGTGCTTTGATTGGTTTAGATTAGATTGACCTCTCATTTGACTAATAAGAGCCTTGAATTGGGTTTCCGAAACCTTGAAGAACCAATGACTGAAAACCTAGCAAGAAGGACCCGCCTACCAACGGCTGCGAATACAGCCAGCCAATTGAAGCAGAGAAATTCGAAAGCATGCGTCCCGTGCGTAAAATCTGTTTTGTGTAAGCCGCTGGGTGACACACACGCATTCGCCAGTCTTTTTTTCTTACTACTGTTCTTATTAGTTCTGAAAAATCGTTCGCCAAAACCGCAATCATGGCAGCGCAAAACCGCAATAATGGAATCATGGTTTGACCGGGTCGCGTGACCAGAACCACGAGTCGTAACAAGCGGACCAGCGTCATGTTCGTCTGACAATGAGGAAGAGAAGTTTGCCAGCAACACTGCTGTTGTGGACAGGTAAGTGTTATAAGCTAAATTATTCTTTATCCCTGAAAATTGTGATCAAAATGACTTTTGACCGATCGGTAAATTACAACTGTGCATCATCGCCGCATGACGGACCGGTCCGTGCGCCGCATCCGGACCGTGAACGGGCCCCCCCCGCTACTCTTCTGTAGCGGATTGCAGATATATTGCAGATATTTTAGTACAACTGCGCGTAGTAGACCGCGGCGCACCGTCCCCGCTGTCCGTCATGTAACGATGGACGATGTCCGTCCTCTGTAGCGGGGGGGGGTGGGGGTGGGAGTTGTTATCCTGTACATTACAGATATTTTTAGTATAATTTTTAGTGCACTGTAGGTTATTTTTTCTTGTAAAAAAAAAAAAGCCACACATTTTTTACGTGGCATGCTTCTTTGTGTGTGGGGGCTTGTTTGTTCATTCATTCATTCATGAAGGAATAAACAACCCCCCCTCCCACACACACACAGCCCTGAGTGTCACCTTTCATTAGAGCCCAAGATCAAGCTTCTATATTGAATCATTCAAAAGTTACAGACGTTTTTCCAAACTGTGCCATTTGGCACAATTTGGCACAGTTCAAAAACGCCTGGGAACTACCTGAGGAAAAAGCTGTGTAATATATTCATTTTTTGTGGTATTGTTACAAAATTTTGACCTCAGCTGGATAACACTTGGTTCTACATTTCTGTTGCATTTTCCAGCCCGGATCTGACAGCTGTGTGTTATTTGCAAGCATTTGTATCCAAAAAAACACCCAGGCGAAATTTATTTTCTTCAAGTTCAGTATGTTTAGATGACTGTTACTCAGTGGCAGGAGCACTTAGAGAGATTATGACTGTTTGCCAAAAAATTCAAAGTGTTTTCTTTTAACTGAGACCAACTCCATGAAGATGCTGCAAAGGGTTGAAGAACAGCTTTTGATTTACTTTGGGTACGTTATTTTTAGGCGTTTTTAGGGAAATTGACCAGAGTGCAAGGGGTTAAACAGACCTCAGTGGTCGGGTACAACTTCTTATCCCCATGGGCACAACTGATATTTATTGTAGACTCACTCCACGAATCCCTAGGGACCAAACTGGGCAGAACAATAGTTTGAAAACAACCAGAGTCTAACAGGGCCTCTTCACACTGACCATTAAGCAGCACAGTTTTATACATTTCACTGTGAACTGGGGCTGAAAGAGTTGGTCTAGGAACTGAGCATAACAATGAAGGTTTACTATTCTTTGTGGTAGGACATGAATACTGTGTGTGACCGATTTTATTACACTGATAACAGCATATATCTTGACTAGAAACAAAATGTGACTTTTTACTACCATTATGTTTGCTATTAGTGACCTGACTGGAACTGGAATACTGTCTATTTTGAGCTTGACCACCCCTTTCACCCCCATCAAACTTAATCCGTGTGGTGAAAGAGCCGTCACAGCTGAGAGTAGGTCTCCTGCTCCTAGACCTGGCTGACAGGAAGACTTCCGCAAGATGAGCAGCGTCTTGGCAGTCTTCGGGTCCCGCTCTCGTATCCAGACTCCCAGTTCTGGGTCCACCATCCGCAGAAACTGCTCCAAGATCATCAGTTCCGTAATGTCTTTTACCGTTGAGGTCTCTGGTTTAATCCATTTGTTAAACAGGTCTTTTAAATGTACATAAAATTCACGGAGGGTTTCATCCTGATGAATGTCCAGGGCGCGAAACCTTCTCCTATAGGTGTCGGGTGTTATTTCATACTTAGTTAAAATTGCTTCCTTCACTTTATCATAGTCTTCTGTGTCAGCAATGTCCATAAGCACATACGCACTACGTGCATTACCTGTGAGCAGAGGAACTAACTGAATAGCCCACACCTCCTTACGCCAGCGGCAGACCGTAGCGGTCCTCTCAAACGTCGCCAGATAATGCTCGATATCATCATCAGGAGAGAGCAGATTCAGCCTGGGCTCGCGGTGCGTCTGCGTTGTCCTTGGCTGCACCTGCAGCGGTAGCTCCTCCTCCTGCGGGCCGACCCGACTGGCCGCCACCCTGGGGCCTCCCCCCAAAGTGTCGACGTCACCGCTGCGTTCAGCCTGGCTCCCATACTCCTCTCTCAGCTTCATCACCTGTGACTGCATCTGGTGAACTTGATGCTGCACAGTCTGCCACCTTTGTTCTTGCAGAGAGGCTTCTTCCTCTATCTGATGGTCTCTGACTGTCAGTGAAAGCACCAGGGACTTCACCAAGCTTGACAATTCTTCCAGCTTGTCCAGTCCACTGGCCCCCTGCTCCTCAGTTGCCATGCTTATTTCAAAGTCCTCTGCTTGCTCTTGTTGTCTTTTCATGTTCCTTTTTGACATCGCTCCTCCTGTCCTGTGTTATCACTTCTTACTTTTGACAACACTTTCTTGACCAAACGTCACATAGTCCGCTTAATTTGACACCATTGTCATACCTTCCACTTTCTTTCCTCTGTAACCGCGGTGGGAGTGGAAAATCCCGGCCGGGTCATGCCGAAGACCATATAAAAGTGGAACTTCCTGCCGTCCAGCTTGGTGCTCAGCAATAATGGAATGGAGGAGGGAAATTTGTGGCGGCGCCTTGCATGGCAGCGGCCCTCTGATTCTGCACTTGGGGTGTGTGTGATTAACAGTAGATAAGTAAAACACAATCTCGTTCTACTGTACATGATTGGTTGTACAGTTGAATGACAATAAGGGTGATTTAATTTTAATTTAATTTAATTTTAAATTTCTGACACCACTCGTCAGACTGTGCTTCATCACCACAGCTGTGAAAACAGACCACTTCTGTCACCATTTGTCAAGAAACAGACCACTTCTGATACCAATTAGCAGGGAACGAACCACTTCTGACACCAAATGTCACGAATCCGAGGGGTCAAGGCACACCAGAGAAGAGAGGAGGCTTCCAAAAGTTTGCAATCAACAATTTTACGTTTTATTCCAAAAATACTTCACAGGCAACAACTCCAATGAACATCCAACACCCAACCACAAACCAAATGAAAACACCTGTTAATATACTCAGTGAGATAATCAACCTAATTGGCACATACCATAATCCCAGGTAAGACAATAAACATTTTCATATTTCCACATATACCAAATAACATCTAAAAGAGACATAAATACATAAATAATTTTCCACCTATTTACAAAATAAATAACACACCATAAATACACCATAAATAATACAATAAATAATTTAAACCCCTATTTACACATTAAATTCCCCCTTCACTCAACCATCCTATACTTCCTTCTGCTGGTATCCTTTAAAAGGCCCTCAAACCCCTGAGGAGTCTTTTGCCCGGACACCACCAGGAAGCATGCTGGCAAAGGTACGTGGTTTTAAGACTGATCAATTTCCTCACCCAATCAACATAATTAACATTAACAAATTATCTCACAAAAGGGATTCAATTCACTCAAACAGATTCTGAAATTATATGTGCATTTTTACAATACATATTGACATTTGCAAATATAAATCCTTCTACACATACTGTATAACATTCAATTACACAGACCATAACAGTGGCGACACTCCGTCGTCACAGCTACATAAATGCAAGCAATTAAAAAAAATGAATAGTTGTGTCACACTGTCATTTTCATGATATCCTTAATCCATCAGAGGCAGCTCTGGCAGCCTGCAGATACTCTGCCAGACAACCTGCTATCACTATTGGAGCTCCAACTTACCCTGGAGCAAGGCAAAACTATAAGCAACTGCACCACTACACAGGAGTCAAAGGAGACTACTGCTGTGTTGTTCACCAATGATTGGTTCAAAGATAGATGTACTTTATTGATCCCAACCTGGGAAATTTTCAGTGTAACAGCAGCATGACATACAATGAAACAACCAAACTGACAAAAATACACAGTATAATAGAATAGTAAAGAAAATAGAAAAGGAATTACCTAGAAAAAGTAAAATTGCTTAAATAACTTTATAGACATCATAAACTACAACAAAAATAAATAAAGGATTGAAGCGGATGATAAAATAAAGCAGCGTTGGTGAAGGTTTTAAGTTGAGTTTATTGAATCATACCGCCTTCACAGGATCCCCGCTCCGGTGCAAGTGTGAGCAGACCGGAGCGGGATCCTCAGGCTCTCAGAGGAGGAGACACAAAGTGTGTATCTGCAGCAGCAGCTGAAGAGTGAGTGAATGAGAGAATGAACATGAAAATCAGACAGCTTATATACTCAGCTCAGACAATACATCAAAGACATTCACAGCAGTCGATCTGGGCATTTGCATATGAGAGGCACAGACAGTACAGGATGCATGAACACAATGCATGAGTGAGACATTAATATCACAGCAGTGAAACCATTCATGAATGGCAGATTACTTCACAGCATGCAGTGGAAAAAACCAGAAGAGCGAGCTGTCTGTCCCAGTCTGTTGTGGGGGTTGCCACAGGATGACCCATATAGATAGTACTGAACTGTACTGTGCAAAATAAGACTATGTAGCAGTCTGCTGGAGAAAGTGCTCCGCTGTCTGCCCAGTGTGAGGTGGAGGGGGTGATCAGGGTTGTCCATGATGGATAACAATTTGTTCAGTGTCCTCTCCACCACAGTCTCAAAGGTCTCCAGCCTGAGACCAATTACAGAGCTAGCCTTCTTGATCTTGTCAAGTCTGTTGGTATCGCTGGTTTGGATATTGCTTCCCCAATGAACAGCAGCAAAGGTGGCGCTGTCAACAACAGCCTGGAAACGCACAGTGAAAACAGCTGAGAAGATTGTCGGTGCTTCTCTCCCCTCCCTTGAGGCCATCTGCTGCACCTGCCTCACCCGCAAAGCCCTCTGCATTGCAAGTGATCCCACCCACCCATCACACAGCTTCTTCAGTCTGCTGCCATCAGGGAGGAGAGTGCGGAGTCTCTGGACCAGGACCAGCAGACTCGATGACAGCTTCATCCACCAGGCTGTCAAGAAGCTCAACTGTCCTTGCTCTTGCCCCCCCCCCCCCCAACACACACACACAAAAATCCTGGACTCTGACTCCCCCCTTCAACAACTGAACTCTGCCATTCCCAGGTACTGTTCACTCCAACACATGCACACACTGATTTCAGGAGCTTCAAAAACTGAACTCTGTCATCCAGGAACTGTTCACTCCAACACACGCACACACACTGATCTCAGGGCTGCACCAGTCACTTTATTCAAGATTCAAAGGCTTTATTATCATGTGCACAGTTAAGAAATGCAACGTTTCCTGAGCAAAGAAATTCTTACTCTGCTCTTCGAACAAATGCCAAGAATCAGAATCAGAATCAGAATAAACTTTATTGCCAAGCATGTAAAAAAACACACGAGGAATTTGACTTGACGTTGGTGCGCGTGCAAGCGCGACACGACACGGCAGCCATATAGGCGCCTCATCAAACAGAGATAGATAAGAAGGGGAGGGGAGGGGAAGGAACGACACAAGGGGGGAGGAGAGAAAAAAAACTTTATCAGAATACAGCTTATGAATATTTAAGCAGATTATGATTACAATGAAAAAAAATCTCTCAATAGCACAGAGCAACAGTCAACCACAAAAAACCAAAAGACCAAAAGTCAGAGAGGATCAGTGAATGGATGGGTGTAATTCAGTATATGAGTCAGTGTTCGTGTATGTTGAATGCAGGTGGGTGTTTATCAGTTACTGGAGGCAGCAAAATCTCTCCCAGCCGAGATGTTATGTCTTAGTGTCTGAAACTCAGAAGCATGTCCTTGAGGCATGGCAGATGGAAATTTCCTGAGCCAGTCACATGTCCTTGAGAGTTCAGATGCAGCCCCAGAATGTTTATGAAAGAGAAGCACAATCTTCTGTTTTGTCTTAATCCAGGAGGAAAATAGACAACGGGGCATCGAATTCAAGGTCTGATAGACACAGATCACTCAGAGCATAGAATTTTTTCATCTCTTGCAATCCTGTGTTCATAATTTCCATACATAGGCTTTAAATCCATTCCTTGGAGGCACCAAAAACGACTCCAGATGTTTCCCTTCTAGAACATGGGTAAACATGTCCGGTAGAGTCCATCCCTCTACAGTGCATGCCAGATGGTAATTTCCATGTTAGTCATTGCCGTTAGTTAGTGCACTCCCCCGTCTGGTCGAATTGTTGAAGAAGCAGCTATGCCGGGATCGCTTTTAATTAGCTCTTCCAGTTAATTTTTCGATACACCAGGAAAAACTCCAGAGCCAATCAGCAGAAAATCCTGTGATCCTAGCCAAACCAGGTAGATGTTTCCACATCCTCAGTCGAATCATGCAGACACATGCGTTCCAATCCATGGGTCTCTCCATAGGGGCTCCCCCTGGCCCGAATTTATATAAAATGTTGTTAATTTTATTAAAGCCGCTCACCAAATCCATTTTTTTTCGTTTGGATCAAGATTCAGCCAGAAGAACAGCGACGCAGACAAGACAGCAAGCTGGGATTCTCAGTTAGGGAGGGAAGGAGGGTAAAAGAGGGGAGCAAAGGAAAAAGCATCTGTTCTCTCTGAAGGGCAGAAGCAGAAAGATAACAGGCACACAACATACTAATAAGGTAATAACACACCTAATGCTAATGGCTACTAATAACACACTATAACACACAGGCAATTAGGACACCTTCTTCTTCTTTTAGATTTGATTGGCGGTTGGCAACCAGCTTACAGATGCATTACCGCCATGTACTTCACTCTATATCATCAATCTACAGTATCTCAATTAGGACACCTTAAGCACATACTAAGTACTAATACTAATGAATGCTAATAACACACATTAGGCTATTTGGACAGCTAAAGCAGTTTAACAGTCAAACTAGAGGACACAAGAAGAATGCAATCTGAAAGTTTACTGGATGACTACAGTGGACAGTGATACACAGTATTGATATCAGAGATGATATAAACCTGAGATGGCATAAACCTATATACAGTGTGCACATGAGCAGTATAAAAATTACAAATTAGCATTTGTAATGGCATTTGTAATAGCATAATTTCTCTAATGATAATACCAGTAGACTGTACATGATAATTAGCAGCAGAGATGATATGGACATCAGACAGGGTGAGACTATGTACACTGTACAAGTGAGGAATGTGTTACAGGTCCCAAGGCTGTGACCATGTAAACAGTTATATTTGACTATCGTCTCTGACCCTGGAAACTGGAAAATAGCAGAAACAAGAATGAGGCAGAGACATGACTCGCGTTTTCCTTCAATGCTCTGATAGCAATCCTTTATTAAACATATTTCTCCCAAATGACCTGTTATTTATTTGCATTATTATGCTATATGATGAATGTCCATTTGACATGAATATAAAACAATTTTCTCAATGCATCACATCACTATATCACTTTAAACTGTGACCACAAATATTTCTTTTTAGAAAATCTTTTCTTATTAAAACCGTACTGGTTAGTTTACAATAGGCATTAGGGGAAGAAAAAAACATGGACTGAACAATAAATGAAATTGGTACTATAGTGTGTGTGTTGAAATATACCAGGATATATACAGTTACTTAACCAAATAAAATCTCTAAAGTCACTTGACCAAAGTACAGCATATCTCCCATTAAGACAACTTAAAACCATACTGTACCCCAAACGTGCAAACTTAATACTGAAACCAACTGGATTTAGCTAAACATTACAAACCAAAGGCACGCTCCAAAGCTAATCATGTAGCCACAGTTAGCTTGTTAGCATCGCTACTATTACCACAGCTCTGAACGTGGAGTACTCTTTCAATTTACACGGCGGTTTCTAACATTACAACACAATCCACTTGCTCACAACCCCACACGTTTTGTCAGCCCATAAACCAATGTGATTGGGAGCGCTTTTGCACTTTACAAACCTGGAAAATAGCAGAAACAAGAATGAGGCAGAGACGTGACTTGCATTTCCCTTCAATGCTCTGATAGCAATGAAGGTAAAACGGCCATTACACCAAAGCACTGCTGCTGCTGTCACTGCCTTATACTGCCCCCTACTGTTCTTGAAGTAGATGGCTGATTTAACTGTGTTAATGGGTCTCCTTACAGTGCAAGTAGATATGGGCATGGTGATAAGACATAAGAAAATTACATTAATTAATTTAAAAAAAACAACTAAATTATAATACCCCACTTGTGACCACACATTAGTGGGTGTCACACACTCCTCAACAAAGAAAAGATGGCTCCTGGCATTGCCAATAAGACTCACTTATATACAAAATACATTTCAACACTGTGTAGTGGTACCATAAGACACAAACGGAGTATAAGGCAACCACTGGTATGGTGTATTGAGGTAGGGTTGTTGATATCGGATGTGGTGTGGCTGTATTTCCCATTTGGACATATGTGGTACTCCACAGGCACTTATAAGGTTAACTCTGCCTCTGGGCTGGTAAGAAGGCTCACCTAAAAACTGATAAGTTAGCGTCTAAGCAGGCTTTCTCTCGCACGTGAATTTCTGGACTGCATTAATGTGATCAGTTGGCTGAGATGACTGTGCAGCTGGTTGGCTTGGCTGTGGTACGTGTGTGTGATGTCCTGGTGAGATACAGTCTTTCTGTGAAGCTGCTGTACTAGGCATCTGCCCTGACTGATTACCAGACAGCTGTGGTGGCATAGGTCTGTACTGTTCTTGTGATCCCACATCACCCAACTCTTCCCCCTCATCTGCTAGCGCAGGGCTAAATGCTGTGTTATCTGGCCCATCAAGTAATGTGTCTTTAGGGAGGGAGTGTGCCGGGACTCTCTCTGGCCCTTACATGAGTCTTGGTGGTTCACTGATGAGTTCTCTCCTTATGGGTATCCAAAGCCAGTATCTGGGGCCATCTTCTTCATCCGATTCTGATAAGTCACTGTTTGTAGCCAGTTCATTCTGATGTCTGTGGTTTACCTGCCCCTTTCTCCTTTGTCCCTCTTTGGGTGGTGATGAGAATCGCTCAGATAAGTTTCTTTCCTTTGCAGGTACAGATGGTGAAGGTAAGTCAACAGGTAAGTCATTTACTAGGTGTAACAGGTTGCGGTGCAAGGAACGAGTCCTACCGTCTCCTTTTTTTGGACACACTCTGTACACAGGGCCATTGTTCATTTGCTCTTTGACTATGTACACAGTGTCTTCCCAGTAAGGGTTCAATTTTCTCGGGCCTCCTTTCTCCCCCAGATTGCGGACCAGTACATGGTCACCTGGCAACAGAGTCACTCCTTTCACATGCCGATCATAGTATTGTTTCCCCCTAGCACTTGACTGACGGCAGTTTTCAGAAGCAATTTTACAGGCTTCTTTCATTCTTGCTGCCCACTTTTCTGCATATCCCCTTGGGGATGTGCCTTCTTCCTCCATTCCCAATCCAAATAGGAGGTCTACAGGCAGACTAGGATGGCGACCATACAGTAAGTAGAAGGGTGAGTACCCTGTGGCTTCATGTCTCGTACAGTTGTAGGCATGGACCATCTACAGCAAGTGCTCTTTCCATCTGTGTTTTTCCTTGTCTTTCAGTGTTTGAAGTAGTTGCAGAAGGGTCCTATTGAACCTCTCTGACAGGTTACACTGAGGATGGTAAGGTGTAGTTCTAGAGTGCCCAACTCCTGAGAGCCGCTGCAAGGTCTTAAATAAATTATTTTCAAATTCGTGACCCTGGTCATGATTGAGTTGTTTTGGGTACCCAAAGCGTGGAATGAAGTCATCAAACAGCTTTTATGCTGTGGTCTTTCCTGACTTATTCCGGGTAGGGTAGGCTTGGGCAAACCGAGTGAAGTGGTCAACAACAACCACGAGGTACTCAAACCCTCCAGCACTCGGCTCTAGGTGCAAATAATCAATAGACACTAGTTCAAGTGGTGCTGTGGTGGTAATGGACCCCATAGGAGCCCTGACATGAGATACAGGCTTTTTTTGCTTAATGCATGGACACTTCCTTGTCACATACGTTTCAATTTCTTTCTTCATGTAAGGCCAGTAAAATCTGTCTCTGGCGAGGTTAGTGACTTTCTCTGTCCCTACGTGCCCCATGTCATCATGGAGATGTTTCAGGGCAGTGGCTCTGTACTTTTCTGATAAGACCAGTTGCCTTCTCTGTAGTGTCTTTCGGTATAACAGTCCATTCTCAAGCTGAAGCCTCTCCCATTCATGGAGGAGCCTCTTTACTGGGCCACTGGCACCCTTCCTGAGTTGACTTGTCAGGTTGGTATGTTTTTCCTTTAGTTTGATGACTTCATTGATTACTGTGTCCTCTCTCTGTGCCTTCATGAGATCTTCATGACTGACGGTTGACTGGGAGCTAAGTGTGTGTGACTCTGAGCTTCCTTGGAACAAGTTCAACACTGCAACATAAGCTACATCTTTTTCCTTGGCTGAGTGACTACCATCCCACGTTGCTTGGACTGTCTCCTCTGACAGTTCTTCTGTACAGGCTGTAACATATTCAACCATGTCTAGTCGCAGTCTGGAGAGGGTGTCGGCATCAATGTTGACCTTCCCTGGCCTGTACCAGATCTCGAAATAGAAGTTGGACAGCTCCCCAACCCATCTGTGGCCTACGGCATTTAGTTTGGCGGTGCTCAAGACATATGTCAGAGGATTGTTGTCCATGTACACAGTAAAATGAGGAGCATAGAAGAGGTAGTCTTGAAATTTCTCACACTGCTCGCTTTACTGCAAGAAATTCGAGCTTCCCTGAGTGCATGTGATAGCTCTTCTCTGCAGCAATTCAATTCAATTCAATTCAATTCAACTTTATTTATATAGCGCCATTTCACAACAACAGTCATCTCATAGCACTATCAACTGTAGGGGGGAACCCCCACAGTTGCAGAAAGACCCCAGCAATCAGGTGATCCCCTGTGAGCAAGCACTGGGGATCAGTAGACAATGTTCTTGACCCATAGGTAATGACCCTCGACTTCCCCTCTTGACACTGATAGAGCACTGCACTCAGGCCTTTCGCTGATGCATCTGTGTGTAACACGAATGGAAAGTCAAAGTTGGGATAGGCTAACACAGGTGGGTTGGACAAGATGTTTATTAAATGGTCAAGGACCCCTTGATGTTCTGGTGTCCACTGTATGGAAGCGCTCGAGGATTGTGTGGCCTGGCTTGCCTTTACTTGTAAGAATCAGAATCAGAATCAGAAAAAGATTTATTGCCAAGTACATTAACAGATCACTGATAACATACGAGAGAATTTGACTTGACACAGTAATGAACCTGCATTTCCGTGCCGCGGCGCATCTGCAACGCGCCTATCAGCAGGAGGGTACAGGTCACATAAAGATGATACAATAGGAAGGAGCAAAAAAATCATTGATTCAAAATACTGGTTACATACTTAATCAATATTAAGAGTTCAAGGGAAAAAAAAGCTCATGCACATATATTCGCTACACAGAATTCACAGGACACAAGAGAGCAGTGTTATCTTTATTCAGTTCATGGATCAATGTGTGTGCGGTGTTGAGCAGTGTTGATGATAATAAGAGAGACCCAAGGACCCTTGGCAGAAGATGTTTTGTCTGTCTGGCGCCAGTCTTATCTGGCGCTGCAGCTGGCTGTCCAAGGCCTTGTGCTCATGATTTTGAAAAAACACAGTCTGCAGACAGCCAGGAGGAATTTTCATGGGGAATAATAATGCCAAATAGGACTGATCACAGAGAAGACTTGTATTTCTTCTGTAGATTCAGTACATTAATCCTTCATTGCGCAGCTTTGAATTCGTCGTGGAAAGACCTGAGCGAACCCATGATGTAATCCACCTTACGAGACAGTTCTCCAGTAGTCGCTATCAGGGTCTTCTCCAGTTTTTCAATTTGTTGGATGCACCTCGCCTGGCCAACATTTTGATAGGTTGAATCCATCTTCAGCAATTTGCGGTAAACCAAGACAATTCCCGTCCCAATCAGAATTATCCCAATCACCAAGATTACGAAGATAAACAAATCTTCAATATCTTCGATAGAGAGATTAGAGAGACACAGCATTTTCCAATTACCTGTGTCACATAAATAGCCCACTGGAGCCGTTCCAGCGGGGCAGACAGCTTCCCCCGGAGCACTTTTCCTTGTTGAAAAAATAGTGTCAATTGTGTTCAAAGCCCAGCTTATTAACTCCATAATTTCTTTTCGGCGGTCGCAGTTGGACGCAGACAGACAACAGCAAGCTGGGATCCAGTAGTTAGGAGGGGAGGAAAAAGTCAGAGCAGGAGAGAAGAAAAAAGCGTCTACTCTCTTGGGAGGGCGGAAGTGAAGAGGTCATACAACGGCTTTGCTATTCTGGCGAAGTCCTGCACAAAGGCCCTGTAGTAACTTAAGAAGCCCATCAGCTTCCTGACATCACCCGCAGTGCTTGGGGTTCTCTCTCTCAATGTTTGGATGGCTGCTAGGTCTTTGGGGTCAATTCTCACCCCGTCGGCTGAGACGAGTCTCCCGACATACCGCACCTCACTCTTGAATAACTCATACTTGGTGGGCTGGAGTTTGATGCCGTGCTGTTGGAGATCCCCCAGGACCCTCCTCAATCCCTCCATATGGTCCTCAAAGGATTTGGCATAACAGAGTATATCATCCAGGTAAGGGATGCAGCATTCATCCCGTATGGAGTCCCAACACCTCCTCCATACACCTCTGGAAGGCAGCTGGGGCATTCGAGAGGCTTAAGGGGATGGAGACCCACTCATAGAGGCCCCAGGGGATGATGAACGCGGTCAGGTGTCTGGATCCCTCTGTGATGTACCCCTGGTGATATGCTTTTCCCTGGTCCAAGATAGAGAACCAGCAGTATCCCCCCAGTGTGTTCATCAAATCTTGGATCTGTGGGAGTGGGTGTCTGTCGGGAACTGTCTTGCGATTGAGGAGGTGGTAATCAACGCAGAGCCTCAATGTTCCATCCTTTTTGTGCACACACACCACTGGTGCAGCATAAGGTGACTTTGATTTCACAATCCACTTTTTAGCCAGCAGGTCTTGAATGTATTCCTTAACTTCTTTATAGAGTGGCTTCTGTATGGCTGCATATGAACATTGCACTGGAATGTCATCTTTCATGATGATGGCCATTTGAAGGTTTGGGATACAGCCGATATCATCATTATCACGAGCAAATGCATTGGACTCTTCATCGAGCAACTGCTTTACGACCGCCTGCTCTTCCTCATGCAAGTGGGCAATGTCGACTGGTGGATGCCACAATGCTGATTGGTTGAGGAAGGGTGTGCCAACTTCATTCACTTGAGTACTGTTTACTTGGTCTGTTTCAATTATTCTGTCAATCGGTTGGATGCTGCCCAGGGCTGTGCAGCCAGCTAGACATAAATCATGCTTAGTTGCGTTGCCCACAGGAATTTCAACATATGGTTTCTCAGTGTGGTGCACTTCAACTACACTGTCACTCATATCCAGCTGCTCAAGCTGTGGATCATCAGGGCAGGGTTCAAAGAGGGCAAGGGAATGGGTGAAACTGGCAGGGACTGGGAACTTTAGGTGGACAATTTGACCTGGGTGGACAACATCATGATGGCCTACTTTCGCTGCCACTTGCTCACACTTGTCAGTCTTTTTCTCGGTCTGGATGAAGCTGACTATTGCCTCAACTTTGTCAGTTTCGATCTGCATGGCCCCTTTAAGAAGGCTGCATAAGACAGGTAGGTCTTTGGTTTCATCCCCTTCACTCAGGATGATTTCCTGGATGACATTAAAGCCCAGCAGGGGTCTCAGGAGGTCGACTCGACTCGCAAGGAATGGTGGGACTTTGATGGAGTAGTTTGGGTTATCGTTACCAGGCAGGTTGACAATCACTTCCATCCATTCATCATAGGGGATGGCATCTCCAGTGGCTGCTATGACATTGAGATCATAATTGCTTATCAGCTCATTCAATGGACGAATCTCTTGATGGGGTAAGTATCTCTACCTCCAGTCTCGATCAATCAGGCTGACCTGGGCACCTGTATCAAACAGAGCGGTAACAGCATAACCACTCATATTACATTTTAGTAAACACTTTTTCCCAATTAACTGTGCCATTCTCTCAGATGTGGGTTTGTTAATGGCTGGTGTGTCAGGGGGAACAGTAAGGTGACTGTGTGGCATTTGCTCTGTGTGGCTAACATTTGGCTGGGACTGGGTGTGGGTGTCGGTCACAGGTCACCCCTCGTCTGTAACCGCTGCTGGTTTCCCACCGGCTTGCGTCTTCTGAGACACCCCACTGCACGGTGTCCCTCTCCACCGCATGCAAAACAATGATGGCAGTCTGGCCGGTTTTGTTCAATGCAGGAAGGACAGCCATATGGTTTCCCATTTCTTTGTGGTGGCTCTTTTGTGTGTGTACTGGCACAATGACATGACTGTTGAGGAGAATTCTGGACTTGTGTATCAGGCTGCAGCTTTAACTGTTTTAACCTTCTGAGTGTGTCTGTCGCCGAATTGTGACATAACCCCTAGTGGTCAAGAGTGGTAAATATTTTTTGTCAATAAAACAGTTCAGATTTCCAAGGCTAAACTTGAAAGTGGTAAGCGATAATGGCTTACTGTCAATTAGAAAGATGTAAAATATGATCCAAAGTTTCAGATAGGAATAAATTTACGCATCTAATTTGCATAATGTCGTGGCACCTCTTTAAATTTCATAACTCAGTCAAAATTGGACTTTGGACGTATTTAAACAAAGAATGGTTCAGTCTTTTGACACCGTTTTTTGTACAGAGGTACCTCATCATCTTATCTTCAAAGTATATGAACAAGAAATCAATATATTAAAAAAAACAGAAATAAGTCACTTACTGTTGACAAAGGGGGGCTGGCTGGCTGGCTGGCTGGCGTGGTTGCTACGTTTTCACTAATCATGGTCCATATTTTGCTTTCTGTCAGTCATTTATAAGCTGCGGCTTCAGCCATCAGAGGCGTTATTGTCTAATTTGACCTTGTTGGATTTTCTTTTCCCCTTTGTTATATTATTCTGTTTCTTTTAATCTGTACTTTTAATCTATCTGAAATAAAATAAAGATTGATTTAAAGTCTGTACCACATCTACAAAGTCTTATGATTATCCCACATAAATTTTGCTTGTTATCCCATGGCTATTTTCCGCGTACAAAGCCAAAAAAGTGACGGTGACCGATCGTGGTCATATTAGCTTTCTGGGCTAAATGCTAAAAACAGGAAAAGGAAATGAGGAGTTCTTCTTCTTTGGTGTATTACGTATCATCCACTGAGTCCTCCAGCAGATGTCTGTCACCTTTTGAAACTGGCAAATCAGTACAATTCAGTACAAATCTCCAATGCAGGCCCCAATGCAGGCGATCATGTGAGAGTGAGACGACAGGCGCAGTGCCGCGCTCTGCCACTAGGGGCACGCAAAATTCTCACACTCAAAGGGTTAATGATTCCACCATTTGTGTCAGTGCCTGTACTTGTGTGGTCAGCTTTTGCATTTCCTCATCTTTATCTTGACGGGGAGAGTCCTCTTTATTGTCACCTGTCTTTTCTGAGCTCACCTCACCACTTTGGGCATAAATAGCTTTGGTGTGTGCGTTGTGACCCATGCAACATCTTCTTTCACTTTCCTCACTGGTGGTTTTGATGACTTGTCTCAGTAGAACTTCATCGGCGACTGATGGGTTAGAGAGAAGAGGCTTTAACTCCCTCCTAATGTCATCGTGTTTGTCACTTAGCCCCTGATAGATTGTGTGCAAAAATACATTCTGGACTGTATGTGCCTACTTAATTTCTGCATTGGTTTTCCTTGATACGAAAATGACCCTCTGCTTAGGCCCCACCATCCTATATAGGAGCTGTTGTGGTGTTTTGGTTTCTGATTGTCTGGCTGGAATCAGTTCTTGGAAAAGCTCTGTTGTGCCCTTCTCCCCCATATGAGACTGTAGGAAACTCTTCAACTCAGTTACTGTCATCCCATCTTTGCTGATCAACATGTCTTTAAAGTGACCTGGCTTTATAACCCGCATCACTGCTCGAATGATTTCACTGTCTGTGTGTTGTTCTCTTAATCCCTCATCTATCTGTTTGCAGATGTTACCATAGCTAATATCTGCTGAGTTGTCACCGATCTGACCCCTGAGCACTTTAAACTCTTTTCTCTGAAGCAAGGCCAAATCTCTGAGTCACTAGACTCTCAGCCCTCAGAGAAGGTGACTATTCAGCAGCTGAACGGACTGGCTGAGTGATGTCAGCTGCTGGATTGGCTACCATCAACATGGTCACTGGCAAGCGAAGGGGGTGAGATACTATAGCTATTATTAAGGTGTAGTTCAGGAACTGCATCCTTGGACGCCACATCATAGGTAAATGGACACATGTTGGCCTGTGTGTCAGTAGCACTTGTGGTATTCGTTGTTAAATTACTTGTGGTTTTTGTTATTAAATTTGGTTGTGAGTGAGTCATAGCACCTGCCCCTTCCTCTACCATTTCAACACTGTCAGAGTGACCTCTCATCATCTCAATGACATCATTCAAATTGCATAACTGGGACACCCCCTCATCCTCTAACTGGAATAGAGATGGGGAGGACATGTAAGAGCAAACATAGTCAAAACATTCATCTTCATCATACTTATCCCACTTAGGTGGTCCCCCTTGAGGTGACGCTGAGATAGCTCTTGCAACCTCAAAGATCTGGTCCACAGAAAGGCGCGGCAGCCGCTTCTTTATTGACCAGATCAATTCCCTTCGAGCATTGGTTGTCATGGTTTCCACCTGTCAGATGTTCTGCCAACGGTGACCACCCTGCTTGGACTATAGGCAGACATTGGACCACTGGACACACAGGGTCCCTCACTCTGACTGCTGACGGACGTGGAACTGCTTGGCACTCTCAGCCCCTCTCTCCGACTGTAGACTGATGTTCTGGACCGCTGGACGTGCTGGATCCCTCTCTCTGAAGGCTGATGGACATAGGACTGCTTGGCACACTCAGATCATCTGCTCTGACGTCTTTGCACGTGGTCCACAGGTTCAGTGATCACTGGACTGACGACCCATGATGCACTGATGGCGTCAATCCTGGACGAGCCCCCATGAAACTGTTACAGGTTCCAAGGCTGCGACCATATAAACAGTCATATATGACTATCGTCTCTGACCCTGGAAACTGGAAAATAGCAGAAACAAGAATGAGGCAGAGACGTGACTTGCATTTTCCTTCAATGCTCTGATAGCATTCCTTTATTAAACATATTTCTCCCAAATGACCTGTCATTTATTTGTATTATTATGCTATATGATGAATGTCCATTTGACATGAATATAAAACAATTTTCTCAATACATCACATCAATCACTATATCACTTTAAACTGTGACCACAAATATTTCTTTTTAGAAAATCTTTTCTTATTAAAACCCTACTGGTTAGTTTACAATAGGCATTTGGGGAAGAAATAAACATGGACTGAACAATAAATGAAATTGGTACTATAGTGTGTGTGTTGAAATATACCAGGAAATATGTACAATTACTTAACCAAATAAAATCTCTAAAGTCACTTAATAACCAAAGTACAGCGTATCTCCCATTAAGACAACTTAAACCCATACTGTACCCCAAACATGCAAACTTAATACTGAAACCAACTGGACTTAACTAAACATTACAAACCAAAGTCGCGCTCCAAAGCTAATCACGTGGCCACAGTTAGCTTGTTAGTATCGCTACTATTACCACAGCTCTGAACGTGGAGTACTCTTTCAATTTACATGGCGGTTTCTAACATTACAACACAATCCACTTGCTCACAACCCCACATGTTTTGTCAGCCCATAAACCAATGTGATTGGGAGCGCTTTTGCACTTTACAAACCTGGAAAATAGCAGAAACAAGAATGAGGCAGAGACGTGACTTGCGTTTCCCTTCAATGCTCTGATAGCAATGAAGGTAAAACAGCCGTAACACCAAAGCACTACTGCTGCTGTCACTGCCTTATACTGCCCCCTACTGTTCTGAAAATAGATGGCTGATTTAACTGTGTTAATGGGTCTCCTTACAGTGCAAGTAGATATGGGCATGGGAATAAGACACAAGAAAATTACATTGATTAATTAAAAAAAACTAAATTATAATACCCCACTTGTGACCACACATCAGTGGGTGTCACAAATGTGCAAATTTAGCAACCGGTGTGTGAGTTCCTAGTTGCAAAGCTGTGCTGCGGAGTTTTGGGAGTTTATTTGTTCAGGAGTCTGATGGCAGTGGAAAAGAAGGAGTTTTTCAGTCTGGTTGTCCTGCATTTCACACTTCTGTACCTCTGGCCTGAGGGTAGAAGTGTGAACATTCTGTGCTGGGGGTGGGTGGGGTCCTAGAGGATGGCAGCAGCTCTCCTTTGGACTGTGCGGTGGTAGATGCTCTGCAGACAGGGGAGTGGAGTCCTGATGATCTCTTCTGCTGTTTTCACTCTCTCCAGGCGTTTGCGATCCAGGGCAGTAGTGCTGCCGTACCACACAGTGATGCAGTTGGTCAGGATGCTCTCGATGATGCAGCTGTAGAAATTGTTGAGGATCCTGAGGAACATGTCAAACTTCTTCAGCCTCCTCAGAAAGTACAGCCACTGCTGAGCTCTCTTTACCAGCTCTGTGGTGTTGTGTGTCCACGTAAGGTCCTTGCTGATGTGGATGCCCAGGTATCTAAAGCTGCTCACCCTCTCCACCTCAGGCTCCCAGATGAACAGCGGCCGATGGGGTCTCCTCCTCCCTTTCCTCATGTCCACTATCATCTCCTTTGTCTTGTCCGTGTTGAGGGTGAGGTTGTTGTCCTCACACCATGACACCAGGCTGGCCACCTCCCTCCTGTAGGATATTTCGTCATCACCAGTGATGCGTCCTATCACTGCTGTGCCATTCGCAGACTTTAAGATGAGATTGTCTTTGTGGGAGGCAACACAGTCATAGGTGAAGATGCTGTAGAGGATGGGGCTGAGAACACAACCCTGTGGGACACCTGTGTTTGTGATGATGCTGGCTGAGGTCCTGTTACCCATCCTGACAGACTGGGGCCTGCCAGTTAGAAAGTCCAGTAGCCAGTTGCAGAGGATGGGGTGCAGGCCAAGTGAAGACAGTTTGTCGATGAGTTTGTGGGGGTTGACCGTGTTGAAGGCAGAGCTGTAGTCGACAAAGGGCATCCTAATGTAGGAGTTTTTATCTTCCAGGTGGGAGAGAGAATAATGGAGTGCTGCAGTGATGGCATCTGAGGTGGACCTGTTGGATCGGTAGGCATACTGCAGGGGGCCAAGGTATCTGGCATGCTGTCCTGAATGAGGGGCAGCATCACTCTCTCAAAGCACTTCATGATGATTGGAGTGAGTGCTACTGGTCTGAAATCATTCAGGTAGGTCGGCGGGCTTCTTTTAGGAAGGGGGATGATGGTTGTGGTTTTGAAGCAGGAGGGGACTATGTTCTGGTTGAGGGTTCAGGTTCAGGTTCAGGTTACTTTATTTGTACTCGTAGGTAGATTTGTTTTGCAGTCAGGTGACATCCATATTCACAAACCACAGTTACATTCAACATGAACACAAACACAGGCACACATGTAGCTGACTATAAACATGATAAAAGTGCCCAAGGCTCCACCAATCAGGACACAGGACAAAGAGATAGGAGAAAAAACAAAGAGATAAGAGAGAAGGGTCATATCAAAAAGTTAAAGACTAGTCAAAGAGGTTAAAAACTCAAAAGTCTAAAACCCAATAAAAGATTTAGAACCCAAATGAAAAACCTACAAAAATAAGTAAATATAAAATAAAATTAATAAATGGGTAACTATATTATGTGCAATATATTGTTACATCTTGTTCAATTCTTTAACAGCAGCAGGAACAAAGCTGTTTTTGTAGCGCTGGGTTTTACTTTTTGGGGACAGCAAACCTCTGTCTGGAGGGAAGAAGCTGAAAGTGGCAGTGCAAAGGGTGGGAGTCATCATTTAAAATGGAGGTAGCAATCCTCTGTACCTGTCTGGTGTACAGGGATGTCAGGCTCAGCTGTGACTCACCAAGCAAAGGACTGGACCATCTAACTACCTGATCCAAGGATTTCCTCTGTTTCAGTTTTATCTGACCAAACCATGACACTAAAGAAAAGGATAAAACAGATTCAATAAAAGCCAGATAAAACACTGTCATTATGGTTCGATCAATTTGGAAGTGTGCAAGTTTCCTTAAACAATGCAAATGTTTTTGACCCTTTTTGCACACACTTTCACAGTTCTCTTCAAAGTTTAAATTACTATCAATAATCGTCCCAAGATATTTGTAGGATTGTACACATTCAGTGGTCTGGCCTTTTAGTACAGTGACTTCATGCCTGGGAGTTTTCCTCCTAAAGTCAATAATCATATCTTTAGTTTTTGTCGTATTCAGCTGCAGGTAGGAATCCTCACATCAGTGAACAAAATCATCAACTACCGGGCCGTGGCCACTCTCACCATCCTGGAGGAGACTGACAACAACTGAATCATCAGCATACTTTACAATGTGTCTGTTGTCATGTCTGCTCCGACACATGTTTGTGTACAGGATGAAGAGTAGTGGTGACAACACACACCCCTGCGGAGAGCCAGTAGAAGAACACTTTTGGTCAGACAATGTACCATTGACCCAAACTCTCTGTGTCCTGTTGGTTAAAAAATCCAGAATCCAACCCACCAGATTATTGCTCAAATCAAATTGTTGCAGGAGCCTTTCAACTAAAATATGAGGTTGGATTGTATTAAAGGCGGAAGAAAAGTCCACAAATAAAAGCCTGGCATGTGTCCCATTAAAATCCAGATGTTTAAAAAGCATGTTAAACAGAGTGACAGTGGCATCCTCCACTCCTCTGTGAGGCCTGTAGGCAAACTGCAAAGGATCCAATGCATGCTCAGTCTGCTTTAGGACCTCAAATCTGACTAGTTTTTCAAAAATTTTCATTAAAATTGAAGTCAAAGCAACTGGCCTAAAATCATTTACCGTTTTAGGACAGCTGGATTTTGGAACGGGGACAACCACAGCATCTTTCCAGATCTTAGGCACATGTTGTGTCTGTAAGGACTTATTGAAAATGTAGTGAAATACAGGACTCAGCTCATGTGCACAGGACTTTACCAAGCGCCCACATATATTATCAGGGCCCTGACTTTTGTTCATTTTTACAGCACAGAATGCCCTTTTAACATCCTGCACCTCAATATTAAAGTGCTGATTGTCTTTGAGTTTCTGTTTCAAACCTTGGGTTTCTGTGCTAAAATCAAAGGAGTCAAAACAACCATAAAAACAATTAAGAGCATTAGCCAGCTCTGTGTCTGAATTAAAACCATATAAAAACACACAATTACTGCGCTTTGTGCTCTGAAGGCCTACAATAGTTTTCATACTGGCCCAGGCTGAACCAAGTTTCTTTGTTGCCATCTTGCTTTCCAGTTCTGATTTATAATTCTGTTTTGCTCTTAAAATTTCATCCGTCAGCTCTTTTGTGGCAACCTGCAGCTCAGAAACAACCCCTTGTTTAAAGGCAAGTGCTTTCCTCTGTAAGCAGGATTTAACTGATTTTGTAACCCATGGCTTGTTGTTGGGATATATTTTGACACGTTTATGTGGAACGATCATTTCTCTACAGAAAGCCATGTATGAGCATGTCACGTCCACTAAAGAGTCCAAATCTTCTCCGCAGGCCAGTGTGAACACCTCCCAGTCTGTACAGTTAAAGCATTCCTGGAGGCAGTGCACTGAATCGTCTGTCCACACGTTTATGTCTCTGGTCTTCGCCTTGTCTCTTATGAGAGCAGTTTTATATGTGGGCAGCAAATGTACACAGTTGTGATCTGAGGATCCTAAAGGAGGAAGGGGAATAGATTTATAGGCCCTCTCAATGGATCCATAGCACAGGTCCAATGTCTTTTTTTCGCCTGGTTGGGCAGGAGACATACTGATAAAAGTTTTTAAGTGTCTCCTTTCAAGAAACATGGTTAAAATCCCCTAAGATAACATTTGGAGCCTCTGGGGAAATCGACTGCAACCGCTGTACCACATCAAAGATGGTGCTGGAGGCGGAGTCAGCATCCGCTCTCGGGTGAATGTACACAGTAGTTATGAAAAGTTGGGGGAACTCACGGGGCAGATAAAAGGGGCGTAGCGATATGGACAGAAGCTCCACATCGGGTGTACAGATGCGCTCTCTGACCGTGACAGATGTACAGTACTGTTTGTTAATATATAAACATACGCCGCCCCCCTGACGTTTCCCCGTTACCTCTTCCTGCCGATCCGAGTGAAGTGGGGCTCCAAAGCTGTCAATACACAGGTCTGCATCCCGGTCATGCGCCGTAAGCCACATCTCCATGTAAACCATGACACAGCAGTTCTTGAAATCCTTCTGATATCGTACATTCCCTTGAATTTCATCCACTTTATTTCTCAGGGATTGTACGTTCCCCATAATAATGGAAGGAAGAGGAATGCGGTTAAGCTGACTCCTCCTCAGGTTTAATCTTACGCCTCCACGCTTTCCGCGTTTCCTCCTCTTGTCTCTCTTTTCATCGCTGTGTCCATGAAAAGAGGAAGAGGTTGAAGGTGGATGTGAGAACATCCGTCAGCTCGGCAGCACATGCTCTGAGGGCCCGCCCAGGGATGTTGTCTGGTCCTGCTGCCTTGCGAGGGTGGGGATTCCTCAGTGCTTTTTTTTACCTGGCCTGGTGAGACTTTTAGTGGTGGGGGAGGGTGCGTGAGTGTGTGTCTCCTCTCTGCACTGTAGCTGGTGGTCTCAAAGCAGGTGTAAAAGATGTTGAGATCGTCCAGTAGGTTGTCTGTGGAGCTAGTGGTGCTGCTGTCGGTCCTCTTGTGGTCTGTGATGTATTGCTTATGCTGTTTACGCTGTTTATGCAGCAATGGACTGCTGTCTTTGCACTACATGCCACTTTAACCCTCCATATGCCCTGATATGTGCCTTAAGTCACTCCATGCTGTCTTAATTTTTATCGTATTTAGTTATTTTGCACACTCTTAGTATTTTTAGTTAGCTTCTGGTTGGGGGTTGGTTTTCTTTGCACTGATGTTTGAAGTTTAATGCTTGGTGTTAGATGTTATACTTTATATTCATATTTCCTACTTAGTGTTTACCTTGCTGCACCGTGGGCCTCAGAGTAACATAATTTCAGTTCTCTGTATGTGCTGTACATATGGCAGAATTGACAATAAAGTTAACTTTGACTTTGAGAAACTCTCCAACATCTTGTTGCACACATTGAAGGATCTCAGCTTCCTCAGGGAGTAGTCTGCTCATCCCCTTTTTGTACACAGCATTGGTGTTAGATTTCCAGCCCAGTCTGTTGCTGATCACGACGCCCAGGAATTTGTAGTCCTCCACTACCTCCACATCCTCCCCACTAATCCGCAACGGCTGTGTAGGCATTCTCTTTCTCCTGAAGTCGATCACCATCTCTCTGGTCTTGCCGATGTTCAGCATGAGGTGATTCTGCTTGGTCCACTCCACAAATCTGTCTACCAGTGCCCTCTCCTCTCCCTCTCTTAAACACCCAACAACAGCCGAGTCATCAGAGAATTTCTGCAGGAGGCATGACTCAGAGTTAAACTGTAAGTCAGTGGTGTGTAAGGTAAAGAGAAAAGGAGAAAGCACAGTCCCCTGTGGAGCTCCCGCATTACTAACCACCACATCAGACAAAACACTGCCCAGCCGGACAAACTGGCCTGTCTGTCAGGTAGACAGTGATCCAGGAGATTACAGAGCTGTCGACACCCATCACCCGCAGCTTCTCACTTAGTAGCAGTGGCTGAATGGTGTTAAAGGTACTGGGGAAACCAAAGAATGTGGTTGTCACAGTGTTTCCTCCGCCATCCAGGTGCAAATAAGCTTGTTGCAGTAGGTAGATGACAGCGTCTTCAACTCCGAAATGGGGCTGATATGCAAACTGCAGAGGGTCCATCCAAGACTTCACCCACTTAGACAGGGATAAGCCCCATCCACTCTGTTCAGTCAACACCCTGTTCAGTGAGTGGTAGGCAGTTAGAGTTGCACTACAGCACTGAGTGATTCAGAGTACGAATCTTTGAAACAGATTTTTTTAGCGAACAAACTGGAAGTGACCCAGTATATTTTAGTGAACTGTGGATCCCATCACTAGGGTAGACGGAACAAATATAAGGTCTTAATGAGGACTTGCAAATGTTTCAGGTTTTGATCAGGTGAAGGGTACACTCAGCAGAACACCACACATTTCTCCCTCAGAGTAGTGTTTGTTAAAGATGCACTGCAGTAGATATAAATCTACTCAAAAACAAATCATCTTCTTCTTTTGGCTGCTCCCTTTAGGGGTCACCACAGCAGATCATCTGCCTCCATCTCACCCTATCCCTTACTTCTTCCTCTGCAACACCAACCCTCTCCATGTCCTTCTTCACTACATTCATGAATCTTTATTGTGGTCTTCGTTTTTTCCTCCTGCTGGGCAGCTCCATCTTCAACATCCTTTGATGTTGCACGGTGGCGCAGCGGTTAGCACTGTGGCAGCACAGTTTACCCTCGGCCGGGGGATCGCGGGGATCGTGAGACCGTGGGTTCGATCCCTGCCCCCGACCAACAGTGATCTGTGTGGAGTTTGCATGTTCTCCCCGTGTTGCGTGGGTTTACTCCGGGATTTCTCCGGTTTCCTCCCACATGCCAAAAACATGCAGGTTAGAGATACGGGGCGCTTGCGCACGCAGCGACCGGCAGCTGGTGGCTTGTCACCAGACTGCAAAACAACTCTACCTACGGGTACAAAACAAGTAACAAAAAAAAAAAAAAAATCCTTTGTCCAATATATTCACTATCCCTCCTCTGCACATGTCCAAACCATCTCAGCCTTGCCTCTTTTACTTTGTTTCCAAACCGGTCAACCTGAGCTGTCCCTCTGGTATACTCATTTCTAATCTTGTTTCTCCTAGTCACTCCCAATGGAAGTCTTTGCATCTTTAACTCTTCCACCTCCAGCTCCATTTCCTGTCTTTTTGTGAGCGCCACCATCTCCAAGCCATACATCATTGCGGGTCTCACTACTGTTTTGTAAATCTTCCCTTTCACTCTTGCTACTACACTTCTGTCACAAATGACCCCTGACACTCGTCTCCACCCACTCCACCCTCTCTGCATTCTCTTCTTCACCTCTCTTGTGTATTTTCTTGTAGTGGTTTAGACAGGGCTGCAGTTCCCTGTCCACACTTTGTTTCTTTTCTGAACTCATTATCATTATTATCATCGTCAGTATTATTATTATCATTGTTCCTGCTTCTCTCTTCATGTCGGGTTTATTTGTGGTGACAGCACTTTCAGTTACTCTGCTCCTCATTAGTTGTCTTTTCTGTTGTTAATTACTGACAGCTGTCTCTGATTGTGTTAATCACCACCTGCCCTTTATATTTCTGCACTCGCCTCACTTTCGGTTTGGCGATCTGCTGTTTAGTTCAACATTTAAGAAATCTGTTAAGCTTTGACATCTGTTTAATTTATTATTTTTTCACAGTTCTCTCACACACAGCTTGTCACGGTTTAGGTTTGTTTCTCCGTTACCCTGCTGTGCAGCTTTATTTTTCCAGCCTTGTGCTGCATTTTGTGTTTTTTTCATAATAAATTATGTTCCCTTTTTGCCTGGTGAGTGGGTCCTGTCCAAGGTTCCAAGGTTCCAAGGTTGTCATAGCCAGGAGCGGTACTGGGGTTAAGCTCCCAGTGCTCATAAAATGCTCCTTACGGCGTGTGTCTCGAAAAGCCTCTGACAACTAAGTCCAACTCCTAGCCTGCCCGTGTGGTTTAGTCTCTAAGCCCGGCGGAACTGCTTTTACTAATAGGAGAAGGGGCGAAGGCGGATCTCTGGCGCCTTAAAACCAGATGCTTCGGGTAGATGGTGGCTCGTCAACCTGGGAAGGTAGCCCATCTAGGGGAAGGTAAACCCTGATTTCAAACCTCCGCTGCCTTGCGGCACACCCGGTCACGGGAAAGGCTTCGGCAGTCAACCCTGAGGAAAAATCCGGAGTCGGAGCCCCTAAGGCAGTTCTCTGTTGTGCTCAACATCGTTCTGGCAGCTCCTGCGACGGCGCTGGTGCCAAACTATAGCAGCCCTGCTGTTCCTTTGGATTCATCAGTGACGTGGAGAGGGGGGACATGCTGCATGGGTAACATCTTGTCCTCCATATCTTCGTGCCCAGGCTTGAATCCTACCAACGCCCAACGCTGGAAGGTAGAACACCGGTGCGCATCGGCCTGTTCAGCCACAGGCTGTGCTGTTCCAGCAGAGTAGACGTTTAGGATTCTCTTCCATGGTCATCATAGACCGACGGAGGCCGACGTGACGACGGGTCCTGTCCTTCCCCTGAAGGGGGCACCGTGACATTTTCATTACTTTGGATGGTTGACCCCAGGTATTTAAACTCACCTTCAGGTACATCTCAAAAAATTAGAACATCATGAAAAAGTTAAATATTTTTGGTCACTCATTTCAGAAACTGAATCCCATATATTATATAGATTCATTACACAGACAGTGATATATTTCAAGTGTTTATTTACCTTAATTTTGATGATTATGGTTTACAGCCCATGAAAACTCAAAATTCAGTTTCTCCAAAAATTAGAATATTACATAAAATTCATTTTAAAAAACAGTTTTTTAATAGAAATGTTGGCCAACTAAAAAGTATGTCCATGTACACACTCAATACTTGGTCAGGGCTCCTTTTGGATTAATTACTGTATCAGTGTGGCCTGGCATGGAGGTGATTGGCCCGTGGCACTGCTGATGTGTTATGAAGGTCCAGGTTGCTTTGATAGAGACCTTCAGCTCGTCTGCATTGTTGGGTCTGGTGTCTCTCATCTTCCTCTTGACAATACTCCATAGATTCTCTATGGGGTTTAGGTCAGGACAATTTGCCGACCAATCAAACACAGTGATACCATGATCATTAAACCAGGTTTTGATACTTTTGGCAGTGTGTGTGTGTGTGTGTGTGTGGGGGGGGGGGTGCCAAGTCCTGCTGGAAAAAGAAATCAGCTTCTCCATAAAGTTTGTCAGCAGAGGGAAGCATGAGGTGCTCTAAAATTTCCTGGTAGACGACTGCGCTGACTTTGGTCTTGATAAAACACAGTGGGCCAACACCAGCAGATGACCTCTGTTCAGATAAAAGTAAATTTTGCATTTCATTTGGAAATCAGAGTTCCAGAGTCTGGAGAAAGAGTGGAGAGGCACATAATCTAAGTTGCTTGAGGTTTAGTGTGAAGTTTCCACAGTCAGTGATGATTTGAGGAACCATGTCATTTGCTGGTGTTGGTCCACAGTGTTTTATCAGGACCAAAGTCAGCGCAGTCGTCTACCAGGAAATTTTAGAGCACTTATGCTTCCCTCTGCTGACAAACTTTATGGAGAAGCTGATTTCATTACTTGGCACCCCCAACCCCCACACACACTGCCAGAAGAATCAAAACCTGGTTTAATGATCATGGTATCACTGTGTTTGATTGGTCAGCAAACTCTCCTGACCTAAACCCCATAGAGAATCTGTGGAATATTGTCAAGAGGAAGTTGAGAGACACCAGACCCAACAATGCAGACGAGCTGAAGGTCACTATCAAAGCAACCTGGACCTTCATAACACCTCAGCAGTGCCACAGGCTGATCACCTCCATGCCAGGCCACATTGATACAGTAATTAATCAAGCAGGAGCCCTGACCAAATACTGAGTGTGTACATGGACATACTTTTCAGTCAGCCAATATTTCTACTTCAAAACTATTTTTTTTTTCCACAATATCTTTATTGAACCTTTTTTTTTTTTAACAAACATGATACAAACAATCAAACACTAACACTAAAGTACTACAAAAAAAAAAAAAATACCCTAAAAACACCAACAACCACCAACAGAATCAAGTCTTCAACAATGCTCCTCTGTTTAGTCTAGACAATCCAATACATAAGTATACATATTATGTTCACCAGTTTGGAATTTACAAGGTCCACACACATCATTCACCTTCTTCTTCAAGAGTTATGTTTAAATTTTTTACATAATCAATAAAAGGTCTCCATATATTCTCAAACACAATTTCCTTTGATTTCAGTATATATGTTATTCTTTCTAATGGAAGGTTTGTTAACATCTGTCTTAACCACTGAGTCACATCTGGTCTATGAGTCTTTTTCCATAATAGTGCAATACATTTTTTGGCATTAAGCAAACTGAGGTCTATGAATGTTCTTTCACTTTTATTGAAATTATGCTTTTCTGGGTACAGACCCAACAAAAACAGTTTAGGATTCAATATGATTTGTTTTGAGATTATTTTTTCAATTGTTACCCTCACCTCCTCCCAAAACATTCTTATTAATCTACATTCCCATAAACAATGAAATAGGGTTCCTTTACTTTCCATGCATTTTGTGCATGTATCTGGTATATTTTTGTTATATCTATTTAACTCCTCCGGTGTAACATACATCCGCATTAACCATTTGAAATGTATCAATTTAAGGCGTGCATTTATTGATTTGGTTTGAGCTTCTGTACAAGCCAATTCCCATTGTTCCTCTGAAATTTCAATTTGCAGATCTTCTTTCCAGTAGTTTAATCTTTTCAGTGAATTTTCACTTGAAGATAGTGTCAATGAGTTATAAAACTCTGAAATAATACCCTTTCTTTTACTATCTTTCATCATCATTTTTTCCAAGGATGAATAAATAGGTCGAGTGAGAGCTTTATTTTGATTTGATCGAATAAAGTTTCTAAGTTGAAGATATTTAAAAAAAATGTGTTCTATTGAGATTAAATTTGATCCTCAGCTCTTCAAAAGACATTATGTTTTCTGCACATGGCAAATATAAATCCTGAATCTTTTGTATCCCTTTTAAATTCCATACTTTAAATACAGCGTCCGCTCTCCCTGGTTTAAAATATTGATTACCCCATATTGGACTAAATTGTGACAATAACTGTGGTTCTTTTAAATAGTTTTTAGCTTCACACCATATTTTGATCATATGCTTTACAAATGGATTTTTAACTTGTTTTTGTAATTTTTTTGCCGAATCTGAGTATATGAATATGGGAAGAGGTAAAGATAAATTGTATGATTCCATTTCAGTCCAGTGAGGGAGATCATTTGATGAAAAATAATATGTCATAGACCTCAGTTGTGCCGACCAATAATACAACATAAAATTTGGACATTTCAGACCTCCACGATCAAATGGTAAATATAATAAAGACAAACGTAATCTAGCCCTCCTGTTGTTCCATATAAATTCCACTAACTTTTTTTTTATTCTTGAGAATAGATCTAAAGGTGGTGATAAGGGAATGTATTGAAATAAATAAAGTATTTTAGGTAAAATATTACTTTTAAGTATATTGATTCTCCCGATCATCGACATTGGTAGTGACATCCATCTCTGAGTTAACTCATTGATATCTGACATTAAGGCTTCATAGTTGACACTGGCGACTGATTCTAGCTTAGGCATAATTTGGATTCCTAAATATTTAAACTGATTTACAACATTGAATTGATTTACCTCAGGGGCTGGGTAATTTCTCTGGGTCTCATTTAGCATTAATATTGAAGATTTAGTTTTATTTATTTTATATCCTGATATTTCCCCAAAATTCTTTATTAAATTCAACAAGGTTGGAATTGATTTTTTTAGATTCGACATAAACAAAATTATATCATCAGCGTACAGGGAGATTTTATGTTCTGTTGGTCCAACTTTAATTCCATATATTTGTGAATGTAAACGTATCGCTATCGCTAAAGGTTCAATTGCCATAGTAAACAGTAAAGGTGAAAGTGGACAGCCTTGTCGACATCCTCTATTGATTTTTATTGGTTTTGAAATATTGTTATTTGTTAGGATTTCTGCTGTAGCATTATTGTATATTATTTGAACCCATTTTATGAAATTATTTACAAGTCCAAACCTTTGTAGGACTTCAAAAAGAAAGGGCCATTCAACTCTATCAAAGGCCTTTTCGGCGTCCAATGATAGGAGAGCTGTATCCGGTGCTTCTTTATTAAAATAAATAATATTAAATAGTCTTCTTACATTATGGAAGCCTTGTCTACCCTTTATAAAGCCATTCTGATCTCGATTAATAATATTTGGTAAAATTTCTTGTATTCGTCTTGCTAAAATTTTACAGATTATCTTAAGGTCGGCGTTTAATAGGCTTATTGGTCTCATACTTTCACATTTATTAGAGGGCTTACCTGGTTTTGGCAACAGTATAATTAAGGCATTATTTATGTATGATGGTAAATTATTATTTTGAAATGCTTCTAAAACCATTTCCAAAAAAGGTTTTATTAATTTATTCTTAAATTTTTTATAAAGGTCAACTGGAAGACCATCTGGTCCTGCACTTTTTCCTGATTTCATATTATCAATGGCTAGCCCAACTTCTTCTTGACTAATTTTAGACTCCAATATCTCCCTGTTTTCATTTGGTATACACGGTATAGATAGTTCGTTCAAAAACCCATTTAGTTTTGTTAAATCAGGTTCATTTTTGGTATCATATAATTTTTCATAGTAATCTCTAAAGGCTCTATTAATTTCTAAAGGATCTATAACTACCTGTCCCTTACTTATAATACTGGTAATTGGTGTTTTAATTTCCAATTGTTTAATCTGCCATGCTAATAATTTTCCTGATTTTTCACCTTGTTCATAAAAAGATTGTTTCAATCTTAGAAGACTCGAGGCAGCTCTATTCGCTGATTTTTTGTCGTATTCAGCTCTCAAAATCAGTAATTCATTCTCCAACCTTGGGTCACTTCCTGCATACACTTTTTCCTGAAGACTTTTTATTTTATGTTCCAATTTAGCTCTCTCCTCTCGAGTCTTCTTAGATTTTGATCCTGTATAACTAATAATATGTCCCCTAATAAAAGCTTTGAAAGCCTCCCACTTTACACCTGCTGATGTTTGTGTAGTATTGATGTCAAAGAACTCGTCTATCTGTTTTTCTATATACTTGACAAATTCCTCATCCTGAAGCCATTTATGCTGAAATTGCCATCTACCTGATTCCTTTGTCAATTTTTTATCTACATATATTAGACAACAGGGTGCATGATCAGAAATCACGATGTTATCATAAAAGCAGTTTTGAATCTTGGACCTTAATTCTGTGGAAATCAAAAAATAATCAATACGTGAGAATGTCTTGTAGGTACTGGAATAACAAGAATAGGCTTTAACTTGTGGTTTCATTTCTCTCCATATATCTAACAATCTCAATTCTTTCATAAAATGATTAATAGTCATCCTACATCCAATGTGCGTACAATCCAGCCCTGTTGATCTATCCACACCTGGATTCAATGTACAATTAAAATCCCCTGCTATTATATGTTGCCCTGTAAGTGATGATAAGATGAGAAATAAATTAGCAAAGAACTTCTGATCATCTATATTAGGACCATATAAGTTCACAAGATTTATATTTTCTAATAGCAAAGAACCTTGAATGATTACATATCTTCCAAATTTGTCTCCAATTACATTTTTCACCTGAAAAGGAACTGATTTATGTATGAGAGTCATAACTCCCCTGGCTCGGGATGAAAATGAAGAGGTGAATACACTTCCCTGCCATCTACTCCTAATTCTTTTAACATCCTCCTCTATCAGATGAGTTTCTTGTAAAAACACAATTCTTGAACCCATGTCCTTTATTTTATTCATAACTTGTTTAAGTTTTTTTAAATTTTGTAGACCTCTGCAATTCCATGAAGTTAAATTAAGATTAACACTTTGGTCCATGATCAATAGAGAGTTTGGGATTACCTTGCAGTGTAAACATGCTCATACAGAGAAGCAAAAACATGAGTGGTTGAACATTCATCCTACAAACTACACACAAACAAATTTCCCCTTCCCACACTTGTGGCAAACCCCCCAAAATCAAAAGAAAAATTCTGTCTCCCGATATAGCCATCGACTGTTCCACACCCACGGGGAACAGCCTAAGCCACTCCTTCTTCATCCTCCCAATCACCCTAACTCTACTGCTTTTAATGACGTAACATTCTCTCCTCTGTAGTTTTCCAACTTAACTCCAAAATTTTTAACAACTTTGTACATCATAGTTTTTTTTTTTTGTTTGTTTTGTTTTTGTTTTGTTTTTTTAATATATAATACAATCTATATTTTGTAAACTTACTATTTACTTCAAGTCAGTCAGATGCCTGTGCAAATGCTTAATTATTCTACCTTATATTTTGTTCATGCTTAGCTCCCACCAGTCTCTTCTTCTTCTTTGATCTTCTTGATGAACTCCTGCGCCTCCTCTGGGGTCTTGAAAATGTGGGTTCTGCCCTCATACGTGGTCAGCAGTCTCGCAGGATAGATTACACCATGACGAATCCCAAGGTTGCGCAGCTCCTTACGTACGGGATCAAACTGCTTCCTCAATTGCTGGATTCCTGTGGCCAAATCTGGGTAGAACCGCACCTGCTGGTCCTGGTGTTTAATCTCTCCTTTAGCACGTGCAGCGTTGAAGATCTTCATCCTGTCTCTGTTGCTAAGAAACTTCATAATTAAGGTCCTCGGCGGTCCCTTATCTCTCCGTGGGCCAATACGATGTGCTTTTTCCAGAACCACTGCTGATTGCAACTCCTCGCTGCCCAGCACCTCCGGAATCCACTTTTCCAGAAAGGAACATACGTCCCGACCTTCTGATTCCTCTGGAAGACCCACCAGCCTCAAATTATTCTGTCTCGACCGAGATTCCAAATCCAAAATATTATCTTCCAGAGATTTATTTTTTTTTTCCAAAGTGCGCACCTTTAATTGAAGACGGGTGACGTCATCTTCAGCACTAGCGAGACGGAGCTCCATCTGCGCCGTTCGTTCTACACAGTCACCCAATTCCTTTCTTATTCCTTCCAACGCTGTCATAATCCCATCAAATCTAGAGGAAAAGTCCGCTCTCATTGAACTCATGGCAGCCATCAGCGCATCTGCGCCATTCCCCGCAAACATCGCACCACCGCCAGCTTCCTCCGCCATATATGGAGTTTTGTTTGCTGCGTCACAGACCTGAAAGTCCGTTAATTTGGACTGTTTCGGCGGCTCGCTTTTTCCTTTTCCTGGTTTTCCAGCCTTAGGCTTCGCCGACATATCCTCGCCCAAATGCTGGGATACGTTCTGTCCCAAATGAGAGAGTTATTTGCCGATTTTTTTTCTCCAGGAGCAGAGCAGAGCGAGACACGTCCGTCCTACGTGGCAGCCATAACCGGAACCAAAACTATTTTTAAAATGAATTTTATGTAATACTCTGAATTTGGGGTTTTCATGGGTTGTAAGCCATAATCATCAAATTTAAAATAAATAAACACTTGAAATATATCACTCTGTGTAATGAATCAATATAATATATGGGTTTCACGTTCTGAAATGAGTGACAAAAAAAATTGAACTTTTTCATGATATTCTATTTTTTGAGATGTACCTGTACTTTCACCATCTCTACACCTTCCATCTTCACCGTTACACCTGCTTCCCTCTCATTCACACTCATGTATTCTGTCCTGCTTCTACTGACTTTCATTCCTTTTCTCGCCAGAGCATACTGCCACTTCTCCAGGTTCTCTTCCACATGCTCCCTACTCTCACTACAGATTACAATGTCAACTGCAAACATCATGGTCCTGCCTAACCTTATCTGTCAGCCTGTCCATCACCATGGCAAACAAGAAGGGGCTCAGAGCTGATCCCTGATGTAATCCCACCTCCCACCTTGAACCCATCTGTCACTCCTATAGAACACCTCATCACCGTCTTGCTGTCCTCATACATGTCCTGCACCACCCTCCTATACTTCTCTGCCACTCCTGACTTTCTCATACAGTACCACACTTCCTCTCATGACACCCTATCATATGCTTTCTCTAGATCCACAAAGACACAGTGCAACTCCTTCTGACCTCTATACTTCATTGCATCTGTAGTACTCTTTCTTGGCATGAAACCGTACTGCTGCTCACTGATTGTCACCTCTCTTCTTAACCTGGCTTCAACAACTTTTTTTTATATCTTCATAGTGTTGCTGATCAACTTTATGCCTCTGTAGTTACTACAGCTCTGAGCACCACCCTTGCTCTTGAAAACTGGTACCAAAACACTCCTCCACTCCTCAGGCATCCTCTCACTCTCCAAGACTGTGTTAAACAATCTGGTTAAAAAGCCCACTGCCATCTCTCCTAAACATCTCCATACCTCCACTGTTATGTCATCTGGACCAACCGCCTTTCCATTCTTCACCGTCTTCAAAGCTGCTCTCACTTCTGCCTTGCTAATCCTCAGGACTTTCTTGTTCACCATCTTTCCTTCATCCATCCTCCTCTCTCTCTCATTTTCTTTATTCATCAGCTCTTCAAAGTACCCCTTCCACCTTCTCAACACACTCTCGTCATTTGTTAGTACATTACCATTTCTGTTCTTAATCAGCCTAACCTGCTGCACATCTTTTCCAGCTCAATCTCTCTGTCTAGCCAATCGATACAACTCCTTTTCTCCTTCCTTAGTGTTTAGCTTCTTGTACAACTCACTATGTATATGTCTTTCCCTTTGCCACCTCTCTCTTTGCCATGCGCCTAGATTCCAAATACTCCTGTCTACTTTCTTCATCTCCGTGACTATCCCACTTTTTCTTTGCTGACCTCTTCTTTTAAGATAAGATAAGATAAGATAAGATAAGATAAGATAAGCCTTTATTAGTCCCACAACGGGGAAATTCCAGGATTGCAACAGCACAGGGATAGCAACACTCAGAGCAACAATCAGAAGGCAAGAAAAAAAACAAGCAAGCAAGAGCAGCTAATAAACATATGTACGTATTACTATAAAATATATATATATACACACACACACAGACACACAGTGCAGAGCATTGTAGCTGGATGGAATAAATATATGAATATATGAACACACAGTGCAGAGCATTGTAGCTAGATGGAATAAATATGTAAATATATAAACACCCACAGTACGGAGCATTGCAGCTAGGTGGAATAAATATGCAAGTATATAAACACACACAGTGCGGAGCACTGAATACTTTCAGTATTCAGTATTGAATACTTTTTGAATACTTTCCTGTACCGCCTCATTCCACCTTTGTCGGTCTTGGGTGGACTGCCCCACCCCACCCCATACACACACACACACACACATTTTTTTCTTTTTATTTCTCATACATGTCCAAATGTCCAATTTTCTCACCTATTAGAGTTTTTTCTTGCAACTTTTTCCTGGAAAGTTTTACTTTTTTTTGTTACTTTTGCCATGTTTCACTTTTTTCCCTCATGTTTTCATGATTTTCTTGTACATTTTCACCTATCCTCTCACTGATAGGTGCATCTCAATAAATTAGAATGTCATCAAAAAGTTGATTTCAGTAATTCAATTCAAAAAAATGAAACTCATATTGATTCATTACACATGGTGATATATTTCAAGTGCTATATTTCTTTTAATTTTGATGATTATGGTTTACAGCTAATGAAAGCCCCAAATTCAGTTTCTCACAAAAATAGAATATTGCAGAAAATTAATTTAAAAAATTGATTTTTAAAAAATTCAGCCAGCTCAGTTGTCTAGTGGGAAATTTTAGAGGACTTCATGCTTCCTTCTGCTGACAAGCTTTATGGAGATGCTGATTTCATTTTCCAGCAGGGCGTGGCCCTGCCCACACTGTCAAAAGTACCAAAACTGGTTTAGTGGATGGCGGAGGAGACACTGTGAGAATCACATTCTTTGATTTCTCTAGTACCTTTAACCCTTTAGATGCCCCAGACGCTGTATGGCGACAGGAACGCTTAAACTTTAAGCGTTAAAGCGTTGACCACCCTTTAAGCCTTAAAGGGTGGCCAAGGCCCCTCCTAGTGGTCAAGAGTGGTAAAAAAATTTTGTTAATAAAATAGTTCAGATTTCCAAGGCTATAACTTGAAAGTTGCAAGAGATAATGGCTCACTGTCAATTAGAAAGATGTAGAATATGATCCAAAGTTTCAGATAGGAATAAATTTATGCATCTAATTTGCATAATGTCTTGGCAGCTACAGTATATAAATTACATAACTCCGTAAAAAGTGGACTTTGGACACATTTACACAAAAAATGGTCCATTGTTTTTGACACCGATTTGTCTACAGGGGTATGTTTTTATCTAATCTTCAAAGTATATGAACCAGAAATTCAATAAAATGTAAAAAAACAACAACATATATTTCTCTTACCTGTTGCTGGGTGGGGGTGGGGGTGGGGGGCTTGCTTGCCCACGTGACCGGTCCGTTTTTGTCCATTGTTGCCGATGTTTCGCGTTTACTTAATAATTTACGCCTGCTTACACATCTACAAACTCTTATGATTATCCCACGTGAATTTCATTTGTATTACGTGGCTATTTTCCTGTGAAATGTAGTTTTCCTGTCAGAATGCATGACGATCGTGGGTGCCGCTATCTTGGTACTGGTAGCTCAGTTTTTCGTCCATCATGGTCAATGTATCGCGGTTACTTCGTAATTTACACCCGCTTCCACATCTTCAAACTCTTATGATTATCCCACATGAATTTCATTTGTATTACGTGACTATTTTCCCCACTTCATGCAGTTTCAGTCATCATTGCTGCTGCGATGACCGATTGTGAAGGCATCCACATTGGTGCTGTGAGCTTAAAGAGGAAAAAGGAAGAATAATGAGGATTTCTTCTTCTTTGCTGTATTCCATGTCAGCCATGATTCCTTAAGCACATGTCTGCCACCTTCTAAACTGTCAGATCAAAACAGATTAGCACAAATTCTCAGTATAGCCGGAGGACGTCAGGTCTGGTCGTCTGGTGCAGTTGCTGTGCTGTGCCACTGGGGGCACGCGATCTGTCCATTTAATCTAGGCAGTTAAAGGGTTAATGCCATCCAGCCATTGCTGCTTGGTGAGAAGCTGCGGGTGATGGGGGTTAACAGCTCTGTGATCTCCTGGATCACTGACTACCTGACAGACAGGCCACAGTTTGTCCGGTTGGGAAGTGTTTTGTCTGATGTGGTGGTTAGTCATACAAGAGCTCTACAGGGCACTGTGCTTTCTCCTTTTCTTTTTACCTTATACACCACCCACTTTCAGTACAACTCCAAGTCATGCCACCTGCAGAAATTCTCCGATGACTCAGCTGTTGTTGGGTGTATAAGAGGGGGAGAGGAGGGAGAGTACAGGGCACTGGTAGACAGATTTGTGGAGTGGACGGTGCAGAATCACCTCAGGCTGAACGTCAGCAAGACCAGAGAGATGGTGACTGACTTCAGGAAGAAGAGGACGTCTTTGCGGATTAGGGGGGAGGATGTAGAGGTAGTGGAGGACTACAAATACCTGGGTGTCAAGATCAGCAATGGACTGGACTTGAAATCTAACACTGATGCTGTGTACAAGAAGGAGATGAGCAGACTGTACTTTGAGGAAGAGGAGATCCTTCAACATGTGCAACAAGATGTTGGAGCTTTTCTACCAGGCCGTTGTTGCCAGCACCATCTTCTTTGTTGCTGTTTGCTGGGGTAGCAGTATCAGAGCCAGTGACACCAACAGACTTGACAAGATTATCAAGAAGGCTGGCTCTGTAATTGGTCTCAGGCTAGAGACTTTTGAGAATGTGGTGGTGAGGAGGACACTGAACAAATTCTTATCCATCATAGACAATTCTGATCACCATCTCCACTACACACTAGACAAACAGCGGAGCACTTTCTCTGGCAGACTGCTACAGCTCCGCTGACGAATGGTCAGGTACAGGAAATCTTTCCTGCCACATGCCATTTCACTGTACAATAACTCACTCTTATGTTTGAGTACTGGTCATAATACAGCTGCCACACCACATCTTACAGTCTAATTGGTACCTCACATTTCACCCTGCGCCCACTAGTCCTGCATTGTACAACTAGTATGATCCATGTATCTATACAGGTCATCATCTATTCATCTTAATGGTAGTGTGCGATGTATATAAAGTTATCTTGGCAGTTTTGCATTCCCTGGGTAATTCCTTTTTCTATTATGCTGTATGTGTTTCTGTCATTTTGGTCATCTACTGTCATGCTGCACCTACCTACCTACCTACCTACGAAAAAGTCTTTGCCCGCTTCCTGATTTATCCTTTTTTTGGGGGGATGTTTGTCACACTTAAATGTTTCAGATCATCAAACAAATTTAAATATTAGACAAAGATAACACAAACACAAAATGGAGTTTTTAAATGAAAGTGTTGATTATTAAGGGAAAAAAATCCAAACCTACATGGCCCTGTGTGAAAAGGTGATTACCCCATAAACCTAATTACTGGTTGGGCCACCCTTAGCAGCAACAACTGCAATCAAGCATTTGCGATAACTGGCAATGAGTCTTTTACAACGCTGTGGAGGAATTTTGGCCCACTTATCTTTGCAGAATTGTTGTAATTCAGCCACACTGGAGGGGTTTTGAGCATGAACTGCCTTTTTAAGGTCATGCCACAGTATCTCAATTGGATTCAGTTCAGAACTTTGACAAGGACACTCCAAAGTCTTCAGTTTGCTTTTCTTAAGCCATTCAGAGGTAGACTTGCTGGTGTGTTTCGGATCATTGTCCTGCTGCAGAACCCAAGTGCGCTTCAGCTTGAGGTCACAAATAGATGGCTGAACAGTGTCTTTCAGGATTTTTTGGTAGACAGCAGAATTCATGGTTTCATTTACCACAGCAAGTCTTCCAGGTCGTGAAGCAGGAAAACAGCCCAAGACCATCATACTACCACCACCATAGTTTACTATTGGTATAATGTTCCTTTTCTGAAATACTGCGTTACTTTTATGCCAGATGTAATGGGACACACACCTTCCAAAAAGTTCAGCTTTTGTCTCGTCAGTCCACAGAGTATTTTCCCAAAAGTCTTGGTGATCATCAAGATGTTTTCTGGCACAACTGAGATGAGCCTTTATGTTCTTTTTGCTCAGCAGCAGTGTTCGTCTTGGAACTCTGCCATGCAGGTCATTTTTGCCCAGTGTCTTTCTTATGGTGGAGTCATGAACACTGACCTTAACTGAGGCAAGTGAGGCTTGCAGTTCTTTGGATGTCGTTGTGGGGTCTTTTGTGACCTCTTGGATGAGTCGTTGCTGTGCTGTTGGGGTAATTTTGGTCAGCCGGCCACACCTGGGAAGGTTCACCACTGTTCCATGTTTTCGCCATTTGTGGATAATGGCCCTCATTGTGGTTCGCTGGAGTCACAAAGCTTTAGAAATAGCTTTATAACCTTTTCCAGACACACAGAGAGACAGAGAGATGCTGCATTTATAGTTAAAGTACTAGATTCCATTCAACTGAATGTATTAACTCCTTCTGATTGCTGAGGCCACAGTAAAAAGGGACTTTAACCCTTTGAGTGTGAGAATTTGCATGCCCCTAGTGGCAGAGCATGGCACTGCACCTGTCTTCTCACTGTGACATGATCACTTGCATTGGAGATTTGTACTGAATTGCACTGATTTGCCAGTTTCAAAAGGTGGCAGACAGCCGTTGGAGGACTCAGTGGATGACACGTAATACACCAAAGAAGAAGAACTCCTCATTTCCTTTTCCTGTTTTCAGCATTTAGCCCAGAAAGCTAATATGGCCACAATCGGTCACCGTCACGTTTTCGGCTTTGTATGTGGAAAATAGCTGCAGGATACAAGTGAAATTTATGTGGGATAATCATAAGATTTTGTAGATGTGGTATAGACTTTAACCACTTGCGCTCCGTTGTTCCGCGGGCGGGCAAGTCTCTGCGTCCTATGACGCACGAGGGCGCACGAGAGCGCGCTCGTGCGCCCTCGTGTGCATGACGCATGATGGTGATGATGGTGATGTAGTAGCGTCCAAGCGCCACTCAAAAAAAAACTGCAGAGACAGCTGCGAACAGATTAGTTCATCTGATTGACCTCTCATTCGACTAATAAGAGCCTTGAATTGGGTTTCTGAAACCTTGAAGAACCAATGAATGAAAATCTAGGAAGGAGGACCCGCCTACTGTGAACGCAGGAGCCAATTGAAGCACAGAAATTCTGGCTGGGTGAAGAGAGATTTACTGTTGCAACAGATGAAAACAAAGGACGCTGTACGAATCTACTACAGACCCAGGCTCACCCAGCAGCATGGAGAACACCCACAAGTGGGACCTGCACTCATTCCAGCAGAATAGACGGAGGCCGATGACAAAAGTCGTAAATCATTCGCCAAAACGGCAATAATGGAATTATGTTGATCGGGATCCACGAGCGGAGTAGCGTCGCGTTCGTCTGACAATGGGGGAAGAGATGTTCGCCGCGACTCTGCTGCTTTGAAGAGGTAAGGTGTTATAAGCTAAATTATTATTTATCCCTGAAAACTGTAATCCAAAAATGACTTTTGACCGATCGGTAAATTACAACTGTACTGCGCACGAAGTACGTGCGCCGCGATAAACGGTTCATTTGCCGTGTTCGGACCGTGAACGCCCCCCCCCCCCCCACTGCAGAAGAGGAGCGGGGGGGGGCACGGTCCGAACGCCCCCGGTCCGCGGGGGGAAGCATATCAGTCTATTCCATCATGTAGCGATGGCCCTCTTCTGTAGCGAGTGGGGGGGGGGGGGCGTTCACGGTCCGTTCACGGTTCCCCCCCCCACACACACACACACAGTAACGAGGGGGGGGGGGAGCCGCTGTGAAAGCATGCAAGGAGTGTAATCCGTCATGTAGAGGGCCGAATTTGGTCCTTGGTAGCGGGGGGGGGGGGGACAACCCCCCGCCCACACACACACACACACAGACACAGCCCTGAGTGTGACCTTTCATTAGAGCCTAAAATGAAGATTCTACATTGAATTATTCAAAAGTTACAGACGTTTTTCCAAACTGTGCCATTTGGCACAATTTGGCACAGTTCCAAAACGCCTGGGAACAACCTGAGAACAAAGCTGTGTAAAATATTCATTTTTTGTGGTATTGTTACCAAATTTGGATCTCAGCTGGATAACACTTGGTTCTACATTTCTGTTGCATTTTCCAGCCGGATCAAACAGCTGTGTGTTATTTACAAGCATTTGTATCCAAAAAAACACCGTGCCCAAATTTTTTTTCTTCAAGCTCAGTATGTTTAGATGACTAACTCAGTGGCCGGAGCACGTAGAGAGATTATGTTTTTTTTGCCAAAAAATTCAAAGTGTTTTCTTTTAAATGAGACCAACCCCATGAAGATGCTGCAAAGGGTTGAATAACAGCTTTCGATTTACTTTGGGCACGTTTTTTTTTGGCATTTTTAGGAAAATTGCCCGGAGTGCAAGTGGTTAAGTGACCGACAGAACACAAAATATGGACCATAATGGGTGAAAACGCAGCGACCACGCCAGTCAGCCAGCCAGCCCCTCTTTGTCAACAGTAAGTGACTTATTTCTGTTTTTTTTTAAATGTATTGATTTCTTGTTCATATACTTTGAAGATAAGATGATGAGGTACCGCTGTACAAAAAACGGTGTCAAAAGACTGAACCATTCTTTGTTTAAATACGTCCAAAGTCCAGTTTTGACTGAGTTATGGAATTTAAAGAGGTGCTGCGACATTATGCAAATTAGATGCATAAATTTATTCCTATCTGAAACATTGGATCATATTTTACATCTTTCTAATTGACAGTAAGCCATTATCTCTTTCCACTTTCAAGTTATAGCCTTGGAAATCTGAACTATTTTATTGGCAAAAAATATTTACCACTCTTGACCACTAGGGGTTATGTCGCAAGCGACAGACACACTCAAAGGGTTAAACGTAACCCAGCCCTTGTAAAATCTACTACTGAAGAGCAGCTACATGAAAATTGTGGTTAAATACAACAACAAAATACTTTTTTGTCACATTGCACCACTGGCTTTTAGCAACAAGTGTATTTCCCAAATATATATTTTAAACTTGGTTTGATTAACCACTTCAATTCAATTTTATTTATATAGTGCCAAATCACAATACAGGTTATCTCAAGGCACTTTACAGAAAAGAGTGGGTTTAGGCCACACTCTCAAATTCATAGAACCCAGCAGAGACCCCTAAGTGCAAGCACTGCGGCGACACAGGCGAGGAAAAACCCTTTAAAGGGCAGAAACTTCGAGTAGAACCATAGCTCATAGAGGACAGCCATCCGCCTCGACCGGCTGGGTTGAAAAAAGAGGTAAAAAGTAGAAGGCCTGGCAGTAGCTACATTCAAAACAAACGTAACAAACACAATATTCAAAGCCAGACATTCCAGTATAGATAGATAGATAGATAGATAGATACAGTAGATGTACTCTATTAATCCCAAACTGGGAAATTAGTGTAACAGCAGCATGACAGTAGACAACCAAACACAGAAACACACACATGACAGACAAAAGGATTACCCATGTAAAGTAAAACTAACACGACTATAACTATAAAACCTATACCATATACTTCACAGCTTAATATATGATGACCCGTATAAACACATGAATCATCCCGTTGCACAAAGGAGGACTATCAGGAGCAGAGTGAAATGTGAGGTACCAGTTAGACTGTAAGGTGCAGTGTGGCAGCATTATTATGACCAGAATACATCATAGTGAGTTATTGTACAGTGAAATTGCATGTGGCAGGAAAGATTTCCTGTACCTGGCCATTCAACAGTGAAGCTGTAGTAGTCTACTGAAGAAAGTGCTTCGCTGTCTGTCCAGTGTGTGGTGGAGGGGGTTGATCAGGATTGTCTATGATGGATCGCAGTTTATTTAGTGTTCTCCTCTCCACCACTGTCTCAAAGGTCTCCGGTCTGAGACCAATTACAGAGCCAGCCCTCTTGATAATCTTGTCAAGTCTGTTGGTGTCTCTGGCCCTGATACTGCTACCCCAGCAGACAGCAGCAAAGAAGATTGCGCTGGCGACAACGGTCTGGTAGAAAAACTCCAGCATCCTGCTACACACGTTGAAGGATCTCAGCTTTCTCAGGAAGTAGAGTCTGCTCATCCGCTTCTTGTGCGCAGCATTGGTGTTGGATCTCCAGTCCAACCTGCTGTTGATCCTGACACCCAGATAGTTGTAGTCCTCAACCACTCCCACATCCTCTCCCCTAATCTGCAGTGGCTGAAAAGGAGCCTTCCTCTTCCTGAAATCAATCACCATCTCCCTGGTCTTGCTGACATTCAACCGCAGGTGATTCTGCTCTGTCCACAAATCTGTCTACCAGTGCCCTGTACTCCCCCTCCTCTCCTCCTCTTATAAACCTCACAACAGCTGAGTTGTCAGAGAACTTCTGCAGGTGGCATGACTCTGTGTTGTACTGAAAGTCAGTGGTGTATAAAATAAGATAAGATAAGCCTTTATTAGTCCCACAATGAGGAAATTCCAGGATTGCAACAGCACAGGGATAGCAACACTCAGAGCAACAATCAGAAGGCAAGAAAAAACAAGAGCAGCTAGTATACATATGCGTATATATATATATATATATATATATATATATATATATATATACACTACCGTTCAAAAGTTTGGGGTCACCCAGACAATTATTTTGTGTTTTCCATGAAAAGTCACACTTATTTACCACCATGAGTTGTAAAATGAATAGAAAATATAGTCAAGACATTGACAAGGTTAGAAATAATGATTTGTATTTGAAATAATAATTTTTTCCTTCAAACTTTGCTTTCGTCAAAGAATCCTCCATTTGCAGCAATTACAGCATTGCAGACCTAACATGATTGCACAAGGGTTTTCTAATCATCCATTAGCCTTCTGACGCAATGAGCAAACACATTGTACCATTAGAACACTGGAGTGATAGTTGCTGGAAATGGGCCTCTATACACCTATGTAGATATTGCACCAAAAACCAGACATTTGCAGCTAGAATAGTCATTTACCACATTAGCAATGTATAGAGTGTATTTCTGATTAGTTGAAAGTTATCTTCATTGAAAAAAAGTGCTTTTCTTTCAAAAATAAGGAAATTTCTAAGTGACCCCAAACTTTTGAACGGTAGTGTATGTATAAGATAAGATAAGATAAGCCTTTATTAGTCCCACAACAGGGAAATTCCAGGATTGCAACAGCACAGGGATAGCAACACTCAGAGCAACAATCAGAAGGCAAGAAAAAAAACAAGCAAGCAAGAGCAGCTAATATACATATGTACATATTACTATAAAATATATATATACACACACACACACAGACACACAGTGCAGAGCATTGTAGCTGGATGGAATAAATATATGAATATATGAACACACAGTGCAGAGCATTGTAGCTAGATGGAATAAATATGTAAATATATAAACACCCACAGTACGGAGCATTGCAGCTAGGTGGAATAAATATGCAAGTACATAAACACACACAGTGCAGAGCAATGTAGCCAGATGGAACAATATGTAGATATATAAAAACACAGTGCGGAGCATTGTAGCTAGATGGAATAAATATATAGATATATAAATATAAACACACCCAGTGCTGAGCATTGTAGCTAGATGGAATAAATATGTAAATATATAAACACACACAGTGCAGAGCATTGTTGCTAGGTGGGATGAAACAGCATAACCGTCTATTTAGTTATCCTACATGGTATGATTATGTGCCCATACATATTCTCACCCTCTATAGCGACCGGTATGTTCCTAGTTGTATGCCGGAGAGGACCATTGTGTAAGTCTATTGCATCTTTTGCATTCAAAAAAACTATTAGTTTGTTACGTCTTTTTGCTATCTCTGCGAGCAGCCCTGCTTAGGTTGTACAGTCTGACAGCCGTTGGTAGGAAGGACCTACGAAACCTCTCGGTTGTGCACCTGGGATGATGTAGTCTGCTGCTAAATGAGCTCCTCAGTGCATCCAGTATGTCCTGCATAGGGTGGAACTCGGACTCCAGCAGAGATGACAGTTTAGCCACCGTCCTTCTCTCTCCTATCTCCTCCATCGGATCAAGGCGCTGCCCCAGGACAGAGCTAGCTTTCTTAATCAGTTTGTTCAGTCTCTTCCTATCGGCTGCAGTAATGCCACTGCCCCAGCAGACCACTCCAAAAGTGATGGCTGATGCCACCACCGTGTCATAGAATGTCTTCAGCAGCGCCCCTTGTACACCAAAAGACCTGAGTCTCCTCAGCAGGAACAGCCTGCGCTGTCCCTTCTTGTAGAGTGCGTCAGTATTGTGTGACCAGTCTAGTTTATTGTTCAGATGAATACTCAGGTACTTATAGGATGTCACCATCTCGATGTCTGTTCCCTGTATATTTACTGGTGCTGTGAGGGGCTGCCCATGCCTGCGGCAGTCCACCACCAGCTCCTTAGTTTTCCTCGCGTTGATCTGGAGGCAGTTCCGATGGCACCAGTCCACAAAGTCCTGGATAAGCCCTCTGTACTCAGCTTCATCTCCGTTGGAGATGAGACCAACGATCGCAGAGTCATCAGAGAACTTCTGTAGATGGCAATGTGTTGTGTTGTGTGAGAAGTCTGCAGTATAAAGAGTGAACAGGAAGGGAGCCAGCACCGTTCCCTGGGGGGCCCCCGTGCTACTGATGATCGTGTCGGAAACACAGTCCCGGGTTCTCACAAACTGAGGCCGGTTCGTGAGGTAGTCCAGGATCCATGATGACAGGTGCTGGTCCACCCCTGCGTGCAGCAGCTTGTCCTTCAGGATCATCGGTTGGATGGTGTTGAAAGCACTGGAGAAGTCAAAGAACATGATCCTCACCATATTCCCGGGCTTCTCTTACCGGTCCCGACGCCTTCCTCGCCTTGATCTTCCTCAGCTCCGTCCTCACCTGGGTCTTGGTCAGGGTCAGGATGGGGGGCTGTGTGTTGGGAGTGGGGGGGGTGTCGGTGGAGTGGGGAGTGGGCAGCAGGACTTGATTTCTTAGAGGCAGCAGTGGTTGTTGTGCAGACAGGGGGGAGGGCGGTTGGTCAAATCTATTGAAAAACAGATTCAGGTTGTTCGCCCACTCCCTGCCCCCCGTGGCCTGGGGGGAGGTATTCTGGAGCCCCGAGATGGTTTTGAGGTTTCTCCAGACCCCGCTGATGTCGCTCTGTTGCAGCTTGTCCTCCATCTTCTTCCTGAAGCTATATATATATATATATGTATATGTATATATATATATATATATATATATATATATATATATATATATATATATATATATATATAGACACACAGTGCGGAGCATTGTGGTTGGTGGATGTGCAGCAGAAAGTCTAAGCTCTCTCTCCACGGATGCGGCGGGCCAGCTGGATGTCTTTGGGCATGATGGTGACCCTTTTGGCGTGGATGGTGCACAGGTTGGTGTCCTCGAAGAGACCCACCAGATAGGCCTCGATGGCCTCCTGCAGAGCCATGATGGCGGAGCTCTGGAAGCGCAGGTCGGTCTTGAAGTTCTGAGCGATCTCCCTCACCAGGCGCTGGAAGGGCAGCTTACGGATGAGCAGCTCCGTGGATTTCTGGTAGCGACGGATCTCTCTCAGAGCCACGGTACCGGGCCTCTAACGGTGAGGCTTCTTCACTCCGACGGTGGCCGGAGCGCTTTTCCGAGCAGCCTTAGTGGCCACCTGCTTCCTGGGGGCTTTTCCTCCAGTAGATTTACGGGCGGTCTGCTTGGTTCTTGCCATCACTCTTTATTATTCTGTCTTATATTTCTTGCACGCCGCCTAAACTCCAGCCCAGCACCCGCGTCATTTTCGCTTCAGTTCTCCCGGTATGTCGAGTTTCTCTGTTAGCACCGGGTGGCGGTTGAGTGCTAGCTAGCTCTTCCCTGCTGTATCGTCTCCTGCTGTAAACAGTGGCTCCGTCCGCCGACTCGGGAGACCTTTGGGGCGATCTGTGTGTCCATGATATATATTGAGTGAAAGGTGTGCCGGATCAGAAAGTTATCACCGGGTCAGAGAGAAGAAGGAAGATAAAAAGACTCAGAATTGAGCCGCTGTTGCAAAAGGCAGCCAACTCGTGTGGCGCCGGAACCGGAAGGTAAAGAAGGTAAAGAGAAAAGGAGAAAGCACAGTCCCCTGTGGAGCTCCCGTATCACTAGCCACCCCTTCAGACATGACATTGCCCAGCCGGACAAACTGTGGCCTGCCTGTCAGGTAGTCAGTAATCCAGGAAATCACAGAGCTGTCAACCCCCATCACCCGCAGCTTCTCACCCAGCAGCAGTGACTGGATGTTGTTTAAGGCACTGGAGAAATAAAAAAAAAAGTGATTCTCACAGTATCTCCTCCACCATCCAGGTGCAGATGGGCTCATTGCAGCAGGTAGATGACAACATCTTCAACTCCTAAATGGGGCTGATATGCAAACTGCAGAGGGTCCAGCAACATCTTCACCTGCGGCCTCAGGTGGGCTAAGACCTGTCTCTCCAGGACATTCATCACATGAGATGTGAGGGCAACTGGTCGATAGTTGTTCAGGTCAGATGGAGATGACTTCTTGGGGACAGGAACCAGGCAGGATGCCTTCCACAGCACCGGTACTCTCTCCAGATTCAGGCTCAGGTTGTACAGGTGTTTCAGTACCGGAGCTAGTTGGTTGGCACAGGTCCTCAGGGTCCTGGCGGAGATACCATCAGGGCTCGCCGCCTTCCACTGATGGAGTCTCTCCAGCTGTTTCTCCACCTGGTCTGTAGTCACCGTGAAATGAGGGAGGGTCCTGGTGTCCCCCGAAGAGGAGGAGGGGGGAGATGGAGAGAGGTTCTGCACCGGAGGGTGGGTGGAGAGGGGTGTGTGGAGGTCTGGTTGTGTTGCTGGGGTGACAGACTGCAAGTTGAACCTATTAAAAAACAGATTCAGTTCCTCAGCTCTTTCCTGGCTCCCAGATGGCTGCCCAACTCTCCCCTTGCACCCAGTTATTTTTTTCATTCCCACCCACACATTTTTAGTGTTGTTTTGCCTGAGTTTGTCTTCCAACTTCCTCCTATAATTGTCCTTGCACCTCCTCAGCATCTCTCTCAGCTCATGCTGCACTCCCCTCAGCTTCTCCTTGTCTCCAGCCCTAAAAGCTCTTTTCTTTTTGTTCAGAAGTGCTTTCAGGTCACTGGTGACCCATGGTCTGTTGTTGGAAAAGCAGTGTACAGTCTGAGCAGGCATGGTCATGTCTTTACAGAATCTAATGTATTCTGTGATGCACTCTGTCATATTGTCTATGTCCACCCCATGTGGTTCACAGAGTACGCTCCAGTCCGTCGTCTTGAAGCAGTCCCGTAGTGCATCAGCAGCCTTCTGTGTCCACCTCCTCACAGTCCGTGTATAAGCAGGTTGCCTTTGCACAAGGGGAATGTACCTGGGTGTTAACATGACCATGCAGTGATCTGATTTGCCAATGGGGGGTAGAGCTGTGGCACTATATGCATCTCTGACATTGGCATACAGAAAATCCAGTGTTTTGTTTTCTCTGGTGGAACAGTCAACAAACTGGTGAAAGTTTGATAATATTTTTCCCACTGAGACATGGTTAAAATCACCTGTGATGGCCATAAATGCATCTGGGTACTTCTCCAGTAATGTGGCCGCAGTGGAGCTGATGACGTCACAGGCCACCGCTGCATCAGCTGACGGAGGGACGCAGATGGTAATTACTAAGGCACACTTCATTTCTCGCGGCATATAATAAGGTCTCATACTCACAGCCAGCAGGTAAATGTCAGGACTGCAGCACTTTTCCTTCACATAAATGTGTCTAGGATGACACCACCGTTCATTAACAAGAAGTGCCACTCCTCCTCCCCTCTTTTTCCTGCTGCTTTTCATATCTCTGTCTCCCCATATAGTCTTGAAGCCAGGTATTGCTACGTTTACATCCGGGATCTGTGAGTGTAACCACGTCTCCGTAAAACACATTGTACTACACTCACAATACTCCTTTTGCGTCCTGACCAGTGCTGTAAGCTCATCTGTTTTATTTCCCAGCAATCGCACGTTCCCGGTGATGACCATTGGTACAGCCGGCTTATGCTTCCTCCTCCGCACCTTTGCTCCAGCCCTTCGCCCGCGGCGTCTCCTCTTCAGCTCAACCGGGATGAGGGGCTTCACTGCTGGCCACAGCACTCTAGGCGCCGGCCTCCTCAGCACAATCAGCTGTTCGCATCTGTAAACAATGTGTCCACCCCCACCTCTGTTGATCTCCATTGCCCGAGAAAGCGAAAAAAAAAAAAAAAAAACTAGAGAAAGACCGGGCTAAAGTCAAGAAAAAGTTGGTCCAGTCTTAATCCGAGTCTTCCTACAGAGCCCTGGTTAATAAGAGACATACTATATACAAGAATACGCAGATAAAAACACGAAGACACGAGAGAGTTGCTGCTGGTACGGCTGCCCTGCCTCCGGCGCCATTTAATCAGTATCACCAGTATCAAGCCTGGTTAGCCAGCGGCAACATTTTTAACTATTGGCCTTATCAAAGAGAAAAGATTTCAACTTACTCTTGAATAAAAAGAGAGTGTCTGCCCCCCAAACTGGACTGGGAAGATGGCTCCACAGGAGGGGAGCTTGATAGCTGAAAGCTCTACCTCCCAATCTACTTCTGAAGACCTTGGAGACAACCAGTAGTTTGGATTTTTAGGAGCGCAGAGCTCTGGTTGGATGATAGGGAACTCTGAGTTCTTGCAGATAAGAAGGAGCCATACCATTAAGGGCTTTATAAGTTAGGAGCAATATCTTGAATTCAATTCTATATTTTATCGGGAGCCAATGTAAAGAAGCTAAAACTGGGGTTATGTGATCTCTTCTCCCTGTTCTCATTAGGATATGTGCAGCTGCATTCTGAATGAGTTGGAGAAACTTTATGGACTTATTATGACAACCTGATAAAAGTGAATTACAATAGTCTAACCTAGAGGTGATAAAGGCGTGGACAAGTTTCTCTGCATCTTTATGAGACAGGATGGACCTAATTTTAGAAATATTACGCAGATGGAAGAAGGCAGTCTTAATGGCTTGCTGTATATGAGAGTTGAAAGACATATCTTGGTCAAACACAACTCCAAGATTAAGTAACTAACAGAAACGTAGCTAACAGAAAATGTAGAAGCCAGTACAATGCCATCTAGTGTTGTTATCTTACTAGAATGAGTACTTCTAGCATGTTTGGGGCCAAGAACAATGACTTCAGTTTTATCTGTATTCAGCAATAGAAAGTTGTTGTTCATCCAGGTTTTAATATCCTTAAAACACTCCTGGAGTGAACTCAGATGACTGGGATCATCTGGATTGATGGATAAATATAGCTGAGTGCCATCAGCGTAACAATGAAAATGAATAGAATGCTTCCTTATAATGTCTCCCAAAGGCAGCATGTATAATGTAAACAGTACTGGTCTAAGTACCGATCCCTGCGGAACTCCATAGCTAACCGTGGTCTGGGTAGAGGACTTGTTATGGACATGAACAAACTGGGAACAGTCTGATAGATAAGACTGGAACCATCTTAGCATTGTTTCTTTCAAACCAATTCGCTGTTCAAGCCTCTCTAGCAGACTATGGTGGTCAGTGGTGTCAAAGGCAGCACTAAGGTCCAATAAGATAAGGACAGAGACAAGTTCTTTGTCAAATACCATAAGGAGGTCATCAGTAATTTTCACTAAGGCTGTCTCTGTGCTGTGGTGTTTCCTAAAACCTGACTGAAATTTCTCAAATATAGAATTATTTTCTAAAAAAGTGCACAGTTGATTGGCGACTACTTTTTCGAGGATCTTGGAAAGGTAGGGGAGGCTAGATATTGGTCTATAATTGGCCAAAATCCCAGACTCAAGCAAAGGTTTTTTAAGTAGAGGTTTAATTACTGCCACTTTAAAAAAACTGTGGTACATGTCCCATCAATAGAGACATATTAATTATGTTCAAAAGCGGTGGACTAATCAGAGATAGCGATTCCTTCAGGAGTCTAACGGGGATTGGGTCTAAAAGACAGGTAGTTGGTTTAGAGGCTGACACTATTAGGGCTAGATCAGAATGACTAATACGAGAAAATTCAGAAAAGTGGAGTTCTGAGCCTGTGGACACAGCAGTGTTAGGCAGAGGCTTGTTTTTTTTTTTTAAGGGGGATATTTTTTGGAATATTATTCCTAATACTGACAATTTTATCATTAAAAAAATCAAAAAGTCGTCAGCACTAAGAGTTGGAGGAATGTAGGGATCTATGGCATTTTGGCTCTTGGTTAGTTGAGCCACAGTGTTAAAAAGAAATCTACGGTTGTTTTTATTTTCTTCTATCAAGGATGAATAGTACTGTCGCCTAGCACTACAGAGAGATTTCTTATAGGTGATGAGGCTGGCATTCCAGGCTGAACATGATTCTTCTGTCTTATTTGCATGCCAAAGCCTTTTACAGAATCTAACTTTCTGTTTTAACTCACAAGTGTGGGAGTTATACCATGGAGCTAATCTTCTATTTCTAATAGTTTTCTTTTAAGAGGGGCTATGGAGTCAAGTGTTGTCTGCAATGAGGCTGCCATACTAAATCAAATCAAATCAAATCAAATCAAACTTTATTGTCATATTGCTGTACATACAACTGTAGTGCAGGCAAGATGAAATTGCGTTTCTCTCGGCATCCATATAAGAAGCAGCATGATTAAGACACACTCCCACATAGCTCCACCCCCCACCCCCACCCCCCATCCATTCACACATCCCTGAGACATACTTGGGGAAAAAGAATAACTAACTATAATATACAAAATGTCCATAGGTGCAGTAGTGTGTATGAGAGATTCCGGGTCAGCTGTTCAGCATCCTTTGTGAGGAGAGCATTCTTCCATCGCGCACCAGGGTGAGGTACTCTAATGATAAGCCCTGGTTCACAGCTAAGCTCAGACAGATCAGGAAGGAGAAGGAAGCAGCATTGAAAAGTGGAGACAGGGGCTGCTACAGGGAGGTTAAATATCGGTTTAACAGAGAGCTGAGGAGAGCTAAATCTGTGTATTCTGAGAGACTCCAGCAGCAGTTCACTGCTAATGACTCGGCTTCTGTGTGGAGAGGACTGAGGCAAATCACCAATTATCGGCCTCAGGCTCCTAAAGGTCAGGATGACAAAGCCCTTTGTCAAAGACTGTCCCAACACTATGGCCGTTTTGACACCCCGTCATCTGTGTCCAACTCCCCCCCTCCCTCCAGCTCCACAGCCTCCACGATCCCTACTTCATCAAAGGCGCCCCCCCTCCTCCCCCCCTGCCCTTGTCATCAGTGAGCAGGACGTGCTCAAACAGTTCTCCAGACTGAACCCGCGCAAGGCCCCCGGTCCGGACGGCGTGTCTCCCTCCACCCTGAGACACTGTGCGAAAGAGCTGGCTCCTGTCTTCACAGACATTTTTAACACCTCCCTTAAGCTATGCCACGTGCCGTCCTGCCTCAAATCCTCCACCATCATCCCTGTCCCCAAGAAGCCACGGATCACTGGACTTAACGACTACAGACCTGTAGCGCTCACCTCTGTAGTCATGAAGTCCTTTGAGTGCCTGGTCCTGCCCCACCTCAAGTCCATCACCACCCCCCTCCTGGACCCGCTGCAGTTTGCCTACCGAGCCAACAGGTCTGTAGACGACGCAGTCAACCTGGCCCTCCACTCCATCCTGCAGCACCTGGACTCTCCGGGAACCTACGCCAGGATCCTGTTTGTGGACTTCAGCTCCGCATTCAACACCATCCGCCCCGCTCTGCTCCGGGACAAGCTGTCCCTGCTCAACGTGCCTGACTCCTTCTGCAGGTGGATCACCGACTTCCTGACGGACCGGAGGCAGCATGTGCGGCTGGGAAAGACTGTCTCAGACTCTGCTAGTATCAGCACCGGATCACCCCAGGGCTGTGTACTTTCCCCCCTACTCTTCTCGCTTTATGCCAACTCCTGCACCTCCAGCCACCAGTCTGTCAAGTTGATCAAGTTTGCGGACGACACCACCCTCATCGGGCTCATCTCCAACGGCGACGAGTCCGCCTACAGGAGAGAGGTGGCCCAGCTGGCGTCCTGGTGCAACAACAACAACCTGCAGCTGAACGCTCTGAAGACAGTGGAGATGATTGTGGACTTCAGGAAAGTCACAACCCCTCTGCCCCCCCTCACCCTCACAGGCTCTCCCATCACCACTGCTGATTCCTTCCGCTTCCTAGGCACCACCATCACCAGGGACCTCAAGTGGGAGCCGACCATCAGCTCCCTCATCAAAAAGGCCCAGCAGAGGATGTTCTTCCTGCGGCAGCTGAGGAAGCTCAAGCTACCCACCAAGATGTTAGTGCAGTTCTACACAGCCATCATCGAGTCCATCCTCACCACCTCCATAACCGTGTGGTACGCAGGAGCCACTGCCAGGGACAGACTAAGGCTGCAGCGCGTCGTGTGCACTGCTGAGAAGGTGATCGGCTGCAAGCTCCCATCTCTCCAGGATCTGTACATCTCCAGGACCCGGAGGCGTGCTGGCCGGATCATAGCCGATCCCTCACACCCTGGTCACGTACTGTTTGCCCCCCTCCCCTCAGGTAGAAGACTTCGGTCCATCCAGACTAAAACCTCCCGTCACATGAACAGCTTCTTCCCCTCTGCCATCAGACTGCTGAACACTAAGTGACTTATTGACTCTCGTGCACTATGTACAGCAGCTCAACCAGACTCATGTCAATCATCACTGTTTTCTTCCTGCATTACCGACTGCACTATATGGTTCTCCATATTATCTGCTGCTCGCTAATATATTTTAACTGCTGACCAGTATTACTCTCTTATTCTACACTTTATTGCATGTATAGTTTATTTCTTTTATTTTATCATGTTTAATGTTGCAGCATTGCACCGAGACAAATTCCTAGTTTGTGTACTACATGAACAATGGCAATAAATCTGATTCTGATTCTGATCCTGACAGCTTGTGGAAGGAAGCTGTTGATCAGTCTGGTGGTTCTGCCTCTGATGCTCAGGAATCGTTTACCAGATGGAAGAAGTTCAAAGTGTTTATGCAGAGGGTGAGAACGGTCCTTGACAATGTTCAGTGCCCTGCTCATACAACGGTTCTGAAAAAGTTCTTGGACAGAGGGGAGGGAGACTCCAATTACCCTCTCCGCCCCCTTGACTATCCTCTGCAGGGCTTTTTTGTCTGACATACTGCAGCTGGAGTACCATGTAGCAATGCAGTACGTCAGAACACTCTCCACCACACCTCTGTAGAAGGTCCTGAGGATGCAGATGGGGAGAGAGGCCTGTTTGAGTTTCCTCAAGAAGTGTAGTCTCTGCTGAGCCCGCTTCCTGATCTCCAGGGAATTCTTGCTCCAGGTCAGGTCCTGCGAGATCTGTACTCCGAGGGACTTGATGTTCTCTACTCTCTCCACTAAACGGCCACCGATGCTGAGGGGGACGTGCTCAGGCTGTGACCGCCGGAAGTCGATAATCATCTCCTTCGTTTTGTCCACGTTGAGCACCAGATTGTTCTCCCTGCACCAGCCCTCCAGGTCTCTCACTTCTTCCCTGTACATTGATTCCTCATCCCTCTGAATAAGTCCCACCACCGTGGTGTCATCTGCAAACTTAATAATCTGGTTCCCCTCGTGTTTGGATACACAGTCATGTGTTAGAAGTGTAAACAACAGTGGACTGAGTACACAGCCTTGAGGGGTTCCGGTACTCAGCGTGACAGAGTTGGAGATGTTGTTTCCAACCCGGACAGGCTGAGGTCTCTCAGTCAGGAAATCCAGGATCCAGAGACATGTGGCGGTGTTCAGACCGAGAAGGAGTAATTTCTCCATCAGTCTCTGGGGAATAATGGTGTTGAATGCTGAACTGAAATCAATGTACAGGAGTCTGGCGTAGGTGTCTTTCTGGTCCAGGTGGGTGATGACAGAGTGTAGGGTGGTGACTATAGCATCCTCTTACTATCAACTAAGAGGTCTAATTTTAATGGATTCAAGCAGTCAGTGCTGTCTGCTATATTGAGACATGGTAATAGAGTAAGTGCTGAAGGGATTAATTCTTTAAAGTGAGCCACAGCACTATCAGGTAAGTATCTGGTAACTATATTTCTGCTTGATGCTGTAAACACCACCAATTTCTGTCTTTCGTCTAGGCAAAAGGAAAATGATCCACCCCAAACCAGACCTTACGTCACTATTTACAGAGATGCAAGCTGAAGATCTGCTCGACTGGGACCAGCGTGAGCGGTACATCCAGTTGCTTCTCACTGAGTCAAGGGAGCATGAAACTACCTTGTGAAGGGAGGAGATGGCTCAGAATGCTGCCTTCGATCAAGTGCTCCTTTGTGTGCCGGGCCACCTTGTGAAGGCGGTGAGTGGCTGGTGTGTGGGACCCATTTTCTTTTTTTTCTTTTTTTTTTTACAGTTTAGAGTTTGAATTTTTTACATTCAAAATAATCTGGATTTTGCTGCTGATTGTAATCAACAATTTAGTGACTTAAGTGTTTGCATCATGATTTTCTATTTTGTCTGTAAAGACACCAGCGGGAAAAGAGTCAACAGTACAAACTGTTTATCAGTGACATTGAAAATAATGGCTCATTTTTAAGAAAAAATAACCAAACACAGTTATTTTAGATAGATAGATACTTTATTTTGAACAAAGAAGTATAACAAAAACAAAACAAATGACAAATGCAATAAAGTAACAGTATACAGTGTTCGAAAGGGAGAAGGAAGAAGTGAACACTTATTAATTCCATCTCCTCTTTTCCATAAATACACCCATGTGAATTATATACAAATTACCACATTTAAGACCCCAAGTAAACAATTAACTGTATTTTGTACATGTCAACATTAACACCCATCCATCCTAACATACATTGATGCCCATAAATCAAAACCAGCCTCAAACAACACGGATATACACAGTGCTGTCCCACCCACCATTCCATAGTGTCCCATAGTGTCCCAGAGTGAGCATAGTGAATCGTACATATAAATACTACCCTTCTAACATATATCCTTTCAGCAAATAATGTTTGTACCTCTTTTTGAATTGATTTCTGTTTGTACACAGTTTCAGTTCTGGCTCCAGACTGTTCCACAAATCCACCCCACAGACAGATATGCACAGACTTTTCTTGGTTGTTCGTATCTTGGGTTTTGTAAAGTTTAAGTCTCCTCTCAAATTATGATCATTGTCTCTTTTTTTAAAATATTTTTTGTATATTAGTTGGGAGTTGATTATTAATTGCCCTGTACATGACTTGTGCTGTCTTAAATTTAACTAAATCGAAGAACTTTATGACATGTGACTTTAAAAACAACGAATTGGTATGGTCTTTCTGCAACTGTGGGGGTCCTCCCTACAGTTGATAGTGCTATGAGATGACTGTTGTTGTGAAATGGCGCTATATAAATAAAGTTGAATTGAATTGAATTGAATGGTCTCTATATCCTACATTATTTATTATCCTTATAGCTCTTTTTTGTAATGTGCATATTGACTGTAGGTTGGTCTTGTAGGTGTTTCCCCAGACTTCTACACAGTAGTTAAGATAAGGTAGAAACAGTGAATTGTACAGTAAGACCAATGATTTATAGTCCAAGATGTGTCTTGTCTTCCCCAGTATGCCTATACATTTTGCCAAATTGGCCCGGATGTGACTGATGTGAGGTTTTCAGCAGATTTTATTGTCTAGCGTCACCCCCAGAAACTTATTTTCCTGTACTGTTTCTATTCTGGTATAATCTATCATTACCATTATTTCATGATTTATTTTATAATTTCCAAACAACATAATCTTTGTTTTTTTTAGATTTAGAGATAATTTATTTTTGTTGAACCACTGAGTTAACTTTTTCATTTCAGTTGTGACCACCTCTAAAACCTGCTGCAAATTCTCACCAGTGCAAAGGATATTTGTGTCATCCGCAAACAAAATAAATTTCAGAATTTTTGATACTTGGCATATGTCATTTATATACAAAATAGAGTTTGGGTCCCAAAACTGACCCCTGGGGCACACCACAAGTGATGTCCATGAAGGGTGATTTGTGCTCACCAATTTGTACAAATTGTCGTCTGTTACTTAAATAACTTTCCACCCAACTCAGTCCGACCCCTCTTATCCCATACCTTTCCAGTTTCCTTAGTAGTATTCTGTGGTCAATGGTGTCAAAAGCTTTCTTTAAATCTATAAATACTTCTACAGCAAACTTTTTTTTATCTATACAACTAGTAATTTCTTCTATAAGTTCAATCAGTGCCAAAGATGTAGATTTATCTGCTCTAAAACCATACTGGCTGTCTGTAAGGAGGTTGTGTTTTTCAATGAAATCATCCAGTCTCTTAGTGAAGATTTTTTCAAGTATTTTGGAGAATTGTGAGAGTAAAGAGACTGGCCTGTAATTTGTGAAACAATGACTGTCTCCTGTTTTTTATAGAGGTATTACTTTTGCTATTTTCATTTTGTTTGGAAATTTACCAGTTTGAAATGACAAGTTACAGATGTGGGTGAGTGGCTTAACAATTCCTTCAATTACTTTTTTCACTATTGTCATGTCAATTTCATTCCAGTCCGTTTATTTTTTGTTCTTAAATTTACTCACAGTCTTGATAATTTCATTTTCAGTAACTGCACCCAAAAAGATTGTGTTTGGATTTCTATCTTCTATTTCATTTACAGAACCACTGTTGTTTGTTTCTGCTGTCACTATTGATTTTGCTAATTTAGGACCAACGTTTACAAAAAATTTATTGAAACCACTGACCACATCCTCCATATTATTTATCAAATTGCCATTTTCAATCAAATATTCTGGATAATTAGCATTCTTAGGTCGATTACTAATAATCCCATTGAGTACTTGCCATATTCCTCTTAAGTTATTTTTATTATCCTCTAATATTCTGTTGTAATATTCTTTCTTACAGGTCCTCATTATATTAGTAAGCTTATTTTTATATCTTTTATATTTGATCTCAGTCTCCACTTCTGCACTTAATGAATTGTTTATATAATGTATTCTTCTTTTTACATGCATTTATTAACCCCTTGGTGACCCAAGGAATATTTTTCTTTTGTTGTCTGTCACTGTATTGTTTTATAGGACAGTTTTTATTGAACAGTGATTGAAATATTTGCAAAAATTTATCATGTGCTTTATATCATTTCATCATAAACTATCTTCCAATCTTATATTAATAATTCCTTTGTCAGTAAATACATAGATTCTTCGGTTCTTATTCTTTTATATTTAATATTTTTGGTATACTTTTTCTTTCTATAATCACATTGATAGACAACAAAAATCGGCAGGTGGTCACTGATATCATTCAATAAAAGCCCACTCCTGATATTATTTTCCATAATGTTTGTGAATATGTTATCTATTAGTGTGGCACTGTGACGTGATTCTGCTAGGTCCAGTAATTGTTTGATGTAAGCCCATACTGTACATTGTGTTGATAAATTCTTCTTTCAAACTATGTTGTTTTGAATTCATCAGATCTATATTGAAATCCCCACAGATGAACATAACTTTGAGTTAGTTTTGCATACATTTTTTCCATCCAGTCCTTAAATAAGTCAATGTTTGATCCAGGTGTTCTATATACACAGCTCACTACTATACTCTTCACATTGTCCAGACAGATTTCTATTGTAATACATTCAAATAAATCATCCACAGTTACTGACAGATTTTCAACAACCTTGTATTTCAAGCTCTTGTCAACATAAATTGCAACTCCTCCTCCTTTTTTCACTTTTCTATTTATATAATTTGATTCATAGCCATCCATGGTAAAATCCACTCCTTTCTCTTCACTGAGCCACGTCTCTGATATTGCCACAATATTGAATGGCTCTTTAAACTGATGTAAATAATCTTTAATGTTACTAAAGTTGGCATAGAGACTTCTGCTGTTGAAGTGGATCATAGAAATATTGAAATCAGATGTGACCATTGTGTTAAACTGTTCATCCGTGTAGTAACTACAGTTATTATTGATGGAGCTAAATAAATTATTATCAGGGTCTATGTTATATTCTACATCCTGTGGGTTGTGATCTGTATATTCAAAAACTTTCAGTTCCTGTTGTTCCTGTTTGTTGATCTTTTGTTTCATGTTGTTAATTGTCTTGTATCAGATGAGTATATCCCTTCAGTGTCCTACACTTGTCTGTTGTTGCTGTCGACTCCAGTTCATAATGTTCATTGATATTTGTCCAGTTCCATAATATTACGGATGTTAATGACCTTGGCTTCTTCAGGTGATCCGTTTAATTTGATGTATATTTTACAGTTTGATGTCCAGGTGTTTTGAATCTTTTTCTGCTTTCTCATGTATCTTGCTTTTCTGGCTATTTCTGCGTTTTCTTTTGTGAGGTGCTCGTTTATGTAAATGTTCGTTCCTTTCAGTTTCCTACCTTGTTTTAACAGCGCAGTCTTGTGTTTTCTGTTGACAAACCTCATGATCACAGCCGATTTGTCGCCGTTTTTCCTGGACAGAGGGTGGCAGGTTTCAATGGTGTTACAGTCCAGATGGATTCCTTTGGACTGCAGGAAGGCCACCACTTGTTGCTCCGTGGATTCATCTTCCAGCTCACCGAGCCTCCCTCTGCTGTCGGCGGCCACCGCTCGCGCGTACGATCGTGGTTTAATGTGGAGCCCCGTGATGATCACGTCGTTCACCCGGGTGTTCTGCTCCAGTTCTGACACTCTGCTCTCCAGATATGCCAGCCTCTTGTCCTTCTCAGCGTTCTGGATCCGCAGCGCTTTCACCTCCTCGACCAGGTCCAGAATGTTTTTTTGCTGCAGCTTAACAGCAGAAATCTCTTCAGCCAAGAAGTCCAGTGCTCTTTTAATGTCGTCCACCTCCTCAGTCTGCTGAGCTTTCTTGGGACCCATGATCCCGGCTGATGTACGTTGATTGTGATCATAGGGAAAAAAAAAAAAAAAAAACACCTGGGAGAAATCCCTTTGTTCTCCCTGAGTGTGAGGGGACTGATTGCTTCACCAGCCACTACAATATTAAATTATGAGACTGGCAATTTCTCTTTTTTTTTTCGCTCGAGCAGGTTCACTCTCCAGCGGTAGTGACAAAGCAACAGCTCAAAATGCCAGCTCTAAACTGAGTTTTATAGCAAGAAACGAACCTGGAGCCTTTACCTGTGCGTCCTCACCTTACATACCACAACCGGAACTTTTATTTTATGTACTGAATACTGTATTGTATTAACATTTTAACACAAACTGCTTTATGGTTCATAATTTCATAATTCTGTTGACAGACTTACACCAAACCTAAAGCGATTTCTCAAACCGCTGGATTATTCTTTGACAGCTTTTCCAATCTTTTAGTGTTTAATTTGTCACTTGTTGGTAACCTTCACAAATAATACAAACAAAAGTGGAGACGCATCTGCAAAAAGTACCAAAGTTTATTATCAAAATACCTAGTGCAATACTAAATGAATACATGTATAGTACATGGTTGATGCAGAGAATATATATTTCTACAGTATCTACATGTGTATATCCAGTAAATCCATGTATTTCTCCATGTGACCTTGGGACTGCATTATTTTAATTGCTTTTAATCCTAGATCAAGTTTGTTTTGGCTTAAAATGCATCATAATTGTTAAATATATCTTATTATACCTAACTCGGTACTGTTTACCTGTTGAAATATATATTTTATGGCTAATATAACCCCATAACTACAATATGGCACCTGATGACCAATTGTTGGCAGCTGATCACTTTTTACCATGACACCATCACAGACTCAAGTGCTGCTGGAGCAGGTACATCCCGTAATGTCTCGTCAGTCTCTCCATGATTTTCACACACATCAGTGCAATTTGTTGCACAGGAAGCTAAACGTTTCTACAAACATTCTGAAGTTCTGCAACCACTGCACATTTGTGAAGCTGGGGTGACATCCCACCACTGGGAGGTTCGGTTGAACGACCAGACCCACAGATTGAAGGGATAATTTTGCCACAAGAGAGCCATCTGACACACACACACAGTATACATATTTTAGTACCTAATAGCGATAACTTGCCACCATTACAGTGTAATATGGGGGACTTACTTTGACTTGTGGCAAACTACGAATTAGCAGTAGCTTACCCTCACATGGGATCTAGTTCATATCCTCACGTCTTTGGCTTTATACTGCTCCATGGCTTCCGAAACACTCCAGTACTTTTCCAGAGTGTCTTGTCTCGCCACCTGTAGCCTTCTTTGGCTCTCCTTTTTTGTCTTTACTCTCGAGACCGAGCAGTACGTATACCTTCACCTCATAATCCTCCATCTTGTGTTTTGCTTGTGTCGCATATAAATTTATGTCATTGGAGTGTCAGGCTGCCTTGCTGTAAAAAATCCCACCCAGTTCAGGTGGTACTCAGCTGTAATGGAAAACAAACCACACTGTAGCAAGCTGAGTTAAGTAAAGTCAAGGTGAGGTGAGTCGGGCTAAGTAGGTACTAGTGGAAAAGGGATTTACATGGAGACAGACCCTCTTTCTGTGTATGAAAAGGTAATCTTACAATGAAAAAACACAATTTTTACTTTAAACTATTATATAATAATGAGAATTAATGATTTCATGTTGCATTAACCACTTGAGGATTTCTGTCACAGACCCACACCATCTGCATGCATCCTCTGGTGGCGAAGATTTTTTTTCAAGAAAATATTCAGTTTAGATATCACAAATTCCAAAGGCTGTAACTTGAAAGTGGTAAGAGATAATGGCTTACTGTCAATGAGAAAGATGTAGAATATGATCCAAAGTTTATGATAGGAGTAAATTTACACATCTAATTTGCATAATGTGACAGCAGCTCCAAGGTTGTCATAGCCAGGAGCGGCACTGGGGTTAAGCTCCCAGTGCTCATAAAATGCTCCTTACGGCGTGCATCTCGAAAAGCCTCTGACAACTAAGTCCAGCTCCTAGCCTGCCCGTGTGGTTTAGTCTCTAAGCCCGGCGGATCTGCTTTTACTAATAGGAGAAGGGGCGAGGGCGGATCTCTGGCGCCTTAAAACCAGATGCTTCGGGTAGATGGTGGCTCGTCAACCTGGGAAGGTAGCCCATCCTAGGGGAAGGTAAACCCTGATTTCAAACCTCCGCTGCCTTGCGGCACACCTGGTCACGGGAAAGGCTTCGGCAGTCAACCCTGAGGAAAAATCCGGAGTTGGAGCCCCTAAGGCAGTTCTCTGTTGTGCTCAACATCGTTCTGGAAGCTCCTGCGATGGCGCTGGTGCCAAACTATAGCAGCCCTGCTGTTCCTTTGGATTCATCAGTGACGTGGAGAGGGGGGACATGCTGCATGGGTAACATCTTGTCCTCCATATCTTCCTGCCCAGGCTTGAATCCTACCAACGCCCAATGCTGGAAGGTAGAACACCGGTGCGCATCGGCCTGTTCAGCCACAGGCGTTGCTGTTCCAGCAGAGTAGACGTTTAGGATTCTCTTCCATGGTCATCATAGACCGACGGAGGCCGACGACAGCAGCCACATCAGATTACATAATTTTCGGTTAAAGTGGACTTTGGACATACAGTGGGACAAAAAAGTATTTAGTCAGCCACCAATTGCGCAAGTTCTACCACTTAAAAGATGAGAGAGGTCTCCAATTTCCATCATAGCTATACCTCAACTATGAGAGACAAAATGAGAAAAAAAAAATCCAGAAAATCACATTGAAGGATTTTTAATGAATTAATTGGTAAATTCTTCGGTAAAATAAGTATTCGGTCACCTACAAACAAGCAAGATTTCTGGCTCTCACAGACCTGTAACTTCTTCTTTAAGAGGCTCCTCTGTCCTCCACTCGTTACCTGTATTAATGGCACCTGTTTGAACTCGTTATCAGTATAAAAGACACCTGTCCACAACCTCAAACAGTCAGACTCCAAACTCCACTATGGCCAAGACCAAAGAGCTGTCAAAGGACACCAGAAACAAAATTGTAGATCTGCACCAGGCTGGGAAGACTGAATCTGCAATAGGTAAGCAGCTTGGTGTGAAGAAATCAACTGTGGGAGCAATTATTAGAAAATGGAAGACATACAAGACCACTGATAATCTCCCTCCATCTGGGGCTCCACGCAAGATCTCACCCCGTGGGGTCAAAATGATCACAAGAATGGTGAGCAAAAATCCCAGAACCACACGGGGGGACCTAGTGAATGACCTGCAGAGAGCTGGGACCAAAGTAACAAAGGCTACCATCAGTAGCACACTATGCCGCCAGGGACTCAAATCCTGCAGTGCCTGACATGTCCCCCTGCTTAAGCCAGTACATGTGCAGGCCCGTCTGAAGTTTGCTAGAGAGCATTTGGATGATCCAGAAGAGGATTGGGAGAATGTCATATGGTCAGATGAAACCAAAATAGAAAAACTCAACTTGTCGTGTTTGGAGGAGAAAGAATGCTTAGTTGCGTCTAAAGAACACCATACCTACTGTGAAGCATGGGAGTGGAAACATCATGCTTTGGGGCTGTTTTTTTGCAAAGGGACCAGGATGACTGGTCCGTGTAAAGGAAAGAATGAATGGGGCCATGTATCATGAGATTTTGAGTGAAAACCTCCTTCCATCAGCAAGGGCATTGAAGATGAAACATGGCTGGGTCTTACAGCATGACAATGATCCCAAACACACCACCTGGGCAACAAAGGAGTGGCTTCGTAAGAAGCATTTCAAGGTCCTGGAGTGGCCTAGCCAGTCTCTAGATCTCAACCCCATAGAAAATCTTTGGAGGGAGTTGAAAGTCTGTGATGCCCAGCGACAGCCCCAAAACATCACTGCTCTAGAGGAGATCTGCATGGAGGAATGGGCCAAAATACCAGCAACAGTGTGTGAAAACCTTGTGAGGACTTACAGAAAACGTTTGACCTCTGTCATTGCCAACAAAGGGTATATAACAAAGTATTGAGATGAACTTTTGTTATTGACCAAATACTTATTTTACCGAGGAATTTACCAATTAATTCATTAAAAATCCTTCAATGTGATTTTCTGGATTTTTTTTTCTCATTTTGTCTCTCATAGTTGAGGTATACCTATGATGAAAATTGGAGACCTCTCTCATCTTTTAAGTGGGAGAACTTGCACAATTGGTGGCTGACTAAATACTTTTTTGCCCCACTGTATTTACACAAAGGATGGTTTTATTTTTTTGTCTTTGTCATTGTTTTTTTGTTTTTTGTTATCTTATCTTCAAAATATACGAACCAGAAAATCAGTAGAATGTAATCAAACTGATAAAAGCATCAGGCCTACCACTCGTCATGTGTCGCCATGCGTCCGTGTGCTCACCCCAGTCCTTATTTTATCTTCTGTCGGTCATTTTTGCTTTTTCTCCCACATCCAGAAATATGGATGTGGTTTGCCTGATAGCCACTTTTTCAATAATATTCATAATCATTGTGAATATTATACTGAAAAGCAATTCAAAAGTCAAGTGCAATTAGATGGTAAACTATCAATAATACACTTCAACAGCAGAAGTCTTAACAAAAACGTTCCACAGATTCAGGACTATTTAAAACAACTAGACAGAAAATTTACAGCTATCACAGTCTCTGAAACTTGGCTTAATGAAGAGCAGGCTCCTCTGATGGCATTAGAGGGATATCAGATGTTTCATATTAACAGATCTCAAAAAAAGGGTGGTGGTGTTGCACTGTATATTGATGACCTGTATAGGTGTAAGCTTGTAAATGGAATGTCCTTTGCACTACCAGGGATTCTGGAATGTGTTACTGTTGAGATTGACCAAGATAAAACAAAAAAACTAATTATAAGTTGGATATATAGAATGCTGGGAACTTGCATTGAGACATTCAGAGATAAATTAGTTGAGCTGTACAATAATTTTACTAGTAAGAAAATGGTTGTAATTTGTGGAGATTTCAATATTGATTTACTAAATCCATTTCAATAAAATGTAATTACAGAGTTCATGAATTCTATGTACAGTATGAGTCTATATCCCACAATAACACATCCCAGTAGAATCACAGTTCACACTGCTACACTTATTGATAACCTGTTTGTTAATATTATTGATAAGAAAATAGAAAGTGGATTACTGATAAATGATATAAGTGACTATTTGCCAGTCTTTGCACTTATCCATGGCCACACGGGGGCCAATACAGAAAAAACTTTAAAATCTTTCAGATACAAATCACAAAATGCAATCATGTCTTTTAAAGAAGACTTACTGAAGCAAGACTGGTCAAAAGTCTATGTATCAGATGTAAATGAAGCCTATGACACATTTATGAACATTGTAACCTCTCTTTATGAAAAAAAATTGTCCATTAGTAAAGAAAAAGCTAAAACATAAATTTGTCAACAAGTCATGGTTAACCAAAGGATTACAAAAGGCTTGTAAAAAGAAAAATTCATTATATAAATTTTTTCTAAAGAAAAGGACAAAAGAGCAGAGCAGCAGTATAAAACATACAAAAATAAGTTAACATATATAATAAGATGTAGTAAAAGAGACTATTACAGTAAAGAACTGGAGAAAAACAAAGACAATATTAAAAATACATGGACAATACTTAACAATATTCTTGGAAATAAAAACAGAAATAGAAGCTACCCAGCCAATCTTTCAAAAAAAAAATAAAATAATAAAACGACTCAGAGTGTGAATGCAGTCTCACCTGCAGATGAATTTAATAACTTTTTTGTTAACATTGGTCCTAATTTGGCTCGAGAAATACCCATTACGGTGCCTACAGGTGATACAATAAGCAAAAACATTGCTATAAAAGACTCCATTTTCATAAAGAACACAGACAAGAGAGAGGTCATTAAAATTGTTAAATCGTTTAAAAGTAAAACATCTACGGACTGTGATGGTATTGACATGCTCTTAGTCAAAACTATCATTGAATGCTTAGTGAAACCACTGACGTATATTTGTAACCTGTTTCTTCAAACAGGTATACTGTATTTCCCAATGCAATAAAAATAGCTAAAGTAATTCCGATATACAAGACGGGTGACAGAGGGGAATTTTCAAACTATAGACCAATTTCACTATTGCCGCAATTTTCCAAGATACTTGAAAAAATATTCTGTGAGAGGATTGACAACTTCATAATGAAGAATAATTTATTGTGTGAGCAGCAATATGGGTCCAGATACAAGAGGACAACTGCATTTGCTCTAATGGAATTTATAGAAAAAATACATACCTGTCAAGTGATACGGTTTCGCCGTATTTTAATACGAGAAAAATGCAATTTTAGCAAATACGGGCATATTGCCATTTCTGTACGCCAAAAAGAAAAATATATAGCAAAAAAAAAAATTATTGAGAGAACCTAAAATCAACTGAACAGTAATTCAATGCCTGGCGAAACTGAATGCACCGAAGCAGTCTTTTTGTGATTTTCAAAATGGCTTCATGCAACGCGCCGCTGGTGAAGAAAACATGTAGGAAGAGCATAAAAGTGACTGCATCGGGGATTTTTGACCTGAAGTCGCACTTCGCTACACAGGGCCACAAAAACTGTGTAGCCAAATCGAAAACGTATCGATGGATGGATGAACATTTTCAGCCAGTGAGAGAACCGATGCCTTCCAAATCCAATGCATCACTAGCAGAAGTGATGTTTTGTCATTTTATGGCAGAGCACAATCTACCCCCATCAGTGGCAGATCACTTCAGTGATTTGGTGTCAACATTGTTTCCTGACAGCAAGAGCACTCAAGACTTTGCTTGCAAAAGAACCAAAACGACCATGGTCATCAAAGAGAGCCTGGCGCCTGCCTACACAGAACAAGTCATAGAAGCATGCAGGAAGGGGCCTTTCTCAATCATGGTCGATGAGAGCAATGACAAGAACACCGAAAAGCGTCTCGTCATCCTTGCAAGAATTTTCGATGGGGAGATGTCCCAGACCAGACAGCTGGACATGCCCATTCCAGCATTGGGAAAAGCCACCAACATTTTTGAGGAAATTGACAACTTCATGAAGTACAAAATGGATTTTTTTTTTTTTTTGCTTGCATACAGACCACTTTTGACCAAATTCTTTTATTTTTTTTATTATTTATTTATTTATTTATTTTTAGATTGCACAATATTCCATGGGAGAATGTTGTGGGCTTGGCTTCGGACAATTGCAACACGATGGTGGGTCGAGACAATTCTGTCCTTTCCAGACTGAAGGAGAAATCTCCAAATGTTTTCAGGTATGGGCAGTATTATTCACCTTCAAATATTACCTAAATATAACAAAAAAAAAAATGCTTTAAAAGCTTAACAAACATGCTTAGCGGTAGCCCAAATCCCCTATACTGAATTGTTATTTTGTATCTTGGAACTTTGCTTTACATCTGAATGTATAGCATTATATCGAAAGAGCTGAATAAGATTGACATTTTCATTGTTATTTTTATTAACACAATTTCAAAGAGAATTATTTCTGATACTTAACTTATGAAACAAAAATCCATTCTGCTTTTGTTTCAGCATTGGCTGCATATGTCATCTGGCTAACCTGTGCGTGAAAGCTGGAGTGAAAGCGTTGCCCATGAAGCTGGATTATTTCCTAGTCGATATCTTCTATTTCTTCCACAACAGCTCCACGAGACTGACTGACTTCAAGGAATTCCAGCAATTCACTGAGGTAAGTCAGATGTTAAATCCAAGGTATTTGTTCCATAAAGTAAAATTGAGTTTAATGAGAAACCTGCATTTCATGATAACAGCAACATAATAACAGTGCCGTTAATATGCTTTCATTATTTGTCAAATACTACATGTAGTGCTAAGGTAGACTTACAATATTTCTTTATAATATGTTTCAGGTAGAAGAAGAGAAAATACTCAAGCATTGCCCGACTCGCTGGCTGTCACTGGAGAAAGTTGGCAACAGAATGCTATCACAGCTTCCTGCCCTCAAGTCATACTTTGCCAGCCATGAGGATGTTGAGAAGCCAGGCAAAGTCAAGTCCATCAACAAGAGGCTACACGACCCCCTCACAGGACTTCTTCTGCTCTTCATGAAGTTCATCCTGCCTATCATCAACAACTTCAACACCATCTTTCAAGCAGACGAGAGCAAGATAGGCAGTCTCCTCCCTGAAATGGATCATCTCTTGAGAAAACTATTGGTCAAATTTGTTCAAATGAAGTATGTAAAGGCGACCAATGACCTAAGAAGGCTGGATTTCCTGGACAGTGACCTGCAGCACTCTAATGAGTTTATCGCCATTGGACTGGAAACCAGAGAGGCCCTACAAACCCATGAACTTGACCCAGGCACAGAGCAGAAGTTCTTTGAGGACGTAAGAGGCTTCTATGAAGCTGTAGTGAGAAAGATGCTCAACAAGTTACCCTTTGACGACAAAATTCTGCCACACCTCTCTGTCCTCAACCCCAGAAAAACAGAGTCCCTGACCTATGGCCCCATTGTAGAGCTTGCTGCTGCATTTTGCCCCACTGTTGATACAGAAGAGCTGAAATAAGAATGGGAGGACCTGCAACTGCTGCCAGAAAACACAGCGCCTCTACAAGACAAGGATGGCAAGCCTGTCCATGTTGATGTCTACTGGGGTCAGGTGATGGCCTTGAAGACAGCCCTTGATGTGCCCCGCTTCTCCCAGCTCCTCAAAGTATACTCAGCACTGCTTTGCCTTCCTCACAGCAATGCTGACAGTGAGAGGGCTTTCAGCACGGTCAGGAAAATTCACACCGACTTCAGAAAAAGTATGCTCCCAGAAACTCTGACTTCTTTCATGCAAGTGAAAATGAATTGTGACACTCCATGCTTCAAGGTCAAGCCTTCAAAAGAAATGCTAGTCAGCAAAGCCTGCTACTCCGAACTATAACAAGCAGCATCAGTGAACATTTTCTTGTTTCAAGTTCATCCAAGTGCATTAGTGTAACAAAGCTGACAATTAAAAACTCTTTAATTCCAATTGTATATATCTAGCTGACAATTAAGAACTATATTCAGAATTATTCTTATTGTGTACTTTCAAATTAAGCAATCTACCTTGTGCTAATGTAAATTTGAAAAATGTTTTTTTATTCATTTTTATTCATTTATTATTAACATTATCATTTATTTTTTTTAAAAAATGTATTTATTTATTTTTGTGCTACTTGGCTTATTATTTTCACATTACCAAAAAGTTATGGCTCAAGATTGTGTCCATATAAGTGTACATTTGAATAAATATGTTTGAAATAGTTCATGTTGCAATTGTTGTTGTTTGTTTGGTTTTTGTTTGTTTTGTTTTTTTTGCTTCAGTTTTCTTTCATCTGCTGATAAATACAGTTTTTAAGTACTCAGTACAGGTGTGAAAGCCCCCCCAATAAGGGAGGCATGAGGTATGCCTTGACAGGTATGAAAATATCAACTGCCGTTGAAAATAAAGAGTATTCAGTTGGGGTATTCCAAGTATTGGGGGATCTTAAAAAAGCATTTGATAAAGTGGATCATAATTTATTATTAAAGAAACTACAAAATTGTGGTATTGGGGGGTAGCACTGTCCTGGTTATGTAGTTACTTAAAGAATAGATATCAGTATGTATGTGTTGGTAACAAAAACTCAGTTACTGAAGGTTACTTGTGGAGTCCCACAGGGTTCAGTTTTGGGGCCACTGTTATTCAATGTGTATATAAATGATATATGTAAAGTTTCGGAAAAAATGAATTTAATATTGTTTGCCGATGACACTAATTTATTATGCAGTGGAAGCAATTTGGAACAACTTTTGGATACACTCGGAAAGGAATTAGGAAAGCTTAAGCTGTGGTTTGATTCAAACAAATTAACGCTCAATTTAAAAAAGACAAAATTTATAGTTTTTAACAACCATCACGACAACTTAGTATCTAAACTCAGTGTAAATGGTGTAGAGATTGAAAGGGTATGTCATGGCGGCCGCTGGGCCGTCATTAGCTCCAGCTGCGCACACACCTGCCACCAGTAATCAGCAGGCTTTAAAAGCCGGTGCCTCTGACTGCTCGGCACGGAGTCGTCTGTCGTCTTTGCCACGCATCGCGTCAAGGACACGACCTCAAGCCAGAGCTAATTCCAAGCCATCTCATCAAGCCACGTCACATAAGCCACAGCAAATATTACCCTGTCAAAGTATTCTCCCCTGTGCACAGGTGGACCTCCCTGGCGGCGGACTCGTCTCCCCAGATAACGGGACGTCACCTCCTACTCCTCGGATCTCTTCCTCACCCTCACAGCGCCAAGCGCCACCCGCACCAAGCCACGCCAAGTCACAGAGCCGACAGGAGTCTCGCAGAGGCACCTGCAAGTAAGCAGCACAAGTCTCAGTTCCCCGTTCCTACGAGCTGCATTAATCTCTTGTGCTTGTGTTCCAGGGTTGCCAGGTCGCAGCAAGACCCGCTCATCTCCAGCTGCCAGATAACACCGCACTCACGCACACATTCACACACTCACCAAACTACACTGAGTTAATAAATAATTGTCAAATCACTCTACTCGTGTCAGCGTCTGTCTCCTGGGTTACACAATCATGTCAGTACGACTCCGTCAAGACGACGGACGACTCCGTGCCGAGCAGTCAGAGGCACCGGCTTTTAAAGCCTGCTGATTACTGGTGGCAGGTGTATGCGCAGCTGGAGCTAATGACGGCCCAGTGGCCGCCATGACAGGGTATCCGAAACTAAATTTCTTGGAGTAATAATTGATAATAAACTGTGTTGGAAGTCACATATTAATTATATAAAAGGTAAAATATCTAAATCAATTGCAATACGACGCAGAGTGAAATATTTGCTGAATCAACCCGCATTATATACTGTACTTTGTATCATTCATTAATACTCCCATACATGACATATTGTACTGAAGTATGGGAAATACATATAAAACAAACATATATCCAATCTTTATGCTTCAGAAGAGAGCTATTAGAATAATAAACAAAGCTGCTTATGTAGAGGCTTGGAAATAGTTAATAGTTATGTAAAAGGTGCTAAAAAGACATTTGGATAAGAAAATTAAAAAAAAAAAACAGGCACCCCTACAATTATATTTTATTCTTTAATTGTTTTATTTTTCTACAATGCATTTGTAATCCACCTGGTTCCATTATAACTCACGTGAGTTGAGTGCAGTTCCGTACACCGACCAATAGATGGTGCATGTCGCACAATGATAGAGAGTAGACTCATGCACCGGAGGACGAAGAATAAACTCCTCTGTGTGAAAATAACGGCACGAAACGTGTTCTGTCTATTCTTCTATCACAGGTTGGTAAATACTAATAATTCAAGAGTGCAACATAAACTGTACTAGTCCTAAGATGTCCGAGATTATATAGTGATAAGTGTGAGGTGAAAAGCGGGTTTGTAAGTGTATTTCTGTTAACCTCTTGCACTCCGTTGTTCCGCGGGCGGGCAAGTCTCTGCGTCCTAGGGCGCATGAGAGCGCACGAGAGCGCACTCGTGCGCCCTCGGACGCATGCCGCATGAAGGATATTGATGGTGGTGATGTAGGTGGTGTGGCCTCCAAGCGCCACTGAAAAAAAAAGCTGCAAACACAGCCGCGAACAGATTAGTTCATCTGATTAACCTCTCATTCGACTAATAAGAGCCTTGAATTGGGTTTCTGAAACCATGAAGAGCCAATGAATGAAAACCTAGGAAGGAGGACCCGCCTCCCAACGCTTTGAATGCAGTGAGCCAATTGAAGCAGAGAAGTTCGCGAGCTGTTTTTTTTTTTAAGGCTGGGTGAAGACTGGCTGCTGGAGCGGATCAAAAAAGGACACAGGAAGAGCCCCACAGACCCAGCAGCATGGAGACCATCCACAAATGCAACCTGTGTGACAGGGAGTGCCATTCGTGGATCGGCATGTTCGGCCACAGGCGGTGCTTATTTTGTATTGGTTCCAGCAGAGTAGACGTTAAGATTTCTTCCATGGTCATAGACCGACGGAGGCTGACAACGAAGGCTGAGTGACACACACGCCTTCGCCAGTCTTTTTTTAATTACTACTGTTATTTGTTTTGAAAAATCGTTCGCCAAAAACCACAATCATGGAAGCACAAAACCGCAATAATGGAATTATGTTTTGATCGAGTCGCGAGACCAGAACCAGAGCGGACCAGCGTCGCGTTCGTCTGACAATGAGGAAGAGAAATTCGCCAGGACAATGTGGCTGTGAAGAGGTAAGGTGTTATAAGCTAAATTATTCTCTATCCCTGAAAATTGTAATCCAAAATGACTTTTGACCGATCGGTAAATTACAGCTGTGCGGTTCACGAAGTCTGAAGTTCGTGCGCCGCGGTACAAGGGGTTGCTCGCAGTGTACAGGCTGTGAACGCCCCCCCACCCCCGCTATTCTTCTGCAGCGGGGGGGGGGGAGCCGCGGTGATTGCACTGCTGTCCCACATCACCACATGAGGCTAATCCATTGTGTAGCGATGGCCGAAGTCCACACACACACAGTAGCGAGGGGGGGGGGGAGCCGCTGTGACAGCGTTGCTGTGGAAACATGCAACGAGTATAATCCGTCATGTAGCGAGGGCCAAACTCCGTCCTTGGTAGCGGGGGGGGGCGACCCCCCCACACACACACACAGACACAGCCCTGAGTGTGACCTTTCCTTTGAGCCTAAAATGAAGATTCTACATTGAATTATTCAAAAGTTACAGACGTTTTTCCAAACTGTGCCATTTGGCACAATTTGGCACAGTTCCAAAACGCCTGGGAACAGCCTGAGAACAAAGCTGTGTAAAATATTCATTTTTTGTGGTATTGTTACAAAATTTGGATCTCAGCTGGATAACACTTGGTTCTACATTTCTGTTGCATTTTCCAGCCGGATCGGACAGCTGTGTGTTATTTGCAAGCATTTGTATCCAAAAAAACACCGTGTCCAAATTTTTTTTCTTCAAGTTCAGTATGTTTAGATGACTGTAACTCAGTGGCCGGAGCACGTAGAGAGATTATGTTTTTTTTGCCAAAAAATTCAAAGTGTTTTCTTTTAAATGAGACCAACCCCATGAAGATGCTGCAAAGGGTTGAAGAACAGCTTTCGATTTACTTTGGGCACATTATTTTTTTGGCATTTTTAAGAAAATTGCCCGGAGTGCAAGGGGTTAAAGTTGATGTGTTGTTGTATAAGCTAACCTGCTAACGTTAATGATCGAGTGTATGGGACGTGCCACAACAGTGAAATCCGCCCACATGTTACGAACCATTTCCTTACTTTATTGAAAGACATTTATGAATTGGTTTTCATACAGTATGACATTTACTGGTTTTATTTGTCACCAAGTGTGCATATTTCGGGTGTATTACTGAATACCAGGAATACTATTGTAAAAGTGTGTTAGATACACAGTGGCCAGGTCAGTGCATTGTTAAGAATAACACCACATGCTGTACATTTATGACAGTGCTTAAAATGATTAATTTAAATGTAAATTCATGGGTTATTGTTTAAAATATAAATATTTGAACAAGTTAAAAGCTATATACATGGGAAGGAGATAAAAGCAATAATTCATTTCATGTTAGGGTAATTTGTTAAAAATGTTAAGTATGCAGTTAATGTCACATCGAAAATTGTGATAAATGGACATGATTGTGTTTTGTTTAATGGTGATGTGATCAGATAATAAGAGAGAAACTATGGACTTTGATAGTAAATACTAGTCAGTTGATGTTGGTCATGTGAATGACTTGGACGAAGAATAAACTCCTCTGTGTGAAAATAACGGCATGAAACGTGTTCTGTCTATTCTTCTATCACAGGAGGGTTTACTTCCACATCCACGTTGCCTCCTCCTGGGCCGCTACCCAGGGGAGCAACAATTTTGGGGGCTCGTCTGGGATTAGCGCCACCTACTGGCCTGGCACTAATCATTGAAGAACCAAGGGATGCTGACCACCTGTTCCTGAGCCATCGACCTAAGCAACTGACTACAGGAAACCACAGCCATGTCTGCTCTACATGACGTGAGATGGGAATTCCAGCAAGAGCTTCACCAGCTGACCATTGCCCGCTGCAGAAACATTCTCTGCAATCTGGCTGAGTCGTTCAAGGATGAGGCGGGAGAAGATTTGCCAGGTGCAGAATCGACCAAAGTGGAACTCTTCGACTTCATTGTTGACTTGCTGAGAAGTCCACAACTGAAGAGCCTTGAGGACCAGGGGATGTCTCGCCTGCTTGCTTTCCGTGACCTCATCAGTGAACTGCAATCGCCCACAGCAGCTGGAGAAGTGAATGCAGAGGTGTCACCCGATGATGATCCGGCCATAGTAGTTCCTGTGACCACTGGAGCTGCAGCACCATCAGGGAAGAACCATCCAACATCACCATCTGTAGTTCCTGACCCAGGGTTAGTCAGACTGACTGAACTTACGTCACTGTTGCCACATAGAGAGTACAAGATTCATGGTGGTCAAATCTCTGATTTTGATTCCGATTTGAGTTACAATAACTTGTGCAAACAGCTTGATGAAGGGCTAAATGAAGGGTTCACAGAGGCTGAGATTATCAGAACGGTGTTTAAGATAATTAAGCCTGGTACCTTTAAAGATATGCTTGTAACCAAAGATAGCCTTACGGTAGCTGAGTTAAAACGTTTCTTAAGGACACATCTACGTGAGAAAAGCAGCACTGAATTATTTCAGGAGCTGAGTAATGCTAAGCAAAATGACAAAGAAACACCACAACAGTTTATGTATAGACTAATGGGGCTAAAACAGCGCGTGTTGGTTGCATCTAAAAACAGTAGTGGGCTTCATTATGACAACAAGTTGGTACAAGGTGTGTTTATCCATTCATTGTATCAGGGTTTGAATGAAAAATACTCTTACGTCAGGAGAGACCTTAAACCTCACATCTCAAACACCAGTGTCACAGATGACTCCATCCTGGAGCTCATAGCAAATTCTGTTAGTGAAGAGACAGAGAGATTAAGTAGGTTGGGACAAAGTCACAAACAGAAAGTCACCAGTGTTAATGCAGCACAGGTAGAGACAGATCAAAGCTCTATTAAAATGCACACTGAAGTCCAAGCTAAACGTGTAGCTATCCAGGAGCTGACGGCACAGGTCTCCTCCCTAACCAAGAGTTTAGAAAAGGCCCTAACCCCAATGGTAAATACAGTAAACACCAGTCCAACAGCACCTGTCCCTAAACAGCCAGCACTGAAACCTGCAGTGAAAGGAAAGTGCCAAAAGTGTATCGCCCAAGAGACTGAGCGCTGCACGCACTGTTTTCGATGTGGAAAGGAGGGGCACAGAGCTATAGGTTGCCTTCAGAAAAGCAATGTGTCAGGAAACTGGAGGAGGTCGCTGGAGAGGGACCACCAGTGGCTGAACCACCAGCAGAGTCCCACAACACTAAAAGACTGAACCCCGAACAGACTACTACCAAGTCCCAAAAGTTACCCAACACAAAGCGTATGGCACAGCTCATTGGCGGTAGGTGTATGATCAACTGCCAGTTAAATGGAGTAAACCTACAGTTGATATTGGACAGTGGGGCACAAGTAAGCATTGCTGAAAAGTCATGGGTGCAAGCAGCCTTACCAAATGTGAAAATACAGCCACTCGAGAGCCTACTCCCAGGCCATCCACTCGAAATCACCGCAGCCAATGGAACAGATGTTCCGTTCGAGGGGTGGATAGATGTCCTGCTCGAGATCACAAGTTCACAGTATGGTTCTGTATCCTTGTATGTTCCAATGCTTGTCAGTCAGCAGCGTTTAAGCACTCCACTGCTGGGCTTTAACGTGATCCAAGAGATAATAATGGCAAACAGTGAACAAAGTGACGATATTAGCTTAGTGGGCTTACTGTCGGAGACTTTAAAGGTCCAGAAAGGTAATGTTGAATCACTCATCTCTGTTGTCCACACCAAGTCAATAGAAAATGAACCAGAAAGTCCAGTGGTGAGAGTTAGAAAAAAAGGACTCACTGTTCACAGTAGCCAAATCTGTATGGTAAAATGTCACATCAGAGCATTTCCTGGAGGAGGGGAAATGTTGTTTGAGCCAGGTGTGAAATGTAACTTACCGGATGGATTGGAGTTATTCCCAGCTCTTATTGATGTACCCGCCGGTGCTTCAAAAACTGTCAAAATTCCAATCCAAAACTCAACAAAGCACAACATTTTTCTAAATCCAAAGACCGTTTTAGGACTTATTTCAGAGATCACTGAATACAAACCTGTAAATGTTTGTTCCAGTGCTGAAAATGCAACCAAAACTACAGAAAAGCCATTTTGTCACTCTGCTCAAGTGACATGTGACAGTCAAGGTGAGGGTGAAGAAACATTAAGCACTGCTCCCTCACACCTGAGATGGCACCCTAATGTCAATTTAGACCACCTCGCAGAGGGTGATCGGGAGGTGGTTCGGCAGATGCTCTATGAACAGTCTGATGTGGTTGCTCATGATGAAGGAGACATTGGATGTATTCCTGGACTACAGCTAACAATCAACACCACTGACAACACACCCGTGCAGACAAGTTACAACTCCATTCCAAGACCACTGTATAAAGAGGTGAAGGAGTATGTTCAAAACCTTTTAAGCAGGGGCTGGATTAGAAAATCAGTGTCAAACAACTCGTCGCCAGTAGTGTGTGTGCGTAAAAAGGACAATACTTTGCGCTTGTGTGTTGATTTTCGTGTGCTGAACCGAAAAACCATACCTGACAAGCATCCGTTACCACGGATACAAGATCTACTGGACAGTCTTGGGGGTAACTCCTGGTTTTCCATATTGGATCAGGGAAGTGCCTACCATCAGGGTTTTGTAAGTGAGGAGTCAAGACATTTAACTACTTTTAGCACTCCCTGGGGACTATACGAGTGGGTGCGGGTTCCATTCGGGTTGTCAAATGCACCGGCCGCATTCCAAAGGTGTATGGAGGGGGTGTTAGAAGGGATCAGAGACGAGTGTTGCGTGCCTTACTTGGACAATGTACTGTGTTACTCCAAAACCTTTGATGAGCACGTAGAAAACCTTAAACAGGTTTTGTGCAAAATGCGACAACACGGCATAAAACTTCGGCCAGCCGAATGTGAACTGTTCAAAAACCAAGTACACTACCTGGGTAGGCTAATGTCGGGAGAAGGAGTCCAGATTGACCCAAAAGACTTGGATGCTGTGTTCGCTCTGAAAGACAAGAAACCTCGCACAGTCGGAGAACTCAGAACGTTACTGGGTTTTCTCAGTTATTACCGATCATTTATTCAAGATTCTTCACGTCTGGCAAGACCCTTGTTCGAACTCCTCCAGAGCACTAATGAAACAAGCAATGACAATAAACCAGCACCAAAAAGGAGTAAAGGACTAACAAAGAAAGGAGACAAAAACCAGCTTCCTTCTTGCACACCAATAATATGGACCAGTGAACATCAGGATGTTGTGTCAAGATTTGTGGACATTCTGACTAATCCTCCCATTCTAGCCTATCCCAACTTGGACCTTCCATTTGTATTGCATACAGATGTGTCAAACAAAGGTCTGGGAGCCGTCTTGTATCAAAAACAAGAAAACAAACTTTAGGTGATTGGCTATGGATCCAGAACTCTCACACCGGCCGAGAAGAATTATCACTTACATTCCGGTAAACTAAAGTTTCTAGCTCTCAAGTGGGCCATCTGCGACAAATTACGCGACTATCTGTATTATGCACCGACTTTTACTGTCTACACAGATAACAATCCTTTAACCTATGTCCTCAGTTCAGCCAGGTTGAATGCAGTGGGTCATAGGTGGGTTGGGGAGTTGGCTGACTTCCATTTTGATATCAAGTATAGGCCAGGGAAAAGGAATGCAGATGCAGATATGTTGTCCAGACACCCATTAGATCTGCAAGAGCAAATGAATGAGTTCACAGAGACAGTTTTACCGGAAGTAGTGTCCGCAGTGTGGCAAGGGAGCAAGGCAGCACAAAACAGTGATGTGCCATGGATAGCTGCGTTATAACTGAGTTCTAATGACAACAATGTGCCAACTGACAGTGTTTTGAGCATGACACCTAAAGACATCAATGCTGCTCAACAAGATGATGAGTCAATTAGAGAAGTAATCTCACTCAAACTCAAAGGATGGACACTAAACGATAAAGATAAACGGACAATGAGTAAACGGACACGGAGACTACTGTATGAGTGGAACAAGTTGGAAGTTGACAATGGATTATTGTACAGAAAAACAGAGCACAGCAAACAACTTGTCCTACCTGAACAGCTAAGGCCGATGGTGTTAAAGAGTCTACACAATGACATGGGTCACATAGAGTGTGATAAGGTGATACATCTGGCCCGTGAGCGTTTCTATTGGCCATATATGCAACAAGATGTTGAAGATTATGTAACAAAAAAATGTCCATGCATCAAACAAAAATGACCAAATGTTCCCCAGAGAGCTCCAATGGGATCTATCACAACCAGTGCCCCCTTTGAGTTGATCTCCATCGGCTACTTACACCTTGAGCCAAGTAAAGGAGAGTATGAGTACATCCTCGTACTAGTGGACCATTTCACTCTTTTCGCACAGGCATACCCTACAAGGAATAAATCAGGCAAAAGAGCTGCAGAAAAGATATTTCAGGATTTTATTCCTCGTTTCGGGTACCCTGAGAAGTTGCATCACGATCAGGGACGTGAGTTTGAAAACAGTCTCTTCCACAGATTACAACAACTGTCTGGAATTTCTCACTCATGAACCACTCCATACCATCCCCAGTGCAACCCCGTGGAGCACCTGAATCGTACACTACTCCAAATGCTTCGTACCCTACAGGACGAGAAAAAAAGTGAATGGAAGGATCACCTACCCCAAATTGTACATGCTTACAATTGTACAAGACACGAGTCAACCGGTTATTCTCCATTTTTCCTTTTATATGGCAGAGTCCCAAGGTTGCCTGTAGATCTACTATTGAACCAGACAAAAGACACTGACACACACAACCATCAAACCTACGTAAAAAAAATGGGCTGATAGGATGCGTGTTGCTTACAAAATTGCTGCAGACAACAGTCAAAAGTCTTCAGATAAAGGTAAAAAGCAGTACGACAAACGCTTAAAAGGTGTCACACTCCAACCAGGCGACAGGCTGTTGGTCAGAAACCTCTCTGAAAGAGGAGGCCTAGGGAAACTGCGCGCTTACTGGGAGTCAGCAGTACATCGCGTAGTTGAGAGAGCGGGAGATGGACCAGTCTATAAAGTACAAGCAGAGAGAGGCAGCAAAGTGATACGAGTGTTACACAGAAACCTGCTGTTGCCTGTAAATGACTTGCCTTTAGAAGAAGAACTGCCTGCAAAAGAAAAGACAAAACAGAAACGGAAGAAGAGGACGGAGACAAATCCTAACAGTGACAACACAGACAATGACAGCTCGGAGGAAGAAGAGGAAAATACTTACCGCTACAACCTCCGTAGCCAAATCCCATGTTACAGACTCGTAAGGCTTGGAAATAGTTAATAGTTATGTAAAAGGTGCTAAAAAGACATTTGGATAAGAAAATTAAAAAAAAACAGGCACCCCTACAATTTTGTTTTATTCTTTAATTGTTTTATTTTTCTACAATGCATTTGTAATCCACCTGGTTCCATAATAACTCATGTGAGTTGAGTGCAGTTCCATACGCCGACCAATAGATGGCGCATTTCACACAATGATAGAGAGTAGACTCATGCACCGGAGGACGAAGAATAAACTCCTCTGTGTGAAAATAACGGCACGAAACGTGTTCTGTCTATTCTTCTATCACAGGTTGGTAAATACTAATAATTCAAGAGTGCAATATAAACTGTAAGAGTCCTAAGATGTACGAGATTATATTGTGATAAGTGTGAGGCGAAAAGCGGGTTTGTAAGGGTATTTCTGTTAAAGTTGATGTGTTGTTGTATAAGCTAACCTGCTAATGTTAATGATCGAGTGTATGGGACGTGCCGCAACAGTGAAATCCGCCCACATGTTGGGAACCATTTGCTTACGGTTTTCATACAGTACGACATTTACTGGTTTTATTTGTCACCAAGTGTGCATATTTCGGGTGTATTACCGAATACCAGGAATACTATTGTAAAAGTATGTTAGATACACAGTAGCCAGATCAGTGCATTGTTAAGAATAACACCACGTGCTGTACATTTATGACAGTGCTTAAAATGATTAATTTTTTTTTGTAACTTAGATTTTTATTCATTTTTCATCATATATAATGCATTCAGATCACATTCTACATTTAAAAAACAAAGGGGTTAGGGTAGGGAAAAATAAAAAAAAAATAAACAAAATAAAAATAAAAAAAAATAAAAAATAAAAGGGGGGGGGACAAATGTTGGAGCATCAAGTTTTTAGTTTCCATCTCTTAATTCTTCTGGTTTTTTCAGTGTCTTTGGTTATTCTTTCAATTTCTGCCTCGTTGTTGCACTTTGTAGTGTGTCCATTTCCGCCATTTTTTCTCCCATATTCCTTCTTGCATTCTTCGTCGATATGTTAGTTTTTCCATCATACGTATGTCCTCAACAATGTCAGTCCATTGTTCTTGGTCAGGAAGAACTTCTGATCGCCATTTTTTTGTGATAGTTTTTTTACATGCAATCAACAAGATTTTAACTAGATATCTGTCCTCAGCCTGTATAACACTGTCTTTTTTAAGATCACATAAGTACATCAGGTTACAGTTCATTGGTATATTATATCCTAATATCCTCTGTATTGTCACATGCATAGATTTCCAAAATGATGATATTTTGTAGCATTTCCAAAACATATGTGAGTGGTCTGCATTTTGAGCCCCACATCCCCTCCAGCATAAAGATTGGGTATTTGTATATTTTCCTTGAATCTGTGGTGTAATGAAAAAGCGAATCAGGTTTTTCCATCCAAATTCCCTCCATGCCCTTGAATTTGTTGATGTGTGTTGTGTTTTCCATATTTCCTGCCAGCTTTCTTCTGTTATGTTTAAATTGAGCTCTTTCTCCCATTTCTCCTTTATATAGTTACTTGTATGATTGTTTGTCATAAGTTTCTGATATAGTTTTGAAATAATTCTTATTTTATTTCCTGCATATGAGCTTAAAATAAGTTGTATAATCTCGTTCACATCTGTTTGGAGGTTATGCCTAATCTTCTTCATATAGTAATCTCTCATCTGCAGATATCTGAAAAATTCCGATCTTTCTAATTTAAATTTTCTCCTGATATTTACAAAGCTCCCGAGATCTTTTTTTCCGATATTGCCCCATGCTGTGATTCCCTTGTTCACCAGATTTTTGTATCCCCTATCTTGTTTTGCCGGTTCAAACTGACTGTCAAATGCTACCCATTTCAATAGTTTTATGTCTTCCCTTATATTATATTTTTGTACTATTTTATACCACAGTTCTAAAGTAAATTTAGTGATTGGGTCTATTTGTTTGATTTGCTTATATGCATCTTTATCCCCTATTATGCTTTGTACTGGGAGTCCCTCAATTTCCTTTTCCATTTCTTTCCATTTTGCCTCATATCCCTCGTCGCACCAACATATGATATATCTTATTTGTGCTGAGTAGTAATATTCCTTTAGACTCGGTAGGCCCATGCCTCCTTTCTCTTTTGGTAATTGGAGGGTTTTATATTTCACTCTTGGTTTTTTACCTCCCCAAACAAATCTCGATATCATCCTGTCCCACTTTGAGAATTGGGCATCTGGAATCTCTGTTGGTATAGCCTGGAAGAGGTAAAGTAATCTAGGTTGTATGCTGATTTTGACTGTCTCAATTTTTGAATTCAGATCCATATTTAAGATTGACCATCTATCAATATCTTTTTTTATTTCTTGTTCCAACCTATCATAGTTTGCTTTATATATTTTGCTTAGGTCTTTAGGTATGTTCACTCCAAGGTATTTTATTTCTTTTTGCTTCCAGTTTAGTTTGATCTTATCAGTTATCTGGTTTAGAGGGTTATAGTGGAATGTCAGTATTTGTGTTTTTGTTATGTTTATCTTGTATCCTGATAATTTTCCAAAATTTTCTATCAAGTTCATCATTTCCATTATTGATTTATCTGGTTGTTCAAGGTAAACTATAATATCGTCTGCAAATAGCCCAATCTTGTGTTCCGCCCCCTTTATTGTTACACCTTTTAATTTCTTATTTTGTCGTATCGCTTGAGCCAATGGTTCTATGAACAGAGCAAACAAGGTGGGCGATAAGCAGCATCCCTGCCTAGTTGATCTTTGTATATTTACTTTGTCTGTTAAGCTACCGTTTATCTTGATTCTTGCCACAGGTTCTTGATATAGCGTCCTTATGCATTGTACTGATTTTTCGTTAAATCCAAAGCGCTCCAGTACACTATATAGGAATTTCCAGTTAACCCTGTCAAATGCTTTTTCTGCGTCTAAACTCATTATTACTGCGCTTTTCTTTTCTTTATGTATTTGGTTAATTATATGTATTGTTCTCCTGATATTGTCATGTGTTTGGCGTCCCTCTATGAATCCAGTTTGATCATCTTCTATCAATTCCGTCAAGAATGTCTTTATTCGTTTACATATAATTGTTGTGTATATTTTATAATCTACATTTAATAAAGAGATTGGTCTATAGTTTCCGCATTGTTCTTTATCTTTCCCTGGTTTTAAAATAACTGAAATGATTGCTTCGTTCCATGTTGGAGGTATTTTGTTGTTGTTCAGCGTCCAATTAAATGACTTTAGGAGTTGTGGCGTGAGTTCTTCTATAAACAGTTTATAAAACTCAGATGGGTATCCATCACTACCTGGTGATTTACCATTTTTAAGTGACTTAATCACATCTCTGATCTCTTGTGTTGTTATTTCTGCTGTTAGTTTTTCATTTTGTTGATTTCCTATTGATGGCAAGTCCAATGTGTCTAGAAATTTTTTGATATCTTTAGTATTTGTTTCTTCAGGTTGCGAGTATAGTTCTTGGTAGAAATTATGGAAAATTTCTTCGATGTTTTCTGGGTTAACTGTGGTTTTATTTGTGGTGGGGTCTTTAATCTTGTATACATTATTAATTGTTTGTTGTTTTCTTAACCGTTTTGCCAGCAGTTTTGTGGCTTTTGGCCCCGTTTCATAATATTTTTGCTTTAGATATCTATTTTTCCTTTCAATTTCATCCATTTGTGTTTCTTTTATCTTTGTTTTTTCTTCTTTAATTTCTTGATATATTTTTGGATCATTTGTGCTTTGATGTCTACGTTCTAATTCCCTTAGTCTCTCACATCTTTGTTCATACGCTTCCAGTTTAGTCTTATTTGCTTTTCCTGTTTCAACAATTAATTTACCCCTTAACACGGCTTTTAGTGCGTCCCATAGTATTGTTGGGTCCACTTCTTCATTGTCATTCTCTTGGATATATTCGTTTATGTTTATTTTTATTCTTTCTTTCATTTTCTCATCATTTAACAGTCCTACGTTAAGTTTCCATGTTGTTTGTCGTTTTCTATTGTTTAAATATATTTCCATGTATATAGGATTATGATCTGATATTTCTGCCCCTCCAATCCAACAATTTCTCACCCTGTGTCTGTCACCTTCATTCATAAGGAAGTAATCTATTCTAGAGTGTACTTTATGGGCTGCTGAATAATGTGTATAGTCTTTTTCGAGTGGGTGTAGGTCCCTCCATATGTCTACCATACCCATTTCTGCCAGTGAGGTTCTTATGAACTTTGTTACATGTTTTTTTGTCTTCTTAACACTTGTTGTGTCAACTTCATGATCCATGACAGCATTTAAGTCTCCTCCACAAATTAGGACTCCTTCACTGTGTGTTGCTATGAGATCAAACAGATGTTGAAAAAAACCCTTGTCACTTTCTGGTGGGGCATAGATGTTCACTAATGTGATCTGCATACCATCTATTCTTCCCTTTATTATTACATACCTGCCTTCTTTATCCTGGATTTCCTGTTCACTTTCAAATTGTATTTTGTTTGAGATTAGTATCATAACCCCCCTTTTTGCTCCTCCCTTAAATGAACTGTAGTAGGAGTTCTTATAGCCAAATCTCTTTAGTTTCACATGTTCTGCCTTGCTCAAATGTGTCTCTTGCATAAATATAATTTCAGCTTTTTCCTTCTTGAATTTTCTTATTATTCTTTCCCTTTTAACAGGTGAGTTCAGACCATTCACGTTTAGTGTCATTATCTTAAGATTTTTACCCATATTCATGTTTTTCCATTTTTTTAACTTGTGCTCCTAGCCCCTTTAACAACAAAAATAACACATATTTATATAAAAACACATTAAAAAAACTCGACCTCCGTACTTTGGGCCTTTCTTCTGCCCACTGGTCCCTGTTGGTGGGTGGGGGGTTTGTCTTCACAGAGTGAAGGGCCCTCCCTAGACTTCTAATTACTATCAAAGTAATAGTCATAAGTCTAGAAATGTCCAACAAATATCACTTAAACCTCTCCTAGCCGTCTGTTTCTCTTTTACCTTGTCTTCTTGGCCTTCATTTCTTCTGTGCCTTTCTTAATCTTTGTTATGATCTAGGCTTTCAGTTGAAAGCCTTGTAGCTTGTCCTGGGCCCGCTGCTCTACGTCTCTCCCCCTTCTTCCGCCGTTCACTCGTCTCCACTCCGTCTGTCGTGGTGCGTTCAGGGCCGCCGCTGCTCCAGCCGTCTCCTTCGGCACGCTCACCTCAAGGCCCCGCTCCATCATATCCCGCGCTGCCTCTTCGGCCGTGTTGTAGGTTCTTGTGCCTTCCTCCCAATGAATCCTCATTTTCGTTAGCGGCGTTTGGAATCTAATTTTTTTCTCTTTCAGCGTTTTTTTAATATTGGCATATTTCTTCCGCTGCTGCACGATTTCTGTCGGGTAGTCATGGTCAAAAAATACCTGTTTGTCGCCGATTCGTATCTTTTTTTTCCATGCTTGCGTCAGGATTCTTTCCTTTATGTCATATTTCACAAAGTTTACCACAACTGACCTGGGTGGAGAGTTTGTTTTCGGGTTCTGTGCCGGTGTTCTGTGCGCCCGTTGAATCTGCAGATCCGTTTCTCCGGGTATTTCCAGTTCTTTTTTTAAGAACTGATCCATGAATTTTGTCATCGAGTTGCCTTCAATGCCCTCCGGAATTCCAAAGATGCGCATATTGCTTCGTCGGGATCTGCTCTCCAAGTCGTTTATTTTCTCCTGCATCCTCTGCGTTTGCGTCGTCAGGGTCTGTAGTTGTTCGTTTGCCTCGCTTTTCCAATCTTCTAGTTCCGAAATTCGGGTCTGCGCTTCTGTCATACACGCCCGCTGGGAGCGCAGCTCCTCCATGTTTTCCGTTAATTTACGCTCCATTTCTCTTCGGAGGTCCATGATTTCCTCCTTAATTTCTTTTTTCAGTTCCTCCTTAAGAGCCGCTAAATCCTGTTGTAGCTGTCGCTTGAATTCTCTCAACTCTTCACCCAAACTGGCGATGCCAGCGTTCATGTTGTCGAGTCTGGTGTCCTCCATTTTCACTGCTGTGGACATCTCGTTTTTTTGGGCTTTGCGTACAGCGGTTTTTCCTGCGTTGTTGGAGAGGAATTCTTCAATTTTACCCTGTTTTTGTCCTTGTGCCCGGTTCCTTCGTGTTTTCATCCCTTAGTTTATTGATTCGTTTATGTCGAGTTGGCCATTTACCGATGATTTTTAATCCGGCTAGGGAGAGCTCTTTGTTTAAGTGTTATGTCTCTCCGCCATCTTCCCGGAAGTCCTAAAATGATTAATTTAAATGTAAATTCATGGGTTATTGTTTAAAATATAAATAGTTGAACAAGTTAAAAGCTATATACATGGGAAGGAGATAAAAGCAATAATTCATTTCATGTTAGGGTAATTTGTTAAAAATATTAAGTATACAGTTAATGTCACATCGAAAATTGTGATAAATGGACATGATTGTGTTTTGTTTAATGGTAATGTGATCAGATAATAAGAGAGAAACTATGGACTTTGATAGTAAATACTAGTCGGTTGATGTTGGTCATGTGAATGACTTGGACGAAGAATAAACTCCTCTGTGTGAAAATAACAGCACTAAACGTGTTCTGTCTATTCTTCTATCACAGGAGGGTTTACTTCCACATCCACGTTGCCTCCTCCTGGGCCGCTACCCAGGGGAGCAATACTTACAGAGAACCAACAAACCCATTTTCTTAAATTAAAAGCTCTCAAGTTGAAAGATCTGGTTGACTTTAAAACTGCAGTAATAATGTTTAAAGTGAAGAATCTATCATTGCCCGCAAATATCCAAAAGTTGTTCCAAATAAGGGAGAAACAATATAATTTCAGAGGAACATGTATATTTCAAAAACCTTCAGTGAGAACTACCACCAGGCAACACTGTGTCTCAGTGCAAGGAGTCAAATTGTGGAACACTTTTGGACCTGAATTAAAATCATGTACAACGCTTGGACCTACGTCGTCGTCTACGTCGGCCTCCGTCGGTCTATGATGACCATGGAAGAGAATCCTAAATGTCTACTCTGCTGGAACAGCACCGCCTGTGGCTGAACAGGCCGATGCGCGAATGACAGTCCCTGTCACACAGGTCACACTTGTGGGTGGTCTCCGTGCTGCTGGGTCTGTGGCGGTTCTTCCTGCGGGTCCTTTTTTCATCTGCTGCAGCAGTCAGTCTCTCTTCACCCGCCTTGAGCTGTCTGGTCAGGGTGCCTCTCCATTTGGAGCGGTCCATTGCAAGGTCCTCCCAGCGCTCTGTGTTGATATCCAGGGCCTTCATGTCTCTCTTGCAGACATCTCTAAAGCGCAGCTGTGGGCGGCCAACGTCTCTCCTGCCAGTTGCCAGTTCTCCATAGAGGACTTCTTTGGGGATTCTGCCATCCTCCATACGGTGAACGTGGCCTAGCCAGCGGAGCCTGCGCTGCCTGAGTAGAGTGAACATGGAGGGAAGGCCGGCGCGGGACAGAACTTCTGTGTTGGGCACTTTGTCCTGCCAGGATATGTCCAGGATGTGGCGAATGCAGCGCAAGTGGAAGGAGTTCAGTATCTTTTCCTGCCGGGCGTATGTTGTCCACGTCTCACTCCCATAGAGCAGTGTGCTGATGATGCAGGCGTTGTACACTGCCATCTTCGTCTTGACAGAGAGTTTGGGATTCTCCCACACTCGTGTGGTGAGGCGAGCGAGTGTGAAGGCTGATTTTCCAATCCTTTTGTTGATCTCTGTATCAAGGGAGAGGTTGTTGCTGATCGTGGACCCCAGGTACGTGAACTGATTCACGACCTCCAGCTTGTAGTCATCAATGGTGATGGTTGGTGGTGCTTCCGTGCCTTGCGCCAAGACGTTAGTCTTCTTCAGGCTGATGGTAAGCCCGAAGTCCTTGCATGCCTGGGAGAAGCGGTCCATCAGGGTCTGAAGCTCCTGCTGTGTGTGGGTTGCGACTGCAGCGTCGTCTGCGAACAGCATGTCTCTGATTAGAGCCTCGCGTACTTTGGTTCTGGCTTTCAGGCGGGCGAGGTTGAAAAGCCTGCCGTCAGATCTTGTGTGCAGGTAGATTCCCTCTGTTGCTGTGCTGAAGGCATGCCTCAGGAGCATAGCAAAGAAAATCCCAAAGAGGGTTGGCGCAAGAACACAGCCCTGTTTCACTCCGCTGCGTATGTTGAATGGCTCTGAGACATTGCCATCGTGCTGCACTATCCCCTGCATGTTGGTGTGAAACGATTCGATGAGGCTTTGCAACTTTGGTGGGCATCCTATCTTTGGCAGGATCTTGAAAAGGCCCTCTCTGCTGACCAGATCGAATGCTTTGGTGAGGTCGATGAAGGCGACGTACAGAGGCATGTTCTGTTCTCTGCATTTCTCCTGGAGTTGGCGGATGGAGAATATCATGTCTACCGTCGATCGCTCAGCGTGGAAGCCACACTGAGACTCGGGGTAGACACGTTCGGCAAGCTTCTGTAGATGAACGAGAACAACTCGTGCGTAGACTTTGCCAACAACGCTGAGGAGGGAAATGCCCCTGTAGTTGTTGCAGTCACTTCTCTCCCCTTTGTTTTTGTAGAGGGTGATGATCTTGGCGTCCCTCATGTCCTGTGGTACAGCACCTTCCTTCCAGCACTGGCAGAGGACGTCATGCAATGGCAGAAGTAGGGTGGTCTTGCAGTGCTTGATCAGGTCAGGGGGTATGCCGTCGTTGCCGGGTGCCTTGCCAGCGGCCAAGCTATCAATGGCCTTACTGAGTTCGTCGATGGTTGGCTCGGCGTCAAGTTCGTCCATGGATGGCAGGCAGTCGATGGCATCAAGGGCTGACGGTGTCACGGTGTTCTGTCTAGAGTAGAGGTCTGAGTAGTGTTCCACCCATCTCTCCATCTGCTTGTTCTTTTCTGTGATCATCACCCCAGTGGAAGATTTGAGGGGGGCCGTCTTGCTCTGAGCCGGACCAAGTGCTTTCTTGATGCCATCGTACATACCACGGATGTTCCCTGTTATGGCAGCGGTTTGAATGTCTTGGCTGAGCTGAGTCCAGTACTCATTGGCACAGCGCCGAGCAGTCTGCTGAACTTTGCTTCTCGCAGCCCTGAGAATCTGCAGATTCTTCTCATTTGGGTACTTCTTGTACTCAGCAAGTGCTGAGCGCTTGGCTTCAATGACGGGGGTCATCTCGGTCAACTTGGCATCAAACCAGTCCTGTGACTTCGAGGTCTTCCTCCCAAAGGTAGCCAAGGCTGTGCGGTAGATGGTGTTTCGCAGCTCTTCCCACTTCTGCTTTGCAGATTCTCCTCCTTGTGGTACACCAAGTTCCTTCTCAAAGGTGGAGGCAAACTGCTCAACAAGTTCTGGTTGGGCCATCTTGCTGGTGTCAATCCGTGCCTTTCCAGGTTGTCTAGCACGATGGAATTTCTTCAGCTGCAGCTTGACCTTGCAACACACCAATGAATGGTCTGTGTCGCAATCTGCACTCTGGAACGAACGGGTGATTAGCACGTTCTTCAGTGAGGTGCGCCTGGTCAGGATCAAGTCTAGCTGGTGCCAGTGCTTTGAGCGCGGATGTTGCCAGGAAACCTTGTGTTGGGGCTTGGTCTTGAAGAACGAGTTTGTGATGCACAGATCGTGATATGTGCAGAACTCGAGCAGCCGCTGTCCATTGTCGTTCATTCTGCCCACGCCAAAAGGTCCAAGACAGGAGGGCCAGGAGTCGTGGTCAGCACCCACTCTGGCATTGAAGTCTCCAAGGAGAATGAGTTGTTCAGAGTTGGGGATGATCCTGACAGTTGTTGCGAGATTCTCGTAGAACTCGTCTTTTGCCTCTGGTGTGGCTGTCTGTGTTGGGGCATACACACTGATGAGGGTGACTGGGCCTTCAGTGGTGTTCAGGCGGAGGGTGAGGAGTCGTGCAGAGCCAGTGCTGCCCGGTTCCACCATCTTCAGCAAAGTGTTCTTCACTGCGAAGCCCACTCCGTGTTCCCTGTGTTCGTCACTGCCCTTTCCCTGCCAGTAGAACGTGTAGTCCTTCTCTCTCAGTGTGCCTGCATCAGCTAACCGTGTTTCCTGGAGAGTGGCGATATCCACTCCCAGTCTCTTCAGCTCATTATTGATGATGGCAGTCTTCCTGGTGTTGTTGATGTCCTTTAGGTTAGCAGCGAGTCCTGTCATCATAGTGCGGACGTTCCAAGTTCCCAATTTTAGAGTTGGTCTCTTTTGTTTTATTGTCTTGCCTGGTGCGAAGGTTCTCAGCTGCTGTTTGGATTTCTCCTTATCCCCATGCACCCAATGAGGAAAGCAAGCTGTGGCGGGACAACACCTTATTGGCTGGGGGCTGCCCAGCTTGAGGCGGGCGGTAGCTGTCCAGTGAGATCTGATGATCCCTCCCACCGTCGGGAACAACCCCTGGCGCCACGCTCTACGCCAATTGAGCAGTGGCTTATAACCGGTAACTGTCATTCCCCGTGTTTTGTCTACGCCAAAGGCGAAGCTGGAGTGTCCTCTCCAGTGATCCGGTGTTCTACCTTCCAGCATTGGGCGTTGGTAGGATTCAAGCCTGGGCAGGAAGATATGGAGGACAAGATGTTGCCCATGCAGCATGTCCCCCCTCTCCACGTCACTGATGAATCCAAAGGAACAGCAGGGCTGCTACAGTTTGGCACCAGCGCCGTTGCAGGAGCTGCCAGAACGATGTTGAGCACAACATAGAACTGCCTTAGGGGCTCCGACTCCAGATTTTTCCTCAGGGCTGACTCCCGAAGCCTTTCCCGTGACCGGGTATGCCGCAAGGCAGCAGAGGTTTGAAATCAGGGTTTACCTACCCCTAGATGGGCTACCTTCCCAGGTTGACGAGCCACCATCTACCCGAAGCATCTGGTTTTAAGGCACCAGAGATCCGCCCTCGCCCCTTCTCCTATTAGTAAAAGCAGTTCCGCCGGGCTTAGAGACTAAACCACACGGGCAGGCTAGGAGTTGGACTTAGTTGTCAGAGGCTTTTCGAGACGCACGCCATAAGGAGCATTTTATGAGCACTGGGAGCTTAACCCCAGTGCCGCTCCTGGCTATGACAACCACCACGCTTGGACAATTTAAAGAAAAACTAAAGGAAGAAATACTCCAAACATATATACAAGATGACATGTAAAATCACATAAGGATTGTCATATCCAGTTTGTGTTGTGTTGTTGCTTTGTTTTTTGTCACGTTTTGTCTTAGCTTTGTTCTGAATTGTAATCGCTCTTGTTTTGTTTTTCTTTTGAATTCTTGGATGGAATATGGGTGGGCAATATAAGCTGCAGCTTCAGTCATCACCCATTTCGGATAACTTATGTTGAACTGTATAATCAGAGGAGTTATTGTTTGATTTGACCTTGTAAGATTCCCCCCCCCCTTTGTTATATTATTCTGTTTCTTTTTTTTAATCTTTACTTTTAACCTATTCAAAATAAAGATTCATTCATTCATTCATTCATTCAAATCACATTTACCTTCTGATTTATTCCACCTCAATTCTGGTTAGCTTACCCTGCGGGACTGGCAGTATTGTTCTCACCGTCACGTGTAGCTTTGTCAATGGCGGATGAAAAGTGTTCCTCTCCAGTCCATCTTGTGCTGTCCAGAAGGTAAATATTTCCCTTCAGAAGCTAAATAATCCCTTTTAGAATCACAGTTGGCAAAATTTGGAGCAAAGGCTTCCTCCCTGTGGAAGTATATGTTGCACAATTGTTTGAAGATGATACAGGCCATCTTCCATCAAACTGCTTTTAACAGGTTTATGACCCCCTAGCCCTGCCCAAACCCCACCCCCTTTGACCTGACCTGCCCCTGACCTGCCCTTTGATCCATAATTATCCTTTGATCAGCAACAACCTTTGATCTGTAATTATCCTTTGATCCATGATGACCTTTGACCCGTGCCCTGAGGGTTGAGCGTGGGAATGGAATGTTGATATATACATGGGAAACGGTGGGGACGGCACCTGTTGTAGTTGCAGTTTATAAGTTTTCTTTTTGATAAATGATTTCTCTTATACATATGGCTGAAGTAATACTGCACAGAAAAAAACATAATGCACAACTGCAGAACGAAACATGTTGACTTAAATTTTAACAGAATAAAATGAAATTTTAACAGAATAAAATGGTAAACAGCAACAGCACTTTTTCTCATGAACAAGAAGGGGCTTTACAGATCCTGCTATTCACACTCACATACCCACACACCCACACACACAGAGACTCCCCCCACCCCCCTCGCCCACCCCACCCCTCCGTTCCCACTTGTATAATGATTGTGTTTTATGTATTATCACTATGAATTTCATTTTATTTATTTATCTATATAAACTGATTCTTGTACTGATGTAACATGTTCAAATAAATCATTCATTCAGACTGATGGATGATATTTGAGGTTTATAAACTTTTTGATCTGGCCTCAGCCAATGAGCGGCGAGGGAGGGTTTGACATGCTGTCCAATGATGAGCTAGAGGCGTGCCCTTGTGGTTAACCAATGAAACTACACCGCGGCACGTGCAAAAATTGGATCATTAAATAAAGTCAGAAAATTAAACAATGAAAAAGAGAAAAAAATTTGCCACGAGTGCGGGTTAGTGGGTACATCTAATCAGTGAGACACCTGCCTCTAGCTTTTGGTGCAGAGTGGTCGAGGATTAAGTGGGAAAAAAGAGGATTGTCTGAGCTGCATCCAGACCCCTGTGGGCGACAGCACCTCCCACACCTAACCCTGTCCTATGATTTAAAAGAAGACCGCCCAACCAGCCATTTTGCCCAAAACCAAAATGGAGACAAACCCCACGGTCTAGTCAATGCCTTTCCAGAGGCAAGGAAATCCCCAGCCCCAGTCAGGGGTCAAGCTGACATAGGAAAAAACAGTGCAGTGGCTATTCAGAGGTCTTCGGGTGAACTGGGATAGATTGAACTGTACAAAAAGTAAGCCTTCAAACATGCATTTTTGCACCCACTTCCCTCCTTTTTTCCTTAATCAAACATCCAAATAGTCACAAAAATATTAGAGTTTAACAACTTAAAAAAAAAAAAAAACTTTTATCTGTATGCTTGTGGCGATTACAGTTTATTTTGTGGTGATACTAGGAAATTTAACATTTTTCCTATTTATATTTTCCATTTTTTTTTTGGTGATAAGAGTTTATTTTGTGCTGATACTAGGAAATTTAGCATTTCTCCTATAAAAGCATTTTATATTTTCCATTTTTTGTGTTACATTTTTTAAATGACCACAAAACAGCATTGTAAGGATTGTCTGTGTGAAACAATTCTGTAAAACATCCCACAACTTGTTCGTGATATTTACTAACAGTTAAATTATTCAGTTCAATCAAACCTTTTACCATCTGTTGTGATCTGAAAAAAAGTTTTTTTCATGGCTTCTGGTGTTTTTAGAACTTTAAGGCTGTGGTAGACTGCAAGTCTAAAATAAATCATTACTGGCACATGCCTCTAGGGGGAACTACCTTTATTGTTCAGCACTGCTACTAAGGGGACACATTAGAGTAAGAGTGTGAAAACCCCGCGCAGAATCCATGTTCAGTCTAATATGTGTGTTGCAGAATAAACGGCAGAGTTAGCCAAAGAAATAACTCAAGTGTGATCATTGCTACACGGTAGGATATCACACAATTGGCGACGAGGATTAAAAGAAAAAAATCAGCGGCGAGAAACAGAGAACATTGCAAGTGTGGCGAACTCAAGTGACTCCAGTAGTTCGAGTGCAAGTTCAGAGGAGGAAAAACGAGGTTTCCCCACCACGACGAGCAATGGCGGCTGTAATCGGAACGGTAACCCCTTTTGATAACTCGACTCAGTCATGGGAAGAATATAGTGAAATGTTGGACTTTTTCTTCCAAGCTAATGATATTGAGGAGCCAGACAAAAGGAAGGCTGTACTGTTGAGTGGAGTTGGTGCAACTACTTACAGCTTGTTGAGAAATTTAATAAGCCCTGCATTACCGAAAGATAAAACGTACGACCAGCTTACTGCTGAGCTTCAGAAGCACTTCAGCCCCAAACCGAGTGAAATCGTGCAACGATTCAAATTTAATTCACGCATAAGGAGGAACACTGAGTCCATAGCAGAGTATGTGGCAGAATTGAGGAAATTAGCACTGCACTGTGATTACAAAGACTCATTGGAAGAAATGTTAAGAGACAGACTTGTGTGTGGAGTGAATGATGACCGAATGCAACGGCGACTTTTATCTGAAACAAAACTCACTTTTGCAAAGGCTTTGGAATTATGCCAAGCGATGGAAACAGCATCTAAAGATGTGAGAGAGATGCAAGGGAAGCTAACAGAGGACACAGCAACGCATGTTCGTGTGCCTAAGACCCAAGTAGGTGTCCACAAAGTGTCAACTGACAAAACTCAGCACAAATTCCCCAGTTGTTATCGCTGCAAAGGCCAGCACAATGCCGCCGAGTGCAAATTTGCCACTGAGCTGTGTCATAATTGTGGCAAGCGAGGGCACATTAAGAAAGCATGTAGAATAAAGGTGGACAGCGCACAGGTGCTGAAAGCAACAGTTAATGGGCAAAAGAATAAAAAAAAGGGCCCAGGAAAGGAACAGCGAGCGAATCAACTGAGAGGGGAGGGAGAAAGTGATACAGAAGACATGGGTTTTCACACAATTTACAACACGTCAGAGGAGCTGACCAAGGTAGCGCCCATCACGCGTACCATGAATGTTAATGGAATGAAAGTAACATTTGAAGTTGATACAGGCTGTGGAGTAACCATATTAAGTAAACAGCAATATACACAACTGTGGAAGAAAACAGACACAGCAGAATTAAATCCCTGTTCATTAAAATTAAAAACATACACAGGAGAGAAGCTAGACGTGCTAGGCATGGCACAAGTGAAGGTGCAGCACGAAAACAAAGAAAAGGACTTACCTGTAGTAGTAGTTGGGAGCGAAGGACCAAATCTACTAGGGCGAAGTTGGCTACAAGAACTGGCCATGATGGATCAGTTGGTGAATAAAGTGGAATCTCAGCCCAAATTGCAGCTGGAGGAGATCCTCGAAAGACACGCTGAGGTGTTCAAAGAAGGCTTAGGACAGCTAAAAGGTGTCACTGCAAAGATTAATGTGGACAAGGAGGCCCAACCACGATTCTGCAAACCCCGACCGGTACCCTATGCAGTCAAGCCACTGGTTGAAAGCGAGCTACAGAGGTTGCTGGATGACAAGATCATTGAGCCAGTGCAGGTTGCAGAATGGGCGGCACCCATAGTCCCAGTGAGAAAGCCGGATGGCTCCATTAGAATATGTGGAGATTACAAACTCACTGTCAATCGAGCATCACGGGTGGATCAGTATCCAATTCCTAAAGTGGAGGACCTCTTCGCACAGCTGAACGGCGGCCGACACTTCACGAAATTAGACATGAGTCACGCCTACCAACAAGTAGTCTTGGAAGAAGAATCAAGAAAGTATGTAACCATCAATACACACAAAGGCTTATATACCTACACACGCTTACCATTTGGAGTAGCTTCCAGTCCTGCTATATTCCAGAGAACTATGGAGGGCATCCTAGGTGGAATTCCGAATGTTGCCGTTTATTTGGATGACATCCTTTGTACAGGACCAAATGAACAAGAACATCTGAAAACGCTGAAGGAAGTGCTTCAACGGTTGGAGAAAAGCGGTCTGAGGTTGAAAAGAAGCAAGTGTGAGTTCATGGGAAAAGAGGTGGTGTTCCTAGGCCACAAGATCAACGCCAGTGGTCTACACCCTCTAACAGACAAAGTGGAAGCCATTGCGGAGGCGCCTGAGCCACAAAATGTTACTGAGTTAAAAGCCTACCTGGGCTTGTTGAACTATTACCATAGGTTCCTCCCAAAGCTCTCCACGCTGCTGGCACCACTACATACCTTACTTAAGAAGGAAGAAAAATGGTCATGGGGGGTCAAGCAGCAGAAGGCGTTTGAAGAGTCCAAAGCGCTACTTCAGTCCTGTAGTGTGTTAGTGCATTATGATTCAAACAAACCACTCATCCTGGCGTGTGACGCATCACCCTACGGTGTGGGTGCTGTACTCTCTCATCGTATGGAGGATGGCTCAGAGAGACCCATAGGGTTCGTCTCAAGAACTCTTAGTGCAGCTGAGAAAAACTACTCCCAGCTAGACAAGGAGGGCCTTGCAGTAGTATTTGGTGTAAAAAAATTCCACAAATACCTGTACGGGAGACAGTTCGCTATAGTGACTGATCACAAGCCACTAATTTCACTGTTCAGTGAAATGAGAGCCATACCCCAGATGACATCTCAGAGAATTCAGAGATGGGCCGTTACATTAGCAGCGTATGAGTACACCATCGTTTACAAAGCCGGACGGGACCATACGAATGCTGACGCGATGAGTAGGCTACCCTTGGATGGAGGAAGAGACAGCACGCCTGAGGAGGAGGAGAGAGTGCTATTGTTTGAAGATATTGGCGTGCCCCTGGTGAACGCACAACAAATAAAGAAGTGGACAGACAAAGACCCTGTTCTAGCAAGAGTGCGAGAATACATCTTGCGAGGATGGCCGAAGATGAACAGTCCTGAGTTCATTCCCTATGCCAGACGACAGGATGAGCTCAGCACCCAGGAAGGTTGTATCCTGTGGGGAGGACGCGTGGTTGTTCCACCACCTGGTAGGAATGCCTTACTGCAACAACTACACCAAGCACACCCTGGCATCACTCGCATGAAAGCGTTGGCGAGGAGCTACATGTGGTGGCCCAACATGGATGCAGAGGTGGAGGCGCTTGTGAAGTCATGTGCGGCATGCCAGGAGAACAGGAACAGTCCTCCAGCAGCCCCACTACATCCCTGGGAAGTTCCAGATAAACCATGGAGAAGAATTCACATTGACTACGCAGGTCCATGGATGGGAAGAATGTTCCTGATCATAGTTGACGCATACTCAAAGTGGATCGATGCATATTCTGTGAGTAGCTCTACTTCTACTGTTACCATTGAATGTCTTAGAAAGAGTTTCAGCCAACATGGGCTACCTGAAATCATAGTATCAGATAACGGTACATGTTTTACGAGTGAACAGTTCCAAGAGTTTTCTGAAAAGAATGGCATACGTCACATCACGACTGCGCCATACCATCCTTCTTCTAACGGCTTAGCCGAGAGGGCCGTGCAGACGTTCAAGTCACTCATGAAAAAGATGACAGGAGACTCTATTGAAACCCGAATGTCGAGAGCTCTGTTCAGCTATCGAATAACACCCCAATCTACAACTGGCAAGTCACCAGCTGAGCTGTTGTGTGGAAGGAAGTTGAGGTCAACATTTGACTTAATACATCCAGACTTCAGAAACAAAGTGCATGACAAACAAGAGAAACAAAAAGGTTATCATGACATGCATGCTAGAGAGAGAATACTGAGAGAAGGAGACGTGGTCTACACCCGCAACTTTGGCTCAGGACCAGCCTGGGTACCAGGAGAAATAACAGAAAAGACAGGCCCTGTGTCATTCAAGGTGACATTAGGTCATGGACAAGTGGTGAGGCGACACATCGACCAAGTTCGTGGTAGGAGCTCCATTCCCCTGCCGATGGCACCAGAGGTGTTGTCTGACACCCATCCTGAGGAGAGCATCAACGAACCACCACTTCAGGTGAAACCTGAGGTAACCGTCTCTGCAGATTCTACGGGCAGCACTGCAGCAGCCGAAACAGTGGAGCAGTCTGAGTCTTCACCTGCAGTTGGCTCACCAGCCGTGAGAAGATCTCAGCGAGCTAGGAAAGCTCCAGACTACTTGAAGGACTATACTTAGTCAGTAGTGAGTTCCCCAGCCACAGGACAAGAATGCGTCCTGGAACCTCACTGGGATGCGGTAGTCAAACCAAATCCCCAGTTAGACTGTTATGTGTGTTATACATGTGAAAAAAAAAAAAAAAAAAAAGAGAAAGAAATTATGTGTATGACACATGTGTTTAAGAAGTTAAAAGTAACTGTGATTGTTTAGGGTTAAATGGGAGTTCCAGGATGTCTAGTAATTGGCTAGTGTAATTAAGAGTAGTTTAATCTAGAGGGGAGGGATGTGGTAGACTGCAAGTCTAAAATAAATCATTACTGGCACATGCCTCTAGGGGGAACTACCTTTATTGTTCAGCACTGCTACTAAGGGGACACATTAGAGTAAGAGTGTGAAAACCCCGCGCAGAATCCATGTTCAGTCTAATATGTGTGTTGCAGAATAAACGGCAGAGTTAGCCAAAGAAATAACTCAAGTGTGATCATTGCTACACGGTAGGATATCACAAAGGCAGACTTTTTTTAGTCAAACCTTTTACCATCTGTTGTGATCTGAAAAACATGTGAAAGTTTTTCATAGTGTCTTGTGTTTTATAACTTTAAGCCAGACTTTTTTTTCAAACACTCATGAGAAATTTCAACCAGAATTTGCAAAGAGTTTTGGCTGTCTGCCTTTTTTTCCCTCATTCTCATAAAACAAACAAACATTTTTGATACAAAAAAACAATCTCACAGTATTTTTACTTACTGGCATATGTAGTCCAAAACCTAAAGTGTACATAAAAAATGCTTCTGCATGAACGCTCTAAGTTGCCACTTTCACAGCGTATAATGATCAATGAGTCAGAGAAAAGGCACAGGATCCCCCCTTCCCTCGCCGCCTGATAGGGGCGCAACAGATCTGACTAGAACCAACTTTAACTTCAGCCATGACCCCCCCCCCCCCCCAAAAAAAAAAAAAGAGAGAGGGGGTTTTGGAGAGATTTTTGGGTGCTCCTACTCAAAATTGATGGGAGCAATGTATGGTTTCTCAGCAGAGCTGATAACTCCGTGCCTCATGCTTCAACTCCCCTTCCACTGGAGAACAGACCCACTTGGCTCCTTTAGGGAAGACTGGCTTATGGTTTATGTAAAATCTCCCCTGAACCACTATTTCCAAATTTTGTGGTAAACCATGTTTTATTTCATAGCCTTTTTGAGGAGGAGAGTTTTTTTGTATAAAATTTTATTTTATACAAAAAAAGAAAAGAGAGAAAATTTATCAAATTCACCACCCAATCCCAAAAAGACATTAATTAGTTAACATTTTTCCTAATCTATTTTCACTACAGGAACAATCCTTTGTTTTTTAAGAGACATTTATCAATTTTCTAATCATTCAAAGAACATTTTTCACACTATGAATTATTGTATAAAAAACTATGAAAAGGAATAGTCATTAAATGTATTTACTTCTTCCATCAATAAAGAGAGACTTGTGACTCAGATTTTTTTTTGTGCTAGTTCACGGTTATCTGAAACAGTCTTGAGGCAAATCTTGACTTTAGGTAAACACTAATATTTGAAACAACCAGCATGTGTTTATATGTGTGTTTGATATCACCACCTAAAACCTCTGGCAAGATGTAACGTTTATCCGTAATAATTTTAACAGCAATAACAATCAAAGATTTACTCTCTTCAAAACTTTATCACTTACAAGTTGAGAAGTTTGCTACAAAAATGATTTTCATTATTGACACAACTAGTCACAGAAGCATTATACTTTCAACAAAACTACTTTTTCAAACTTACAAAATTATTCCACTGTGGCAACCTGGGGAGTGCATAATGGTTTACCACCTTAGACAGGAACAAAGGACGTGAAGTTAACCTTTTGTGTGTGAGAAGTTTCTAGATGCCCTAGTAAGATAACAGGGAGGTATCAAGGATGAATGGACTGACTGCAGTCGGGGGAGATTATCTTTTGTGTGTGATGAATGGACTGACTACAGTCGGGGGAGATTATCTTTTGTGTGTGAGAAGAGTCTAGAAGGATGTCATGTTATTTAAGGGAAGAGTTCCTACTTGTATGCCATTCTGTCTATGCTCTTCATGTGAGTCGTGTAATAAACCGCTTGAACCAAATCAGCCTCATTTTTTACATGCTCCACACTGGTGACCCAAGACGAATCATGGAATACGACGGAAGATCCCCGGAGCCAACCTCGACTGGAACCCTCAGCTTCGCGTGCGCTGTAGCGATCAAACTACCTGATTTTTGGCAGCACAACCTGCGCTCCTGGTTCCACCTAACCGAGGCGCAGTTCGCCCTCCGAGGGATATCGGCGGATGATACGAAATTCTACTATATGGTCGCAGCGCTCGATGCCAGCACGGCTCAGCACATTGAGAGCCTGCTCGATCAGCCACCAGCCGACGGCAAATATGACGCACTGAAGGCTGCCCTCATCCAGCACTACACGCTCTCGGATGGTGAGAGAGCAGAGAGGCTTCTGACGCGGACCGAGTTGGGAGACGGTTCGGCCGTGGACATGATGGAGAAGATGCTGAGGTTAAAGGGCACGGACGACGACCACTTCATCTTCACCCACATTTTCCTCAGGAACCTTCCGACAGTGGCGAGAGCGGCCGTGGCCAATTCGTCGTTGCTGGCCAAATGGGACTATCGTGCGCTAGCCCGAGAGGCAGACCGGATCATCGTCGCCACCAAGGCTTTCGTGACCATTGCGGCAGCGACGGAGCCCAGCATGTCGACACAAGGAGGCGAGGAGCCACCGACAGCAGCAGCAGAACCACCGACGGCAGCAGCAGCGGGGGCCAAGGAACATGGAGGTGACACGCTTTGCTTCTACCATCGCCGCTTTGCAGAGAGGGCACGCAAATGTATACCACCATGCCAGTTCAAGCGCTCAGGAAACGCCAAGACCGGGGGTCGGTAGCAGCCGCGACCCTCGGGGAGGAGAACAAGCTGCTCTATTTGACGGACGCACGCTCGGGGAGGCATTTCCTCGTGGACACCGGCGCACAGAGGAGTTTCATCCGGCCGACCTACGCTGACCGGCTGGCAGGAGCCAGCAGCCCCGAGATGGCAGCAGCAAACGGCTCAGACATTAAGACCTTTGGTGAGACGACTCTGCTCTTGTCTCTACACGGTCGTACATTTGAATGGACTTTTGTTGTAGCAGCATTGGATTACCATGTACTGGGGGCTGATTTTCTATGTGCACATGGGTTGTTGGTAGATGTCGCTAACAGGTGCCTGGTTAATGCACTGTCTTTTGACTCTCTCCCCTGTATAGCTCGAGTGACCCGGCCAACAGCACAAGCCAACGTCACAGCAGCATGCGGTAAGTTCCACACACTGCTCGCTCAGTTCCCAGCACTCACAGTCCCGACGTTTTCAGCAGCTATCGCTAAACATGGGGTGGAGCATTTTATCACCACCACCGGGGCGCCCGTTTTTGCAAGACCTCGGCGCTTGGACGCAGCTAAACTGGCCATAGCGAGCGAGGAGTTCGCTAACCTAGAGAGGTTAGGCATCATCAGGCGCTCAAACAGCCCATGGGCTTCCCCGCTACACATGGTCCCTAAAGCTGAAGGTTCGTGGCGACCTTGCGGCGATTTCCACAGGTTAAACAACGCTACAGCGCATGGCCGCTACCCAATTCCCCACATTCAGGATTTTTCCGCTCACCTCGCAGGAGCGCGCATTTTTTTCTAAGATAGATTTGGTCCGTGGTTACCACCAAGTCCCAGTGCACGCTGAGGACATACCCAAAACAGTGGTAATAACTCCGTTTGGTTTATTTGAGTTCTTGCGCATGCCGTTTGGGCTTAAAGGGGCAGCACAGACGTTTCAACGCATGATGGATGCAGTGCTGCGCAATCTCCCTTTCGTGTTTGTCAACCTGGACGATATCTTGGTAGCCAGCGCGTCCGAAGACCAACACGAAACCCGCCTCACGACGGTTTTCCGTAGGTTGGAAGAGCACGGTTTAATAATCAACCCAGCGAAATGTCAGTTCGGGGTGACGGGGATTGATTTTTTAGGGCACCGCGTCTCTCCCGAAGGAGCGGTTCCGCTGCCTGACAAAGTGCGCGCAGTGACAGATTTTCCCCGACCACAAACGGTCAGGGCGCTACAAAAATTTTTGGTAATGGTGAGCTTTTATAACCATTTCCTTCCCCTCGCAGCACAGCTCATGCAGCCATTGTACGCTGCGCTCAAAAAACAGAAACCCGCGAATAAGGTCGAATGGACCCCGGAACGAGAGCAGGCGTTCTCGGAAGTTAAAGCAGCCCTGGCAAACGCCGCATTGTTGGCACATCCAGACCCAACGGCCCGCATAGCCCTCACCACTGACGCCTCAGATATGGCCATAGGGGCTGTTGTGGAGCAGCGGGTCGCCGGGGCTTGGCAGCTGCTTGCCTTTTTCAGCAGAACCTTGCGCGACAATGAACGTAAATACAGCGCGTTCGACAGAGAGTTGCTGGCTCTCCACCTGGCCATTCGCCATTTCCAGTTCTGGCTGGAAGGGCGCAATTTTACTGCGTTCGTTGACCATAAGCCACTAACAGTCGCGATGGCCAAAGTTTCAGAACCTTGGTCGGGCCGGCAGCAGAGGCAGCTGGCCGCGATCTCAGAGTTTACTACGGATATTCAGCATGTGTCGGGCAAACTGAATGTAGTGGCAGACTGCCTCTCGGGCGCCGTTGTGGCCCCGATCTGTGTAGGGTTGGATTACGCAGCCATGGCCGCGGAGCAGGCTAGTGACGCGGACGTGCGCGCGCTCCAGTCTGGACCAACAGGGTTAAGACTGGAGAAGAGGACGCTGCTTAACGGCATTCCCCACTTAATCTGCAACGTCTCCATGGGTCGCCCACGGCCTGTGGTTCCGGCCGCATGGCGCCGCCGTATGTTTGAGTCGGTTCACTCTTTGGCACACCCAGGGGTGCGCGCGTCGGTCAAAATGGTAGGAGAGAAATATGTGTGGCCGGGCCTTCGCAAACAAGTGAAAGAGTGGGCGGCAGCCTGTGTGGCGTGCCAACGAGCCAAGGTTCACAGACACACGAAGTCTCCTTTGGAGCCGTTTCGCATCCCGGCTAAGAGGTTTGACCATGTCCACGTGGACCTCGTAGGCCCCCTTCCGCTATCACAGGGGTACATGCATCTCCTGACAATGGTGGACCGCACCACGCGCTGGCCAGAAGTGGTTCCGCTGGCGGCAACCACGGCCGAGGAGGTGGCACGCGCGTTTTTAACAGCATGGGTGGCACGTTTTGGAGTTCCGTCGGACATTACGTCCGACAGAGGCTCTCAATTTGTTTCTGAACTCTGGTCAACCATGGCCCGCAGCCTAGGTGTCTCAATTCACTGCACAACCGCGTACAACCCGCAGGCAAATGGGTTATGCAAACGTTTTCATAGGTCCTTAAAAGCGGCTCTGAGGGCTTCACTGACGGATGCAAATTGGGTAGACAGGCTACCATGGGTTTTATTGGGGTTACGTTCTGCGCCTAAAGAGGATCTGGAAGCTTCCCCAGCAGAACTCGTTTTTGCACAACCACTCCGGCTGCCTGGAGAGTTTCTGCCAGATAATCCTGCGCCGGGCAGCTCCCCGTCTCAGCTGCTGCAGCGTTGCATAGACTCAAGCACGCTGCCAGGCCCTGCCCACCACAGTTTTCCGCGCGTTTTTGTGCCTAAAGCTTTGAAAAACGCGGAGTTCGTGTTTGTCAGACACGACGCCCACCGCCCCCCACTGCGCCCACCTTATGATGGACCGTTTAGAGTGCTGGAAACAGGGGATAAGCATTTTTTGCTAGATTTGGGGGGTAGGAGGGAAAAAATTGGCATAGACAGACTCAAACCTGCTTTCGTTGTGGCTGACGAGCAAGTGCTGTTGGCGAGGGCCCCTCGGCGTGGAAGACCCCCACGGGGCGCTTCCCAGAGAAAAGATTCTCCAGAGCACCCACACGGACAGTCAAAAAGTTTTCACCCCCAGACATCAGCCCCCCAGCATGGCAGCGCCACAGAGGCAGCGAATCCTGGCTACAGCAGATACGGCAGAAGACTGAAGCCCAAGCAGCATGCGGACTGATGTTGATTGTTCTACAGCATGTGGACTGATGTTAATGGTTCTATCACAGCATGTGGACTGTTACCCTTTTGTCCTATCTAAGTTGCTGGGGGTGGTGGTGTGGCAACCTGGGGAGTGCATAATGGTTTACCACCTTAGACAGGAACAAAGGACGTGAAGTTAACCTTTTGTGTGTGAGAAGTTTCTAGATGCCCTAGTAAGATAATAGGGAGGTGTCAAGGATGAATGGACTGACTGCAGTCGGGGGAGATTATCTTTTGTGTGTGATGAATGGACTGACTGCAGTCGGGGGAGATTATCTTTTGTGTGTGAGAAGAGTCTAGAAGGATGTCATGTTATTTAAGGGAAGAGTTCCTACTTGTATGCCATTCTGTCTATGCTCTTCGTGTGAGTCGTGTAATAAACCGCTTGAACCAAATCAGCCTCATTTTTTACACACTCCACACCACTTACATTAATCGTACCACTACCAAATATAAAACCACTTTTTTTTTTGTATTTGCACAAAACATATATTCTTTTCAAAAACTTTATCATTTACAAGTTGAGAAGTTTGCCACAGTTAGTGTGGTTTATTTTGTGGTAGCAAATTTAACATTCCTCTGGCTGACACCCCCCACCAGACAGTCACTAGATGTGACACATCAGAGCATGGGCCTTAAATGGTGCCTCCATTTGGCTGTCTGCCCACCAGTCAAAAAGTGTTTGATGTTCACACACACACTCAATCTGTGTGGGGATCAGATTCTCAGCAACATGCTACTTTTTTCATACTTACAAAATTATTCCAGTTACATTAATCACACCACTCACAATCAAAGATTTACTCTTTTCAAAACTTTACAAGTGTAAGTTCAGTAAAAATGCATTAAACTGTCATGGCCGCCAATCACGGCACCTGTATACGCACCTGCCTGTCATCTCCTGCGGCCCTATTTATTCCCTTCAGGACCAGTGCTGGGCGCGGAGTCGTCTGATTCCTTTCCATGAATCACGCCACACCCTACCTCCATGCTTCCCTGCACTGAATTCTCCAGCCTTCGGCTTCCAAGCCCAGCTGAACGACGTCCGGGCCAGTTCCGCCCGGACCAACAACCAAGTAAGCGTTATTGCTTCTAAACCTGTCCATTCCCCTGTGCACAGGTGGAGCCCACAACGGCGGACCTCCTTCTCCCTCCAGGCGGCGGACTTTTATTCCACCTCCAGCTAACCTGCCCGCAGACACTGTCTCCCTGGCTGCAGCTTCGGCACCACCTGAAGACACTTCAACATCTGTTGACAGTAAGCACTATAACATCTGACGTGCTGCATAAGGTGAACTGTAAGCTAACGGCCCTTGTCTCTTTCCAGGGTTTCCAGTCTGTACGGTGCTCTGCCAGCCCAGCTGGAATACACGGATTGCACTACACAACATTACACCATATAACCGCACTCACGCACCCAACCACTCACATTAACAAAATAAAGTATGTTAATTGTGTTAATCCTGAGTCGTGTCTGTTCTGTGGGTCACCTGAACCATGTCAGTACGACTCCGCCAAAGTGACCCGGCAGGCAGCGCACTCGTGCGCCATATTAACCATCTAGAGACTCGGGTAGACCAATTAGCGTACCAACAACAGGTGATGCTAACTCAGCTAACCCGCATCACCGATAGATTAGATCACTTAGCTAGCCCACAGGGGTTCCCCACAGCACCAGCTAGCTCCTCAGCTCCCACTAGTTCTACCGCTAGCTCCACCACTAGCTCTTCGCCTAGCCCTCACTCTACAGGTTCCCCTAGTTGGCTCACTTCCGTCCCTACTCCCACCCGCTTTAAAGGGGTGTTGGGAGAAGCCAGGGGGTTCCTCATGCAGTGCGAAATTGTGCTCCAACGGGTTCCCGGAGATTTTCCCATTGACCAGAGCCGCATTGGCTATATGATCAATCTGTTAGAGGGGTGGGCTTTAGCATGGGCTTATGCGGTTATGGCTAAGGCCGATTATACTTCTATGACATAAGTTCAATTCACGCAGGAATTTCAGGAAGTGTTTAGTCACTCGAACCGGGAAGATGTAGTCACTTCTCGCCTGTTAAACCTTTGGCAGGGGTCGAGGGCAGTTGCCGATTATGCTGTTGACTTCCGGGTTGTAGCTACGGAGGTCGGGTGGGAAGATGCCTCCCTGAGTAGTATATTCCTGAGGAGTTTGAGCCCTAGCCTGCGGGACGAGCTGGCCCGCCTGGAGAAACCCTCCACGCTGCATGAGTGTATCTCCCTGGCCATTAGCCTTGACAGCCTTCTGAGGGAACGAGCTGCGGAGCATAAGACTTCCGGCCGCATGGAGAATAGGCCACGTCGTACTCCCCAGCCCCCCCTACTGGCCCTCCCGTCTACTGACCTCTCTGAGGACCAAGAACCTATGATAGTGGGGGGGGTCAAAACTTCCTGCAGAAGAGAGACAGCGCCGCCGTGAGTTGGGGTTTTGTGTCTATTGCGGGAGCGAGGAGCATGACCTGAGCTCCTGTCCTAGGTGGCCAAAAGGGGAGGTCCGTGCATTGAAGTAGGGGGACTCACGGACATAAATAATAACAATCCCCTCACCCGCTTTCTCATTCCTATTCGGTCTTGCTTTGGTCACAAAGAACATAAGACACATGCACTCATTGACTCAGGGGCCGAGCAAAGCTTCATTTCTAGGAGTCTGGCAACTCCTCTGGGTCTACCTATGCAGCCGTTAAAAACTCCCCTTAAGATTATTGCCCTGTCGAAGGCAGCGTTGGCCACTGTCACTCATCGGGTCGCCTCGGTGCCAGTCATCATTCCGGGCAACCATCGGGAGGAGTTAAATCTGTTTGACTTACCGGTGTTATCGTCCCCGGTTATTCTGGGCTATGCTTGGCTGCATCTGCACAACCCTTCAGTTGACTGGCGTTTGAGAAGTATCGTGTCATGGAGCCCTTTCTGCCTGAGTGCCTGTCTGCAGTCTGCTGCATACTCGCCTTCCACGCCTTTGGATGTCCCTGCCTCTCCCCCCCCCCGGATCTGTCAAAAGTGCCACCGGAATACCATGACCTTGGGGCCGTCTTCAGTAAATCTCAAGCCCTTTCCCTTCCCCCTCACCGGCCGTATGATTGTGCTATTAATCTGCGGGCCGGCGCTCCTCTGCCATCTAGCAGACTTTACAACCTATCTGCTCCGGAGCGCGCGACCATGGACTCATATATTAAGGAGTCTCTTAGCTCAGGTATCATTAGACCTTCATCTTCGGTGGTGGGGGCGGGGTTTTTCTTTGTGGGGAAGAAAGATGGTTCCCTCAGGCCCTGCATCGACTTCCGGGAACTTAACAACATCACTATCAAGGATAAGTATACTCTCCCCCTCCTTAACTATACATTTGATTCCCTCCGGGGGGCTTGCTGCTTTACCAAATTAAACCTGCGCAATGCCTATCACCTGGTGCGGATACGTGAGGGGAATGAGTGGAAGACGGCCTTTAGGACGCCTAGTGGGCATTTTGAATATTTGGTCATGCCATTCGGGCTGACCAATGCCCCGGCCGTCTTCCAGCGTCTTATTAATGATGTTTTGAGAGATTTTCTGGGCACCTTCGTGTTTGTCTACCTTGATGACATTCTCATCTTTTCTCAGTCCATGGAGGAGCATCGCGTGCACGTCAGGCGAGTCTTGCAGCAGCTGCTGGAGAATAAGCTCTACGTCAAGGCAGAGAAATGCGAGTTCCACATCTCCAGGACCTCTTTCCTCGGCTTCATTATTGCCCCGAAGGAGATCATCCCGGACCCGGTAAAGGTGAAGGTGGTGGTGGACTGGCCCACCCCTGTATCGAGGAAACAGTTGCTGCAGTTCCTGGGCTTCGCTAACTTTTATCGCCGGTTCATTAAGGACTACAGCTGTATCGCCCTCCCCCTCACCAACTTGACCTCCACCAAGGTTCCCTTTCGCTGGACGGAAGAGGCGGACACTGCGTTCTTGGAGCTGAAGGTTAGATTTTCATCATCACCTATCCTTACGCAGGTGGATCCCACCCCTCAGTGCCTGGTGGAGGTGGACGCCTCTGATTCTGGGGTGGGGGCTGTGCTGTCCCAGCGTTCTCTGGCAGACGGTAAGATCCGCCCCTGCGCCTTCTTTTCTCATCGCCTGTCCCCAGCAGAACAAAACTACGACATCAGGGATAGGGAGCTGTTGGCAGTTAAACTGGCCTTGGAGGAGTGGCGGCACTGGTTGGAAGGAGCGTCACAGCCATTCATTGTCTGGACCGACCACAAGAACCTGGAGTACCTTCGGACCACCAAGAGGCTGAACGCCCGACAGACCCACTGGTCACTGGTTTTTGGACGGTTCGACTTTACCATCACCTACCGCCCTGGGTCAAAGAACACCAAGCCCGACGCCCTGTCTCATCAGTTCGCCCTGGAGATGGCAGAGAAAGCCGAGCACCCCATCCTCCCTCCAGCATGTGTCGTGGGCACCCTCGCTTGGGGCATTTGGGATAAGGTTATAAGGGCACAGTCTAACGAAGCTGACCCGGGGGGGGGGGGGGGGGGTCCAGCAGGCAAATTATTTGTCCCCACAGCGGTCCGAGGGGAGGCCATCCAGTGGGGGCACACCTCCAAATTCGCCTGTCATTCGGGTAGGGCACGCACAGTGGTGCTCCTACAAAGGTTGTTTTGATGGCCATCCCTCCAGAAGGACGTGGGGGAATACATCCGCGCCTGTCCTGAGTGTGCTACTGGGAAGACATCCTCGTCGCCGCCGGCCGGGCTGCTCCACCCCCTCCCCGTCCTGGGTAGACCATGGTCCCACGTGGCGCTGGATTTTGTCACAGGCCTCCCCACGTCCAATAACTTCACCACATCCTTACGCTGGTGGACAGATTTTCCAAGGCGGCTCACTTCATCCCTCTGCGGGGGTTACCGCCTGCCAAAGAGACAGCTGATCTGCTGGTTCAGCATGTAATTCGGCTGCATGGCATCCCACAGGACATAGTATCAGACCGGGGGCCCCAGTTTATTTCCAGAGTCTGGAAGGCCTTTTGCACCACCTTAGGGGCTACGGCGGGCTTGTCCTCTGGCTATCACCCGCAGTCCAACGGGCAATGTGAACGAGCCAACCAGGAGGTGGAAGCAGCGCTGCGGTGCGTCACTGCTGCCAACCCATCATCATGGAGCACGCACCTCCCTTGGATTGAATATGCCCATAACACAGCGGTTTCCTCTGCCACTGGCATGTCCCCCTTCGAGGCCTCGTTGGGTTACAACCCCCCGCTGTTCCCTGAAGAGGAGGGGGACATTGCCGCTCCATTGGTTCGGGCCCACCTAAAACGTTGTCGGCGGATTTGGAAGGCAGTCAGAACGGCACTGCAACGGACGGCGGAACGCAACACAACGGTGGCCAATCGACGCAGGGTTCCGGCTCCGGCTTATCAGGTGGGTCAGCAGGTATGGCTCTCTACCAAAAACATCAACCTGAAGGCGGAACGCAAGAAGACCGCCCAGCGGTTCATTGGCCCATTCCCTAAAGCGCTTTGAGCGGTCTTTGTGACTAGAAAAGCGCTATATAAGTGCTGGTTAGTTAGTTAGTTAGTTAGCTATATGTCGAATTATTAACCCAGTGTCTGTGCGTCTAACTCTCCCCCCCTCCCTCCAAATTTGTCCAACTTTTCATGTCTCCCAGGTGAAGCCTGTCTCCTCCAGCCCGTTGTGTCCCCCTCCCAGGTCCCACCTCCACCGAGGGTGATCGACGGCGACCCGGCGTGGTCCGTCTCCTCCATCCTGGATGTCTGCCGCCGGGGGCGTGTCCTGCAGTACCTGGTGGACTGGGAGGGCTACGGGCTGGAGTGGAGATCCTGGGTGCGTCCCGCCCTCGTGCTCAATAAGCAGCTCATCAGGGACTTCCTCCGGAGAAATCCCGGAGTAAACCCACGCAACATGTTCTCCCCGTGTTGCGTGGGTTTACTCCGGGATTTCTCCGGTTTCCTCCCACATGCCAAAAACATGCATGTTAGGTTAATTGGCTGTTCTAAATTGTCCCTAGATATCTGTTTCCTATAGGCCCTTAGAATAGAGGGTTAGTATTAATGAAAGCGCTTTGAGTGGTCTTTGTGACTAGAAAAGCGCTATATAAGTGCAGGTTAGTTAGTTAGTTAGTTCCATCGGACGCACCTGGGTAGGTTGGAACGTATACCGAGAGGCGTGCCGTGGGGGGGGAGTACTGTCATGGCCACCAATCACGGCACCTGTGTACGCACCTGCCTGTCATCTCCTGCGGTCCTATTTATTCCCTTCAGGACCAGTGCTGGGCGCGGAGTTGTCTGATTCCTTTCCGTGAATCACGCCACACCCTGCCTTCGTGCTTTCCTGCACTGAATTCTCCAGCCTTCGGCTTCCAAGCCCAGCTGAATGACGTCCGGGCCGGTTCTGCCCGGACCAACAACCAAGTAAGTGTTATTGCTTCTAAACCTGTCCATTCCCCTGTGCACAGGTGAAGCCCGCAACGGCGGACCTCCTTCTCCCTCCAGGCGGCGGACTTTTATTCCACCTCCAGCTAACCTGCCCACAGACACTGTCTCCCTGGCTGCAGCTTCTGCGCCACCTGAAGACACTTCAACATCTGTTGACAGTAAGCACTATAACATCTGACGTGCTGCATAAGGTGAACTGTAAGCTAACGGCCCTTGTCTCTTTCCAGGGTTTCCAGTCTGTACGGTGCTCTGCCGGCCCAGCTGGAATACACGGATTGCACTACACAACATTACACCATATAACCGCACTCACGCACCCAATCACTCACGTTAACAAAATAAAGTACTTTAATTGTGTTAATCCTGAGTCGTGTCTGTTCTGTGGGTCACCTGAACCATGTCATAAACACACAAAATTTAAAAGAATACTTTTCTCAAGTATTTAGTTGTTTTAAAAAAGTGAAAAACTGCAGTTTTGTACTGACACAAAACATAGATTTATCATTTGCAAGTGTATTTACCATGCCAAATTCTAAAAAAAAAATAAAAAAATAAAAAAATTTGTTTTTAAAAATAAACTAACTTTTATCTGCATTACTTGATGGTGGCTTGAAAGGTAAAGTTTCCTTTTTAGGTATGATGGCTTTTTAAAAATTTCTAATGCAAAAAATACTGAGTATCCAACTGGTATTTTGTAAGTGTTGATAAAATATTGTGCGATCAGTTGCTTCTCTAAAATACATCTTCTGAAATCACATCTACCATTTTAACTTGATCAATCTGCCAATCAGTGTTTATTCCTTCCTGCTTTTTGGGAGAAAAGTTGAGCAGCCTATGTCTATAACATTCAGCACACAGAGACATCTGTGTTGTTACGCCTAAGAATCAACACAACTATACAGTTAAAAACATTGATAAATAACTAAAGCTAACCTGCAGCATTATATCCCAGTTACTATGGACTTTTAAAAAGAATTTGATACGTAGATCATACCATTACTGTCTAAATTAGAAAAATGTGAAAAATATTAAAAGAACAGAAAACATGTTCAGTTTTCAGGTATAAAATCCACCTGTCTACACACTGAAATGCAGGCTGGTATGGCTGTGTTGTGAGACATGTATATGTTGGACACTGCATATGTGATTTAACCACGATGAAGGAGAGCCAGCCCCCTGCGGTGCGGAGCCACAGAGCCTGGACCCCTTGCGGAGGACAGGGGACAGAAGACTTCCTGACCACTGAGGCTCGGGAAGAGAGAAGGGGGAGTTATGTAAATAAAAGGCTAATGAATGTAAATAAGAGATTTTGAGAGAGATGTGTGATTTCCCCCGCGAGGGAAATGGTTTGATGTCAGAATGTTTAAATGAGAGAACTTTGGTGTGTTCACTCTCTTTGTTCGCTGCTCGAGAATGAGAGCAGACAGTGGAATGATTTCTTGAATAAACTGGAATGAAAGACAATTCGGTTTCGTTATTCAAGTCTCCCCACAGCTGGCACAATATTCTACTCTTAGACCTGAACTTTTTAGCTCAGGCAATAACTTGAAAGTTTTAGCACCAAACACTGAAAGTGAAAGGGATAGGCTTAAAAACATGGTTTGATAAAAATAAGTCATCTTAATTTTGAAGAAAAAAAAGTTTATGATATTTGGAAATAAAAATAAGTTCCTCTTTTTCCTCCTCCTTTTTTTTTATTCATGCGCTGACATACAAACTGAAAAGTAAAAAAATTTTGATACGTTATTTTTTTTATTTTGTGTATTATGAGGTGCGTGAACAAATAAAATTGAATATTCTCAAGTGTGAAACATCTATCATATCCTGTTGTTCATGAATTTGGTTATTTACCAACCTCTATAAGCGTGTGACCCGCCATAGCCAATAAGAGGCCAGGGAGGGTTTGATGGCCTGTCCAATGATGACCTAGAGGTGGCACCCAAAATCAGGCCTACGTCCGAGAAATAACTGTTAGCTCTTAGCCTCAGGTATACTCAGTCGCATTTCTCCAAACCAATCAGTTAACTGCATTAAAACTTCCAAAAGGAAAAGGGTAAATTTAAACCAAATTATCCCTTAAACCAATCTTAAAGGCCTATGTAAAATCCTAATCAATCTCAATCAAGTTTCTGTTTTCAAATAGTACACACAAAACATCCAACACCATTAGCTTGAGCTAACAACGTCAAAATTCCCACTAAAGGTGATAAAACATGAAAGGTTTAGAGTTCAATCTCTAAAAGAAATTGTTCTGCCTCAGAATAATTTTCATCTGCCAATCAAGTGTCTAAAGAAAACCCAACAAGAAGGTTGAATTAAAATCACTCAATTTTATCTGTTTGCCAGGATGATGGCCCTCCTGTTTTTAAGGCTAGCCCTCTACGTAGCAATTACACCTACTGTTGCTCAATCAGAACTGGACAGAGCCAAGACAAAAAGTCAACAATCCTTAGGTGGATTCTCAATAACAGCCTCATCGATAGGGCCACTTGATAGTCTTAGCACGTCCGCTGTTAACTTGATCAACACCGTTTCACCGAAATACCAGGTCATTGAACCACAAACCATTACCAAAACTTTGCAAGATACTGTGTTGGTTCTGAATGCTTGCTCCGAAGCTTCAGTTAAACTCAAAAAGGTCTTGAACTTGTTGCTCTTTGTGTTAAAGGTTGACTATGCTCACACACAGCTAATGTCTATGTTGCTTCCAGAGGTAGCTAGAAACGTTAGCCTTCCAGTTAACACTGTAGCAATGAGCCTGCTTTCACATCATCTTGTCCTTTTTGCAGTAATTGCAAATTTACTCCCCGTTGCCATTCAAAGAACAATGATGACATCCCATGCTCACTCAATCTTCCCGAATCAAGGCCTCAAACACCCTATGATTCGGACATCTGTGGAACCATGGTTTAGTCCAGCTAAACCAATCCAATTTGAACCTCTTTGAGTTACTTCAATATTGCTCAGCCTAAACCTCTACCTCAAATATCCATCCATCCATCCTCTACCGCTTTTCCGGAGGTACGGGTTGCGGAGGCAGCAGTTCAAGCAGAGAAGCCCAGACAAACATGCTGACGAAGGAGACCAGGCTTGCTAAGAGGAGCTACAGTGTGAAGTTACAAAAAAACTTCTCAGCTAACAACTCTGCTTCTGTCTGGAGAGGCCTACGGAATATCACCAACTACAGGAGACCATCCCCCCACCCTGCGGAAAACCTCCAGCTGGCTAATGACCTAAACAGCTTTTACTGCAGGTTTGAAAAGAACCTACAGTTCTCACCTCCCACCCACACAAAAGGATTATCTGCAGCCCCAGGAACTCCATCCCTCCTCCACTCTGACCTCCCACCAGCACTAATGATCTGTGAAGAGGAGGTGCGCCGGGTCTTTCAGAGACAAAAGATCAAGAAGGCTGCAGGACCTGATGGTGTGTCTCCGTCCTGCCTGAGAGTCTGCTCCAACGAGTTGGCCCCCATCTTCACCCGGATCTTTAACAGATCACTGGAGCTGCGTGAAGTGCCTTCCTGCTTCAAACGCTCCATCATCATTCCAGTTCCCAAGAAACCCTCTATTACAGGATTAAACGACTACAGACCTGTTGCCCTGACCTCTGTGGTCATGAAATCCTTGGAGAGATTGGTGCTGAACCACCTGAAGGTCATCACAGGCCCCCTGATGGACCCACTGCAGTTTGCCTACCGGTCAAACAGGTCAGTGGATGATGCAGTGAATATGGGACTACATTACATCCTGCAACACCTCGACTCCCCAGGGACGTACGCCAGGATCCTGTTTGTCGACTTCAGCTCAGCGTTCAACACCATCATCTCAGGCATTCTTCATCAAAAACTCCTCCAGCTCAAGGTGCCCCCCTCCACCTGCCAGTGGATCTCCAGCTTTCTGACTGACAGGTGGCAACAGGTGAAGCTAGGGAGATTTACATCCAGCTCCCGAAAAATTAGTACTGGCGCCCCCCAAGGATGTGTCCTTTCCCCACTGCTCTTCTCCCTCTACTCCAACGACTGCACCTCAGAGGACCCTTTGGTGAAGCTCCTGAAGTTTGCGGACGACACCACAGTCATCGGTTTGATCCGGGATGATGATGAGTCTGCATACAGGCGGGAGGTGGAGCAGCTGATCCTCTGGTGCAGCCAGAACCATCTTGAACTTAACCCAGCCAAAACGGTGGAGATGACTGTGGATTTCAGGCGACACCCCCCTTCATTCCCCCCACTCACCATCCTCAACAGCACAGTGTCCACTGTGGACTCCTTCAAGTTTCTGGGTACCACAATCTCCCGGAACCTGAAGTGGTCCTCCCATATTGACACTGTCCGGAAAAAGGCCCAGCAGAGGTTGTTTTTTCTGCGTCAGCTCAAGAAGTTTGATTTGCCTCAGGAGCTGCTGGTTGTCTTCTACACCGCCATCATCCAATCTGTCCTCTGCTTTTCCATCACTGTCTGGTTTGGATCTGCCACTAAACAGGACAAGACCAGACTGCAGCGGATCATTAAGTCTGCGGAGAGGATCATTGGTACCGACCTACCCCCCATTGAGAACTTATATCGGTCCAAAACCAGGAAACGGGCGGGAAACATCTGTGCTGACCCATCACACCCCGGCCACAAACTGTTTGAACTTCTATCTTCTGGTCGTCGTTACAGATCACTGAAGGTCAAAACCACCCGTCACAGGAACAGTTTCTTTCCTCAAGCCATCACTCTGATGAACTCCTAACATTCACCTAGTCCTACCTGTTGCTGTACTCATGACTTTTCATCCATTATTACATTGCACATAACTCTCACACTGCTTTTTACTTCATTCACATTATATCACTGAATCTGAGTCCACATTGAAATACTGTGTGATTGTATATTTTTTCATATATTTCTGCAAAGTGTGGTTAGTCCGAGTAAATAACTGCATATATTCCTGTATATATTTGCATCCTTTTATAGAAACGTGGACAGACTGTAATTTACTGTACATACTCTGGTTGTCATTGAATCCTTATTTAAATCCTTCACCTGAACAACGAGAGCAAGTTTTTAGCCAAAGTCAAATTCCTTGTATGTGTTGTGCATACTTGGCCAATAAAGCTGATTCTGATTCTGATTCTGATTCTGATTCTGACTTCCCTCTCCCCAGCCACCTGCTCCAGCTCTCCAGAGAGGACACCAAGGTGCTCCCAGACCAGCTGGGAGACATAGTCTCTCCAGCGAGTCCTGGGTCTGTCCCAGGATCTCCTCTCAGTGGGATGTGCCCAAAACACCTCAAGTGGGAGGCGTCCAGGAGGCATCCTGATCAGATGCCCATACCACCTCAACTGGCTCCTTTCAATATGGAGGAGCAGCGGTTCTACTCTGAGCCTCTCCTGGATGACTGAGCTCCTCACCCTATCTCTGAGGGTGAGTCCAGCGATCCTATGAAGAAAGCTCATTTCAGCCACTTGTATCTGCGATCTCGTTCTTTCGGTCAATGCCCAAAGCTCGTGACCATAGGTGAGGGTCACGAGCATCACTGCACGTCCGCATCACTGCAGATGCTGCCCCGATTTGTCTGTCAGTCTCTCGCTCCATTCTCCACTCACTTGTGAATAAGACCCCAAGATACTTAAACTCATCCACTTGGGGTAGGAGCCTGTCCCAAACCCGGAAAGGACAATCCACCTTTTTCCGGCTGAGGACCATGGACTCGAACTTGGAGGTACTGATTCTCATCCCAGCCGCTTCACACTCAGCGACAAACCGTCCAAGTAAGACCTGTAGGTCATTGCCAGATGAAGCCAACAGGACAACATCATCTGCAAGCAACAAAGATGAGATCCTGTGGTCACCAAGCATGACACCCTCCATTCCCTGGCTGCGCCTAGAAATCCTGTCCATAAAAATTATGAACAGGATCGGTGACAAAGGGCAGCCCTGGAGGAGTCCTACTCTCACTGGGAATGAGTCCGATCGAGTGTTGGCAATACGAACCAAACTCTCACAACGGTTGTACAGAGACTGAAGAGCTCGTAACAACAAGCCCAATACCCCATACTCCCGAAGCACCCCCCACAAAAAAAATACGAGGGACGTGGTTGAATGCCTTCTCCAAGTCCACAAAACACATGTAAACTGGTTGGGCAAACTCCCACGAACCCTTGAGGACTCTCGAGAGGGTAAAGAGCTGGTCCGATGTGCCACGGCCAGGACGAAAACCACATTGCGTGATGATCGGATCTGGGATCTGGGATCTGGGATCGGATCTGGGATCGTCACTTCCTTGTGGTAACGTATCATCACTTCCTGTTTTGCTGTCTGCCTGTGTGGTTTGCTCTCCAGCCACTAGCTAGCCACTAGCTATGGCTACTAGCTCTCTTCTCTCTCCTCCTCTGGTGTGCTCTCTCTGTCAGATGTTTAGCTACACCTCTGCCTCTTTCAGTGATAACGGTAAATGTAATAAATGTCTTTTTGAGGCGCTCGAGGCGAGGTTGTCTGATTTGGAATCCCGGCTCCGCTGCATTGAAACACCGTCTGCGCCAGTTAATCTCGACGGACGCCCCTTAGCTGCAGCGGAGCTAGCTAGCTTAGGCCCCCCTGTCAGCGGTTCTCTGGCTCTCCTCAGCAGCGAGGAGACTGGGTGGGTGACGGTGAGAAGGAAGCCTAGTCGCAAAGCCCCGGTACACCACCAACCTGTTCACGTTTCTAATCGTTTTTCCCCGCTCAGCAGCACACCCGCTGAGGAAAAAACTCTGATCATTGGTGACTCTGTAGTCAGAAACGTGAACCTAGAGACTCCAGCGGCCATAGTCAAATGCATTCCTGGGGCCAGAGCAGGCGACATCGAGTCAAATTTGAAAATGCTGGCTAAAAGTAACTGTAAATATTCCACAATTGTTATTCACGCCGGCATTAATGACATCCGTCTCCGGCAGTCGGAAGTCACGAAACTTAATATAGAATCGGTGTGTGACTTTGCAAAAACGATGTCTGTCACTGTAGTATTCTCTGGGCCTCTCCCCAATCTGACCAGTGATGACATGTTTAGCCGCTCGTCATCCTTGAACCGCTGGCTGTCTGTGTGGTGTCCTAAAAATGACGTGGGCTACATTGACAATTGGAGCTCTTTTTGGGGAAACCCTGGTCTTATGAGACGAGACAGCATTCATCCCACTTTGGATGGTGCTTCTCATTTATCTAACAATCTGGCATCTTTTTTATCTAAATTTCCAAAACCCTGACTACTCAGAGTTGGGACCAGGAAGCAGAGTCGCAGTCTATCACGCCTCTCTGCAGCTCCTCTTCATCCGCCACCCCTCAGCTTAGCCCCTGACTTCCCCATCAGAGAATCGTTGTCAGCTCCCTCCAAAGTAAATAAAAATATAATGCATCAGCATCCCAAAGTGATAAAGCAAAATATTGGTAAAACTCAAATTAAACATAAAGCCTCTAAATCGAATGAATTGGCCTCTGTTCCTCCTCATAATTTAAAAATTAAATGTGGTTTATTAAATATTAGGTCTCTAACTCCCAAGTCTCTGTTAGTCCATGATCTGTTAATTGATCATCAGATTGATTTAATTTCCCTTACAGAGACTTGGTTAGGGCAAGAGGATTATGTTGGTTTAAATGAATCAACTCCCTCTGGTTATTTAAACTGTCAAAATCCCAGAAGTTGTGGTCGTGGAGGAGGAGTAGCAACAATTTACCATTCCAAATTACTAGTTAATGTAAAGCAAAAAACATGTTATAATTCCTTTGAGGGCCTGGTCCTCAGTATTGGGCACTTTAGCAATTTTAGGTTAAACCCAATTTTATTTGCCATAGTTTATCATCCCCCATCAACCTACTCAGAATTTTTATCCGAATTTGCTGATTTCTTAGCTGATTTAGTGCTGAAATCTGATAGAATAATTATAGTAGGGGACTTTAATATACATGTGGATGTAGATAGTGACTGCCTTAATGTGGCATTTAATTCAATATTAGACTCGATTGGGTTTTCTCAGAAAGTAGGAAATTCTACTCATTACCTCCACCATACATTGGACCTTGTTCTGACATATGGCATAGAAATAGAAAATCTTGTAGTGTCTCCTCATAACCCTGTACTGTCAGACCATTGTCTGTTAACCTTTGATTTTACTATTTCTGACTATTTGGCTCCTAAAGAAAAATATTATTACAGTAGATGCCTCTCAGATGATGCTGTTACCAAATTTATGCAGATTGTTTCCTCTATGCCATGTGTCAACACAACGGAAATAAGCTATAGACAGCTTGCTCCTTCTGTAATTGATAACATGGTGGATAGTGTTTCAGCTTCTCTGCATCAGACTCTAGACTTGGTGGCCCCCTTAAAAAAGAAAAAGTCTAATCAGAGATTTCTAACTCCTTGGTTCAACACAGAAACTCGTAGCTTAAAAAAGAAGACTCGTCAATTAGAAAGAAAATGGCGCTCCACTAATTTAGATTAAATCTATTTAGCTTGGAGAAATCATCTTTTAATTTATAAAAAATCTCTTAGAAAAGCTAGAACGAGTTATTACTCTGCATTAATAGGAGAGAACAAGAATAATCCCAGGTTTCTTTTCAGTACTGTAGCCAGGTTGACAAAGAGTCAGGACTCTGTCAATCCTAGCATTCCCTTAGAGCTTACTAGTCAGGACTTTATGAACTTTTTCAATAATAAAATTTCATCCATCAGAGATAAAATCAATCAGATTCTTCCCACAGTTAACTTAAACACTGTAACTGTGGTCTATATTAATCATATATCCCGTAACCTACATATGTATAAGCATGTGAGAATGTTTGGTGACTACATATGTAAAGCGACTTCACACCTCAGAACAGGACAAAGGGTCTCAACCGCCAGTGAAGATCAAAGAGCATCCGAGGCACTGCGGTGGAGACCAGATAGGTTGCCCTGACCTCCCAGGGCCAGGTGGAGGGGTACGGAGACAAAGGAGGGGATTAAGTTAATGGGGGATGTCAGCTTTGATATGCATGTCTTTTGTTGTGTGTGAGTATAAGTACACAGAGCCGTATGTGTTCGCTCTCTTACTTCTTCTGCTGCTGCACTAGATGAGACTTGTTAGAGGAGCGAAGCTGATAATAAACTTTGGTTTATAAGTCACATCGCCTCGTTATTCCAAGCTCTTCTACACTGGTGACCCTGACGCGAGGATGGACCAGAGGCGTTCCCCCGCGATCGACTCATCTGTGGCGACCCAGGCAGACGCCGGCGCCCATGCAGACAGGGGAACAGATGGACGACGCTCCCCCACGGCAGAAGTGACAGAGAGGGCTCAACCGAGCACCAGCGCCGCTGCGAGAGCCGAAGGAAGGCACTCTCACCCTGCGGACACATCAGGGACGGCCCACACAAACGCCGTCACCATCAAGCTGCCGGACTTCTGGCAGGAAGACCCGACCTCGTGGTTTCAGCAAGCTGAAGCTCAGTTTGCACTTGCGGGCATAACGGCTGACGATACAAAGTTTTATCACATCGTCACCAAACTCGACGCCGCCACTTGGAGATGTGTGCGGAGCATAATCCAGCGGCCGCCGGCCCAGGACAAATATAGAGAACTGAAAGCGACCATCGTGGCGAATTTCGTCCCCTCTGCCGAGGAGAGAGCCGAGAGGATCCTGGCGGTCTACGGCCACAGAGGATGCAGACCCAAGAGGACTTGCTGCAGCTCAAAGAAGAGGACAATGACAACTTCCTCTTCCAATTTATATTCCTCAGTACGCTGCCGCCACACATGAGAGGGACGCTTGCCAACATGCGATGCAGCACCCAGCAAGACTTCCGCACGCTGGCTCGCGAAGCGCAGCGACTCGTCAACGCCTGCAGGGAACAGACACCCACAGCAGCATCCGCAGACCTCAACGCCGATGTCCGGAGCCACAAGGAGCCACAAACCAATGAGCAGAATCCGCCCGCCATGGCAGCGACACGGCCAAGACGTAACAGACGGAGCGACGTCTGTTATTACCACCACCGCTTCGCCAAGAAGGCTTACAAATGCCTTCCCCCCTGCAAATTCACGATTTCAGGAAAACGCCAAAGCCGAGAACTGTTAACAGCGGCAGTTCTCGGCGAAAAAAGCAAGCTTCTATATGTGACGAACGGACACACCGGCAAGCAGTTCCTCATTGACACGGGAGCTCAACTGAGTTTTATCATGCCCTCCCAAGCAGACTGGGCCATGGGCCCCCAGGGCAATGGAGCAGTGGCAGCCAACGGCTCCATCATCGACACTTATGGCGAAAGGAACCTGCCCCTCCGCATCCATGGCCGCAACTACAGATGGACATTTGTTGTAGTGGCGATGAGTTTTAACTTGTTGGGCGCAGACTTTTTGTGTGCACATGGGTTATTGGTCGATCTAGCGAACAGACGCTTGGTTAATGCATTGTCCTTTGCTTCTATTCCCTGCTCAGCTCGAGTTTCTCCACCACCCGTGCAGGCCAGCGTCACTACAGCAGGAGGTAAGTTTGATCAACTCCTCACCCAATTTCCAGCACTCACAATTCCCAAATTCTCAGCTACAGTGGCTAAGCACGGGGTCGAACACTTTATTCCCACAATGGGCCCACCCGTATTCGCCAAAGTTCGGCGCTTAGACGCGACCAAGCTCGCCATAGCTCGGGACGAGTTTACCACCCTTGAAAAACTAGGCATTATCAGGCGCTCAAAAAGCCCCTGGGCGTCACCGCTTCACATGGTCCCGAAATCCGATGGTTCTTGGAGACCGTGCGGCGATTATCGCAGATTAAACAATGCGACAGCGCATGACCACTACCCAATTCCTCACATCCAAGATTTTTCATTACATCTGGTGGGTGCGTGCATTTTTTCAAAAATAGACCTGGTCCGCGGCTATCACCAAGTCCCCGTTAGAGCGGAAGACATTCCTAAAACAGCTGTAATAACCCCCTTGGGTCTTTTTGAATTTTTGCGGATGCCTTTGGGCCTCAAATGCGCTGCTCAAACCTTTCAGCGGATGATGGACGCAGTATTACGCGACCTCCCTTTCGTGTTCGTCTACCCCGACGATATGCTGGTAGCCAGCTCGTCTGAGGAAGAACACGAACAGCATCTCACTATGGTTTTTCAGAGACTAGAAGAGCACGGGTTAATAATCAGTCCAGCCAAATGCAAATTCGGCGTGTCACAAATTGATTTTTTGGGACACAGAGTTTCACCAAAGGGGGCAGTCCCACTGCCAGACAAAGTTCACGCAGTAAAAAGTTTCCCACGGCCACAAACGGTCAAATCGCTGCAAGAATTTTTGGGAATGGTTAATTTTTACAACCGTTTCCTCCCCCGCGCAGCTCAGCTCATGCAGCCCCTATATGACGCGCTGAGAAAACAAAAAGCTTCCAACGCGGTCGAATGGACCACGGAGTGCGAACGCGCCTTCGCGGAAGTAAAAAGTGCCCTAGCTAATGCCACATTGTTGGTTCACCCTGATCCCTTGGCCCGCATTGTGCTAACCACAGACGCTTCAGACCTGGCCATAGGGGCGGTTTAGAACAACACGTCGGTGGAACCTGGCAACCTTTGGCATTTTTCAGCAAATCGCTAAACCAAACTGAGCGTAAATACAGCACCTTTGACAGGGAGCTGCAAGCGCTTCATTTATCCATCCGCCACTTCCAGTTCTGGTTGGAGGGGCGGCGTTTCACGGCTTTTGTCGACCACAAACCGCTCACCTTTGCGATGGCTAAAATTTCTGAACCGTGGTCAGGCAGGCAACAAAGACAGCTAGCTGCGATTTCAGAGTTCACCACAGACATTGGACATGTGGCAGGCAAACTTAACGTGGTAGCAGACTGCCTCTCTCGCGCTGTGACATTGCCAGAGCGCGAGGAGACAGATTATACTACCTCAGCCGCAGAACTCTTCGCCAACGCGGACACATACGCAGCCCCAATCCACGTAGGGATAGATTATGCAGCCATGGCGGAGGAGCAAAGTAGTGACGCGGACGTGCGCGCACTCCTGTCTGGACCAACAGGGTTAAGGCTGGAGGAAAGGGGTTTACGCGACGGTGTACCCCCCCTAATATGCGACATCTCAACCGGCCGACCTCGCCCGTTAGTCCCAGCTGCATGGCGCCACCGTATTTTCAACTCAATTCACTCCCTCGCGCACCCAGGTGTGCGCGCTTCGGTTAAAATGGTCGCCGAAAAGTTTGTGTGGCCTGGCCTGCACAAAAACGTAAAAGAATGGGCAAAGACTTGCATTTCTTGTCAGCGCGCCAAAATACACAAACACACAAAAGCCCCTCTAGAGCCTTTTCGAATCCCAGCTAGAAGGTTCGACCATGTTCATGTCGACCTCGTGGGACCACTACCTTCCTCCCATGGTTTCACACATCTGTTAACGATGATAGACCGCACTACGCGCTGGCCTGAGGCGGTCCCTCTGGTGTCAACCACAGCGGAGGAAGTCGCTCGCGTTTTTTTGACAAACTGGGTGGCACGTTTCGGCGTCCCATCGGACATCACGTCCGATAGGGGGCCTCAATTTGTCTCGGAGCTTTGGCCAGCCATGGCCAGCAGCCTAGGAGCGACAATTCACCGCACCACCGCTTATCACCCTCAGGCTAATGGGTTATGCGAGCGTTTTCACAGGTCTTTAAAGGCCGCCCTCAGAGCCTCACTAATGGATACAAATTGGGTAAATAAACTTCCTTGGGTTTTATTGGGGTTGCGTGCTGCACCTAAAGAGGATCTAGACGCCTCCCCAGCAGAATTAGTTTTTGCACAACCTCTCAGGCTCCCAGGTGAATTTTTACCAGAGAACCCAGAGCCAGGGCATTTTCCAGCCCCGAGGTTTTTAAGCAGCAACGGACCGGACTCTCTCCCCGGGCCGGCACATCACTCTTTTCCACGGGTTTTTGTCCCCCAAGCTTTAAAAAACGCTGAATTCGTTTTTGTTAGGCATGAAGCTTTAAACCCAACCTTCCGCCCACCATACGATGGGCCATTCAGAGTGCTGGAACCTGGTGATAAGCATTTTGTGCTTGATTTTGGGGACAGAAAAGAAACAGTCAGCATTGACAGACTTAAACCTGCCTTCTTGTTGAGAGACGAGCCTGCACGGTTGGCGAGAGCACCTCGGCGGGGTAGACCCCCCAAGAGAAAAGACTCAGCCCCCCTGCAGGGAACAAATAATCACTCTCCTTCCCAAGCTGCAGATTCCTTACAGGAAGGCCCCACCAGGACGCCCGAACGGACCCACAGCAGATTCGGAAGAAGATTTAAGCCCAGACGGCACAGGGACTGATGCAAACTATTCAAAAGTTGTTCACTAATTGTGCTGTAACAGTTTAGGACTGATTTGTGATATTACTATGCTGTTATGATTACCACTGAATTCTCTACAGGAGCATAGCTGCTGGAAAGTTTCTTCTTTGTCAAGAGGTGTAGCAGTTAGTATGTCATAATAATTATCTTAAACTGTGAATTTTTCTATTGTCCTTTTCTTAGTCGTTTGGGGGGGGGCGCTGTGGTCTATATTAATCATATATCCCATAACCTACATATGCATAAGCATGTGAGAATGTTTGGTGACTACATATGTAAAGCGACTTCACACCTCAGAACAGGACAAAGGGTCTCAACCGCCAGTGAAGATCAAAGAGCATCCGAGGCACTGCGGTGGAGACCAGATAGGTCGCCCTGACCTCCCAGGGCCAGACAAAGGACAAAGGAGGGGATTAAGTTAATGGGGGATGTCAGCTTTGATATGCATGTCTTTTGTTGTGTGTGAGTATAAGTACACAGAGCCGAATGTGTTCGCTCTCTTACTTCTTCTGCTGCTGCACTAGATGAGACTTGTTAGAGGAGCGAAGCTGATAATAAACTTTGGTTTATAAGTCACATTGAGGCGGTCCCTCTGGCGTGTCTGTTAACCTTTGATTTTACTATTTCTGACTATTTGGCTCCTAAAGAATAATATTATTACAGTAGATGCCTCTCAGATGATGCTGTTACCAAATTTATGCAGATTGTTTCCTCTATGCCATGTGTCAACACAACGGAAATAAGCTATAGACAGCTTGCTCCTTCTGTAATTGATAACATGGTGGATAGTGTTTCAGCTTCTCTGCATCAGACTCTAGACTTGGTGGCCCCCTTAAAAAAGAAAAAGTCTAATCAGAGATTTCTAACTCCTTGGTTCAACACAGAAACTCGTAGCTTAAAACAGAAGACTCGTCAATTAGAAAGAAAAGGGCGCTCCACTAATTTAGATGAAATCTATTTGGCTTGGAGAAATCATCTTTTAATTTATAAAAAATCTCTTAGAAAAGCTAGAACGAGTTATTACTCTGCATTAATAGAAGAGAACAAGAATAATCCCAGGTTTCTTTTCAGTACTGTAGCCAGGTTTACAAAGAGTCAGGACTCTGTCAATCCTAGCATTCCCTTAGAGCTTACTAGTCAGGACTTTATGAACTTTTTCAATAATAAAATTTCATCCATCAGAGATAAAATCAATCAGATTCTTCCCACAGTTAACTTAAATACTGTAACTACTACAACTCCTTCTATTGATGTCTGTCTTGATGAGTTTACTCCAATCGACCTTTGTGAGTTAGACAAAATAGTTTCCTCATCCAAACCTTCAACTTGTCTTTTAGACCCTATTCCTACCAGGTTATTTAAAGAAGTCTTCCCACTTATTGGTAGCCTTATTCTTCATATAATCAATTCTTCATTAACTTTAGGCCATGTACCGCAGGCTTTTAAAACGGCTGTAATTAAACCCTTACTCAAAAAGCCAACGCTAGATCCAGGAGCTTTAGCTAACTATAGACCAATCTCTAATCTCCCTTTCATTTCAAAAATCTTAGAAAGAGTTGTTGCTACGCAATTATTTGACCACCTACAGGGAAATGGTTTACTTGAAGAGTTTCAGTCTGGGTTTAGAATCCATCATAGTACTGAAACAGCCTTAGCGAAGGTCACTAACGACCTCCTCATTGCATCTGATAATGGACTAGTTTCTGTACTTGTCCTTTTAGACCTTAGTGCAGCTTTTGATACTATCGATCATAATATTCTACTTGATAGATTAGAACACTATGTTGGACTTAATGGAACTTCGTTGCAGTGGTTTAGATCTTATTTATCTGATAGGTTCCAGTTTGTTCATGTAAATAATGAGTTTTCTTTCAACTCAAAGCTCAGTCATGGAGTTCCACAGGGATCTGTGCTTGGCCCTACTCTTTTTAGTTTATATATGCTTCCGTTAGGCAACATTATTAGAAAGCACTGTATACATTTTCATTGTTATGCTGATGACACACAATTATACCTGTCAATGAAGCCAGATGATAGTAATCAATTAGCCAAGTTAGAAGCCTGTCTTAAGGAAATCAAAGCTTGGATGACTTGTAATTTCCTGCTATTAAATTCAGATAAGACTGAAGTCATTCTTGTTGGTCCAAAAAACCTTAGAAATTCCTTTCCAAATCAAACTTTCAGTTTGGATGCGGTTACTCTTTCTCTTAATAGCTCTGTGAGGAACCTTGGAGTTATTTTTGATCAGGATTTGTCCTTCAATTCACATATTAAATTTGTTTCTAAGACTGCCTTCTATCATTTGCGTAATATTGCCAAGATTAGGAGCATCTTGCCTCAGAGTGATGCTGAGAAACTGATCCACTCTTTTGTTAGCTCGAGATTAGATTATTGTAATTCTTTATTATCAGGCTGTCCTAAAACATCTTTAAAAAGTCTTCAGCTGATCCAAAATGCTGCAGCAAGAGTTTTAACAGGTTCTAGAAAGAGAGATCATATCTCTCCGGTTCTGGCCTCCCTTCATTGGCTTCCCATAGAGTTTAGAATTAAGTTTAAAATCCTTCTTCTTACTTACAAAGCTCTAAACAATCAGGCTCCTTTTTATTTAAAAGATCTGATACTACCGTATTATCCTAACAGAGCACTATGCTCCCAAAATGCAGGATTACTTGTAATACCTAGAATCTCCAAAAGTACAATGGGAGGCAGAGCCTTCAGTTATCAAGCTCCTCTCCTGTGGAATCAGCTGCCAATCTGGATTCGGGAGTCAGACTCGATCTCTGTTTTTAAGAATAGGGCTAAAACCTACCTTTTTGATATAGCCTACAATTAGGGAGGGATCATGTGTTTCTGAACCCTCCCTTAGTTATGCTGCTAATAGGTTTAGTCAGCCGGGGGACCTCCAGTAATGCACTGGGCCTCACTCCTTTTCTCACTCTCAATGAAATATTTTTTTTGCTGGTCAATAACATTTGTTTGTTCTCTCTCATAGATTGATTTCCCATCGTGCTGTTTGCTCTCTACATGTCTGTTCTTTTCTTCTTCTCTATCCCCTCACCCCCCAGCCAGTCACAGCAGATGACTGCCCCTCCCTGAGCCTGGTTCTGCTGGAGGTTTCTTCCTGTTAAAAGGGAGTTTTTCCTCTCCACCGTCGCCAAGTGCTTGCTCACAGGGGATCGCCTGATTGCTGGGGTCTTTCTGCAACTGTGGGGGTTCCCCCTACAGTTGATAGTGCTATGAGATGACTGTTGTTGTGAAATGGCGCTATATAAATAAAGTTGAATTGAATTGAATTGAATTGCTTCTCCTGAATCTGAGGTTCGACCAACAGCCGGACTCTCCTCTCCAGTACCTTGGCATATACCTTCCCAGGGAGGCTGAGTGTGATCCCTCTAAAGTTGGAGCACACCCTCCGGTCCCCTTTTTTGAAGAGAGAAACCACCACCCTGGTTTGCCATGCCAAAGGAACTGCCCCCGACCTCCACGCAATGTTGCTGAGGGGTGTCAACCATGACAGTCCTACAACCTCCAGGGCCTTGAGGTATTCCGGGCGAATCTCGTCCACCCCTGGAGCCCGGCCACCAAAGAGATTTTAACCACCTTGACGACCTCAGCCCCTGTGATAGGTGAGTCGTCCTCCTCTTCCACAAGCCCTACTTCCTCTGTGGAAGGCGTATCAGTGGGATTGAGGAGATCCTCGAAGTGTTCCTTCCACTGCCCGATGATATCCCCAGTTGAAGTCAACAGCGCCCCATCCGCACCATACACAGTGTGGACAGGGAGCTATTTCCCCCTCTTGAGCTGCCGGACAGTTTGCCAGAATCTCTTTGAGGCCCACTGAAAGTCTTGTTCCATGGCCTCACTGAACTCCTCCCATACCCAAGTTTTTTCTTCAGCAACCACCCGAGCTGCACTCCGCTTGGCCTGCCGGTACACCTCAGCTTCTTCGGGAGTCCCACAAGCCAACCAAGCTTAACGGGACTCCTTCTTCAGCTTAATGGCCCCCCTCACCTCTGGTGTCCACCACTTGGTTCAGGGGTTGCCACCACGAGATGCCCTGGTGACCTTGGGGCCGCAGCTCTGGACCGCTGCTTCAACAATGGAGGTGGAGAGCATGGCCCATTCAGACTCCATGTCTCCAGACTCCCTCGGAATGTGGTTGAAGTTCTTCCAGAGGTGGGAGTTGAAGACCTCCTGGACAGGGGCGTCAGCCACATGTTCCCAGCACACCCTCACTATACGTTTGGGTCTACCAGGTCTGAATGGCATCCTCCCCTGCCATCGGATCCAACTCATCACCAGGCAGTGATCAGTTGACAGCTCAGCACCTCTCTTTATCCGAGTGTCCAACACAAATGGTCGCAGGTCTGATGACATGATAACAAAATTGATCATCGACCTGCAACCTAGGGTGTCCTGGTGCCAGTTGCACATATGGACACCCTTATGCTTGAACATGGTGTTCGTTATTGACAAACTGTGGTTAGCACAGAAGTCCAATAACTGAGCACCACTCAGGTTCAGATCAGGCAGGCCGTTCCTCCCAATCAACCCCTTCCAGGTTTCACTGTTGTTGCCCACGTGCGCATTGAAGTCTCCCAGTAGGACAATGGAGTCTCTAAGAGGAGCACTCTCCAGCACCCCAGTCAGAGACTCCAAAAAGGGTGGGTACTCTGAACCATCATTTGGTGCATAGGCACAAATGATGGTCGGGACCCGTTTCCCAACCAGAAGGCACAGGGAAACAACCCTTTCGTCCATCGGGAAAAACTCCAATATAGAGGCAGCAAGGTGGGGGGATACAAGAATACCCAACCCTGCTTGTCACCTCTCGCCCGAGGCAACTCCAGAGTAGGCTACGCTCCAGTCCCTCTCCAGGAGACTGGTTCCGGAACCGGAGCTGTGTGTTGAGGTGAGGCCGACTATATCTAGCCTGTATTTCTCAACCTCATTTACCATCTCAGGCTCCTTCCCCACCAGAGAGGTGACATTCCAAGTCCCAAAAGCCAAAAATTATTGTTCAAACATGAGCAATAATTTTTGTACTTTTGTTTTGATCTTGACTCCTAGAATTTTTGAGTTTATATGCATGCTTATATACAAATGTATATATATTCTTTGCACTCTATTTTGATTTTTGTGCACATTCAAACTATTTTTGAACAAATTTAGTAGCTGTTTTATGGTAAACACAAAACATTTATGTCAGGTATGTCAAAACTACTTATTTTAGTTTTGTATTTTTGTAAACAGAATTTTTAAGTCTTTACAGGCATATACAGGATTTTAGTATATTTTAGTCAATTTTACAATATTATATATTGGTCATATTGAAATCATTTTTCGACATTTTTAGAAGTTTTCAGTAAACCAAATTTAAGGGTCTATACTCAGGAACAGATACTGTTTACAAGCTTAACATCAGAACCATTAGTTCAGCAGTTGGATCACGAGCCGCTGGATTGATATCAACACTGACCAAAGCTTACCGTCAACATCAAGGGGGGATTTGTAGCATCATCTTGCTTTGGCTAAAAGCTTTAAAATTATTCTTCCTCTTAAAGACATTGTTTCACCCAGGAAAAGTCTGGTTTCAGGACTGTTTCTTCACTCAAGGACCACCTCGAAAACATTCCTTTGTTAAGCAAGCCATAAGGAATGCTTTCAGTGGATTAAGTTACATCATAAATAACAAACTTCCTTACTCACAAGGCAGTTTTATTAGTTAACAACTCTTTTGACATATCACAGACCCTTTTGAACTGTCGTTCATAAGACTCTCGGAAATATCCCCAGCTTGACACAACCCCCTTGTGGACATTTTTGGAATAGACATTCACTTTTGACTTTACATGCTGAACCAAGTTTTTTACTGAAATTAAGTCTTTCTTCAAGTTTAATTTCCAGGACACCATGGAAAAGCAAGTGGAACTCTAACACATCATTCTGTGTGGACAACCAATAATGGGTTTTTAAGGATTTCAATAATCTTTGATTTTTAAATATGTGCATGTTTGGAAATGTTTAAATGAATTTTATTCTGGCATATTAATTTCAAAAGTACCAGTTATAAGGTTATATACAGTATATATAGATAAGGTTATATATATGTGTGTGTGTACACACACACACACACACACACACACACACACACACACAAACACAGAGTCACGAGCTGTATTCTCTTTGCTCCATCTGCTGAATAACGTCTGAAATTTGGAAATTCAAAATCTGATCAGATACAGAACTGCAAAGAGAATTAATAAAACTTTTTTATTAAAAAGTTCTGTTTTTACTTTCTTAGAATAAGTCAGAATTTTTCCTATAATTAGTTTAATCTTCTTTATAAATTTGCGTCCAATTTATTCATATCCTCATCCCAGTTAATTCAGCTCACATTTTCACCCTGGTTCTGCAAATGTGACCATACTCTGTTGATTAATAATCAGTTACACAAGTAATGTGATGGTTTAATGTTGATCATTTCACTGGCTTACAAATTATTGGAATGCAATGTCATTTAATCAGAGTTTCATTCAAATAAATCTATAAAATGAGAGAAGTAATTGAGCATTTATTCCTATTTCTGTGACTGTTCTAAGTCCCCAGTAGAATTTGTGAATAATTTGAGACTGATTAATTAAGGAAGCTATAAAGACGAATTATTAATGATTTGTCCAATTAAATTGGACTGGTGCCCCAACGAGTGTTATATATATTGTTTTTTTTCTGGTGTGTGTGGACTTGGAGGCAAAGTTCTGTGTCTACATACACTTCTAAGTATGAATTAAATACTCTTTATACCTGATCATAATTATAAATTAAATAATGCTACACCTCCTTTCTGCAATGGAGCAGATCTGTTCTATGGATGCTGAAGAATACACCACTGACCCTCCACACGGTTCTCCCTCTACAGGCCTCGACATGGTTTTGGAGGAAGATGACCCAATATACACAGCGGATCATCTACCTTTTTCTGGACATAGTAAAATTTGCGTTGATAAGATTTCTCAATGTTACCATCAACAAATACAGAGAAGAAATATACAACGGTTGTTGGATCAGCCACTTCGGTCAAAACCATCATGATTGCCTGGTGGAGTCCGAATATTTCTTTCTGGCTCACTTTGAAGAGATCACAAAAAAGACTGCAGAACAGGCGCTTCCTTCTAGCGATCACGAGACTGCTCGATTTAAACTACATGTCTACTTGTATACCAGTGTACGTCGGCATTACAGAGGCTTTCCTTCATGAACTTAGACAAACACTGCACATCACCCCCAAGATTTCTGAAATTTCAGAAATGCTGTTTGCGGGTGATGAGAAGATGGCTCATTATTTGCAAAGAGCTGGGGACTATTGGCAGGGTCATCTGGATGGTGATAACTTTTGGGAGGACAATTTTGTGGGTAATTCTGATGACAAGAAGAGATGTGATATGAACGGTGATACAGACCCAGATATCGATTCTGGTGATAAGTCTGAAAAAACGGACATGGAGATATAATAAAATGCTTTTTTTAAATTAAATTTACATAGTTTACTTAAACTAGCTTTGTTTCACAGCAAACAAAGCTAACAAATCAGCATGGCTGATAAGCCATGGTTAACCAAAGGACTACAAAAGGCGTGTAAAAAGAAAAATTTATTATATAAAGCTTTCCTAAAGAAAAGAACAAAAGAAGCAGAGCAGCGATATAAAACATACAAAAATAAGTTAACATATATAATAAGATGTAGTAAAAAAGACTATTACAGTAAAGAACTGATGAAAAACAAAGACAATATTAAAAATACATGGACAATACTCAACAGTATCCTTGGAAATAAAAGCAGAAATACAAGCTACCCAACTAATATTCCAAAAAATAATAAAACGACTCAGAGTGTGAATATAGCTTCACCTGCAGATGAATTTAATAATTTTTTTGTTAACATTGGACCTAAACTGGCCCGAGAAACACCCACTCTGGTGCCTACAGGTGATACAATATGCAATAACACTGCTGTAAAAGACTCCATCTTCATAAAGAACACAGACGAAAGAGAGGTCATTGAAATTGTTAAATCGTTCAAAAGTAAAACGTCTACTGACTGTGATGGTATTGACATGCTACTAGTCAAAACTGTTATCGAATGCATAGTAAAACCACTGACGTATATCTGAAACCTGTCTCTCCAATCAGGTATATTTCCCAATGCAATGAAAATAGCTAAAGTAATTCCGATATACAAGACGGGCGACAGAGGGGAACTCTCAAACTATAGACCAATTTCACTATTACCGCAATTTTCCAAGATACTTGAAAAAATATTCTATGAGAGAATTGACAACTTCATACTGAAGAATGATTTATTGTGTGAGCAGCAATATGGGTTCAGACACAAGAGGACAACTGCATATGCCCTAATGGAATTTACAGAAAAAATATCAACAGCCATTGAAAATAAAGAGTATTCTGTTGGAGTATTCCTAGATCTTAAAAAAGCATTTGATACAGTAGATCATAATTTATTATTAAAGAAACTACAAAATTGTGGTATTAGAGGGGTAGCACTGTCCTGGTTAAGTAGTTACTTAAAGAATAGATATCAGTATGTATGTGTTAGCAACAAAAACTCAGAGTTGCTGAAGGTCACCTGTGGAGTCCCACAGGGTTCAGTTTTGGGACCATTATTATTCAATATGTATATAAACGATATATGTAAAGTTTCAGAAAAAATGGACTTAATATTGTTTGCCGATGACACTAATCTGCTATGCACTGGAAACAATTTGGAACAACTTCTGAATACACTCGGAAAGGAATTAGGAAAGCTTAAACTGTGGTTTGATTCAAACAAATTAACGCTCAATTTAAGTAAGACAAAATTTATAGTCTTTAACAACCATCACAACAACCCAGTACCCAAACTCAGTGTAAATGGTGTAGAGATTGAAAGGGTATCTGAAACTAAATTCCTTGGAGTAATAATTGATAACAAACTGTGTTGGAAGTCACATATTAATTATATTAAAGGTAAAGTATCCAAATCAATTGCAATATTACACAGAGTGAAATATTTGCTGAATTAACCCACACTATACACCTTGTATCACTCATTAATACTCCCATACATGACATATTGTAATGAAGTATGGGGAAATACATATAAAACAAACATATATCCACTCTTTATGCTTCAAAAGAGAGCTATTAGAATAATAAACAAAGCAGCTTACAGGGAACCAACAAACCCACTTTTTCTTAAACAAAAAACTCTCAAGTTGAAAGATCTGGTTGACTTTAAAACCGCAATAATAATGTTCAAAGTGAAGAATTTATCACTGCCCGCAAATATCCAAAAGTTGTTCCAAACAAGGGAGAAACGATATCACTTCAGAGGAACATGTATATTTCAAAAGCCTACAGTGAGAACAACCACCAAGCAACACTGTATTTCAGTGCAAGGAGTCAGATTATGGAACGATTTTGGACCTGAATTAAAATCATGTACAACGCTTGGACAATTTAAACAAAAACTAAAGGAAGAAATACTCCAAACATATTTACAAGACGACATGTAAACTCACATAAGGATTGACATATCCAGCCTGTGTTGTGTTGTAGCTTAGTTTTTGTTTTTTTTTTTTTTTTTTTTTCTCTCTGTGACATTTTGTCTTAAATTTGTTTTGAATTTTATTTATTTAGTGAATGCAAAGTCCTTAAGCCAAGCAGTTGCCTCCTGGTTTGCTGTATGGAGGGTGTGTAATCCTCCTTCCAGTCTTTGGAGCGGGCAAGCCTCTATGATGTGTTCCATAGTTTGCTCCTCTCCACATGCGCACAGTGGGCTAGGGCTACTGCCCCATCTGTGAAGGCTGGCCAAGCAGGGGCCATGTCCAGTCCTGAAGCGATTGAGTGTAGACCACTGTCTCCTTGGGAGGTTGGTGCCCGGGACCTGTTGGTTGGGGTTTATCACCAGCTGTTTGTTTGGGACCTCCTTGGTTTCCCATTCCTCTTGCCAAGCTGTCTGGATGGTAAAGTCAGCTGGGGGAGGGTTTTTCCAAATCGGCCGTCTGGATGAAAGTCGGGCAGTGGGTGGGGTGTAGATATCTGCATGGATTGGTAAGTGAGGAAAATCTTTAACTTTTTGGAGCATCCTTTGAGTTAATGCTGCTCGCCGGATGTGTGGAGGGGCTATGTTTGACAGTACAGAGAGCCAGGGGAGTGGTGTTGAGCGGATTGTTCCAGTTATAGTTCTCATGGTTGAGTTGAGCTGGGTGTCTACATGGTGTGTGTAAGATGACCTGGACCAGACAGGGGCACAATATTCTGCTACAGAGTATGAAAGGGCCAGTGCTGAGGTGCGCAGGGTGGAGACTGCCGCCCCCCATTTTGCACCAGCGAGCTTGCAGAGCAGGTTGTTTCGTACTTTCACCTTAGCAGCCGTCCCCTTTAGATGTTCCTTGAAGGATAAGGTCCTATCAAGGGTCACTCCAAGATAAGTTGGATTTGGGGCATGCTTAAGCTTGAGTCCGCTCAGGTGGATGTTTAGTTCTCTGGCAGCTTTTGCATTGTGGAGATGAAATACACTGGAGACGGTTTTTGCTGGGCTTGGTTTTAGGCGCCAGATTTTGCAGAACTGGTCCAGTTTAGCAAGATCTTCCGTGAGCACCCGTTCCAGTGGTTCAAAGTCTGGTGCTTGGAATGCCAAACAGATGTCGTCTGCATAGATGAATTTGCGGGATTTTGTAGTAGGCAGGTCGTTTATGTAGAGGTTGAACAGAGTTGGAGCTAGAACTGAGCCTTGTGGGAGTCCGTTTTTCTGCATTCTCCATGCACTTGTGTTCTGACTGAGGTGGACTCTGAACCTTCGGTTGGTCAGCAGGGTTTTTATAATTGCTGTTGCCCAAGCAGGGATCGCCTTTATAAGTTTCAGGAGGAGGCCTTTGTGCCAGACCGTATCATAGGCGGCTGTAAGATCGAGAAACACAGCCCCTGTCTTCAGTCTGCTTTCGAAGCCATTTTCAATGAAGGTGGTTAGGGCCAGTACTTGTTCTCCTGTACTGCGGTCCTTGCGGAAACCTGCTTGATCCACACTTAGAATATCCTCTATTTCTGGGGAAATGCGTTGCAGTATTAGGCGCTCCATGATTTTGTAAGGAACGCTGAGTAGGGAGATTGGGCGGTAGCTTGCTGGTAGTTTGTGGTCTTTGCCAGGTTTTGGGATGGCAATGACCTTTGCTGTCCGCCATTTCTTTGGGATCGAGTTCGTTTGTGTGATCCTTGTGTAGAATTGTGTCAACCAGGTTAGGGCTCGGGGGCCAAGATTCTTCATGAATTCTGGGAAGATGTTATCATATCCTGCTGCCTTTCCACATTTCAGGCCCTGTAGGACTTTCTCCAGTTCAGCAGCCTCGAAGGGTTCAGGGTTCGTTTCCTCTACAGGCATTTTTTGGTGTTTTTTTAGCTCAGTTGTAACTGCTCTTCTGGTGTCTTTGTCTTGGGGTGCTTTGGCGATAGTCAGTAGGTGGGATGCAACTTGGTTGGGTGTGACGGATGCTCGGCTTTGGCTAGGGGGCTTCTGTGCAGCTCCTAGGCGACGGATGAGGCTCCAACATTTCCTGCTAGAGTGGGTAAAGCTCCGGTCAGCAACTGTCTCCTCCCATTTCTTTCGCCGGGCTGTATTTAGCGATTCAATGAGATGGTCTGCTATCTCTGGGTCCCCTGATGTTTGATAGGATTGTAGGAGGGCAGCACTTTCTCCGTCCAAACATGGGACATAGAGGGGTCGGTAGCCTCGTGGGATTGCAGTATGGGCAGCCTTGAAGATTGCGCTGCAGAAGCGGTTGTATGCTTCATCTACAGTGATGGTGTGGAGTGGGATGGTAACAATGCTCCGGTCCAGAGTTTCACTGAATTTCTTCCAGTTGGCTTTGCGGAAGTTCCAGCGCATCTTCCTTGGGCTGTATATGACTGGAAGTTGTAGGCCAATGTGTACAAGCAGGGGCCGGTGTTGGCTGTGTGGAAAATCATCAAGAATGAGGATCTGTGTAGGATATGGCTCCCCATTCAAAGAGCTGACCCAACACAGGTCAGGAGAATAGTCCTTCTTCCACCTAGCAGAGTGGAAGGTTCCTCTTTGTTTGGGGTCGTATATCAAAGCGAGGTCATTTCTGGATGCCCAGTCTGAAAGTGCCTCCCCATCACTGTCCACTGCTGGGTACCCCCAGTCAGGGTGATGGCTGTTAAAGTCCCCCACATAGATGGCAGGGTGGGGTAGGGTGGGTAAGACCTGCAGATCCCAGTTGGCATTAGGGGGCTTGTACACATTGACAATATGGAAGCCACCAATGATTATGGTGTCTGAGAAATGTGTTGTTATCAGGTGATTTGCTTCAACTATGTCAGAACGCACATAGGTGGCACGTCCATGTTTAGCATGTAGAACATAGCACAGGAGGTCAAAGCCTTTGATGGTGAAGCGGCCAGCTTCCTCTGTGCCAATATGAGTCTCTTGGAGGCAGATTACATCAATCGAATGTTGGAAGGCGAGGACTTCGATAAGGCTTCGCTTGGCTGCAGATAGGCCTTCAACGTTTAGTTGTAATATGCGAAGGGCAGATCCTACCACAAAGTGCTCTTGGGGCTGTTTGCTTTCGGCTTTAGGACTGTGACTAGGATTCTTCTTTGACTTGGCACAGAGGCGTCGTCTCTTTGAATTTAGTCTGCTGGTAGGATCATTAGCTTCCCCAGGCAAGCCCGGGTACTGGCGGAGGGCGCGACGAGAACGCTGATCCATTGCCCCCCGTTATTTTGAATAATAACCGCTTAACTTAGCTTAGCTTAGTTTTCTTTTTTTTTTTCTTCTTCTCTCAGTCACATTTTGTCTTAGCTTTGTTTTAAATTGTAATCGCTCTTGTCTTGTTTTCTCAATTTTCTCTTTTGAATTCTTGGATGGAATATGGGTGGGCAATATAAGCTGCGGCTTCAGCCATCACCCATTTCGGATAACTCACGTGGAATTGTATAGTAGAAGGAGTCTTTGTCTAATTTGACCTTGTTGTTATATTATACAGTTTCTTTTAACCTGGACTGTACTATCCAAAATAAATTCATTCATTCATTCATTCATTCAAACTGCCAGCTAGGATGAAACAAAAACAGGGTTGTACATCACATCGTGTATCCCTGTATAATTTGCTTTTAGGTAATGTTCATTTGAATGTATGGAGGATGTAGATGTGTTTAAAAAAATGTGTTTTGCACAACATTGCAACAAGTTTTACAGAAACATTTTTACAATATTGGAGTTTTTTTGTCTAACCTTTTGCTGTGATTGTAACAACAAAATAAATCGGTTCCATTTACTCAAGTATGGATTACTTCTTTTTTTCATCCAAATTATTCAAAAAATGGATAAATAGTTAAGAGTTTTGTTGTTCCTTAGGCCTTGTCTTTTATTACGCTGCAAAAAAGGCTACTTACACCCTATAGGGTGGATCTTGTTGATGTTGAACTGAACCATTGAATTTCAGTAAATGCCTTGTGACTCAGGTTTTCATTGCTGATGATATTGATTCAAACATTAAAAAACAAACAAACAAACAAACAAAAAAAACCCCAAGGGTTTTAATTAGGAATGAGCCAATACCACTTTTTCAAGACTGATGCTGTGCTGATACTGATCCAAACCCGATACCATCTCTTATTTAAAACAGCAGTACAGAACATACTTTGGTAATGACTGGTTGCATTTTGCATACATATAAAAACATAAATTTAAAAGTCAAAGAATATATTACAAATTTGACTCAGTTCAGCAGTGCTGCTGCTTTTTTTTAATTTTAAACTTTGCAACACTGGCAGCGTTTCACTGGTCAGTACTATGTAAATATGCATTCTGAAGTTTTAAGTGCAAGTTTATGCAAAACTTAAAAACTGAGTTTTTAAGTAAACATTCAGATGAAAGTCAAAGTGCCGCTGTGCATGAGGTAAAAAAAATGCTGTATATCTGAAATAAGAAAGTAACCCTTTAAGTTGTATTTTTGTCATCCATTATTATTATTATTATTATTATTATTATTATTATTAATTTGATATTATCATCTTCTTGTCCTCAGTTTATTTAGTAGTTTATTCTCTGTCCATAGTTTTTAGATTTGCTCTTATTTTGAAGTCATCCCTGTTTCATTTCATGTAGCCTTGTTAGTCCTTGTTAGTCCTGCTTCCAATTCACCGGTTATAATTTGCTATTTATGTTTCCGTCTCTTACCTCTCATCAGCTGTAACTATCTATCTAAAGGTAAGCCCATGTTTTGTCTTCATTCCTGCTCCTCTGGTTTTTACTTTCACTTTCCTTCTTTTAGTTTCACTTTTAGCGTATTTCAGCAGTGAAACAGTGGCTGCTGCTGCACAACACACTTGCTTCTGCTTGGTTCTTGACAGAATTCAGCATGCTTTTTTGCTGTGGTGATACTTTTGCAAGTGTTTTATCAAGTTTGTAGTGTAAAATTGTAAATGCTGGTACTGTGGGACACATATGTGGGTTTCATATGCACAAATGTATATCACCTTATGCTTCATATGTATATCACTGTATGCTTACTGTATGCTCCACGTCTCAGATGAACAAAGGACTGAGCCTCCTCGGAGATAACAGGAGGATGTGAAATGTGGTCTATGGTATGCAAAGAGATGGCCGTGGACTGCCAGTGACTTTGGGGTGGGGGTGATAAGATCTGAAAGGGATGCATTGTTACTGGAGATTAAATGCATTGTGACTGGAGCTTTGAAGCTCCTGGGGTTAAAAAGGGATGAAGGTCTGGTTTCTTCCTCTTTCTGTATTATTGATGTTGGAGAATGTGAATAAACCTGACTCGTGAGATAAACTCTGCCTCGTCCTTTCACATTTCCACACTGGTGACCCTAAGATGATCAGTGAAAGAAATTCCCCCGAACCAGCCGGGTCAGGAGCTCCCAGCCAGGTGTATGCCGCTACCGTCCAGCTACCGGACTTTTGGCGAGACAACCCGTGCTCCTGGTTCCTCTTGGTCGAAGCACAGTTCGCCCTCCGGGGGATAACGGTAGATGAGATGAAATTCTACCATGTAATTGCCAAGCTCGACAACCGCACGGCTCGGCATGTGCAGAGCCTTTTGGTGAAGCCACCGGCCGACGACAAATACGGCGCGTTGAAGGCTGCGCTCATCCAGCGCTTCACTCTCTCAGTCCAGGAGAGAGCGGAGAGACTCCTGGCTCTGAACGACTTGGGAGATGGCATGCCCGTTGACCTGATGGAGGACATGCTGAGGTTGAGGGGCTCAGATGGCGACGACTTCCTTTTCACCCACATTTTCCTGAGAACCCTACCGTCGGCCACGAGAGCGACCCTGGCCGGTTCGCCGTTGTTGGCCCAGCGGGACTTCCGCGCGCTGGCCCAGGAGGCGCACCGGATTCTCAACGCCAGCAAACAGCGCGCGGCCACCGCAGCAGCGACGGAGCGCGGCGTGACGGCCGGAGACGGTGAAGGGCCAGAGACGGCGGTAGCAGACCCACCAACGATGGCGGCGGCGGGGGCCAAGGATCGCGGAGGAGACACCCTCTGTTTCTACCATCGCCGCTTTGCAGAGAAGGCACGCAAATGTATACCACCGTGCCATTTCTAGCGCTCGGGAAATGCCAAGACCGGGGGTCGGTAGCAGCTGCGGCCCTCGGGGAGGAGAACAAGCTGCTGTACTTGAAGGATGCGCGCTCGGGGAGGCATTTCCTCGTGGACACAGGCTCCCAGTTGAGTTTCATCACACCTTCTTCCGCTGACCGGCTGGCGCCTCCCAGTGGTCCCGAGGTGTCAGCAGCGAACGGCTCGGCGATTAAGACCTTTGGTGAGAGGGCTCTACTTCTGTCCATACACGGCCGCACATTTGAGTGGACTTTCGTCATAGCTGCAGTGAATTTCAATATGTTAGGGGCTGATTTTCTGTGCTCACATTGTTTGTTGGTTGATCTTGCTAACAGGCGCCTGGTTAATGCACTCTCTTTTTATTCTATTCCCTGTACAGCTCGAGTGGCCCCGCCAACAGCACAAGCTAACGTCACAGCTGCAAGTGGTAATTTCCACACACTGCTCACTCAGTTCCCAGCACTCACGGTCCCAACATTTTCGGCGGCCGTGGCTAAACACGGGGTGGAACATTTTATTACTACCACCGGACCGCCCGTTTTTGCAAAAGCCCGACGCTTGGATTCAGCTAAACTGACCATAGCGCGCGAGGAGTTCGCCAACCTGGAAAAGTTGGGCATCATCAGGCGTTCGAAAAGCCCATGGGCTTCACCGCTTCACATGGTCCCGAAAGCTGATGGCTCGTGGCGACCTTGCAGAGATTTCCGCAGGTTGAACAATGCTACAGCGCACGACCGCTACCCAGTCCCGCATATCCAAGATTTTTCAGTTCATTTGGCGGGGGCGCGCGTTTTTTCTAAGATAGACTTGGTACGCGGTTACCACCAGGTCCCAGTACGCGCTGAGGACATACCCAAAACAGCGGTAATAACTCCGTTCGGTCTATTCGAGTTTTTGCGCATGCCGTTTGGGCTTAAAGGCACGGCGCAGACGTTCCAACGCATGATGGACGCGGTGTTGCGCGATCTCCCCTTTGTCTTCGTCTACCTGGATGATATTTTGGTCGCCAGCGCATCCGAAGACGAACACGAAAACCACCTCACAGCAGTTTTCCGGAGGTCGGGAGAGCACGGGTTAATAATCAACCCAGCGAAGTGTCAGTTCGGAGTGACGCAGATTGATTTTTTGGGACATCGCGTCTCTCCAGAAGGAACGGTTCCTCTGCCTGACAAAGTGCGTGCGGTAACAAATTTTCCCCAGCCACAAGCGGTCAAAGCGTTACAGGAGTTTTTGGGAATGGTGAATTTTTATAACCGTTTCCTCCCTCGCGCAGCGCAGCTCATGCAACCATTATATGCCGCACTAAAAAAATAAAAACCCACAAATAAAATTGAATGGTCTCCGGAGCGAGAGCGAGCATTCTCAGAAGTCAAAACAGCCCTGGCAAACGCTGCATTGTTAGTACATCCAGACCCAATGGCCCGCATAGCGCTCACTACTGACGCGTCAGATGTGGCCATAGGGGCGGTCGTGGAGCAGCATGTAGCCGGGGCTTGGCAACCGCTTGCCTTTTTCAGCAGGACCTTGCGCGATAGTGAACGAAAATACAGCGCATTCGACAGGGAGTTGTTAGCTCTCCACTTGGCCATTCGCCACTTCCAGTTCTGGCTGGAGGGACGCCGTTTCACCGCGTTCGTTGATCACAAGCCGCTGACTTTCACGATGGCCAAAGTTTCAGAACCGTGGTCAGGCCGGCCGCAGAGACAACTGGTTGCGATCTCAGAGTTTACTACCGATATCCAGCATGTGGAGGGTAAACTTAACCACTTGCACTCCGTTGTTCCGCGGGCGGGCAAGTCTCTGCATCCTAAGACGCACGAGGGCACACTCGTGCGCACTCTGACACATAGACCAGATTGTGGTGATGTAGGTGATGATGGTGATGTAGTGGCGTCCAAGCGCCACTAAAAAAAAACCTGCAGAGACAGCTGCGAACAGATTAGTTCATCTGATTGACCTCTCATTCGACTAATAAGAGCCTTGAATTGGGTTTCTGAAACCTTGAAGAGCCAATGAATGAAAACCTAGGAAGGAGGACCCGCCTACTGTGAACGCAGGAGCCAATTGAAGCACAGAAATTCAGGCTGGGTGAAGAGAGATTTACTGCTGCAGCAGATGAAAACAAAGGACGCTGGACAAATCTACTACAGACCCCGCAGCATGGAGAACACCCACAAGTGGGACCTGCACTCATTCCAGCAGAATAGACGTTTAGGATTCTCTTCCGTCATCATAGACCGACGGAGGTCGACGACAAAGGTCGTAAATCATTCACCAAAACCGCAATAATGGAATTATGTTTTGATCGGGATCCACGAGCCGAGCAGCGTCGCGTTCATCTTACAATGGGGAAGAGAAGTTCGCCACGACTCTGCTGCTGTGAAGAGGTAAGGTGTTATAAGCTAAATTATTATTTATCCCTGAAAACTGTAATCCAAAAATGACTTTTGACCGATCGGTAAATTACAACTGTACTGCGCACGAAGTACGAAGTGCGTGCGCCGCGATAAACGGTTCATTTGCCGTGTTCGGACCGTGAACGCCCCCCCCCCCCCGCTCCTCTTCTGCAGCGGGGGGGGGGCGTTCACGGTCCGAACGCCCCCGGTCCGCGGGGGGAAGCATATGAGTCTATTTCTTCATGTAGCGATGGCCGTCTTCTGCAGTGAGGGGGGGGGGGAACAACCCCCCCCCCACACACACAGTAGCGAGGGGGGGGGGACAACCACACACACACATACACACACACAGTAGCGAGGGGGGGGGGGTCGCTGTGAAAACATGCAAGGAGTGTAATCCATCATGTAGCGAGGGCCGAACTGCGTCTTTTTTAGCAGGGGGGGGACAACCCCCCCCCACACACACACAGACAGACACAGCCCTGAGTGTGACCTTTCATTAGAGCCCAAAATGAAGATTCTACATTGAATTATTCAAAAGTTACAGATGTTTTTCCAAACTGTGCCATTTGGCACAATTTGGCACAGTTCCAAAACGCCTGGGAACTACCTGAGAACAAAGCTGTGTAAAATATTCATTTTTTGTGGTATTGTTACCAAATTTGGATCTCAGCTTGATAACATTTGGTTCTACATTTCTGTTGCATTTTCCAGCCGGATCGGACAGCTGTGTGTTATTTGTAAGCATTTGTATCCAAAAAAACACTGTGTCCAAATTTATTTTCTTCAAGTTCAGTATGTTTAGATGACTGTAACTCAGTGGCCGGAGCACGTAGAGAGATTATGTTTTTTTTTGCCAAAAAATTCAAAGTGTTTTCTTTTAAATGAGACCAACCCCATGAAGATGCTGCAAAGGGTTGAATAACAGCTTTCGATTTACTTTGGGCACGTTATTTTGGGGGATTTTTAGGAAAATTGCCCGGAGTGCAAGGGGTTAATGTAGTGGCAGACTGCCTCTCGCGTGCCGTGGCGGCTCCAGTCCGCGTGGGGGTAGATTATGCAGCCATGGCCACGGATCAGGTTAGCGACGCGGACGTGCGCGCGCTCCAGTCTGGACCAACAGGGTTAAGACTGGAGAACAGGGTGCTGCAAGACGGTATGCCCCCCCTAATCTGCGATGTCTCCACTGGGCGACCGCGTCCGGTGGTACCCGCCGCGTGGCGCCGCCGCGTTTTTGACTGGATTCATTCTCTGGCGCACCCGGGAGTGCGCGCGTCGGTCAAAATGGTGGGAGAGAAATTTGTATGGCCGAGCCTGCGCAAACAAGTTAGGGAGTGGGCAGCAGCCTGCATGGCCTGTCAACGAGCCAAGGTACACAGACACACGAGAGCTCCTTTGGAGCCATTTCACATCCCGGCTAAGAGGTTCGATCATGTTCACGTAGACCTCGTAGGCCCCCTTCCGCCGTCACAGGGGTGCACACACCTTCTGACAATGGTAGACCGCACCACGCGCTTGCCGGAAGTGGTCCCACTTGAGTCAACCACAGCCGTGGAGGTGGCGCGTTTTTAACAGCATGGGTAGCGCGTTTTGGAGTCCCGTCGGATGTTACGTCTGACAGAGGCCCTCAATTTGTTTCAGAACTTTGGTCAGCAATGGCCTGGAGCCTGGGGGTAATGATCCACCGCACAACCGCGTACAATCCGCAGGCTAACGGGTTATGCGAACGTTTTCACAGGTCATTGAAAGCGGCTCTCAGAGCATCGCTTACGGATGCAAATTGGGTGGATATGCTACCATGGGTTTTATTGGGGTTGCGTTCTGCACCTAAAGAGGATTTAGAAGCCTCCCCGGCAGAGCTGGTTTTTGCGCAGCCACTTCGGCTGCCCGGGGAGTTTCTCCCAGATAATCCTGCGCCAGAATGTTCCCTGACTCAGTGGTTGCAGTGTGGCATGGAATCGGGCGTGCTGCCTGGCCCCGTCCACCACAGTTTTCCGCGCGTTTTTATACCTAAGGCTTTAAAAAATGCGGATTTTGTTTTTGTCAGACACGATGCCCATCGCCCGCCGCTACGACCACCTTATGATGGGTCATTAAGAGTGCTGGAAACAGGGGATAAGCATTTTTTGCTAGATTTGGGGGGCAGGAAGGAGAAGATTGGCATTAACAGGCTCAAACCCGCCTTTGTGGTGGCAGACGACGAGGTGCTGTTGGCTAGGGCTCCTCGGCGCGGCAGACCCCCTAGAGAACGTCCCCCAGAACTCCCATAGGGATTGACTAACAGTTCTCACCCTCAGACAGCAGCCCCCCAGCAGGATGGCGCCACGGAAGTGTTGTAGCCGGCTTACAGCAGATACGGGAGGAGACTGAGGCCCAAACAACACGTGGGCTGATGTTTAATGATTTTATCATGACAGGCTGACTGTATTCCGTTGTTACATCTTAGACGTTTGGGGGGGGGGGGTCATGTGGGACACATATGTGGGTTTCATATGCACAAATGTATATCACCTTATGCTTCATATGTATATCACTGTATGCTTACTGTATGCTCCACGTCTCAGATGAACAAAGGACTGGGCCTCCTCGGAGATAACAGGAGGATGTGAAATGTGGTCTATGGTATGCAAAGAGATGGCCGTGGGGGATTTCCTGACTGCCAGTGACTTTGGGGTGGGGGTGATAAGATCTGAAAGGGATGCATTGTTACTGGGGATTAAATGCATTGTGACTGGAGCTTTGAAGCTCCTGGGGTTAAAAAGGGATGAAGGTCTGGTTTCTTCCTCTTTCTGTATTATTGATGTTGGAGAATGTGAATAAACCTGACTCGTGAGATAAACTCTGCCTCGTCCTTTCACATTTCCACAGTACCACACAGCAACATATACTGAGGCCAGTCCCACAGACAGGCTCCAGTGAAGTGACACTTGTTGCGTCTATTTACAGAAGCCATGTGCAGCACTGCTGAGAACAGAATCGCGCCTTCATTTTATTATTATTAATGTATTAGATCAGTAAATTACTTTTACTTAAGTAAATCAGAGTCAAGTCCGCCTAGAGGAAAAGAAAAATCACTTGTTTACAACAAATCTGCTTTCCAAAAACAGGTTTGTGAAATATTTTACTGTTACTATGACAAAAAAATCATTGTGTGGAAAGAATAAATTAAATCAAAAGTTACTAATCAAGTAAGATTCTGGGGTACTTGTGTTTTTTTCACGTAACACTTCAGGTTGAAGTAATTTGTTTAATATAGTTTCATTTTATTCAGGTTTATCTTCATGTAGCATTTAAAACAGTTTGTGTCAACAGAAAAGCATTATTGTGTTTGACACAACATGGACGGCGTTATACTAAATTATTGTGTAACAAAAACACAGTAATCAATTTTTCTTGCACTCTTGCTACAATACACACACACACACACACACACACACACACACACACACACATATATATATATATATATATATAACTACTCACGAACTTTGGATTTGGTAAAATTGCTCATAAAAAACTTTGTAAACCGTGTATTTAGCTGTATGGGTGACTTACAAAAGGACAATGTATTGTACGACAATGTATGAGTCAATATCACTTAAGGAAAACGTTGGTGATACAAAGAAACCTCTCAGGATAGCAATTTCGATAATTATTCAGACAGCAGTCAGAGGTTTTCTGTACTCCAAAACAGTAGGGGGTTGTTAGCAGGATAATGGACCAGGTGAGCTGTACCTGATTCAACCTTGCAACCTTGTTGCAATTGCCGCATTTGACCAGGAAAAGCAAGTTTATAAAAACAGTTTGCGCCATAATGACATCTCCCAAGGCCTTCATCAAAGTATTGGCATGGTTGTCTCCTAAAAAAAGAGAGAACAACAGACTACTTCATGGGAGAGACTGTGTGTGTGTGTGTGTGTGTGTGTGTGTGTGTGTGTGTGTGAGAGCGCACGCGCACGCGTGCGTGCGCATGTGTGTGTGTATACCTCATCTCACTATTGTTTTTCTCAATGAGAGCTTGTTTCTCCTCTTCTTCTTCTTTTAGATTTGATTGGCAGTTGGCAACCAGCTTACAGGTGCATTACCGCCACGTACTTCACTCTATATCATCACACTTCTTCTTCTTCTTCTTTTAGATTTGATTGGTGGTTGGCAACCATCTTACAGGTGTATTACCACCACTGACTTGATTATCATCACTCTATATCTTTGTATAAGTTCTTATAAGAAGTTCTTAACAACTCCTTATGTGTGAAAAAAATTATCCATCCTTGGACTGTGTCCTTGGCGGTTTCTCCTCTTCATCTTGTACCCAACGTTCGCTTGGTATATAAAAATTGGAGTTAGCTTGACACTCTGGACAACTCCTGTGTTGAACATACAATCACATGTTGTCCTTATAACATACATTTTACATCAATTTTGATATTTTTATGAACACATGAAGAAATGAATTACATGAAGAAATACTCAGTGATTTTCTTGTCAAACTGGTTTTTCTCCATTTGCAAATACATTCCAGACAATAACAATGGTTACAGCTGGGTAATATGGCAAACCGGCATTTGTTCGGACTTGCCTTTTGCACAACCACCTCGAGACACACGCCACACATTATGTTGTTGGTCCTAGATGGGCTCTCCATGTCACACACTATGAGATATTATAGACGTTTCACACTTGAGAATATTACATTTTATTTGTTCACGTGCCTCATAATACACACAAAATAAAAAATAACAACGTATAAAAAATCTTTTACTTTTTGATTTGTACATCAGCGCATGAGTAAAAAAAAAAGGAGGAGAAAAAAGAGACACTTATTTTTATTTCAAAATATCATAAACTTTGTTTTCTTCATATTTAAGGTGACTTATTTTTATCAAACCATGTTTTTAAGCCTATCCCTTTCACTTTCAGTGTTTGGTGCTAAAACTTTCAGGTTATTGCCTGAGTTAAAAAGCTTAGGTCTGAGGGTAGAATATTGTGCCAGCCTGCATTTCAGTGTGTAGACAGGTGGATTTTATACTTTAAAACTGAACATGTTGTTTTCTGTTCTTTTAATATTTTTCATATTTTTCTAATTTAGACAGTAAAATGGTATGATCTACAGTACATATCAAATTCTTTTAAAAAGTCCATAGTAACTAGGACATGATGCTGCAGGTTAGCTTTAGTTCTTTATCGTTGTTTTTAACTGTAGAGTTGTGTTGATCTTAGGTGTAATGACACAGATGCTGAATCTTGTAGACACAGGTTGCTAAACTTTTCTCCCAAAAAACAGGAAGGAATAAATACTGATTGGCAGAGTGATCAAGTTAAAATGGTAGATGTGATTTCAGAAGATGTATTTTAGAAAAGCAATTGATTGCACAATATTTTATCAACACTTGCTTACAACATACCTGTTGGTTATTCAGTATTTGTCGCTAGAGAAATAAAAAAAAAAAAAGCCATCATACCTAAAAAGGAAACTTTACCTTTCTAGCTACCATCAAGTAATGCAGATTAAAGTTTTCAGCTTATTTTTTTAAAACAAACATTTTTTAGAATTTAGCATGGCAAATACATCTGTAAATGATAAATCTATGTTTTGTGTGAGTACAAAAAATGCAGTTTGTCATTTAAAAAAAAAAAACAATTAAATACTTGAGAAAAATATTCTTTTAAATTTTGTGTACTTAATGCATTTTTACTGAACTTACACTTGTAAAGTTTTGAAAAGAGTAAATCTTTTGGACATCTTGGAGTCGCTGGGTGCTCTCCAGGGAATGATTTTAAAGCCTGTGTAATGTAAATTGTGATGCACAGAATCGCATGAGAGAGGAAATTTCTATGCTCTAAGTGAACTGTGCTCATCTGGCCTTGATTCGGCATCCTTGGGAGAACTCATTCCTCCAGAGAAGAGATAAAACAGAAGGGAGTTTTGGCTTGGCTTCTCTTTAACCCAAACAATTGCTGATGGGCAACAATCTGAACTCTCCAAGGACAGCCATGTGACTAACATGGAATTTTACCATCTGGCATGAACTGAAGAGAGATGAACTCTGTGGACATGTTATCTATGTTTTAGGACACTAAGGACATAACATCTAGCCATTGCCTAAGAGAGGATTTTTGTTGTTCACCAGTAACTGATACTTCACACACTGCATTCACACTGATCACATGACTGACATACACACACTGGTCTCTCTTGCTCTTGCTTTGTTAATGTGTGGATCTGTATCTTGTCTGCTAATTGTGCAATTAGAGGGTTTTTTTTCTATGTGATCACAATCTTGCTTACTCGAGCACTATTTTGATAACTTTGTTTTTTCTCTCTGCCCAATGTGTCACCCCCTCCCCCTCCCCCTCTTTACCCCCCACTGTATGAGGCGCCTTGTATGGCTGCCGCGTCATTAGGGAGTGCTTAGAAACGAGCGCACCTTAGTGATAAGTAAAATTCCTTGAATGTGCAAGCATACTTGGCAATAAAGTTGATTCTGATTCTGATTTGATTGTGAGTGGTGTGATTAATGTAACTGGAATAATTTTACAAGTATGAAAAAAGTAGCATGCTGCAGAGAATCTGATCACCACACAGATTGTGTGTGTGTGTGTGTGTGTGTGTGTGTGTGTGTGTGTGTGTGTGTGTGTGAACATCAAACACTTTTTGATTGGTGGGCAGACAGCCAAATGGAGGCGCCGTTTAAGGCCCATGCTCTGATGTGTCACATCTAGTGACTGCTTTTCTGGTGGGGGATATCAGCCAGAGGAATATTAATGTCATGATTCAGAACAGGTTAGACTCAAACATGGAGCTGCCAGAACGATCACTCACATTTGGATAAAAAGTTTCACAAGTTAATTGAAAACACAACAGAAAATAAGAGTGCATAAACTAAAGAAAACAAAACACCAAAATGTCAACTTAAATTTCCAATAAGACAGGTGTCCCCTGGAGCACACATAGCCTACGGGAGAGAGCAGACAGAGGTTATAAGGGTCAGATTCTCCAAAGGGAGAATAATGCGGGAAAGCAGAGACCTGGGTGGACATCTTGGTTCTTCCTGGTCAGGCAAACGTGATCAGTTCCGGAGACACAGCTGCGGATGGCAGCAACCCAGACGATACAGTGATGAGCTCTCCACACGCTGGATCTTAAATACACTGGCTCATCAGATGCAGCAGGTGTGTAATCATGCAGGTGTGTCCAATCTTCAGGAGCATTAAACTAGGAGCAGGAGGGGAGGGGGAGCACATTTGCCTGATTATCACAGTGCCCCCCCCCCAGTAGGATGCCTCCTGGCCTCCTAGCATCCCACTGGGCTTGCGTCGATGGGTTTGGTGGAATGCCCGAATCATGTGCTTGTCCAAAATGTTCGACCCCGGGATCCTCTGGATGGTATCCTTTCCAGTGAACAAGGTACAGGCATCTCCGCCAACGATAACACACATCCAGGATCCTCTCCACCGTGTATGTGGTCTTCCCCTCGATGATCTGGTGGGTGGGGGGGTCCAGGGGAGGGCAGAGGGGACTAGGGGAGAGGGGCTTAATCTTGGAGACGTGAAATGGAGGATGGATGTGCATAGAGGGTGGCAAGTCCAACCGAATGGTGACATCGTTGGTCAACCGCTTGACGGTGTAGGGGCCCAGATGGCGGGGGGAGAGCTTCCAGGACTAAGTCTTCAGTGGGATTTGGTCGGAGGACAGCCATACCTTCTGTCCCACTGTGTACTTCAGCGCCGGTGCCTGTCTTCGGTTAGCGTACTGTTTATTCCGTTCCACAGCGCGAAGGAGGGCAGCCCTCGTGGCCCTCCACAGATGGTGGCATCAGTGCGCATGGGCATCCACAGATGGGACGGTGTGGCCCCTCTCCACCATGGGCAACAAAGGTGAAGTATAACTCATTGACACTTTGAATGGCATGAGCCCAGTGGAGGAAGAGATTGCTGAGTTGTGCGCATATACCACCCAGTTCAAATGGGAGCTCCAGGTGGTTGGGTTTGAGGATGCTATGCACCTCAAAGTGGCCTCCAGGGACTGATTAGCATGTTCAGCCTGACCATTGCTTTCGAGATGGTATCCAGAAGTCAAACTGGCAGTCGCACTCAAGAAGTGGCAGAATTGATTTGACGTGAATTGGGGCCCCCGGTCCGAGATGATGTCAGTGGGAATACCGTGCAGCCGGATGATGTGCGGTGTTAGCAGGTCGGCTGTCTCCATGGCAGATTGCAGCCTGGGGAGGGGGATAAGATGGCTGACCTTGGAGAAGTGGTCGACTATTGTGAGAATAACAGTATTCCCCAGGGATGGAGGGAGGCCCGTGACAAAGTCCAGGGAAATGTGTGACCACGGGCGACTCGGCACCGAGAGGGGATGGAGGAGACCTGCAGGAGGGGAGGAGTCAGTCTTGTTAGCAGAGCAGGTGTGACAGGGCTTGACATACTCCTGCACATCCCTCCCAAGTGTGGGCCACCAAAACACCCTTCAAAGCAAGTCAATAGTTCTGGAAATATCTGGATGACAGGCGAAAAAGCTGGTATGCCACCACTGAATCACCTGTAGCACTGTGGGCACATACAGCCGGTCCATTGGGCCTCCCTCTGGGACGGGTTCCGATGATTGTGCCTGCCGGACTCTCTGCTCAATCTCGCACTGGAGTGTCCTGAAAAAGCAGGACGGGGGGAGAATAGTCTCCGGGGGAGACGCAGCAGCTGTGGAGGAGGAGGTGGAGGAGGAGGAGTTGGGAGAAAATTGGTGTGAGAGAGCATCAGCCTTGGCATTAAAACCTATTAAACATAAACCTATTAAAGAACAGGGCCCACCGAGCTTGCCGAGAATTTAACTGTCTGGCCGACCGAAGATATTCTAAATTTTTATGGTCGGTCCAGACAATGACCGGTTGGCTAGCTCCCTCCAGCCAGTGTCTCCATTCCTTCAGCGCCAGCTTAATGGCCAACAGTCCACGGTCCACAACAGCATAATTTCACTCGGCTGGTGTTAACAGCTGGGAGAAATACGTGCACGGATGGAGCTTCTGATTGGAGGAGGAGTGCTGGGAGAGGTCAGCACCCACCCCAGAATCAGAATCATCCACCTCAACCACAAACTATGCCGCGGGATCCAGCTGTGCCAGAACGCACGCATTGGTGAATAGGCCTTTTAGGGTCACAAAAGCTCGTTCAGCGGCCTCGGACCACTTAAACAGGCTTTTGGTCGACTGCGTAAGTGGTTGCACCATGCTACGAAAGTCATGGATGAATCGGCAGTAGAAGTTGGCGAAGCCCAGGAAGCATTGGAGATCCTTCCTGGACTGGGGGGTTGGCCAGTCTACAACTGCCTTTACCTTGCCTTCGGCGATGATGAACCCCGAAAATGAAGTAGAGCGAGTGGAAAATTTGCACTTCTCAGCTTTCACAAAAAGCTGGTTCTCCAGCAACCGCTGCAGGATGGACCGAACGTGGACTAAGTGCTTGCTCCTCCAGGGTGCGAGAAAAAATCAAAATATCGTCCAAATAAACAAACACAAACTTGTTCACCATATCTCGCAGGACGTTGTTAATTAACTGGTGGAAGACGGCAGGGGCGTTGGTCAGCCTGAATGGCATGACCAAATATTCAAAATGGCCCAAAGGTCTTTTAAACACTGTCTCCACTCATCCCCCTCCCAAATGCAAACTAAATGATGTGCATTACGGAGGTCGAGCTTGGTGAAAAAACGCGCATGTTGGAGTAACTCAAACGCTGAAATAATGAGAGGCAGCGGATACTTATCCTTCCGGGTAATCGCGTTAAGCTTGCAGTAATCAATATACGGCCACAGAGACCCATCCTTCTTCCCTACAAAAAAGAACCCCACACCAGGTGGAGTGGACGATGGGTGAATTATGCCAGCACTCATGGAGTCTTTAATGTAGGTCTCCATTCCGGTTCCGGCGCCACACGAGTTGGCTGCCTTTTGCAACAGCAGCTCAATTCTGAGTCTTTTTATTTTCCTTCTTCTTTCTGATCCGGTGATAACTTTCTGATCCGGCACACCTTTCACTCTATATATATCACGGACACACAGATCACCCCAAAGGTCTCCCGAGTCGGCGGATGGAGCCACTGTCTACAGCAGGAGACGATACAGCAGGGAAGAGCTAGCTAGCGCTCAACCGCCACCCGGTGCTAACGGAGAAACTCGACATACCGGGGAACTGAAGCGAAAACGACGCGGGTGCTGGGCTGGAGTTTAGGCGGCGTGCAAGAAATATAAGACAGAATAATAAAGAGTGATGGCAAGAACCAAGCAGACCGCCCGTAAATCTACTGGAGGAAAAGCCCCCCAGGAAGCAGCTGGCCACCAAGGCTGCTCGGAAAAGCGCCCCGGCCACCAGCGGAGTGAAGAAGCCTCACCGTTACAGGCCCGGTACCGTGGCTCTGAGAGAGATCCGTCGCTACCAGAAATCCACGGAGCTGCTCATCCGTAAGCTGCCCTTCCAGCGCCTGGTGAGGGAGATCGCTCAGGACTTCAAGACCGACCTGCGCTTCCAGAGCTCCGCCGTCATGGCTCTGCAGGAGGCCTGTGAGGCCTACCTGGTGGGTCTCTTCGAGGACACCAACCTGTGCGCCATCCATGCCAAGAGGGTCACCATCATGCCCAAAGACATCCAGCTGGCCCGCCGCATCCGCGGAGAGAGAGCTTAGACTTTCTGCTGCACATCCACCAACCACAGTGCTCCGCACTGTGTGTCTATATATACAGTGGGGAAAAAAAGTATTTAGTCAGCCACCAATTGTGCAAGTTCTCCCACTTAAAAGATGAGAGAGGTCTCCAATTTTCATCATAGGTATACCTCAACTATGAGAGACAGAATGAGAAAAAAAATCCAGAAAATCACATTGAAGGATTTTTAATGAATTAATTGGTAAATTCCTTGGTAAAATAAGTATTTGGTCAATAACAAAAGTTCATCTCAATACTTTGTTATATACCCTTTGTTGGCAATGACAGAGGTCAAACATTTTCTGTAAGTCTTCACAAGGTTTTCACACACTGTTGCTGGTATTTTGGCCCATTCCTCCATGCAGATCTTCTCTAGAGCAGTGATGTTTTGGGGCTGTCGCTGGGCAACACGGACTTTCAACTCCCTCCAAAGATTTTCTATGGGGTTGAGATCTGGAGACTGGCTAGGCCACTCCAGGACCTTGAAATGCTTCTTACGAAGCCACTCCTTCGTTGCCCGGGCAGTGTGTTTGGGATCATTGTCATGCTGAAAGACCCAGCCACGTTTCATCTTCAATGCCCTTGCTGATGGAAGGAGGTTTTCACTCAAAATCTCACGATACATGGCACCATTCATTCTTTCCTTTACACGGATCAGTCGTCCTGGTCCCTTTGCAGAAAAACAGCCCCAAAGTATAATGTTTTCACCGCCATGCTTCACAGTAGGTATGGTGTTCTTTCTCCTCCAAACACGACAAGTTTAGTTTTTACCAAAAAGTTCTATTTTGGTTTCATCTGACCATATGACATTCTCCCAGTCCTCTTCTGGATCATCCAAATGCTCTCTAGCAAACTTCAGACGGGCCTGGACATGTACTGGCTTAAGCAGGGGGACACGTCTGGCACTGCAGGATTTGAGTCCCTGACGGCGTAGTGTGTTACTGATGTAGCCTTTGTTACTTTGGTCCCAGCTCTCTGCAGGTCATTCACTAGGTCCCCCCGTGTGGTTCTGGGATTTTTGCTCACCGTTCTTGTGATCATTTTGACCTCACGGGGTGAGATCTTGCGTGGAGCCCCAGATCGAGGGAGATTATCAACGGTCTTGTATGTCTTCCATTTTCTAATAATTGCTCCCACAGTTGATTTCTTCACACCAAGCTGCTTACCTATTGCAGATTCAGTCTTCCCAGCCTGGTGCAGGTCTACAATTTTGTTTCGGGTGTCCTTTGACAGCTCTTTGGTCTTGGCCATAGTGGAGTTTGGAGTCTGACTGTTTGAGGTTGTGGACAGGTGTCTTTTATACTGATAATGAGTTCAAACAGGTGCCATTAATACAGGTAATGAGTGGAGGACAGAGGAGCCTCTTAAAGAAGAAGTTACAGGTCTGTGAGAGCCAGAAATCTTGCTTGTTTGTAGATGACCAAATATTTATTTTACCAAGGAATTTACCAATTAATTCATTAAAAATCCTTCAATGTGATTTTCTGGATTTTTTTTTTCTCATTTTGTCTCTCATAGTTGAGGTATACCTATGATGAAAATTGGAGACCTCTCTCATCTTTTAAGTGGGAGAACTTGCACAATTGGTGGCTGACTAAATACTTTTTTTGCCCCACTGTATATATATTTATAGTAATATGTACATATGTATACTAGCTGCTCTTGTTTTTTCTTGCCTTCTGATTATTGCTCTGAGTGTTGCTATCCCTGTGCTGTTGCAGTCCTGGAATTTCCCCATTGTGGGACTAATAAAGGCTTATCTTATCTTGTCTTATTGCCTGCCTCTCGGGCCCAGATAAACTGTAGAGCTGGCTGGATGGCAGCCACGTGTCTGAGAGGAGATCAATAGCGCAGTCGTAGCCCTGGTGAGGTGGTAAAGATAGGGCCTTAGACTTGCTAAAGACCTCCCCTAAGTCATGATCAACTTCATACATGGAGCTGAGATCCACTGGGTCAGCCAAAGGGAAGGAGATCAGGAGTGAAGACGAGCTTGTGGACGAACAGAGACAAGACGAGAGACAGAAAGGGCTCCAGGATGAAATGGAGCCCTGACGCCAGTTTATAATGGGGTTATGGATGCAGAGCCACAGATACCCCAGGATCACGGTAGGGTTAGATTGGGGCAGGATGTAAAACTGAATAGTCTCGCTGTGATTACTGGACAGAATGACTGAAATGGGCACGGTCTGTTCAGTAATAGCCATGATGGTACTGCCCGAAACCACAGAGACTGACAAAGGTGTCGGAACATTCCTGGTGGATATCTGTAATTTACGCACCATGGCCTGTTGGATGAAATTTTTGCTTCGCTCCTCAATCAATCAGAGCGGAGCTTTTGAACTCGGCCCCTGATAACTGGACGAGGACTGGGAGTTCAAAACAATTAGGGGAATTTGATGGAGACCCTTCCCCCAGTCCCCCTACGGTGACTGACGGGTCGGGCTTCCCAGACCAAATCGGACATTCGACATTGCGCGGCCGGGGACCCCACAAAAAATGCATTTCCCCACCCTCTTGCGACTCCGGCGCTCCCTTGGAGTCAGATGGACCCACCTAAGGTCCATCGGCTCTGGTAATAACGCCGGCAGAACGGCATCAGAGGTCGGGGGAACTGGCCATGGAGCGAACGAGGAAGCAGCGCCCACCTGCTCCGTTGTATGCTCCCTAAACCAATTATCAAGCGCCACTGCTTGCGCAATCAGAAGCGAGGATAGCCAGCTCGTCGCATAGGTGCGTATCAAGGCCCCAGAGGAAGGCGTTGTGTAGAGCAATGTCATTCCATCCAGAGTCAGCCGCAATGACCCAGAACTAGACGGATAAGTCGGCTACTGACCGGCCTCCCTGCCAAAGTTCTATCAGCTGGCTAACTATGTTTCCCTCACTCTCCAAATGGTCAAATTCCTCGGAGAATTCCCACACAAACCGATGGTATGTGTATAGGTGTCTGTCCAGGCTGCTCAAGACGAACTGTGCTCACTTAACCCTTTGAGTGTGAGATTCCATGTGCCCCTAGTGGCAGAGTACGGTGCTGCGCCTGTCAACTGATTTTACTTTCCTAAACACTGTTCACCTTTACTGAGGATTTGTACTGATCATGCCAGTTCACAAGGTGGCAGACGTGCGTTGGAGGACTCATGGATGACACGTAATACACCAGAGAAGAAGAACTCCTCCTTCGTCGTCTTGGAGATCACAGCACAAGATGGACACCGACCGTCATTGTGGACATTTACCATCACCCACGGACGAGGAAATTCAGAGGATTTGGTCCTGAATTTGCCAAATATGATTCTAAAAAGAGATTATTTAGCTTATGAAGGTAGATGTTTACATGTTCTTATAACACATGGAGTGTGAGGCTCATTGAATTCACCTGCTGGTACCTGGAGCGCCATTTGACTGGAGGACAATTGCCGGTTGTATGTCGTCAATATAAGATAAATTGCAGCGGAATAAAAGCAAAATTACGGTGGAATAATCAATAACAGTTTCTGGATGTAGGACAGAAAGCTAAAATGACCGGGAGAGGACAAAATGACCACTAGAATGCCACTAAAGCAGTGGTTCTCAACTGGTCTGGCTTTGGGACCCACCATCACCCCTCGATGACAAGCCGTGACCCAAATCAAAGATTTTCAAATTCTCAAATTTACTGAATGTAAAGATTGTGCATTTTGAACCTGAGGTAGAAGAAGAGAATATCACAGTATACAAACACAAAACAAATTTAATGATTAACCAAAATGACCAGTAAGTGGCAATACAACAGAGGGAACAATTCCCTTTAAATTAGCTGCATTTTAAATTAAAAATTAAACAAAAAGTGCAATTCAAAAGAATTCAAGTCTCAAAACTGACTTTTCTTCTAATTGTTTTTTCAGTATTTACCTACTGATAAGGTTATGTGCTTTGAAGAAAATCAAGGAACACTCACTAAAACCTGTAACAGTGACATCATAGACCTGAGTCTGGAGGAATTAATGGGAGAACTGGGGATGTTTTTTGCTCTTGACAAGAGTCTCAATGTCTGGAGTTATATTAGACAAAGCGACTCTGAGGTCATGCTCAATGTCCAGTCTGTTTCTCTGTTTTGTCTTCAACTGAACCAGAGCTGAGAAGCCACACTCAAAGAGATAGGTAGTGCTGAAAGGTAGGAGGGTTTTTACTGCTCAAATGGCAAGAGAAGGATACTCGCTCATCACAGCGCTGCACCAGAACTGCGAGAGGCTTACCTCCGTGAACCTCTTTTTCAGCGTGCGGTCACATGATAGCTCCACCAGCTGACTCTCTTTGTTGCTTGGCAACGTAACGCTTTCCATGTCGATTCCAAAGGGATCGCGTATCCCAGGGGTCCCCAAACTTTTTCCTGTGAGGGCCACATAACTTTTGCCTTCTCTGATGGGGGCCGGGGTCAGTTTGTAACAGAAAAAGTGTGACGATCGCAGGGGTGCCTAAACGTAAACATTTATTGTTTTCCAGAAAGCCACAAATGACCAAATATTAATAACCCTTTCTGGGATCTTCACAGGAAAAAAAGTCAGAAAATAAATAATAACACTATTTATGAAATAAATAATAACCAAATAACCCTCTCTGGGTTCTTCACAGAAAAAAGTCCATAGAACATTAACTTTGTATTGTGCCGTGCACAATCTGAACAGGTAAAAGCTCAGCTTAGTTGTCAGAGCAGAATCTCTTCCTTAAATGACTCCTATGAGCAGTCTCTCAAAGTTCTTGTGTTTCTTCCTTACAATCCTTTTGTAGGTTCCAGCAGGCTTGTAGACACCGCTGCTGAACAGCCTTTTCTTTGCATTGAACAAAAAAATAATCGTTTGCCCACTGCAGGTTAAATACCCTGCATTCTGAGTCAATTTTTCTCTTAGCTAACCTTTTCACCATTATTCCATTTTATTTGACAGGGGTGAGTCTAGGATTTACTTTTTTTTTTTTCTGAGGGGGGGGGGGTTCAGATAGGGGCACAGACAGAATGTCACATTCTACGCGTGTATTAGTCTCGATCGCGTGGCCAGACTGAAAAAAAAAAAAATCATCACGCTTACCAGTGAGGAGGAAAAATCAGTGCAGGCGGACACAGCAAGCCGAAGATTAAAGGTGTTTTATTCCTCCATCACGAGGCTCACCCAGCACTCTGTGAGAGAGCTCTGAGCAGATGTCTAAGGGCGAATTCTAAGTGCGATAGTGAGGCATGAACAGGTAGCTCTTTATACAGTGATACAGAGAATCCATGGCACAGAATGCATAGCTGAGCACACGCTCAGCAGGGGAACGAGACGGCGCTCGGCCGACTTGGAAGCGAGGTGCGGGAGGGGGTGGAGGGGGTAAGCGTCTGATATTGTTCAGGGGGCCGGGCCAAATGTGGAGGCGGCGCGGGCCGTAGTTTGGGGACCACTGGCGTATCCAGTTCGTTTCGCCATGCTCAATTAGCATATACAAACAAACGGTGCGAGTCTTCTTCTATGGTGTGAAATATGGTGTCGCCCACCACCTACTGCCATCTACTGTTAAGGAGTGTGAATGACACTATGTTGATTTATTTCTTGATATTTTATTTGCCCAGGCAAAGGCCCGCGACCCACTGAAAACAGGTCCGCGACCCACTTTTGGGTCGCGACCCACCAGTTGAGAATCACTGCACTAAAGGACACCTCTTTGCCAGAGGTAAGTGACGAATGTCTTTGTTTGTTTGTATGCAAATTAGATGTGTAAATTCACTCCTATCTGAAACTTTGGATCATATTCTATGTGTTTCTAATTGACAGTAAGCAGTTACCTCTTACCACTTTAAAGTTGTAGCCTTGGAAAGTTCTGACATCTGATCTGACTAGTTTCTTGAAAAAAATCTTTACCACTGTTGACCACTAGGGGTTATGTCACAGTTTGGCGACAGTCACTCTCAAATGGTTAAGTGCCCGGTTTCGGTGCAACAAGGTCATGAAATGGATTTTCTCCTCATTATCCCTATACTCCCTCTCCACCTGCTGAAAATAAAGCCGGCAGTGGAGCAGGAACCCTCTGCACCCCCTTACCTCTCCCCCATAGGGGGCAGGCAAAGAAATAGAGATATTCTCGCAGAAGGCAGACATCGCCGGAGCAGCAGGTGCAGGGGGAGGAGCCACACCAGGAAGCCGACCCAGGTGCTTGGTGATGGTAGCAAATTGCTGGGTAAGGGTCTCTAACTGCTCAAAAAGAAACATGACCCGGTGTTCCGTGGCTTTCAAGCGCCACAGTGCTGACTGATTGCTTGGCCGACCACTAGCTGAGCCTTGATCCTGGCTGGATTGTTCTGTCATGATTCAGAACAGGGTTAGATTCAAACGTAGAGCTGCCAGAATGATCACTGAGATTCGGATAAAAAGTTTCACAAGTTTATTGAAAACATAACAGAAAATAAGAGTGCATAAACTAAAGAAAATGAAACACAAAAACGCCAACTTAAATTGCCAATAAGACAGGTGCCTCCTGGAGCGCACATAGCCTGCGGGAAAGAGCAGACAGAGGTTATAAGGGACTCGAGGTCGGCTATTGTATCATCATGCAAAATGATTTTGTTTTCCAGAGGTGTTAATGCAGCCGTAATTTCCCTTTTAACTGTCTGATATGATAGTGTTGAATTTATTGACAATGTCTGAGCGCATTTCGTCCAACATCTGCTTCATTTGGAGCAACAGAGCAGCATTAGCATCTTGGCTTTCACACTGGCCACTGGGGTTGGAGTCAGGAGATGGTGGAGACCTAGCACAACCAGCTTTAGCATCGGATTTGGTTTGTTCTGCCATCAGTATTACTTTAGATAATAACTCAAAGTTAAATTGAAAAGTATTACAAAAAGGAGCAGATGAATTTTTGCATTTTGGTGCACAAAAAAAATGGAAAAAAGTCACAAATCTGGCGGAGCTGCTGCAAAGCACGTTTTACATCCTCATTGGCTCAGCAGCGCCCCCCCCCACACACACACACATACACACAATGCACCTTTAAAGGTCTGATGACATGACTTTGACATTTTTTAGCATGTTGTGTAAACCCAAAAGTCATTGTCGATGATCAATATAATATTTACAATCGCGCCTGCATAAATTAGTTATCATCAAAAAACTGCAGCCGCTGACTGGACTGTGGTGCCACCCACCGAATGAAGGGCGGCACCACCATAATGTAAGAGACAGAACGGATACCGGTGTTGTTGACTGGAATGACAGCAGCTTTGTAGCTCTCAGTTTCTCTGGTTTCTTGTTTTAATTTTATGTCTATGCCTTCGTGTTGTGTCGCAGTCTTAGATAAACAGCAGGCCATGAAAAACCACATCACACGCTTCAGCTCCAACTGTCATAAGCCTCCTCGTGCACTCCTTGTGCGCTTTTACGCAGGAGGAGCACACGAGGAGGGCAAGGATTAATGGATTTACAAACAGCTTTGACCTACTTTCTGTGATCGCATGCTGATGCTCGCCGGTCCGGCCACGTCCCCTCTCTCATTATCATCAGCTGATTCAAACTCCCGCTAATCATCTTTCCTGGTCCTCGCCCAGGTGCTTCTCATCACACCATCACCAGCAGTGCGTGTACTTAGCGGCCGTTTGCCAGTCATGCACTGCTGGTCCATAGTATTGTCATCTGCGCTGTTAGTCTGCCGGTATTTTCAGCACTCTCACGACGTTAGTCACTCCATGTTTGCCATGGTTCTTGTGCGTCCTTGAAGTGATGTCGGCTCTGGGGCGCACCTGTGGCTAACACGTCTCCTCTCATTCATTCTCTGGGCGATGCCAGCCCCCGAACGCCATCAGTAAGTGTGTTTGTGTTTTTTGTACGTCTTTGTGGTCTATATTAATAATATATTCCATAACCTACATATGTTTAAGCATGTGAGAATGTTTGGTGATTACATATGTAAGGCCACTTCACACCTCAGAACAGGACAAAGAGTCTCAACCGCCAGTGAAGCTCAAAGAGCATCCGAAGCACTGCAGTGGAGACCGGATGGGTTGCCCTGACCCCCCAGGGCCAGGCGGAGGAGTACGAAGACAATGGGGGGATTAAGATAATGAGGGATGTCAGCTTTTGATATGCATGTCTTTTGTTATGTGCGAGTATAAGTTCGTAGAGCCGAAGGTGTTCGCCCTCTTTCCTTCTTCTGCTGCTGCACCTAGATGAGACTTGTTAGAGGAGCTGATAATAAACTTTGGTTTATATATCACATCGCCTCGTTCTTTCAAGCTCTTCTACACTGGTGACCCTGACGCGAGCATGGACCAGAGGCGTTCCCCCGCGACCGACTCATCTGTGGTGACCCAGGCAGACGCCGGCGCCCACGCAGACAGGGGAACAGATGGACGACGTTCCCCCTCGGCAGAAGTGATAGAGAGGGCTCAACCGAGCACCAGCGCCGCTGAGAGAGCCGAAGCAAGGCACTCTCACCCTGCGGACACATCAATGACGGTCCACACAAACGCCGTCACTGTCAAGCTGCCGGACTTCTGGCAGGAAGACCCCGCCTCGTGGTTTCAGCAAGCTGAAGCCCAGTTTACACTGGCGGGCATCACGGCTGACGATACGAAGTTCTATCACATCGTCGCCAAACTCGACGCCGCCACTTCGAGGTGTGTGCGGAGCATTATCCAGCGGCCACCGGCCCAAGACAAATATAAAGAACTGAAAGCAACCATCGTGGCAAATTACGTCCCCTCAGCCGAAGAGAGAGCCGAGAGGATCCTGGCGGTCTACGGCCACAGAGGATGCAGACCCAAGGCCCTCATGGAGGACTTGCTGCAGCTTAAAGAAGAGGACAATGACAACTTCCTCTTCCAATTCATATTCCTCAATAGGCTGCCGCCACACATGAGAGGGACGCTTGCCAACATGCGATGCAGCACCCAGCGAGACTTCCGCGTGCTGGCTCACGAAGCTCAACGGCTCGTCAACGCCTGCAAGGAGCAGACACCCACAGCAGCATCCGCAGACTTCAACGCTGATGCCCGGAGCCACGGGGAGCCACAAACCACCGAGCAGAACCAGCCCGCGGTGACAGCGACACGGCCAAAACGTAACAGACGGAGCGACGTTTGTTATTACCACCACCACTTCGCCGAGAAGGCTCACAAATGCGTTCCCCCCTGCAAATTCACGATTTCGGGAAACGCCAAAACCGAGAGCCGTTAACAGCAGCGGTTCTCGGCGAAAAAAGCAAGCTGTTATATGTGACGGACGGACACACCGGCAAGCAGTTCCTTATTGACACGGGAGCTCAACTAAGTTTTGTCATGCCCTCCCAAGCAGATCGGGCCATGGGCACCCGGGGCAATGGAGCGGTGGCAGCCAACGGCTCCAGCATCGACACTTTTGGCGAAAAGAGCCTGCACCTCCGCATCCACGGCCGCAACTACAGATGGACATTTGTTGTAGCGGCGGTGAGTTTTAACTTGTTGGGCGCAGATTTTTTGTGTGCACATGGGTTATTAGTTGATCTAGCGAACAGACGCTTGGTTAATGCACTGTCCTTTGCTTCTATTCCCTGCGCAGCTCGAGTTTCTCCACCACCCGTGCAGGCCAGCGTCACCACAGCAGGAGGTAAGTTTGATCAACTCCTCACCCAATTTCCAGCACTCACAATTCCCAAATTCTCAGCCACAGTGGCTAAACACGGGGTCGAACACTTTATTCCCACAACGGGCCCACCCGTATTCGCCAAAGCTCGGCGCTTAGACGCGACCAAGCTCGCCATAGCTCGGGACGAGTTTACTACCCTTGAAAAATTAGGCATTATCAGATGCTCGAAAAGCCCCTGGGCGTCACCACTTCACATGGTCCCGAAATCCGACGGTTCTTGGAGACCGTGCGGCGATTACCGCAGATTAAACAATGCGACAGCGCATGACCGCTACCCAATTTCTCACATTCAAGATTTTTCACTACATCTGGCGGGTGCGCGCATTTTTTCAAAAATAGACCTGGTCCGCGGTTATCATCAAGTCCCAGTTCGAGCAGAGGACATTCCTAAAACAGCTGTAATAACCCCCTTCGGCCTTTTTGAATTTTTGCGGATGCCTTTCAGCCTCGAAGGCGCTGCTGAAACCTTTCAGCGGATGATGGACGCAGTATTACGCGACCTTCCTTTTGTTTTCGTCTACCTCGACAATATGCTGGTAGCCAGCCCGTCTGAGGAAGAACACAAGCGGCATCTCACTATGGTTTTTCAGAGGCTAGAAGAGCACGGGTTAATAATCAATCCAGCCAAATGCAAATTTGGCGTGTCACAAATTGATTTTTTAGGACACAAAGTTTCTCCGAAGGGGGCAGTCCCACTGCCAGACAAAGTTCACGCGATAAAAAGTTTCCCACGGCCACAAACGGTCAAATCGCTGCAAGAATTTTTAGGAATGGTTAATTTTTACAACCGTTTCCTCCCCCACGCAGCTCAGCTCATGCAGCCCCTATATGACGCGCTGAGAAAACAAAAAGCTTCCAACGCGGTCGAATGGACCCCGGAGTGCGAACGCGCCTTCGCGGAAGTAAAAAGTGCCCTAGCTAATGCCACATTGTTGGTTCACCCCGATCCCTCGGCCCGCATTGCGCTAACCACAGACGCTTCGGACCTGGCCATAGGGGCAGTTGTAGAACAACACGTCAGCGGAATCTGGCAACCTTTGGCATTCTTCAGCAAATCGCTAAACCAAACTGAGCGTAAATACAGCACTTTTGACAGGGACCTGCTAGCGCTTCATTTATCCATCCGCCACTTCCAGTTCTGGTTAGAAGGGCGGCGTTTCACGGCTTTTGTAGACCACAAACCGCTCACCTTTGCGATGGCTAAAATTTCCGAACCGTGGTCAGACAGGCAACAAAGACAGCTAGCTGCGATTTCAGAGTTCACCACAGATATTCGACATGTGGCAGGCAAACTTAACGTGGTAGCAGACTGCCTCTCTCGCGCTGTGACATCGCCAGAGCGCGAGGAGACAGATTATACTACCGCAGCCGCAGAGCTTTTCACCAACACGGACACATACGCAGCACCCATCCACGCAGGGATAGATTATGCAGCCATGGCAGAGGAGCAAAGTAGTGACGTGGACGTGCGCGCACTCCTGTCTGGACCAACAGGGTTAAGGCTGGAGGAAAGGGGTTTACGCGACGGTGTGCCCCCCCTAATATGCGATATCTCAACCGGCCGACCTCGCCCGTTAGTCCCAGCTGCATGGCGCCGCCGTATTTTCGACTCGATTCACTCCCTCGCGCACCCAGGTGTGCGCGCTTCGGTTAAAATGGTCGCCGAAAAGTTTGTGTGGCCTGGCCTGCGCAAAAACGTAAAAGAATGGGCAAAAACTTGCATTTCTTGTCAGCGCGCCAAAATACACAAACACACAAAAGCCCCTCTGGAGCCTTTTCCAATCCCTGCTAGAAGGTTCGACCACGTTCATGTCGACCTCGTGGGGCCGCTACCTTCCTCCCAAGGTTTCACACATCTGTTAACAATGATAGACCGCACCACGCGCTGGCCAGAGGCAGTCCCTCTGGCGTCAACCACAGCGGAGGAAGTCGCTCGCGTTTTTTTGACAAACTGGGTGGCACGTTTCGGCGTCCCATCGGACATCACGTCCGATAGGGGGCCTCAATTTGTCTCGGAGCTTTGGTCAGCCATGGCCAGCAGCTTAGGGGCGACAATTCACCGCACCACCGCTTATCACCCTCAGGCTAATGGGTTATGCGAGCGTTTTCACAGATCTTTAAAGGCCGCCCTCAGAGCCTCACTAACGGATACAAATTGGGTAAATAAACTTCCCTGGGTTTTATTGGGGTTGCGTGCTGCGCCCAAAGAGGATCTAGACGCCTCTCCAGCAGAATTAGTTTTTGCACAACCTCTCAGGCTCCCGGGTGAATTTTTACCAGAGAACCCAGAGCCAGGGCATCTCCCTGCCCCGAGGTTTTTAGGCAGCAACGGACCGGACTCTCTCCCCGGACCGGCACATCACTCTTTTCCACGGGTTTTTGTCCCACAAGCTTTAAAGAACGCTGAATTCGTTTTTGTTAGGCATGAAGCTTTAAAACCAACTTTCCGCCCACCATACGATGGGCCATTCAGAGTGCTGGAACCTGGTGATAAACACTTTGTGCTTGATTTTGGGGATAGAAAAGAAACAGTCAGCATTGACAGACTTAAACCTGCCTTCTTGTTGAGAGACGAGCCTGCACGGTTGGCGAGAGCACCTCGGCGGGGTAGACCCCCCAAGAGAAAAGACTCAGCCCCCCTGCAGGGAACAAATAACCACTCTCCTTCCCAAGCTGCAGATTCCTTGCAGGAAGGTCCCAGCAGGACGCCCAAGCGGACCCACAGCAGATTCGGGAGAAGATTAAAACCCAGACGGCACAGAGACTGATGCAAACTACTCAACAGTTGTTCACTAATTGTGCTGTAACAGTTTAGGACTGACTTGTGATTTTACTATGCTGTTATGATTACCACTGAACTCTCTTAGGAGCATGGCTGCTGGAAAATTTCTTCTGTGGCAAGAGGTGTAGCAGTTAGTATGTCATAATAATTATCTTAAACTGTGAATTTTTCTATTGTCCTTTTCTTAGTCGTTTGGGGGGGGGGGCTGTGGTCTATATTAATCATATATTCCATAACCTACATATGTTTAAGCATGTGAGAATGTTTGGTGATTACATATGTAAGGCCACTTCACACCTCAGAACAGGACAAAGAGTCTCAACCGCCAGTGAAGATCAAAGAGCATCCGAGGCACTGCGGTGGAGACCGGATGGGTTGCCCTGACCCCCCAGGGCCAGGCGGAGGAGTACGAAGACAATGGGGGGATTAAGATAATGAGGGATGTCAGCTTTTGATATGCATGTCTTTTGTTATGTGCGAGTATAAGTTCGTAGAGCCGAAGGTGTTCGCCCTCTTTCCTTCTTCTGCTGCTGCACCTAGATGAGACTTGTTAGAGGAGCTGATAATAAACTTTGGTTTATATATCACATCGCCTCGTTCTTTCAAGCTCTTCTACACTGGTGACCCTGACGCGAGCATGGACCAGAGGCGTTCCCCCGCGACCGACTCATCTGTGGTGACCCAGGCAGACGCCGGCGCCCACGCAGACAGGGGAACAGATGGACGACATTCCCCCTCGGCAGAAGTGATAGAGAGGGCTCAACCGAGCACCAGCACCGCTGAGAGAGCCGAAGCAAGGCACTCTCACCCTGCGGACACATCAATGACGGTCCACACAAACGCTGTCACTGTCAAGCTGCCGGACTTCTGGCAGGAAGACCCCGCCTCGTGGTTTCAGCAAGCTGAAGCCCAGTTTACACTGGCGGGCATCACGGCTGACGATACGAAGTTCTATCACATCGTCGCCAAACTCGACGCCGCCACTTCGAGGTGTGTGCGGAGCATTATCCAGCGGCCACCGGCCCAAGACAAATATAAAGAACTGAAAGCAACCATCGTGGCAAATTACGTCCCCTCAGCCGAAGAGAGAGCCGAGAGGATCCTGGCGGTCTACGGCCACAGAGGATGCAGACCCAAGGCCCTCATGGAGGACTTGCTGCAGCTTAAAGAAGAGGACAATGACAACTTCCTCTTCCAATTCATATTCCTCAATAGGCTGCCGCCACACATGAGAGGGACGCTTGCCAACATGCGATGCAGCACCCAGCGAGACTTCCGCGTGCTGGCTCACGAAGCTCAACGGCTCGTCAACGCCTGCAAGGAGCAGACACCCACAGCAGCATCCGCAGACTTCAACGCTGATGCCCGGAGCCACGGGGAGCCACAAACCACCGAGCAGAACCAGCCCGCGGTGACAGCGACACGGCCAAAACGTAACAGACGGAGCGACGTTTGTTATTACCACCACCGCTTCGCCGAGAAGGCTCACAAATGCGTTCCCCCCTGCAAATTCACGATTTCGGGAAACGCCAAAGCCGAGAGCCGTTAACAGCAGCGGTTCTCGGCGAAAAAAGCAAGCTGTTATATGTGACGGACGGACACACTGGCAAGCAGTTCCTTATTGACACGGGAGCTCAACTAAGTTTTGTCATGCCCTCCCAAGCAGATCGGGCCATGGGCACCCGGGGCAATGGAGCGGTGGCAGCCAACGGCTTCAGCATCGACACTTTTGGCGAAAAGAGCCTGCACCTCCGCATCCTTAACCCTGGACCTGCCACTATTAAACAGCAGACCACTGGGTTAGCACAAAACCGAGCTGTACAAAAGCAAAAACAACATTTATTTTTCCAAACTGTTAATCATGCACGAGTTCTTTGGGACACCAAGGCTAAACCAAAGGGGATCCTCGGCGGTCATTTAAACATACGGAGCATAATCCCCAAAAGAGATGAGATTTCGGTGTTGCTGTTGGACTCAAATCTGGACTACCTTTGTCTCTCAGAAAGCTGGCTACACAGTAACATAGACACTAATATGATCGATATTGTGGGCTACCAGTGTTTTAGAAAAGACGGGCAGGTAGGGAGGGGAGGAGGTGTTTTAATTTACATCAAAGAGAAATATAAATGTCAACTGGTTGATTTGAATACTTCACTTGAATGTTTAGCTGTTAATGTATGTCTCTCTCCGGTAATGAATTTCAACATTGCAGTAGTGTACAACCCACCGTCACACAACTCTTCCTTTTATAATGAATTAAGTGATCTGGTTAAACAACTTGAGAAGAACAGAGAAACAATAATTCATGGTGACTTTAATATCAACTGGTCTGATAAAAAAGACAAACAAAAACTGAAAAGCCTCATGACTAAATTTAATTACCAGCAAATCATCAAAGGACCCACCAGGATAACCAAACAATCCAGAACACTTATTGACATGGTATTTACTAATAAACCAGAACGAATAACCAGAACCTATAATCTTGTAACTGGTCTCTCAGATCATAACATGGTTCTTGCTGTCAGGAAACTTACTAAAAAGCGACTACAGTATTTTGGGGGAGTCGATATTGACAAATCAAATTTTATTATCCCCAAATCAAAAAATGAGGAGTTTGAACATTACTTAGAGAATCAAAATTGGGAGCAGCTCATGGCAACATGTGAAGTAGATGATTGTTGTAATTTTATAACTGCAACAATCACAAAGTCTATAGAAAAATTTTCAAAGCAAATTAAAAGTAGACAACAGAAGATTAGCCTACCATGGTTAAATAATGAAATAAGAAAACTTATGAAGAGGCGAGACTATGCACTGAAAACATCACTAACCTCCAAACTACAAAATGATCACCTTGTGTACAAAAGTTTAAGAAATAAAGTGGTACATGAGCTGCGAAAATCAAAAATATCTTATTACAATAAACTGATAGATCATGCAAAGGGTAACAACAGTTCCCTATGGAGGCATTTAAATAACTTAACTAATAAAAAAAACGATCAGAAGGGGGTAAAGGAACTTAGAATCAATGGCAAGACCGTCAGTGACAAGGCTACTTTGGCAAATGAATTTAATTCACACTTTGTGGGCTCTGTGGAAGACTTAACAAAAATTTTTGTGCTGCCAAATGTGCTCAACAACACAAATTCCATACTTCCAACAGATACTTTTCACATCGATGAGGTAAATGAGAAGTTAATTGCTGGTATTGTTAAAACACTGTCAAACTCAAAAACTAATGATATCTACAATATGAGCACCTCCTTTCTCAAAATGCACAGCAAAATATTAATCAAACCACTGACTCATCTCATTAATCTCTCCATTAGGTCTAGTACATTTCCATCTGGCTGGAAAAAAGCTGTCGTCATACCAGTTCATAAATCAGGCAGTAAAGACGATATATGCAATTACCGCCCAATCTCTATCTTACCAGTCCTATCTAAGGTTCTTGAAAAAGTTGTAGCTACACAGCTGATAGACTACTTACAAGACAGTCAACTTCTTCATCCACATCAATTTGGTTTTAGACCAGGATACTCAACAGAAACAGCAAATTGTTGCCTTATTGAAAACGTCAAACAGTCCTTGGACAGGGGTAATGTGGTAGGAGCTGTTTTTCTAGATCTCAAAAAGGCTTTCGATACTGTAAACCACAGTTTGCTTTTATCCAAAATGGTATCTTTTAACTTCTCCCCAAATACATTAGAATGGTTTGCATCTTATCTCCAGAATAGAGAACAGTGTGTAAAAGTTCACCAGGATAAATCCTCATTTTTAAACAACCGCATGGGTATCCCACAAGGGTCCATTCTTGGTCCTTTACTTTTCAGCATTTTTATTAATGACTTGCCGTTACACTGCTCAGCTGCAACATGCCAACTTTATGCAGATGATGCAGTTATTTACACAGCTGCCAAGACTCCAGCACAGGCTGCAGATGTACTGTCTACAAGTATGGTTGATGTCCAAGAGTGGCTCCTCAAGAACCATCTATTGCTGAACCTTCAGAAAACAGTCTCAATGTGCTTTTCAATCAAAAAATGTAACCTGCAACATTTTAAAGTTAATATACATGATCATGACATCAGTTTAGCTACAGAATTCAAATACCTTGGCATTGTACTAGATCCTCAACTCAAATTTAATCTTCATATAAAGAAAATTTCAAAAACAGTAAAAAAAAAATCTGAACTGCTTTAAATTAATTAGATATTACATACCTTACGAAGCAGCTGCACTGTATATGCATTCTATGGTTTTTTCTCATATATCATACTGTTTGACAGTCTGGGCTCAAGCAGCCCCTTCCACAATAAGACATATAGGTTCATTATATAATCAAACCCTAAAAATCTTGGACAAAAAGCCCATTAGGTGGCATCACTGTAATGTTTTAAAAAAATACAACCTATTGAGTTTTGAGAGCTTCATTGACCTCTGTCTTCTGAAATTAACGTTCAAATGTTTCCATAAATCAGCACCCGAGCCACTTGCTGGTTTCGTCCAAAGACAGGACAGCAGCAGAGCCACCAGGAGTTCTGTTAACAATAACTGTAAAATATTCCACCGCAGAACCACATTTGGACAAACAGCTTTCTCTATAAAGGGCAGTCACATCTGGAACACAATGCCAAATGAAATTAAAATAATAACGGACTTTAAAACATTCACTAAAAATGTTAAAAACTGGCTGAAAAATAAACAAGAATGTACTCATGTATGAATTATTTGTCTGCAAAGTGAGAGTGAATGAAGGGAAGGAATAAATGTGTTTGTTTATAGTGAGTGACGGAGGGAGGAAGGCCTGAAATAGGCAAATGTGAGTTATGTTATATGTGTTAAATGTGAGTCAGGCTGTTATATTTGTGTATTTATAATATTTATAATATTTATGTTAAATGTGAGTCAGGCTGTTATATTTGTGTATTTATAATATTTATAATATTTATAATTGTGTATTTATAATTTTTCTGCATTGATGTATGTGGTTATTGTGTATATTTTTTATCTTGATTCTTTTTTCTAAAGCCCATCCAGGGACAAGAGTTGCAAATTAGCTAATAGCTATACACTCTTTGTGCAACACATCAGATTGATTGTCTTTGATTAATTGTCTATGTTTATTGCACTGTCCCTGTCAAATAAACTAATCTACTACTACTACTATCCACGGCCGCAACTACAGATGGACATTTGTTGTAGCGGCGGTGAGTTTTAACTTGTTGGGCGCAGATTTTTTGTGTGCACATGGGTTATTAGTTGATCTAGCGAACAGACGCTTGGTTAATGCACTGTCCTTTGCTTCTATTCCCTGCGCAGCTCGAGTTTCTCCAACACCCGTGCAGGCCAGCGTCACCACAGCAGGAGGTAAGTTTGATCAACTCCTCACCCAATTTCCAGCACTCACAATTCCCAAATTCTCAGCCACAGTGGCTAAACACGGGGTCGAACACTTTATTCCCACAACGGGCCCACCCGTATTCGCCAAAGCTCGGCGCTTAGACGCGACCAAGCTCGCCATAGCTCGGGACGAGTTTACTACCCTTGAAAAATTAGGCATTATCAGATGCTCGAAAAGCCCCTGGGCGTCACCACTTCACATGGTCCCAAAATCCGACGGTTCTTGGAGACCGTGCGGCGATTACTGCAGATTAAACAATGCGACAGCGCATGACCGCTACCCAATTTCTCACATTCAAGATTTTTCACTACATCTGGCGGGTGCGCGCATTTTTTCAAAAATAGACCTGGTCCGCGGTTATCATCAAGTCCCAGTTCGAGCAGAGGACATTCTTAAAACAGCTGTAATAACCCCCTTCGGCCTTTTTGAATTTTTGCGGATGCCTTTCAGCCTCAAAGGCGCTGCTCAAACCTTTCAGCGGATGATGGACGCAGTATTACGCGACCTTCCTTTTGTTTTCGTCTACCTCGACGATATGCTGGTAGCCAGCCCGTCTGAGGAAGAACACGAGTGGCATCTCACTATGGTTTTTCAGAGGCTAGAAGAGCACGGGTTAATAATCAATCCAGCCAAATGCAAATTCGGCGTGTCACAAATTGATTTTTTAGGACACAGAGTTTCTCCGAAGGGGGCAGTCCCACTGCCAGACAAAGTTCACGTGATAAAAAGTTTCCCACGGCCACAAACGGTCAAATCGCTGCAAGAATTTTTAGGAATGGTTAATTTTTACAACCGTTTCCTCCCCCACGCAGCTCAGCTCATGCAGCCCCTATATGACGCGCTGAGAAAACAAAAAGCTTCCAACGCGGTCGAATGGACCCCGGAGTGCGAACGCGCCTTCGCGGAAGTAAAAAGTGCCCTAGCTAATGCCACATTGTTGGTTCACCCCGATCCCTCGGCCCGCATTGCGCTAACCACAGACGCTTCGGACCTGGCTATAGGGGCAGTTGTAGAACAACACGTCAGCGGAATCTGGCAACCTTTGGCATTCTTCAGCAAATCGCTAAACCAAACTGAGTGTAAATACAGTACTTTTGACAGGGAGCTGCTAGTGCTTCATTTATCCATCCGCCACTTCCAGTTCTGGTTAGAAGGGCAGCGTTTCACGGCTTTTGTAGACCACAAACCGCTCACCTTTGCGATGGCTAAAATTTCCGAACCGTGGTCAGGCAGGCAACAAAGACAGCTAGCTGCGATTTCAGAGTTCACCACAGATATTCGACATGTGGCAGGCAAACTTAACGTGGTAGCAGACTGCCTCTCTCACGCTGTGACATCGCCAGAGCGCGAGGAGACAGATTATACTACCGCAGCCGCAGAGCTTTTCACCAACATGGACACATACGCAGCACCCATCCACGCAGGGATAGATTATGCAGCCATGGCAGAGGAGCAAAGTAGTGACGTGGACGTGCGCGCACTCCTGTCTGGACCAACAGGGTTAAGGCTGGAGGAAAGGGGTTTACGCGACGGTGTGCCCCCCCTAATATGCGATATCTCAACCGGCCGACCTCGCCCGTTAGTCCCAGCTGCATGGCGCCGCCGTATTTTCGACTCGATTCACTCCCTCGCGCACCCAGGTGTGCGCGCTTCGGTTAAAATGGTCGCCGAAAAGTTTGTGTGGCCTGGCCTGCGCAAAAACATAAAAGAATGGGCAAAAACTTGCATTTCTTGTCAGCGCGCCAAAATACACAAACACACAAAAGCCCCTCTGGAGCCTTTTCCAATCCCTGCTAGAAGGTTCGACCACGTTCATGTCGACCTCGTGGGGCCGCTACCTTCCTCCCAAGGTTTCACACATCTGTTAACAATGATAGACCGCACCACGCGCTGGCCAGAGGCAGTCCCTCTGGCGTCAACCACAGTGGAGGAAGTCGCTCGCGTTTTTTTGACAAACTGGGTGGCACGTTTCGGCGTCCCATCGGACATCACGTCCGATAGGGGGCCTCAATTTGTCTCGGAGCTTTGGTCAGCCATGGCCAGCAGCTTAGGGGCGACAATTCACCGCACCACCGCTTATCACCCTCAGGCTAATGGGTTATGCGAGCGTTTTCACAGATCTTTAAAGGCCGCCCTCAGAGCCTCACTAACGGATACAAATTGGGTAAATAAACTTCCCTGGGTTTTATTGGGGTTGCGTGCTGCGCCCAAAGAGGATCTAGACGCCGCTCCAGCAGAATTAGTTTTTGCACAACCTCTCAGGCTCCCGGGTGAATTTTTACCAGAGAACCCAGAGCCAGGGCATCTCCCTGCCCCGAGGTTTTTAGGCAGCAACGGACCGGACTCTCTCCCCGGACCGGCACATCACTCTTTTCCACGGGTTTTTGTCCCACAAGCTTTAAAGAACGCTGAATTCGTTTTTGTTAGGCATGAAGCTTTAAAACCAACTTTCCGCCCACCATACGATGGGCCATTCAGAGTGCTGGAACCTGGTGATAAACACTTTGTGCTTGATTTTGGGGATAGAAAAGAAACAGTCAGCATTGACAGACTTAAACCTGCCTTCTTGTTGAGAGACGAGCCTGCACGGTTGGCGAGAGCACCTCGGCGGGGTAGACCCCCCAAGAGAAAAGACTCAGCCCCCCTGCAGGGAACAAATAACCACTCTCCTTCCCAAGCTGCAGATTCCTTGCAGGAAGGTCCCAGCAGGACGCCCAAGCGGACCCACAGCAGATTCGGGAGAAGATTAAAACCCAGACGGCACAGAGACTGATGCAAACTACTCAACAGTTGTTCACTAATTGTGCTGTAACAGTTTAGGACTGACTTGTGATTTTACTATGCTGTTATGATTACCACTGAACTCTCTTAGGAGCATGGCTGCTGGAAAATTTCTTCTGTGGCAAGAGGTGTAGCAGTTAGTATGTCATAATAATTATCTTAAACTGTGAATTTTTCTATTGTCCTTTTCTTAGTCGTTTGGGGGGGGGGCTGTGGTCTATATTAATCATATATTCCATAACCTACATATGTTTAAGCATGTGAGAATGTTTGGTGATTACATATGTAAGGCCACTTCACACCTCAGAACAGGACAAAGAGTCTCAACCGCCAGTGAAGATCAAAGAGCATCCGAGGCACTGCGGTGGAGACCGGATGGGTTGCCCTGACCCCCCAGGGCCAGGCGGAGGAGTACGAAGACAATGGGGGGATTAAGATAATGAGGGATGTCAGCTTTTGATATGCATGTCTTTTGTTATGTGCGAGTATAAGTTCGTAGAGCCGAAGGTGTTCGCTCTCTTTCCTTCTTCTGCTGCTGCACCTAGATGAGACTTGTTAGAGGAGCTGATAATAAACTTTGGTTTATATATCACATCGCCTCGTTCTTTCAAGCTCTTCTACAGTCTTTACCTTTTTGGGAATTGTCTGTCTTTCTATATTAAATGTGCTGTGGTGAACCCTGCACTTAAATCCTCGTTATTTCATCCTCCCTCTCCATGCCCTGCGTAAGAGCGCACGGAAGGTCATGATGAATGGATTTACATGCAGGATTCACCAGATAATACATAATACATAAATACATAAAGATAATACATAATAAACCCAATGCCTGAGCCACAGAAAATACACTGCTATCATTTTATTGAAAAATTGTGTTTAAATAAATTATATTTATGAACAAATAATTTGTTGCAATATCTGTAACAAAAGCATAACTCTTGGTGTTCCCCTGCTGTGTGTTTGTTGCTGCTGCTGTGGTGGACATGTGTGCCTTTCCACCGTCACTCTTTGAGAGTGACTCGCTTTGCACGATGCCTGCTTGGCACGGCTCAAACCTATACGGTCTGATGCCCCCAGATTCTTCATTGTCATCCCATTCTTCGGAACTATAATCATCTGAAGATTGGACAACACAAACCAATTCCAGACTACATGTGCTGGAACCATCGTCAATGTCTTCTACCGCTTCCATCCTGTGTGTACAATGGGCAGCCAAGCGCTGTGTTCTGTTGATGACGTTACAACATGGCCGGGGGGTTTTCCAGCCACTGACGCACTTGGTGACATAGCGCTCATGAAAACGTTAGATATTCGCGTGAAAAAAAGCCTGTTTGACTTAGAACTGCACAGACCAACCTATTTCGTCATCTTGTATTTTGTGTTGAAAAATTAGATGAAGTTAAAAATGTGTCATCAGACCTTTAACTGAAAACCAAACTATGCAGGCTGACAATTAAATCCTCATATTTGGGGAAATAGCCCACTTTGAAATAAATAAATTATAACAGTCGTAGGATATCAAAAAAGAAAGAACTAATTTCAAAAAAGACCACTTAAGCTATTCAGTTAAATCCAGTTCAGGGTAATGTAAGAGACTACTTCATTTTTTTTTTTTTTTAATTTTCAGCCAGGTACAGCAATCAACAAACCCAGCCACATTGGGGGGCGGGGGGGTGGGGTTCAGTGTACTCCTAGTGCCGGTCCCAAGCCCGGGTAAATGGGGAGGGTTGTGTCAGGAAAGGCATCCGACGTTAAACCTTTGCCAAATCAAACGTGGATCTTGACGAATGACACTTTCATAGCAGATTGGTCGAGGCCCAGGTTAACAACAACCACCATTGGTGCTGTTAACCGACAGGTTGCCGGTGGAAATTGGGCTTCTGTTGGTCAAAGATTAAGTTGGAGGAGAGGGGGAAGGTGTGTTAGGAGGGAGAGAGAGAAAAGGAAAGGTAGACGTGTGGAGGTGAGAGTAGGGATGTTAAATGTAGGGACTATGACTAGTAAAGGCAGAGAGTTAGCTGATATGATGGAGGGAAGAAAAGTAGATATACTGTGATCAAGAAACCAGATGGAAGGGAAGCAAGGCTAGGTGCATTGGAGGTGGATTTAAACTGTTCTGCCATGATGTAGATAGGAAGAGAAATGGAGTAGGAGTAATCTTGAAGGAAGAGTATGTGAAGAGTGTTCAGGAGGTAAAGAGGGAGTCAGACAGAATCATGAGTTTGAAGCTAGGGGTCAAAGGTGTGATGTTGAATGTTGTCAGTGAGTATGCCCCACAAAATGGATGTCAGGTAGAAGAGAAAGAGGAATTCTGGAGTAAGCTGGATGAAGTGGTAGAGAGTGTTCCCAGGGAGGAGAGAGTGGTGATTGGAACAGACATTAATGGACATATAGGTGAAGGGAACAGAGGTAATGAGGAGGTCCTGGGTAGGTATGGTCTTAAGGAGAGAAATGTGAAAGGACAGATGGTTGTGGATTTTGCTAAAAGGCTGGAAATGGCTGAGGTGAACACATACTTCAGGAAGAGAGAGGAACAGGGGCTTCAGACTGGGGAGGAAAAAGGTACTCTTTACCCAGGGCCCACTGCAAGGAGGGGCCCACAAAAAGCCTGGAATGAAAACATTTTTCTGTGTTGCATTCTTTTAATTTCTAATTAATTAATGCCATAGTAAAATTCATCCTGGCTGAATGAAATGTTTGAGAAACTGAATTTTGCATTAACAGTAGTGATTGATGTTCTCTGAGGCCCATCACCCCTTTAAAAATTTGCAAAATACTTGAGTAGGCACATCTGCACCTGGTTGATTCAACTGCAAGTCACACAGCAACCTGCAGGCTGCAGCTCGTCTGCTTCCTCAGCGAGGTTAGTGCATCATTACCCTAAACCTCACCTTTTATATTTATTTATTGCTTTGTGAAAGTACACGCTGTAGGTGATTTGTTATTTTTTAACAAGGGGCTGTGGGTGATAGTCATAGTAAGCATTTGGTAGAGCTACAAAGGTATAAATGTAGTTTCAGTACAAATTTGCAAGAATAAAGGGGCATAATGATATGGTATGATAAAATATGGTAATTTACAACTTAAAAAGTCATATAGTTTTTACTATAAACAAGTCCCAATTTTATGAGAAAAACCATTCGATTTTCATGAGAAAAACCAGAGCTTTCAAATGGAAAAACACCCTCCCCCCGCTGACACACATTTCTAAGAAAAAAATCTGAAATTTACAACGTAAAGCCACAAATTTGCAAGAAAAAAAAGTTTTTCTGAAACATTTTAATATAGCGGCAGCAGAGTGGTTAGCACTGTGGCAACACAGCAACTCACCCTTGGCTGGGGGATCCTGGGTTCGATCCCAGCCCCCAACCAACAGTGATCTGTGTGGAGTTTGAAAGTTCTCCCCATGTCTGTGTGGGATTTCTCCGGTTTCCTCCCACATGCCAAAAATACGCAAGTTAGGTTAATTGGCATCAAACTGGGGATTCTAAATTGTCTTTAGGTATGACTGTGAGAGTGAATGGTTGTCTGTCTCTCTGTGATGGACTGGAGATCTGTCCAGGGTGTACCCTGCCTCTCGCCCAAAGATGCTGGGATAGGCTCCAGCTCCCCCGTGACCTGAAAAGGATTAAGTGTAAGAAGATTGATGGATGGATTTTAATATAGCCTATATACGTGTGTGTGTGTGTGTGTATATGTATATATATATATATATATATACGTATATATGAACCTTTTTCTCTTATAAACATCCAAGTTTCTCACCATTTAGTGAGGTTTTTGTTGTAAACATTTTTCTTGGAAAATTAACTTTTTTTCAAAATACATTTGCAACTTTTTCCTGATAAATGTATTACTCTTTTTCTGATAAATTAGCCATGTTTTATGATAAACATAAAACTGGAGTGGTGGCCTTGTTGGTAGAGTATCCACCCCACAGCTGGGAGGTTGTGGGTTCAAATCCCAGTTGGGTCATACCAGTGACCATATAAAAAAATGATACTTTTTGCCTTCCAGCTTGGTGCTCAGTCTAATAGAACGGGGAAAGGAAAGTTAACGCACAGAGCTGCCAGAAGACTGACCCGCCACTGTAGCTTTCATTACTCACAGTAGCTATGTGGCCTCGGGTCAGTGAAATGGAAATAGGCGCCACCACAAGGTGTCCCACATGCTGCGGAAAGGATTAACAAACTTAACTTATGATAAACATGTTACCTTTTCTATAAAACTTGCAACTTTTTTGTTGAATTTTCATTATTTTTCTTGTCCATTAGCTCCTCTCCTCTCACTGATAAACTAAGTTTCCTTGTATAAACTATCCTTAAAGTCTTTATGGGGATGGAGGGGGGCAAGTTAACAGAGGGGAGGATTTTGGCTCATTTTGCTGACAAGGGGAATAGACTATTTAATTTTTTAAAAAAATATTTATTTATTTACTTTAATAGAGGTTTAATATTTTATTCAGTGAAAAACAAGCCTTTTCATATTTTTGCAAAGATTTTTTGTATTTTGGACAGATTTATTTTTCAATGGAAGCGGCCCATTTTTTGTCATGACTTTTCATAATTAATGATGGAGACCATGGTCTCTGTGTAAGTTGATAATTTTGTAAAAGTCTGTGGGGTATTAAATATGTCCACGAATGTATAGGTATTAAAATAAAATAGCTATACCAAACAACTACAGTAAAATTTGCACTACTGTATGCAAATTTCCTTTTTTCATTATTTAGGAATGGGTTTTTTTGGGGGGGGGGGGGTTTGACCACCTGCCCCTCAAAATGTCTGTGTACATGACAGTGTATTGATCTCAACTGGAAACTGGGTTTGCTAAAGATGCTCAACTAGCCAAAAAAATTATAGTATTAAGACCAATGGAATAGAAAATAAATAAATAAATAGAATAGGCTTTATTGTCATTGTACAGTAGTACAGTACAACAAAACTATTGGTGCTCCACCAGGCTACTGCGCAATAAAGAGAGAAGGATTAGATAAAACACGGTTACAGAGCACACGATTAAACACGTGACTGAAATAAAAATAAAATAAAAATAAAAATGGCCCAGGATTATGGCAATATGCACAGGTATGGTAGTGGCTATGCGGGTGGAACTACAGTCATGTAAAAAAATTAGGACACCCTGTGTAAACCTGTGTGCATTTTTAACATATTTGGATATATGAATATTTAATATCAACATTAAAAATACTGGGAGATTCATATAATACAACTAAACAATTAAAAATGAATTCAAGATTTTTTTTCAAATTTTCTGTAAAATGTAATTCTTAGCAAATAGTGAGGAATAAATTAAGACACCCCCCATCTTTTTTAGGACACCCCAACATTCATTCCCACTTAAAATGAATGTTAAAAATGCAAATAAAAACACAAACAAGGTTAGACATAGATATGTGAACATTTATTAAGAACTGAATATTTAAAGGGTTGTCCTAATTTTTTCACGACTGTATGTACATCAGAGTGCAGACACATAATTGAACACCCAATTGAGTAAAATGGCCCAAGGATTATGGAAAATATACACAATAGCAGTTTCATGGATGGGTCAGTGAACATGAAAGTATGGAGTGTAAAGACAGGTGAGTTATTATGATAATTTAAAGGTCCTCAGTTCTGAGCATGTGAGCATTTGGAGGGAGGGGGTGGGGCCTTTGACTACTTGCAGTTCGGATGGCCCAGGGGAAGAAACTGTTTTTCAGTCTGGAGGTGTGGGACCTGATTGATCTCAACTGTCATTCAGAGGGAAGCAGGCCGAACAGGTGGTGGGTGGGATGTGAGGGGTCTCCTGTAATGGCCTTGATCCTTCTGAGACAGGAGGATTTGAAGATGCCTTCCAGGGAGGGCAGAGGGCCGCCGCTAATTTTTTGGGCGGTGTTGAGGACCCTCTGCACAGCCTTCCTGTTCTTGTCCATGGAGCTGGCATACCACACACACAGACAGTAGGTGAGCACGCTCTCCACTGAGCAATGATAGAAGGCCAGCAGCAACTTCTGGTCCAGGTTGTTCTTCCTCAGGACACAGAGGAAGTGCAGCCGCAACTGGGCTTTTTTCACCAGTGCCTTAGTGTTGCCAGTCCAGGAGAGGTTAGAGGAGATGTGGGTGCCCAGGTACCTGAAGGTGGGGACGTTTTCCACGCGGTCGCCATTTCTGAGGAGGGGGTGGTGGTCCTGTCTGTTCTTCCTGAAGTCCAGTATGAGTTATTTGGTTTTTTGGACATTCAATTTCAGGTTGTTTGCTTGGCACCACAGCAGCAGATTCTACTACCTCCGCCCTGTATGCCTTCTCATCATCATCGGTGATGAGCCCAACCAAGTTACAGAAGGAAGAAGGTGGCACAGAGTTCAGGAAGGAGTTAAAAACAGATCTCGTTCTTCTATTAAGACAAAGTAAAGAGTTGTTTCATACCTCTGACATGTTTCGACTGTCATCTGCAGTCTTCTTCAGAAAATGTTGTCTGTGACGTGTCACATCAGCTGTTTATCCTTTCCGTAGGCATGGCCGACCTGACAGATTTGACAGATCTGCCAGGTCGGTCATGTCTCCCGCTGTGTATTCATCTCTGGAGGAGAGAGTCCCAGGTGTGTGAGAGCATGAAGGCTCCATCATCTCGGTTCATGGTGTTGTGGGCTCGCTTCCTGATTTTAATTGCTCCTTTGATCCAGCATTTGTGTTTCTTGTCCTCTGATCCAATTATTTTTGTGTTGTTTCAGTCCTTGATGTGGTTGTTTATCTTGCAGTGGTCTGATATTGCTTATTTGCGGTTTTCCTGTTCTGTCTTTTCTTTTTGAGTTCTTGTGAGTTGCCCTCCCGATTCTTATTCACATTCTTTTTGGTGTTCCCTTTTCCATGTTGTGAACGTCCTCACCATTTCTCCTATGTATGTTTTTCCACATGATTTGCATACTATTTCATATAATACATTGCATTTTTTATTTTGTTTTATTTTGTTCTTGGAGTGAACCAAAAGCTGCTGCAGTTTTGTGTGGGGTTTTATTGCTGTTTATTCCGTGTTTTTTCAGGATTCTTTGTATGGGTTCAGTTATTCCCCGGATGTATGGTAGGGTCACTATGTTTTTATTGTGTTTGGTGTGTGTGTTTTTTTTTCCTTTTTGTTTTTGTTCTTGGTCTTTGTATTGGACTTGACATTTTCCTTTGTTTATTGCCCATGTTGGGTATTGACAGTCCGTGAGTGCATGTTGTATGTGCTGTTCTTCCTTATGCCCTCTTTGTCTGTGATGATGGTAGTACGTTCAAATAATGTCTTCACAACTGATAGTTTGTGTGCCATGGGATGTTTGGATGTCCACAGCTGGTATTGGTCCTTTTGTGTTGGTTTCCTGTATACTGTAATTTTGATGCTGCTTTCGTCCTTATGGTGGATTTTTATGTCTAGAAAGTTTATGGTCCAGTATGTTTCTTCTTCAAGTGTGAAATTGATGTTTCCAGTCCTGTCTATAGTATTCAGGTGGTCTGTAAGTTCTTGTGTGTGTCCATGTTTTTATTTTTTCCAGTATGTTATCCACATAGTATCTTCTCCAGAATGTGGGTCTGCATGATGTGGGGGCTGTGTTGATGAGTCTGATTTCCAGGTTTTCTATGAAAAAGCTGCTCATTATTGCAGAAAGTGGGTCTCTCATTGCAAATCCTCCTTTTGGTCTGTACAGTATATTTTGTTTTTGAATTGGAAGTAGGTGGACTTGGCAGCAAACTGTAAGAGCTGTGATATGTCATTAACTGTAAGGCTTGTGTGTGTGTTTGAGCATTTTCCATATTGAGGCATGCCTGTACAATTTGTAAAATGACATCAGTGGGTTTTTTGTAAATAGTAACACCACATCATGAGAAATGAATATCTCGTCTATTTCCACTTTTGGGTTGTTGAGTTCATGTGCCACTTCTTTTGAGTTTTTATAGTGAATATTCTTAGTCCAAGGATGGGTTTGATGATTTATACTAGTGCTTTTGATAGATTATAGGTGACTGAATCAATACTGTCTACTATGGGGTGTAGTGGAGTGTCTTTCTTATGTATTTTTGGTGTGCCAAAAATCTGGGGGGATGATCCTTGCAGTAGGTGTCAAATGGTCATGTTCACTCTGAGTTATTTTATGAGCTTCCAGCAGGGGTCTGAGTAGGGCCTTTAGAGTTCTTTTCTTTTCTTCTGTGGGATCTTTTTTGAGGATTTTATATGTATCTTTATCTGCTAACATGTTTTCCATCTGTATTTCATCTGGGACAGCTCGGTGGAATAGTGGTTAGCACTTTGGCCACACAGTAAGAAGGTCATGGGTTCGATCCCACCTTCTGACCATCAGTGACCCTTCTGTGTGGAGTTTGCATGTTCTCCCCATGTCTGCGTGGGTTTACCCTGGGTACTCCAGTTTTCTCCCACAGGCCAAAAAACGTGCAAGTTAGGTTGATTGGAGACTCTAAAGTGGCCCTGTGTGTGAATGGTGATGGGATTGGCACCACACCGTGGCTGCCTCATCCATCCACATGGATGCTCTGAATTTCCCTCTGAGATTGATAAAGTATATAAATAAAAAAAATGTTTCTTTGTCCATGATAACTGTGGTCCTGCCTTTATCCGCTGGTAATATAGATATTGAGTAATCCGTCCTGAGTGCATCTTTTTCTTAGGTTCTGGTCATATTTCTTTCTGGTAATTTGGCTGATTTTAATACTCTCACTACGGCATTTCGTATTTCTACAAACACAAATGCTGGATCAAAGAAGAAATTGAAATCAGGAAGCAAGCCCACAACACCATGACTCGAGATGACTGAGCCTTCATGCTCTCACACACCTGGGACTCTCTCCTCCAGAGATGAATACACAGCGGGAGACATGACCGACCTGGCAGATCTGTCAAATCTGTCAGGTTGGTCAAGCCTACAGAAAGGATAAAACAGCTGATGTGACACATTATGGATGTCAGATGACGTTTTCTGAAGAAGACTGCAGGTAACAGTCGAAACATGTCAAAGGTATGAAACAACTCTTTACATTGTCTTAATAGAAGAACAAGATCAGTTTTATCACTAAGAAGACAAAATGAACCTGTTTGAGATATCAGGAAGGAGTTGATACAGGCTCTGCCAATTAACCTAACTTGCATGTTTTTGGCATGTGGGAGGAAACCGGGGAAATCCTGGAGTAAACCCACGCAGACATGGGGAGAACATGCAAACTCCACACATATCACTGTTGGTTGGGGGCTGGGATCGAACCCAGGATCCCCCGGCCAAGGGTGAGTTACTTTGCTGCCACAGTACTAACCACTTCGCACCGCGCTGCCCCTGTACATTTTTTCCTCTGTAAGATGAGACTTTTTTTCTCATCAGTTTTCTTTTTCTCCTTTTTTTCTGATGAGAACAAGGGGCCCTTGTTCATCCTAAAGTGGTGTGAAAAAGTGTTTGCACCCTTCCTGATTTCTCAATTTTTAGATGTTTGTTGCACTTAAATGTGTCAGGATTTGCCCCTCGGGGAAGAGAGAAAAACCCACGCGCTGGACTGTGAAGTTGTGAGATTTATTGGAAACAGAAGGTGCACAGAACAACTCAAAAACACGAGAGGAATAACCCATTAATGAGATGAAAACAGAGATGCTAGAGGTTTCTTCCTGTTAAATGGGAGTTTTTCCTCTCCACCCTCGCTAAGTGCTTGCTCACAGGGGATCATCTGATTGCTGGGTCTTTCTGCAATTGTGGGGTTTTCCCTGCATTTGGTAGTGCTATGAGATGACTTTTGTTGTGATATGGCGCTATATAAATAAAGCTGAATTGAATTGAATTGAACACATTTACACTTATGTTTAGGAGAAATCACAAAAGTCACAAAAGTCAAGACCACAGCGAGGACAGCCAAGCCCAGCGGTCTTAAATAAGGCATAACATAATATGCCACAGGTGTTGATACCAGAGCGGGCATGAGAAAACACTGATTGATAATCTGGGTCAGCTGGGAGAGATGAGAGAGGAGCGACTGGATTTGACAGCTGACAGGGCCACGCTCACATAGAGCACAAAACTGGAAACGTGACCTGACAGCTGTCAACCCCGAGAAAGAACACCACAGTAAGAATATAAAGAATAGACATCACCAAATGCAGACTGATAAATAATTACAAATTGATACAAAACATAAGCGTAACAAAACTGAAACATAAACAGAAAAATAGAAAACAGTATGAGAATACCAAAACCCAAAAAGCACAAAATACAACAAATATATAAATACAGAGAAAAAGCCACGAGACATAGCATGGTGGAACCTCCAGTGCCCAGCTTGTGACAGAGTCCCCCTTTCAAGGGTGGAACCCAGACACCCCAGGGTAACACCAAAAGATAAAGAAAGAACCCCCCCTCCCTAACAGGAGTACAACAATAGCCCACCCAGGGTGGGTGGTGGGGGGAACAGGCTAGGAGAGAATGAAAAAACCCCACTCAGGACCCACACCAGGCAAACCCTCAACCCCCTTAAGCCCCTTGGACTGAGGAGCTGAACAGTTCAGGCGGGCACCAGAGTCCCAGGCCTGCCAGATGGCATGACGGAACGAGTTGGGTGGCCACCCAGAGAACGTGGGCCACCCAACTCTGTGGCACAGTCTGTCAGGTGGCCTACCTGAGTTTTTCAACCACCTGAACAGAAGAGGTGGTCCAGGAGGCGGCTGCCTGATGGGAAGGGCAAATAGTGAGCAGGAAAGGCGAGTCGGAGAAACCATGACGACCTCAGGGAGAGGAGAGGGAACCATGACAGCATCGGGCAAAGAAGAGGGGATCACGACGGTGTCTGGCAAAGGAGGGGGAACCACAATGCCCTTGGACTGGCCAGCAGGACCCTCGGTGGTCCTGGACTGGGACATTGCAGCACCTGCGGTGACTCCGGGCTGGAGCGGAGCTGCACCCGTGGTGACTCTGGTCTGGAGCGGAGCTACACCCGCGGTGGCTCCGGGCTGGAGCGGAGCTGCACCCGTTGTGGCTCCGGGCTGGAGTGAAGCTGCGTCTGCGGATGTCCCAGACTGGGCCAAAGCTGCACCCACACTGGCCCCTGGCCCACTAATGCCCATGGCGGGCCCACACTGGATCACAGCACCCAAGTTAGTTTTAGGCTGGGGCGCAGCACCTATGACAGTCCCCGACTGGGACAAAGCACCCACAAAAACCCGAACTGAGGAGGAGCTGCACCCACGACGATCTCATGACTGGCGCCTAGCGGCTGCCCCGGCCTTGGATGCGCTCTGCAGAGAGTGCCCAAATGCCAAGTCACGTTTCATTACCTTGTATTCATACATGTGTAATGACAATAAAGTTGAATCTCAATCTCAATCTCAATCATACAGGGAAGCAGCACCCGTGGAGGTCCCAGGCTGGGACGGAGTGCCCGCGATGACCTCAGCAGGAGTAGCTGGAACCATGATGATCTCAGGTGGTGAGGCCGGGCCCACAGAGACCTCTGGCAAAGCTGGACAAACCTCAGTGACCCTGGGGGAAGGCTCAGAAAAAGAGAACAGAGACACAGGGTCAGGGCCACTGGCGGCAGTGGAGCGCGGCAAGGTGAGCTCAGGTACAGCTGGCGGCTGCACCCTGCTCTCCCCCACCAAGAGCCAGACAAGATCTCTCCAAAATAGAGTCAACAATGACAAAGGACAGCACTTGCCTGATCTCAAGCGCCACCGCCGTCCAGGACTCCATCGATCCAGGCAACGATGTTTCGGTGGTTCCTATGGTGGCCCAGCTCAAACTCTGCTTTGGCAGCCCCAGCAGCAGGCATGATGGTTGATGCAGTCTCGGGACCCCCAGGCGAAATGACCCATGCAGGTGAGTTGTCCGGCGTGGCAGCTGGGGGTTGGCTCACTGCTGGTTCTGATTCCGCATAGTCGATGCCAGGGGATGGTTTGCTGTCACCGCCGGCTTGGGGTCACTGGAAGCGCTCTCCCTCTGTCCAGACTGTGACTGCGGGGCTGGGGCCAGATCCTCCAGGGCTTCAGGTTCCTCCATCTTCCGGCGGCTTAATCCCAGGGCCGGCGGACACTCAAGGATGATAGGAGGAGACATGGAGAAGGTAGTCGAGAAATTAATAGCTGCAGCAGGCAGTGAGGGCTTAGGGGACTGCAAACCCTTAGCCTCACTACCGGGAATCAGGCAAGGGACATTTTCATAAGATGTTGAAAAATGAAAAGACACTTGCCTGTTTTCCCGGAGTACGATGTTTGCTGCTGGAGACGGTCTGAAGTCACCCCTCTCCATGGCTATGGTGGCCATGAGCCCCTCAGTGGATCATGGAGGAGCCACCCCTGTCAACACAGAGACGGGCAGAGCCAGGAAGGATGCAGCGGGCCTCTCAGCAGCGAGAGGAATCGCCTAGGGGAAGCAGGAAACAGCAGCTGTAGCGAGAGAGGGAGCTGACGATTCAACCGGAGAAAAAAGGCACAGAGGGCGCACTGCTGCGGAAGTCGTCTGCCTCAGTAAAGAAGAAACAGCTGCCTGAGAGGTGGAGGCATTCCTCCGGCGGGATTCCCTGGATGGCGGCGTTCTGGAGCAGGTGAAGCGGGAATGGGAATGGGAACGGTTGCTGGAGACTGGTGAGGCACTGATACTTCAGAGGCCCGGCAACACCTCCCCTTTGGCGCGGCCCCAGGTTTCCTCGTGGAGTTCCTCACCATCTCTCTGTTCTCTGGTTGCAGCGCCACCACCAGAGAAATCCTCTTCACACCTTCAGCATGCTCCAGAAGCTGGGGACACCAGCGAGCAGCTGCCTCCGCAAGGCCCAGGTACCATAATGCGTCCTTTGGGGAAAAACTGGTGTGCGCTGCGGAGATTAGCCCATCAATCTCCATGATCTCCTTTGCAGCACTCCTACCCCAGGCTCATCGGGTAACTGCACCCACCTGCAGAGTCCGACATCATACACTCCAGGGAAACAGGTGAATGAAAAAAAAAAGGAAAACGAAAACCCACAGCTCACAGCAACTGGGTCTATTACTGGTCGCAATCTTCTGTCAGGATTTGCCCCTCGGGGCAGAGAGAAAGATCCATGCACTGGACTGTGAAGTTGTGAGATTTATTGGAAACAGAAAGTGCACAAAACAACTCAAAAACACGAGAGGAATAACCCGTTAACGAGACGAAAACAGAACACGTTTACACTTGCGTTTAGGAGAAATCACAGAAGTCACAAGAGTCAAGACTGCAGCGAGGACAGCAAAGCGCAACGGTCTTAAATAAGGCATAACATGATATGCTGCAGGTGTTGATACCCGAGTGGGCAGGACTGACTGATAATCTGGGTCAGCTGGGAGAGATGAGAGAGGAACAACTGGGCTTGACAGCTGACAGGATGACCCCCACACAGAGCACAAAACCGGAAACGCCACCTGACATCTGTCAACCCCGAGAAAGAACACCATAGTAAGAATACAAACAATAAACATCACCAAATGCAGACTGATAAATAATTACAAATTGATACAAAACATGAGCGTGACAAAACAAACATAAACAGAAAAATAGAAAACAGTATGAGAATACTGAAACCCAAAAAGCACAAAATACAACAAATATATAAATTCAGAAAAACACCATGGGACTGAGCATGGCTGAACCTCCAGTGCTCAGCTCATGACAAAATGTTTCAGATCATCAAACAAATTTAAATATTAGACAAAGTAACACAAGTAAACACAAAATGCAGTTTTTAAATGAAAGTGTTTATTATTAAGGGAAAATAAAATCAAAACCTACATGGCCCTGTTTGAAAAAGTGATTGCCCCCTAAACTTAATAACTGGTTGGGCCACCCTTAGCAGCAACAACTGCAATCAAGTGTTTGTGATAACTGGCAATGAGTCTTTTACAGCGCTGTGGAGGAATTTTGGCCCACTCATCTTTGCAGAATTGTTGTAATTTAGCCATATTGGAGGGTTTTTGAGCATGAACCGCCTTTTTAAGGTCATGTCACAGCATCTCAGTTGGATTCAGGTCAGGACTTTGACTAGGCCATTCCAAAGTCTTCATTTTTTTTTCTTAAGATATTCAGAGGTGGACTTGCTGGTGTGCTTCAGATCATTGTCCTGCTGCAGAACCCAAATGCACTTCAGCTTGAGGTCACGAACAGATGGCCGGACATTCTCCTTCAGGATATTTTGGTAGACAGCAGAATTCATGGTTCCATTTACCACAGCAAGTCTTCCAGGTCCTGAATCAGCAAAACAGCCCCAGACAATCACACTACCACCAACATATTTTATTGTTGGTATGATGTTCCTTTTCTGAAACGCTGTGCTACTTTGATGCCAGATGTAATGGGACACACATCTTCCAAAAAGTTCAACTTTTGTCTCGTCAGTCCACAGAATATTTTCCCAAAAGTCTTGGGGATCATAAAGTAGTTTTCTGGCAAAACTGAGACGGACCTTTATGTTCTTTTTGCTCAGCAGTCTTTTTTGTCTTGGAACTCTGCCATGCAGGCCATTTTTGCCCAGTCTCTTTCTTATGGTGGAGTCATGAACACTGACCTTAACTGGGGCAAGTGAGGCCTGCAGTTCTTTGGATGTTGTTGTGGGGTCTTTTGTGAACTCTTGGATGAGTCATCACTACACTCTTAGAGAAATTTTGGTCAGCCGGCCAATCTGGGGAAGGTTCACCACTGTTCACCACTGTTCCATGTTTTGGCCATTTATGGAAAATGGCTCTCACTGAGTCCCAAAGCTTTAGAAATGGCTTTATAACTTTTTCCAGACTGATAGATCTCAATTACTTTGTTTCTCAATTTTTCCTGAATTTCTTTGGATCACAGCATGATGTCTAGCTTTTGAGGATCTTTTGGTGTACTTCATTTTGTCAGGCAGGTCCTATTTAAGTGATTTCTTGATTGAGAACAGATGTGGCAGTAATCAGGCTTGGGCGTGGCTAGAGAAACTGAACTCAGCTTTCCAAAGATGTGATAAACCACAGTTAATTTATGTTTTAACGGGGGGGAATCATTTTTTCACACAGGGCCATGTAGGTTTGGATTTTTTTTTCTCCTTAAGAATAAACACCTTCATTTAAAAACTCCATTTTGTGTTTACTTGTGTTATCTTTGTCTAATATTTAAATTTGTTTTATGATCTGAAATATTTAAGTGTGACATACAAAAAAATGAGAAATCAGGAAGGGGGCAAACACTTTTTCACACCACTGTATGTTTTAAGATGTTTTAAGTATGCATTTAAAAGTAACGTGAAAGTTACTTTTCCAACTAACTAGTTACTTTAGTCATGCAGTATCTGGTAAGTAGCTCAGTTACTTTTGAAAAGAAATAACTAGTAACTGTAACTAGTTACTATATTTTAATAACTTGCCCAACACTGGCAGCAAGTTTGGTTGATTAAGATAAGATAAGCCTTTATTAGTCCCACAATGAGGAAATTACAGGATTGCAGCACCAAAGAGATAACAGCACTCAGATCAATAGTAAATAAGATGCTGTATGTAATCCCCCCTAAAATGTGACAGCTCAGAAGAAAAAAGAAATCTCCTCATTACGAAATTTACTGTTCTTAATTTTCTGCTCAGTGCATAATCATTCTCCAGGATTTATTGGTTCAGCTTCCATTGTGGGGAATCAAAAAACACTGATGTCAAAAAGTAAAGGACATTTAATGGGATTTTATGTTATTTTAATGGAGATAGTTGTAACAGTCAATATATAATCACCCTTCATTTTATTTATATGATGATCCACTAAATAGTTTTTTTTATTCCATCCACATTCTCATTTTAATTGCGGACTTACTGTTGGAGTCTATAGATAGGCATTATTGTATTATTTTTTTCGAGGAATGAATGAATGAACAGGGAGCCTGTGTGTGTTTTGGGGAGGGTGTGGATCATGGGGGAGGTGGTGGGATAGGCTACTGTCTGTCTGGAGATTTTAACTACAGACCTTTTCTGTGAAAACATAAGATAAGATAAGATAAGATAAGCCTTTATTAATCCCACAATGGGGAAATTCCAGGATTGCAACAGCACAGGGATAGCAACACTCAGAGCAACAATCAGAAGGCAAGAAAAAAGCAAGCAAGCAAGAGCAGCTAATATACATATGTACATATTACTATAAAATGTATATACACACACACAGACACACAGTGCAGAGCATTGTAGCTGGATGGAATAAATATATGAATAAATAAACACACAGTGCGGAGCACACTTATGTGTGTTGAGTCATCATATCACATCATCGTATCTCATGTCCATTTGTGCTCATGCATCCCAATAAATGAAACACACTCAGCTGGTGTTTTCTGCTCAAGTGAGAGTGTTAAACTATTTGACAGAACAGGGTTTTTCACTACACAGAGGAAAAAGAATGCTGCAGTACCATTTTGCCCTACCCGGAAAACAGCTGCTCTTTCTCCCAGGAGAAGAAAGGTATTTGTGCACAAACCCCATATTCATTATCTAATGACGACCATTTTTACAATGTTAACGTCATTCACTGTCATTCTTTTAAAACAATGATTCAAAATGAAAATATCCCGACAGTTGTTTTAAAATTAAATCTACAATTTTGCATTCACCACAACAGATCAATAGAATAGTGCTGTAATAAAAGCCAAAGGTGCTGCAAGAAAGTATTAGTTTAAGCGTGTGCATATTCATGCAACCAGGTTATTGTAAGTTTTTATTTTTCCTAGGTTATAGTTCGTAAGTTGTCCGATAATCCTCTGGTTATTGTATCACCCGCACTACCTCCCGAGCCACTCCATTTTTCTTTTACATCTTCATTGACTGATTTCTCAAAAAGTGGAGGCAGCGAAAATATTAATGTCTAAATTTAAAGAACCCAGGGCCCCACCCACAGTACTACAACTTTAATGCTGGTTTATTACCTTTTAATTAAACTAGTGCATGCCTGTAGAAAGCAAGTATTCTTGTCTGAAAACAGATAGCCCAGCTAGGCTTTGCAGGCCAAAATGTAGACTGTGTTTGAAAGCGGAATACAGAGGTGTAGTCTATACTGTATGTAGGCAGTCACAAGTGTTAGACTCTGACAAACATAAGAGGGACTGAACGCTAAGATTTATTTGATTGTCTGAATATTAATTACAGAATTATTGAAAATGAATCGTACATCCAATATTAGTGACTGTTTAAGAACCCTTGTTTGTTTGTCAGATCTATTTGTGTGATCTTTTATGACTGATATTCATAAATGTCGTATCTTGTACTTTGGAGAATGGGAGTTGTTCAGTCGTCATTATACTTGTTTTAGTTTACATGTGTAGTTTATAGTGTATTGTCAATAAACTCATGCAGTACAACAGGACACATTTACAAATATTTGAGACTCATTGTACTGCATCCTTTTATATTTTAGTGTTACTATAAGTACAAAGCACCAAACATTATTATACACAGCAGAATGACCCGTTTGGCTGCAGCTGTTGCATCAGTAGCCATGTTTACGTGGACACCATGGACACAAGTAACCAGATTAAAAGCTTGATTGGAATAAAAATGCTTCATGTAAACACGCCAATCTGAATATTCTGACCCGATCACATTCATTCTGATCAAAATTTCCTTCCGATTGAGATGGGTGGGTTATGCCAATTGCTAATCCGATTGGTGAGCATATAAACACTTATTCCGAAGTTTGGGTAGAAAATATGTTTACTGCACAAGTCTGTACATCAGCCACACATTGACGTGACGTATTTCCGCCTTTACAGCAGCTAACGGAAGACATGGCGGGAGTAAAACAGAACTGGTCTGGATTGTCCTGCTGTCTCCCTCGGTTCGTCATATGCAGAAGTATGTATTACTGGGCTTGTAGCTTCATTAAGGAGACCAGCAGAAGCAAAAGTACAGTCTGAATAACACAATACAGGTCCATTTCAAAAAGAGAAAGACATGAAGCAGGGTTTGTTTACATCGGAAGTTGCTTCTTCTTCTACTATTTCCAGAATGTTGGATAATTGTGCGCATGTCAAAATGATTTAGTCCAAACGTGTGACACATGGAAATGCATGTCCTAATCGGATCAGTTTTTTCAGGATCCATGTAAACAGTAAAGTTCTGATCTGAACTGTAATCAGATTGAAGAAATTTTGCACATGTAGCCGTGGCTAGTGTTGGCCATTTGACAGTAAATAAAAAATGATTTATTTCGTTATTTGGGCTTTTTTTGTCACGGTCATTGTTTAATCAAAACATGCACATATACGTATGTCCGCATATGATATGCACTTGAGCCGGCCATTCTGCTCCACAGTCATGGTGGTATTATTGTTAACTTTTAATTTTTAGATAGCCGTGCACCAGGAAGAGCACCATGTTGAACCTGTGGCGCCGCAAAGGACAGCGGTGGCACACGGGTGAAGCATGGATGAAGCAGCAGCCGAGACTCCTTCCCATTAATGGGGCAGGTTGGTCTGGCGGCTGCCCCCCCCACCCCTGCACACTTGTGCACCTCCCCATTTTGACGGCTGAAATATCAAACGTCCTATCTAAAAAATTTACTTTTTTGAGAAAACTAAAAAAAAAAAAATTGTTTTCTTGCAGAATGCTATACTATTTTTTTTTTTCAGAAAAGATTTCTGTCACAATAAAGGGTGGGACTGTCTTGCAAACAGATATGAGCAGCCTTCCTTGTTCCCATCATCCAAAGTAAAATCCACAAATCAAAAAGTCCTGCAGGCAGGAGGTTTTGCATTTCATCCAGCAATATGCCGAATTATCCTTTAGAGCTACGCAGTCACGGTGTGGCGGCATGAAATAATATGCAGCGGACTGAGAGTTTAAAAGGGTGTTTATTATCATTCATCCCGCCATCATAGAACTCACCCCAGCCCTGTGCAGGCAGGCTGGAGCGGGTCCTCAGGCTCTCGTGAGGAGACACAGAATGCGTGTGTCAGCAGCAGCAGTCAGAGAGACGGTGAACATGAATTTCAGTCAGCTTATATATCCAGTTACAGACAATACATGAAAGGCATGGGACATTTACATCACAGTAAGAGCAGGAAGCATGAACACAATGCATGAATGGCACATTAAAAAAAACAAAAAAAAAAACAAAACTTCCGGCGCCACACGAGTCGGCTGCCTTTTGCAACAGCGGCTCAATTCTGAGTTTTTTTCTTTCTTTCTTTACACACTTTATACATCATGGACACACAGATCGCCCCAAAATGCCTCCCGAGCCGACGGACGGAGCCACTGTTTACAGCAGGAGACGATACAGCAGGGAACAGCTGCTTGGACTTAATCGCCACTCGGTGCTGACGAAAAAACTCGATGTACCGAGAGAAATAAGGCCAAAACGACGTGGTTGTCGGGCTGGTGTTAGACGGCGGACAAGGAGTATAAGGTACAGACCCACCTTCCCATCCGTTATTATGGGGAATGTACGCTCTATACTGGGAAAGGTAGATGAGCTAGCGGCTATCTGCCGTTACGATAGCACATACCGGGAGTGCTCTCTCCTTTTGTTTACTGAGACGTGGCTAACTGAACTAGCAGCAGATGCTAACATTGAGCTGGAGGGTTTCCACATGATAAGGGCAGACCGAACACCAGACAGTGGCATAGCAAGGGGCGGTGGAGTGATAATGTATGTTAACAACAACTGGTGCAGACCGGGACATATCACTGTTAAACAACGTCACTGCAGCAAAGACATTGAGTTGCTAGCTGTTAGCATGCGGCCTACATATCTCCCGAGAGAACACTCACACGTAATCTGCATTGTTGTTTATGCAAATCCAACGGCGAACGCTGGGACAACACGTGACGTCATCCATTCAGTAACCAGCAGGCTGCAGACAGAACACCCAGATGCTCTTCTCCTCATCTCAGGCGATTTCAACCATGTTTCACTGTCTCCCATTCTACCCACGTTTACCCAGTATGTCACATGCCACACTAGAGACAATAAAACACTGGACTTATTCTACGCAAACACTAAGGAGGCGTACACTTCATCACAACTCCCCCAACTCGGGAGATCGGATCACAACTTGGTTCATCTCCGGCCGGTGTATAAACCCCTAGTGCACAGACAACCCCCGGCCATGCGCACAGTGATGTTATGGTCTGAGGAGGCAATGGACACTCTAAAGGGCTGTTTTGAAGCCACCGCCTGGAAGCAGCTCTGCGATCCACATGGTGAGGACATCGATGGCCTCATTCACACCTTCACGGGCTACCTCAGCTTCTGTGCGGACAAATCCGTTCCCACCAAGACCATATGGTGTTGCTCAAACAACAAACCCTGGATCAACCCTGAGATTAAAACACTTCTGAGAGAGAAGAAGAAGATCTTCAGGTCGGGGAACAGGGAGATGCTGAAGTCCGTACAGAGGGAGCTGAGGAGAAAGATCAGAGAAGGCAAGGACAGCTTCAGGAGGCAGATGGAGGACAAGCTGCAACAGAGCGACATCAGCAGGGTCTGGAGAAACCTCAAAACCATCTCTGGGCTCCAGAGTACCTCCCCCCAGGCCACGGGGGGCAGGGAGTGGGCGAACAATCTGAATTTGTTTTTCAATAGGTTTGACCAACCGCCCTCCCCCCTTACTGCACAACAACCACTGCTGCCTGTAAAGACATCAAGTCCTGCTGCCCACTCCCCACTCCACCAACGCCCCCCCACTCCCAACACACAGCCCTGCATCCTGACCCTGACCAGGACCCAGGTGAGGACGGAGCTGAGGAAGATCAAGGCGAGGAAGGCGTCAGGACCGGACGGCATCAGCGCAAAGCTCCTCAAGTCCTGTGCAGACCAGCTGTGTGGGATTGTGACGTACATCTTCAACCTGAGCCTGAAGCTGGGGAGGGTACCACAGCTGTGGAAAACATCTTGTGTGGTACCTGTACCAAAAACTTCCCACCTCAAAGACCTGAACAGCTACAGACCGGTGGCCTTGACGTCCCACTTGATGAAGACCCTGGAGAGACTGCTCCTTGCTCACCTCCGCCCCCTGGTGGAACCAGCGATGGATCCACTCCAGTTCGCCTACCAGCATGGCATTGGGGTGGAGGATGCGGTGATCTTCCTCCTTCACCGTTCTCTGTCCCACCTGGAGAAGCCCGGGAATGTGGTGAGGATCATGTTCTTTGACTTCTCCAGTGCTTTCAACACCATCCAACCGATGATCCTGAAGGACAAGCTGCTGTGCGCAGGGGTGGACCAGCACCTGTCATCATGGATCCTGGACTACCTCACGAACCGGCCTCAGTTTGTGAGAACCCGGGACTGTGTTTCCGACACGATCATCAGTAGCACGGGGGCCCCCCAGGGAACGGTGTTGGCTCCCTTCCTGTTCACTCTTTATACTGCGGACTTCTCACACAACACAACACACTGCCATCTACAGAAGTTCTCTGATGACTCTGCGATCGTTGGCCTCATCTCCAATGGAGATGAAGCTGAGTACAGAGGGCTTATCCAGGACTTCGTGGACTGGTGCCATCGGAACTGCCTCCAGATCAACGCGAGGAAAACTAAGGAGCTGGTGGTGGACTGCCGCAGGCAAGGACAACCCCTCACAGCACCAGTAAATATACAGGGAACAGACATTGAGATGGTGACATCCTACAAGTACCTGGGTGTTCATCTGAACAATAAACTAGACTGGTCACACAATACTGATGCACTCTACAAGAAGGGACAGCGCAGGCTGTTCCTACTGAGGAGACTCAGGTCTTTTGGTGTACAAGGGGCGCTGCTGAAGACATTCTATGACACGGTGGTGGCATCAGCCATCACTTTTGAAGTGGTCTGCTGGGGCAGTGGCATTACAGCAGCCGATAGGAAGAGACTGAACAAACTGATCAAGAAAGTTAGCTCCGTCCTGGGGCAGCGCCTTGATCCGGTGGAGGAGATAGGAGAGAGAAGGACGGTGGCTAAACTGTCATCTCTGCTGGAGTCCGAGTTCCACCCTATGCAGGACATACTGAATGCACTGAGGAGCTCATTTAGCAGCAGACTACATCATCCCAGGTGCACAACCGAGAGGTTTCGCAGGTCCTTCCTACCAACGGCTGTCAGACTGTACAACCTAAGCAGGGCTGCTCGCAGAGATAGCAAAAAGACGTAGCAACCTAATAGTTTTTTGAATGCAAAAGATGCAATAGACTTACGCAATGGTCCCCTCCGGCATACAACTAGGAAAATACCGGTAGCTACGGAGGGTGAGAATATGTATGGGCACATAATCATACCATGTAGGATAACTAAGTAGACGGTTGTGCTGTTTCATCCCATCTAGCAACAATGCTCTGCACTGTGTGTGTTTATACATTTACATATTTATTCCATCTAGCTACAATGCTCCGCACTGGGTGTGTTTATGTTTATGTTTATATTTATATATCTATATATTCATTCCATCTAGCTACAATGCTCCGCACTGTGTGTTTATATATCTATATATTATTCCATCTAGCTACATTGCTCCGCACTGTTTATATATTTACATATTTTTTTCCACCTAGCTGCAATGCTCCGTACTGTGTGTTTATATATCTACATATTATTCCATCAAGCTACATTGCTCCGCACTGTTTATATATTTACATATTTATTCCTTCTAGCTGCAGTGCTCCGTACTGTGGGTGTTTATATATCTACATATTTATTCCATCTAGCTACAATGCTCCGCACTGTGTGTTTATATACTCATATATTTATCCCATCCAGCTACAATGCTCTACACTGTGTGTCTGTGTGTATATATATATATTTATAGTAATATGTACATATGTATATTAGCTGCTCTTGCTTGCTTGCTTTTTTTTTTTCTTGCCTTCTGATTGTTGCTCTGAGTGTTGCTATCCCTGTGCTGTTGCAATCCTGGAATTTCCCCGTTGTGGGACTAATAAAGGCTTATCTTATCTTATTAACATCACAGTACTGAGCAGGAAAGAGCTGGACGAAGCGAGGCTGCCTGTTGACATTAATACACACATTTCACTGTTATGTTAATTGCTCTAGCCCGGCGCTCTGCTTGTCCCAGTTTGTTGTGGGGGTGCCCCACACACTCCCCTCCAGAGGGCTTAGCGGGAAGCTGAGGCCTCGATAGTCCGGCTTTGGGAGCGAGCTGCGGGGGAGGCTCGCTGCAGGCGGCGGTGGAGGGAGGGGGGTGGGGGTAGCAAGTGCCGGCCCAGGACGGCAAAATTGTCTGGGCTGCGCAAAAATTGCCTGTGGATCCGCGATGTTGAGGGGCTGTCCCGTTGAACGTGCGGAGGTCCACAGCAGCTGTAAGAAGAAAAAAATTAGTCACTGACTCCTCTCGCGGTTAAGTCCTGCGAGGATTAATAGCGGCCATGAAGAAAAACAGGAGCTGCGAGGCTGCGTAGCGGCTGTGAGAAAAAAACAAAAGCAGAGGGACTTGGCGTGTTGACTTTAGGTGCGGGCGCAGCCCTAAAGCCCTCGGGAACAGCTGACGGCTGAATTCCCTCTGTGCGCCGTGGCTGAGACCCATACAAAATCCTGTGAGCAAGCTGCGTGTGATGCTTCAGGTGTGTGAGCAGCCCTGAGGTTCCGTGTGCAGTGGCGAAGGCCGCTGGCGGTCTGTGTAGAGCCGGTATGTCCAGTGCGTGGTGCGCTGTCCTCATAACCCCCCAGTGCGTGTGCAGGGGTTCGGTGCGTGGGTGGGTCCGCTGTAGAGGCGAGTCAAGGTCAGGGAGCTTGCTGGAGATCAGCGTAGTCGGCGCCGATAATCATCCCTGTTGTAGTTGTTGCATAGTTCGCTGTGTCGGGTCATGGTGCGTTGGAGCGGTGAGAGGGAGGAGACGATCTCTGTCCCTCGGGCTCGTGTCGATGCAGAGGAGCGATGAGGGAAAGTAGACGATCTCTGTCCCTCGGGCTTGTGTTGATGCGGAGGAGCGATGAGGGGGAGTAGACGATCACTGTCCCTCGGGCTCGTGTCGATGCGGAGGAGCGATGAGAGGGAGTAGGCGCTCTCTGTCCCTCGGGCTCATGCAGATGCATTGGAGCGGTGAGAGGCAGTAAACGATCTCAGGCGAGGGTCGCACCGTGACGCTTTCTGCAGCATTCCCAGTCGTGGATGATCTCCGGAGAGTTCGCCTGGTGGTGGCTCTGCGTCGAGGTCTCCCTGTAGCCGAAGGGAGGGCAGTCCATTTGCGTCAGGCTGCTGCGTTCGCTTGTCGTCGGAGAATCACAGCCGGGTGCTGCGTTCGTTCGTCGTCAGGGTCACCAGCGTGGCTGTCCAGACCAGACGGTTGCTTTGCACAAAGCGTGTGCTTTCTTTGGGGTCACCAGATGTGGCGGCATGAAATAATATGCAGCGGACTGAGAGTTTAAAAGGGTGTTTATTATCATTCATCCCGCCATCATAGAACTCACCCCAGCCCTGTGCAGGCGGGCTGGAGCGGGTCCTCAGGCTCTCGTGAGGAGACACAGAATGCGTGTGTCAGCAGCAGCAGTCAGACAGAGGGTGAACATGAATTTCAGTCAGCTTATATACCCAGTTACAGACAATACATGAAAGGCATGGGACATTTACATCACAGTAAGAGCAGGAAGCATGAACACAATGCATGAATGGCACATTAACATCACAGTACTGAGCAGGAAAGAGCTAGATGAAGCGAGGCTGCCTGTTGACATTAATACACACATTTCACTGTTATGTTAATTGCTCTAGCCGAGCGCTCTGCTTGTCCCAGTCTGTTGTGGGGGTGCCCCACAACGGCAACATTATAGTATAATCTTTTAAGCATTAAATTGTCAGTATTCTCTATTTCTGGTCCAATTTGTTACTTTTCACTTCCTTGGTTTATTTGCGGAGCGCTCTGGTGACTGGTCGTGATGCCACATATTATCCAATCAGTACGTAGTCAGTCCAAAGCCCCACCCACACTTCTAGAAGCCACTTTATTGAAAATAGACTTTTTTTTATTGCCATCAGATAGCGTGCCTTTGAGAAAGGTTGTGTTGGGCCGCTGCTTCTCATGGCATGTTCTGTGTTGGATACACCAGTGTTCTTTGTCAGACCCGGGTCCCCGCTGACACTCGGCCCAGTCTACTTGCGTGCCTGTGTTCTCCACATATGCCGAATTATCCTTTAGACCTACACAATCATGGCAACTTTATGGTATAATTTTTTAAACCCCTTGCACTCTGGTCAATTTCCCTAAAAACGCCAAAAAATAACGTACCCAAAGTAAATCAAAAGCTGTTCTTCAACCCTTTGCAGCATCTTCATGGGGTTGGTCTCATTTAATTCAATTCAATTCAATTCAATTCAACTTTATTTATATAGCGCCATTTCACAACAACAGTCATCTCATAACACTATCAACTGTAGGGAGGACCCCCACAGTTGCAGAAAGACCCCAGCAATCAGGCGATCCCCTGTGAGCAAGCACTTGGCGACGGTGGAGAGGAAAAACTCCCTTTTAACAGGAAGAAACCTCCAGCAGAACCAGGCTCAGGGAGGGGCAGTCATCTACTGCGACTGGCTGGGGGGTGAGGGGACAGAGAAGAAGAAAAGAACAGACATGTAGAGAGCAAACAGCACGATGGGGACTCAATCTATGGGAGAGAACAAACAAATGTTAATGACCAGCAAAAAAAAAATATTTCATAGAGAGTGAGGAAAGGAGTGAGGCCCAGTGCATTACTGGAGGTCCCCCGGCTGACTAAACCTATTAGCAGCATAACTAAGGGAGGGTTCAGAAACACATGATCCCTCCCTAATTGTAGGCTATATCAAAAAGGTAGGTTTTAGCCCTATTCTTAAAAACAGAGATCGAGTCTGACTCCCGAATCCAGATTGGCAGCTGATTCCACAGGAGAGGAGCTTGATAACTGAAGGCTCTGCCTCCCATTGTACTTTTGGAGATTCTAGGTATTACAAGTAAACCTGCATTTTGGGAGCGTAGTGCTCTGTTAGGATGATACGGTAGTATCAGATCTTTTAAATAAAAAGGAGCCTGATTGTTTAGAGCTTTGTAAGTAAGAAGAAGGATTTTAAACTTAATTCTAAACTCTATGGGAAGCCAATGAAGGGAGGCCAGAACCGGAGAGATATGATCTCTCTTTCTAGTACCTGTTAAAACTCTTGCTGCAGCATTTTGGATCAGCTGAAGACTTTTTAAAGATGTTTTAGGACAGCCTGATAATAAAGAATTACAATAATCTAATCTCGAGCTAACAAAAGCGTGGATCAGCTTCTCAGCATCACTCTGAGACAAGATGCTCCTAATTTTGGCAATATTACGCAAATGATAGAAGGCAGTCTTAGAAACAAATTTAATATGTGAATTGAAGGACAAATCCTGATCAAAAATAACTCCAAGGTTCCTCACAGAGCTATTAAGAGAAAGAGTAACTGCATCCAAACTGAAAGTTTGATTTGGAAAGGAATTTCTAAGGTTTTTTGGACCAACAAGAATGACTTCAGTCTTATCTGAATTTAATAGCAGGAAATTACAAGTCATCCAAACTTTGATTTCCTTAAGACAGGCTTCTAACTTGGCTAATTGATTAGTATCATCTGGCTTCATTGACAGGTATAATTGTGTGTCATCTGCATAACAGTGAAAATGTATACAGTGCTTTCTAATAATGTTGCCTAACGGAAGCATATATAAACTAAAAAGAGTAGGGCCAAGCACAGATCCCTGTGGAACTCCATGACTAAGCTTTGAGCTGAGAGAAAACTCATCATTTACATGAACAAACTGGAACCTATCAGATAAATAAGATCTAAACCACTGCAACGAAGTTCCATTAAGTCCAACATAGTGTTCTAATCTATCAAGTAGAATATTATGATCAATAGTATCAAAAGCTGCACTAAGATCTAAAAGGACAAATACAGAAGCTAGTCCATTATCAGATGCAATGGGAAGGTCGTTAGTGACCTTCGCTAAGGCTGTTTCAGTGCTATGATGGATTCTAAACCCAGATTGAAACTCCTCAAATAAACCATTTCCCTGCAGGTGGTCAAATAATTGCGTAGCAACAACTCTTTCTAAGATTTTTGAAATGAAAGGGAGATTAGAGATTGGTCTATAGTTAGCTAAAGCTCCTGGATCTAGCGTTGGCTTTTTGAGTAAGGGTTTAATTACAGCCGTTTTAAAAGCCTGCGGTACATGGCCTAAAGTTAATGAAGAATTGATTATATGAAGAATAAAGCTACCAATAAGTGGGAAGACTTCTTTAAATAACCTGGTAGGAATAGGGTCTAAAAGACAAGTTGAAGGTTTGGATGAGGAAACTATTTTGTCTAACTCACAAAGGTCGATTGGAGTAAACTCATCAAGACAGACATCAATAGAAGGAGTTGTAGTAGTTACAGTATTTAAGTTAACTGTGGGAAGAATCTGATTGATTTTATCTCTGATGGATGAAATTTTATTATTGAAAAAGTTCATAAAGTCCTGACTAGTAAGCTCTAAGGGGATGCTAGGATTGACAGAGTCCTGACTCTTTGTCAACCTGGCTACAGTACTGAAAAGAAACCTGGGATTATTCTTGTTCTCTTCTATTAATGCAGAGTAATAACTCGTTCTAGCTTTTCTAAGAGATTTTTTATAAATTAAAAGATGATTTTTCCAAGCTAAATAGATTTCATCTAAATTAGTAGAGCGCCATTTTCTTTCTAATTGACGAGTCTTCTGTTTTAAGCTACGAGTTTCTGTGTTGAACCAAGGAGTTAAAAATCTCTGATTAGACTTTTTCTTTTTTAAGGGGGCCACCAAGTCTAGAGCCTGATGCAGAGAAGCTGAAACACTATCCACCATGTTATCAACCACAGAAGGAGCAAGCTGTCTACAGCCTATTTCCGCTGCGTTGACACATGGCATAGAGGAAACAATCTGCATAAATTTGGAAACAGCATCATCTGAGAGGCATCTACTGTGACAATATTTTTCTTTAGGAGCCAAATAGTCAGAAATAGTAAAATCAAAGGTTAACAGACAATGGTCTGACAGTACAGGGTTATGAGGAGACACTACAAGATTTTCTATTTCTATGCCATATGTCAGAACAAGGTCCAATGTATGGTGGAGGTAATGAGTAGAATTTCCTACTTTCTGAGAAAACCCAATCGAGTCTAATATTGAATTAAAAGCCACATTAAGGCAGTCACTATCTACATCCACATGTATATTAAAGTCCCCTACTATAATTATTCTATCAGATTTCAGCACTAAATCAGCTAAGAAATCAGGAAATTCGGATAAAAATTCTGAATAGGTTGATGGGGGACGATAAACTATGGCAAATAAAATTGGGTTTAACCTGGAATTGCTAAAGTGCCCAACACTGAGGACCAGGCCCTCAAAGGAATTATAACATGTTTTTTGCTTTACATTAACTAGTAATTTGGAATGGTAAATTGATGCTACTCCTCCTCCACGACCAGAACTTCTGGGATTTTGACAGTTTAAATAACCAGAGGGAGTTGATTCATTTAAACCAACATAATCCTCTTGTCCTAACCAAGTCTCTGTAAGGGAAATTAAATCAATCTGATGATCAATTAACAGATCATGGACTAACAGAGACTTGGGAGTTAGAGACCTAATATTTAATAAACCACATTTAATTTTTAAATTATGAGGAGGAACAGAGGCCAAATCATTCAATTTAGAGGCTTTATGTTTAATTTGAGTTTTACCAATATTTTGCTTTATCACTTTGGGATGCTTATACATTATATTTTTATTTACTTTGGAGGAAGCAGACAACGATTCTCTGATGGGGAAGACAGGGGCTAAGCTGAGGGGTGGCGGATGAAGAGGAGCTGCAGAGAGGCGTGTAAGACTGCGACTCTGCTTCCTGGTCCCAACTCTGAGTAGTCATGGTTTTGGAAAATTGGATAAAAAAGATGCCAGATTGTTAGATAAATGAGAAGCACCATCCAAAGTGGGATGAATGCTGTCTCGTCTCATAAGACCAGGTTTTCCCCAAAAAGAGCTCCAATTGTCAATGTAGCCCACGTCATTTTTAGGACACCACACAGACAGCCAGCGGTTCAAGGATGACGAGCGACTAAACATGTCATCACTGGTCAGATTGGGGAGGGGCCCAGAGAATACTACAGTGGCAGACATCGTTTTTGCAAAGTCACACACCGATTCTATATTAAGTTTCGTGACTTCCGACTGCCGGAGACGGATGTCATTAATGCCGGCGTGAATAACAATTGTGGAATATTTACAGTTACTTTTAGCCAGCATTTTCAAATTTGACTCGATGTCGCCTGCTCTGGCCCCAGGAATGCATTTGACTATGACCGCTGGAGTCTCTAGGTTCACGTTTCTGACTACAGAGTCGCCAATGATCAGAGTTTTTTCCTCAGCGGGTGTGTCGCTGAGCGGGGAAAAACGATTAGAAACGTGAACAGGTTGGTGGTGAACCGGGGCTTTGCGACTAGGCTTCCTTCTCACCGTCACCCACCCAGTCTCCTCGCTGCTGAGGAGAGCCGGGGAACTGCTGACAGTGGGACCTGAGCTAACTAGCTCCGCTGCAGCTAATGGGCGTCCGTCGAGATTAACTGGCGCAGACGGTGTTTCAATGCAGCGGAGCCGGGATTCCAAATCAGACAACCTCGCCTCGAGCGCCTCAAAAAGACAACATTTATTACATTTACCGTTATCACTAAAAGAGGCAGAGGTGTAGCTAAACATCTGACAGAGAGAGCACACCAGAGGAGGAGAGGAAAGAGAGGTAGTAGCCATAGCTAGTGGCTCGAGAGCTGGAGAGCAAACCACACAGGCAGACAGCAAAACAGGAAGTGACGATACGTTACCACAAGGAAGTGACGATCCAAGAGGAGCAGAGGACCTCTTGGAAAGAAAACACTTTGAATTTTTTGGCAAAACAGTCATAATCTCTCTAAGTGCTCCTGCCACTGAGTAACAGTCATCTAAACATACTGAACTTGAAGAAGATAAATTTGGCCTGGGTGTTTTTTTGGATACAAATGCTTGCAAATAACACACAACTGTCAGATCCGGGCTGGAAAATGCAACAGAAATGTAGAACCAAGTGTTATCCAGCTCAGGTTGAAACTTTGTAACAATACCACAAAATATGAATATATTACACAGCTTTCTTGTCAGGTTGTTCCCAGGTGTTTTTGAACTGTGCCAAATTGTGCCAAATGACACAGTTTGGAAAAACGTCTGTAACTTTTGAATGATTCAATATAGAAGCTTCATCTTGGGCTCTAATGAAAGGTGAAGGGAGGTGTGTGTGTGTGTGTGGGGGGGGGGTTGTTTATTCATTCATGAATGAATGAATGAAGAAACAAGCCCCCCCACACAAAGAAGCATGCCACGTAAAAAATGTGTGGCTTTTTTTTTACAAGAAAAAATAACCTACAGTGCACTAAAAATTACACTAAAATATCTGTAATGTAGAAGATAACAACTCACCCCCCCGCTACAGAGGACGGACATCGCCCATCGCTACATGACGGACCACGGGGACGGTGCACCGCGGTCTACTATGCACAGTTGTACTAAAATATCTGCAATAATATCTGCAATCCGCTACAGAAGAGTAGCGGGGGGGGGGGCTTCACAGACCGGTCCGTCACGTGGCGATGACGCACAGTTGTAATTTACCGATCGGTCAAAAGTCATTTTGATTACAATTTTCAGGGATAAAGAATAATTTAGCTTATAACACTTATCTGTCCACAACAGCAGTGTCGCTGGCGAACTTCTCTTCCTCATTGTCAGATGAACATGATACTGGTCTGCTTGTTACGGACTCGTGGTTCTGGTCACGCAACCCGGTCAAACCATAATTCCATTATTGCGGTTTTGCGCTTCCATGATTGCGGTTTTGGCGAACGATTTTTCAAAACAAATAAGAACAGTAGTAAGAAAAAAAGACTGGCGAACGCGTGTGTGTCACCCAGCGGCTTACACAAAACAGATTTTACGCACGGGACATACGCTTTCAATCGTCGAAGTTCTCTGCTTCAATTGGCTCGCTGCATTCGCAGCCATTGGTAGGCGGGTCCTTCTTGCTAGGTTTTCAGTCATTGGTTCTTCAAGGTTTCAGAAACCCAATTCAAGGCTCTTATTAGTCAAATGAGAGGTCAATCAAATCTAAACCAATCAAAGCACTCCTTTGGCTTTCTGTTCGCGGCTGTGTCTGCAGCTTTTTTTTTTTCAGTGCGCCCTAAGATGCAGAGACGTGACTGCCCGCGGTATCCCGGAGTGCAAGAGGTTAAGCATTAAATCTTCAGTATTATCTTTTTCTAGTCAAATTTGTCGTTTTTTCTGTGGTCACGGGTCGTGATGCCGCGTATTGTTCAATCAGCATGGTCATGGTGCCGTGTATTATCCAATCAGCATGGCCGTGATGCCGCGTATTATCCAGTCAGCACGGAGTCAATCTGAAACTCCGCCCATACTTCCTGAAGCCAGGGCATAAAGAGACACAGTGGTGACAGAGCGGTGGCTAAACTTTTCTTGATAAAAATTACATATTTTGACTGAGCAACTCCATACTTGAGAATGCACACCCTCGTAACCTCAGCAAAGCACTTACAAAACCTAAGGTCAGTCTGACAAATGGTTTGGGAGATATCTGAGGAAAACAGACACACGAACAGACAGATATTTCTTGCATTTATAGATAGATAGCTGCATGGGTTGGGTCCTACATTTACACTATGCACAAAAAGTTAGAGCTATTCGGCTTTTGGGTGAAATTTCAGGATGCACCTAAAATGCACTATAACCTTTAAAGGTGAACTTAATTTGACCTTCTCTAACCTTTTGAATGCACATGTCAAACTATTCAGTGTTTCAGTACTTTTTGCGTAAGTTGCTGTTCTCTAACAAGGTGCTTAACGACAAAATTCACAGAAGGTGTTTGATGGACTTCCGGTCTGGACACCATGGTGATAGCAGCTTAACGCTGAAGCTCCCAGACCCGATGCATGAAAATACCTTGAAAATCAGATTTAACAGATTTTTGAAAGAGTGAAAATCAAAAGACAAAGTCATTAAGCCTAAGGGAAAACAGAAGAGACCGACATTTACCAGGCCAAGACACGCATCGGCTGGAGAATCTGACCCGGAGGACATCCATTCAGAAGGAGAGGAGCTGAATGAAGCTAGCAACAAGGTTAGCTTAAAAATGGTACTTCAAGAATTAAGACAATTTCGCCAAGAGTGTTGGGCCGAATTTCGTGAAATTAAAGACGAAATAAAAAGGACAAACAGCAGAGTGGACCAGGCTGAGGACCGAATCATGGAAGCAGAGGAAAGAATTAAAAGGGCTGGAAGAAACCGTGCTGGATTTACTTAAACGACAGTCAAGACTGGAGGCTAAGCTAACCGACCAAGAAGGAAGACTAAGAAGAGACAACATAAGAATTCATGGTCTGAAAGAAGGAGTCGAGGACGGTTTCACCACAATGGCTGCATGCGTGGAATGCATACTGAGACAGAAGTTGGAAATTCCCCAATCCACCGACTTGAAGATAGAAAGGGCGCACTGTACATTAGCCCCAAGGCCGTCGGCGGAAGCGCCACCAAGATAGGTGGTGGTGAAGTTCTCCAACTCCAGAATAAAAGAAGAGGTAGTGAGACTGGCTTGGCAGAAAAAAGGATTTATGCACCAAGAGAGAAAAGTTTTTGTGGAGCATGACTACGCCCCGGAGGTCCTTAAAAAGCGTCGGGAATACAACGACGCTAAAAAGGTACTACGAGAGAAGAAATTGCGCTTTCAAACTCCATTTCTGGCGAAGCTACGGGTTTTTTACGGGGCTGAGACGTGTCTCTACAACTCGGCGGAAGAAGCAACCACGGATATGGCGAGAAGAGGGCTCCCGGTAACGGTGTATAAACCCGCAGCAGACCCGATCGAAAGAATCAAGGCTCAAACGTGGTCCACACAGAGACCCTCAAAATCCACGAGCCAGCAGCGGGAAACCCAGTGCCAGGACTATAAGGAAAAACTGAGCGTTTTCAGGAGGGAATAACGATATTTTTAGTCAATCTGCGCATCCAACCCTCCTCCTACAAGGTAACAAACATTAAAGGAGATGGAGAATCAGCAAATATGAAGTGGTAAAACATTTCATGGAACTGACATAGTATTAGAAACAAATAAGTCTTTAAAAAAAAAAACTTGTTAAAATAGAAATGTGACAATGAACCACATGATCTCTCCACACTAACAAATACTGTATTAACATAACTGTTTGCTGTGATGGTGGTGGGAGGTTGCGCACAATTTCATAGGGTATAGGCATAAAAAAAAAAAATAAATAAAAAAATAAAATCATTACAAGTTCGGACTGGGATCTGAAATTCACGTTAAAAACATGGGACAACTTGGACTTCCGGTCTGGACGCCATGGCGACTGCAGCTTAACACTGAAGCTCTCAGACTCAATCCAGGATAACACCTTGAAAATCAAACTTAACGGATTTTTGGAGGAGTGAAAATCAAAAGACAAAATCATCATGTCTAAAGGAAAACAGAAGAAACTGAAATTCTCCAGGCTAGGACACGTATCGGCCGGAGAATCTGAACTGGAAGATCCCCGTTCAGAAGACGAGGAGCTGGTGATAGCTAACAAAAGGGTTAGCCTGAAATCACTATTTGAGGAACTACGACGATTTCGCCGAGATGTTACGGCCGAATTTCGGGAATTCAGAGAAGAATTGAAAAGGACAAACAGCAGAGTGGACCAGGCCGAGAACCGAATCTTGGAAACAGAGGATCGAATAAAAGTGCTCGAAGATTCTGTGCTGGACCTACGCAAAAGACAAGCAGCTATAGAGGCTAAGCTAACCGACCAAGAAGGAAAACAAAGAAGAGACAACATAAGAATTCATGGTCTGATAGAAGGAACCGAAAATGGTTTTAACTCAATGGCAGAATGCGTGGAATCCTTACTAAGAGAGAAATTGGATATTCCACAAACCACCGACTTGAAGATAGAAAAGGCACATCGTTCATCAGCCGCTAGGCCGGCGGCGGAAGCGCCCCCACGTTCGGTGTTGGTAAGATTTTCCAATTTCAAAATAAAACAAGAGGTTGTAAGACTGGCCTGGCAGAAAAAAGGATTTATGCACCAGGAGAGAAAAGTCTACGTGGAACACGATTACGCCCCGGAGGTCCTTAAAAAGCGCAGGGAATACAATGACGCGAAAAAGGTGTTAAGAGAGAAGAAATTGCGCTTTCAGACACCATTTCCTGCGAAGTTAAGGGTCTTCTACGGCGATGAAACGTGTCTCTATAATTCGGCGGAAGAAGCAACAGCTGACATGGCGAGAAGAGGGCTCCCGGTAACGGTGTTTAAACCCGCAGCAGACCCGAGTGAGAAGATCAAAGCGCAAACATGGACAACACAAAGACCCTCAAAATCCACGGACCAGCAGCGGGAAACCCAGCACCAGAGCGTCGCGGATAAACTATCCGTTTTCAGGTTGGAATAGCGACCTTTTTTTTTTTTTTCCCTTCCTCTTGAATCAATCCGCACATCCAACCCCCCTCATACAAGGTAACAAACATTAAAGGAGATGCATATTCAGCATGTGGTAATACATTTCATGGAACAATCATATTATTTGAAACAAATAAGTCTTTGTAATAAAAAAAAAAAAAAAAACTTGTTAAAATAGAAATGTGACAATAATCCACATGTTCTCCTCATACTAACAAATACTGTTTTTGCGTGAATGTTTGATGTGATGGGGGTGGGAGGGTGCACACAATTTCACAGGGTTTAGGCATAAAAGGAAAAAAAAAAAAAAAATCATTACAAGTTTGGATTGGGTTCTGAAACTCACGTTAAAAGCATGGGACTACTTTCAGTGGTACGAGAGGGCCCTCAACACGTAACAGAGTTTGAGGAATTTCCCTCAGAGCCTTCACTCCATCAAGGCTCTTACAGGGTCTTTAAAAAGACCTCAGCTCAGGAAGTTCTTTTGACAGTTTTTTGTTTTAAAGTTTTTTACACTATGTTCTTAATGTTTTTCTTGTTTTTAATGTTCTTTCAGTTTCTGAGTAGCACAAAAGAGGGCCACCACACAGTTATACTAAACAAAACAACACAATGGAGAAACAGGGTGTAACCAAAATAATTTCATATAATGTAAAAGGGATCCTGAATCCAGTTAAAAGATCCAAGATTCTAGGCAAAATGAAAAAAGACAAAGCAGGAATAATACTTTTACAAGAAACCCACCTAACAGACGTGGAACACAATAAACTCAGTAGACAAGGGTTTAAAATGATCTCTTCATCTTCATATAAATCAGGGAGGAGGAGGGGAGTAGCGACATTGATATCAACCAAAATTACATTTGAAAAAAAATCAGAACACAAAGATAAAGAAGGGAGATACAGTTTGGTAACTGGGCGGCTAGAGGGAGAAGATGTCACCCTGCTGAATGTGTATGCTCCCCCAGGGGCTAACTGGAAATTTTATAAAAATGTATTCGACCTAATGATAACTAAAGCTCAAGGTTTAGTGATATGTGGTGGGGACTTCAATCTTAGACTGAATCCATACTGGGATGCTTCTGGTAATTCCCCACATCAAAATAACACCCAAAACAGGAAGACTCGGATGCTACTAAAAGAAATGGGAATCTGTGATGTGTGGAGGGAACTCAACCCCAGTGTAAAAGACTATACATTTTACTCAACTCCACATTCATCTTACTCAAGGATTGACTATTTTTTTATGTTTAATAGAGACATTGGTAGAGTAAAAACATGTAAAATAGGACTGATGGATCTCTCCGACCACAGTCCGATCTACATGGACTTAAATATCCAAAAATACACAAATAATACATTTTCTTGGAGGTTAAATTCAAATGTCCTGAAAGGACCATTGAAAGATGAATTGGAGTCAGATATTCTCAGATATTTGGAAGATAACGATAATGGAGAAGTATCCCCTTTAATACTGTGGGATGCATGTAAAGCTGTAATAAGAGGAAAGATTATTGCAAAACTGGCAACCCAAAAGAAACTAAGACAAGAAAAACTATCCACATTAGAGTCAGAACTTAGGAACCTAGAAAAAGAACACAAAGGCAACACTCATTCTACTGACTCGCTCAAGATTAAGGAAATTAAAAACCAAATAAATGAGATCTACACAATAGAAATCCAGAAGAAACTTACATTTCTGAAACAAAAATACTATGAAGCAGGCAGTAAATCGGCAAAATTGCTAGCCTATAAATTGAGGAAACATCAAACAGAAAGAGCAATCTACAAAATCAGAGACCCAGTATCAAAGGAAATAAAATTCAGAATTCAGGATATTCTTAAAAACTTCGAGAATTACTATAAGAACTTATACTCCCACAAAAAACATAAAAACGCATCCGAGGCATTCCTAAACACATTAAACCTTCCCCAACTTACGGAGTCACAAAATAAAACACTACTGTCAGAAATACATTCTAAAGAATTGGAAAAAGCAATTATGAAACTTAAAGCTAACAAATCCCCAGGAGCTGATGGCTATACAGCAGAGTGGTACAAAACCTTTAAACAGCAACTATCTCCTCTCCTCCTGAAAACATTTAATTATGTCCTCCACACAGGGGAAATCCCCCCCTCCTGGAGAGAAGGGGTCATTGCAGTTATACCTAAACCTGAAAAGGATAAACTAGAGTGCTCCAACTACAGACCAATCAGTGTACTAAATCAGGACTATAAGCTTTTTACCATTATCCTTGCCAAAAGGTTAGAGAATATACTGACAGACCTAATTCATTTAGACCAAACAGGTTTTATAAGACAAAGACAGACACAAGACAACATTCGACGCACTTTACACATAATTCATCATATAAAAAAATATAACTTAAATGCAGTCATATTAGGATTAGATGCTGAAAAAGCATTCGATTCGGTTGACTGGTCTTTTCTATACAGAATCTTATCCAGTTTCAATTTTCATAACAACTTCATTAGAACTATACAGGCATTATATAAAAAACCAACAGCTAAAATAAGGATTAACGGTAATTTATCATCATCTTTTGAACTGGAAAGAGGATGTCGTCAGGGCTGCCCCCTGTCTCCACTGCTCTTTGCAATCTTCATAGAACCTCTGAGCCAATGGATAAGACAAAACCAAAAAATTCAAGGTATTACACTTGGTCAGAAGGAACATAAAATAGCACTCTTTGCTGATGACATTTTAATATACCTAGGGCAGCCGGACACTTCTTTACCAGAACTAACCTCAGTTTTTTCAGAGTATGGAGATTTATCGGGGTACAAATTAAATATGCATAAAACCCAAGTTTTAACATTCAACTATGACCCAAATCATTATTCACTAAGCAAACTCAAAACTAACTGGGAGTCGGAATCTATGAAATATCTGGGGGTCAATATCCCGAAACAACTCAACAAAATTATATCACTAAACTATGATCCACTGGTGACAAAAATAAAATCTGACCTAGCAAGATGGAATATGATACCATTCTTGGGTATTGCACAAAGAATTGAAGCAGTCAAAATGAATATACTTCCACGTCTTCTATACCTTTTCCAAACAATACCGGTAGAACCTCCCAAAAAAACATGGCAGGAGCTGGACAGAAGGATCTCAAGATTCATATGGCAGGGCAAGAGACCTAGAATCAGATATAGAACCCTACAGCTAAACAAAGACAAAGGTGGGCTCGCGCTGCCAAATATCAGGGACTACTTTAAAGCCGCACAAATTAAAACTTTAGTAGAGATATGTAACCCAGTCTACTCTGCACAATGGAAGGAGATCGAATGCCAAATAACAAGTGACATCCCCCTACAGGCGATAATAGGGAACAATGTCTTACCTAAGCTTTTGAATAACACTAACCCGTGGATAGAGACCCCGCTAAAAATTTGGTTTAAGATAGTCAGAGAGAATCAAACTAAAGAGCCCTATCGACTTCTGCAATGGATCGCCTATGATCAGGACTTTACTCCTAATAAAACAGACACCAGATTTAAAAAGTGGAAGGAGAAGGGGCTGATAAAATATTACGATTTTTTTAAAGGGCAAATCTTAAGAAGTTTTGAAGATTTGAAAAAACAAGGCCTAATAAATCAAGACTTTTACAGGTTCTTCCAGCTTAGACACCACATAAACAATATACTTAAAAAGGAGGTTTTGGAAAGGGCCCAGTCAGGTGTTCTGAAGGTCTTCTTAATGGCATATAAAGGGATCCCAGGGATCAGATACATTTCTAAAATATACCAAGGTCTTCAAGACTTAAAAGGAGACAACACATCTTATATAAAAGAGAGATGGGAAAAAGAGGGGAATTTCACTTTACATCTGGAAATATGGGAAAAGCTAAATAAACAGCAATGGAAAAGTACCTCATCCCTGCAGTGGAGAGAATTTGGATGGAAAAACTTGGCAAGATTTTTCAGAACACCTGCACAAATCAAATTTACCCATAAGGGATTGAACTGTTGGCGCTTGTGTGGTGAAAAGACTGCAAATCATTTTCATGTGTTTTGGTCATGCCCAGTTATCCACCAATATTGGTCCAATGTACAGACAATATTGGGGAAAATATTCAAAATTACAGTTCCCTTTTCTTTTGTAACTTTGTATTTGGGTTTACTACCGGACTCACTGGAAAGACGAGGAGAAAAATACTTATTCAATGTTTTAATATTGGCAAGCAAAAAAGCTCTAACTAAAAAATGGATGTTGAAGGACTGTCCTACACCTGAAGATTGGACTAACGTGATCCAAGACATTTACTCGATGGAAAAGTTGACATTCGCACTGAGACAGGACATGGATGGGTTCATGAACTTTTGGCAACCCTGGACCGCATATGTGTCTTCCATTAGATCTAATCTTTGACAAATACCATTTCAATAATGGTTCTGCTCTTTGTTCCAATGCTACTCAGATGCTCTTTTATCTTTATTTACTTACTTTTTCTTTTTGTTTGTTTTTTACTGGTTTGTTTGGTTTTTTTTTGTTTTTTGTTTTGTTTTTTTTTCTCTTTAATTTCACTTTTTCTTTCACTTTAAAAAAAAAAAAAAAATAAGGGGTGTTGTAAGAATTAATCTTCCAATGTTGTCAGATATCAGAAAATAAGGGAACATGTGATGAAAATGTAAACACTGCATTGCTGTAACGACCTGTATACCCTTTACAAAAACTTAAATAAAAAAAAAAAAAAAAAAACATGGGACAACTTACAGGGGTAAGAGAGGGCCCTCAACACATAACAGAGTTTGAGAAATTTCCCACAGAGCCAACACACCATCAAGGCTCTTCTAAGGTCACTAAAAAGACCTCAGCTCAGGAAGATCTTTTGTCAGTTTTTTTTATTTTTTTATTTTTTTTTTTATTTAAGTTTTTGTAAAGGGTATACAGGTCGTTACAGCAATGCAGTGTTTACATTTTCATCACATGTTCCCTTATTTTCTGATATCTGACAACATTGGAAGATTAATTCTTACAACACCCCTTTTTTTTTTTTTAAAGTGAAAGAAAAAGTGAAATTAAAGAGAAAAAAAAAACAAAAAACAAATAAAAAAACCAAACAAACCAGTAAAAAACAAACAAAAAGAAAAAGTAAGTAAATAAAGATAAAAGAGCATCTGAGTAGCCTTGGAACAAAGAGCGGAACCATTATTGAAATGGTATTTGTCAAAGATTAGATCTAATGGAAGACACATATGCGGTCCAGGGTTGCCAAAAGTTCATGAACCCATCCATGTCCTGTCTCAGTGCGAATGTCAACTTTTCCATCGAGTAAATGTCTTGGATCACGCTAGTCCAATCTTCAGGTGTAGGACAGTCCTTCAACATCCATTTTTTAGTTAGAGCTTTTTTGCTTGCCAATATTAAAACATTGAATAAGTATTTTTCTCCTCGTCTTTCCAGTGAGTCCGGTAGTAAACCCAAATACAAAGTTACAAAAGAAAAGGGAACTGTAATTTTGAATATTTTCCCCAATATTGTCTGTACCTTGGTCCAATATTGGTGGATAACTGGGCATGACCAAAACACATGAAAATGATTTGCAGTCTTTTCACCACACAAGCGCCAACAGTTCAATCCCTTATGGGTAAATTTGTTTTGTGCAGGTGTTCTGAAAAATCTTGCCAAGTTTTTCCATCCAAATTCTCTCCACTGCAGGGATGAGGTACTTTTCCATTGCTGTTTATTTAGCTTTTCCCATATTTCCAGTTGTAAAGTGAAATTCCCCTCTTTTTCCCATCTCTCTTTTATATAAGATGTGTTGTCTCCTTTTAAGTCTTGAAGACCTTGGTATATTTTAGAAATGTATCTGATCCCTGGGATCCCTTTATATGCCATTAAGAAGACCTTCAGAACACCTGACTGGGCCCTTTCCAAAACCTCCTTTTTAAGTATATTGTTTATGTGGTGTCTAAGCTGGAAGAACCTGTAAAGGTCTTGATTTATTAGGCCTTGTTTTTTCAAATCTTCAAAACTTCTTAAGATTTGCCCTTTAAAAAAATCGTAATATTTTATCAGCCCTTTCTCCTTCCACTTTTTAAATCTGGTGTCTGTTTTATTAGGAGTAAAGTCCTGATCATAGGCGATCCATTGCAGAAGTCGATAGGGCTCTTTAGTTTGATTCTCTCTGACTATCTTAAACCAAATTTTTAGCGGGGTCTCTATCCACGGGTTAGTGTTATTCAAAAGCTTAGGTAAGGCATTGTTCCCTATTATCGCCTGTAGGGGGATGTCACTTGTTATTTGGCATTCGATCTCCTTCCATTGTGCAGTGTAGACTGGGTTACATATCTCTACTAAAGTTTTAATTTGTGCGGCTTTAAAGTAGTCCCTGATATTTGGCAGCGCGAGCCCACCTTTGTCTTTGTTTAGCTGTAGGGTTCTATATCTGATTCTAGGTCTCTTGCCCTGCCATATGAATCTTGAGATCCTTCTGTCCAGCTCCTGCCATGTTTTTTTGGGAGGTTCTACCGGTATTGTTTGGAAAAGGTATAGAAGACGTGGAAGTATATTCATTTTGACTGCTTCAATTCTTTGTGCAGTACCCAAGAATGGTATCATATTCCATCTTGCTAGGTCAGATTTTATTTTTGTCACCAGTGGATCATAGTTTAGTGATATAATTTTGTTGAGTTGTTTCGGGATATTGACCCCCAGATATTTCATAGATTCCGACTCCCAGTTAGTTTTGAGTTTGCTTAGTGAATAATGATTTGAGTCATAGTTGAATGTTAAAACTTGGGTTTTATGCATATTTAATTTGTACCCCGATAAATCTCCATACTCTGAAAAAACTGAGGTTAGTTCTGGTAAAGAAGTGTCCGGCTGCCCTAGGTATATTAAAATGTCATCAGCAAAGAGTGCTATTTTATGTTCCTTCTGACCAAGTGTAATACCTTGAATTTTTTGGTTTTGTCTTATCCATTGGCTCAGAGGTTCTATGAAGATTGCAAAGAGCAGTGGAGACAGGGGGCAGCCCTGACGACATCCTCTTTCCAGTTCAAAAGATGATGATAAATTACCGTTAATCCTTATTTTAGCTGTTGGTTTTTTATATAATGCCTGTATAGTTCTAATGAAGTTGTTATGAAAATTGAAACTGGATAAGATTCTATATAGAAAAGACCAGTCAACCGAATCGAATGCTTTTTCAGCATCTAATCCCAATATGACTGCATTTAAGTTATATTTTTTTATATGATGAATTATGTGTAAAGTGCGTCGAATGTTGTCTTGTGTCTGTCTTTGTCTTATAAAACCTGTTTGGTCTAAATGAATTAGGTCTGTCAGTATATTTTCTAACCTTTTGGCAAGGATAATGGTAAAAAGCTTATAGTCCTGATTTAGTACACTGATTGGTCTGTAGTTGGAGCACTCTAGTTTATCCTTTTCAGGTTTAGGTATAACTGCAATGACCCCTTCTCTCCAGGAGGGGGGGGGATTTCCCCTGTGTGGAGGACATAATTAAATGTTTTCAGGAGGAGAGGAGATAGTTGCTGTTTAAAGGTTTTGTACCACTCTGCTGTATAGCCATCAGCTCCTGGGGATTTGTTAGCTTTAAGTTTCATAATTGCTTTTTCCAATTCTTTAGGATGTATTTCTGACAGTAGTGTTTTATTTTGTGACTCCGTAAGTTGGGGAAGGTTTAATGTGTTTAGGAATGCCTCGGATGCGTTTTTAGGTTTTTTGTGGGAGTATAAGTTCTTATAGTAATTCTCGAAGTTTTTAAGAATATCCTGAATTCTGAATTTTATTTCCTTTGATACTGGGTCTCTGATTTTGTAGATTGCTCTTTCTGTTTGATGTTTCCTCAATTTATAGGCTAGCAATTTTGCCGATTTACTGCCTGCTTCATAGTATTTTTGTTTCAGAAATGTAAGTTTCTTCTGGATTTCTATTGTGTAGATCTCATTTATTTGGTTTTTAATTTCCTTAATCTTGAGCGAGTCAGTAGAATGAGTGTTGCCTTTGTGTTCTTTTTCTAGGTTCCTAAGTTCTGACTCTAATGTGGATAGTTTTTCTTGTCTTAGTTTCTTTTGGGTTGCCAGTTTTGCAATAATCTTTCCTCTTATTACAGCTTTACATGCATCCCACAGTATTAAAGGGGATACTTCTCCATTATCGTTATCTTCCAAATATCTGAGAATATCTGATTCCAATTCATCTTTCAATGGTCCTTTCAGGACATTTGAATTTAACCTCCAAGAAAATGTATTATTTGTGTATTTTTGGATATTTAAGTCCATGTAGATCGGACTGTGGTCGGAGAGATCCATCAGTCCTATTTTACATGTTTTTACTCTTCCAATGTCTCTATTAAACATAAAAAAATAGTCAATCCTTGAGTAAGATGAATGTGGAGTTGAGTAAAATGTATAGTCTTTTACACTGGGGTTGAGTTCCCTCCACACGTCACAGATTCCCAATTCTTTTAGTAGCATCCGAGTCTTCCTGTTTTGGGTGTTATTTTGATGTGGGGAATTACCAGAAGCATCCCAGTATGGATTCAGTCTAAGATTGAAGTCCCCACCACATATCACTAAACCTTGAGCTTTAGTTATCATTAGGTCGAATACATTTTTATAAAATTTCCAGTTAGCCCCTGGGGGAGCATACACATTCAGCAGGGTGATATCTTCTCCCTCTAGCCGCCCAGTTACCAAACTGTATCTCCCTTCTTTATCTTTGTGTTCTGATTTTTTTTCAAATGTAATTTTGGTTGATATCAATGTCGCTACTCCCCTCCTCCTCCCTGATTTATATGAAGATGAAGAGATCATTTTAAACCCTTGTCTACTGAGTTTATTGTGTTCCACGTCTGTTAGGTGGGTTTCTTGTAAAAGTATTATTCCTGCTTTGTCTTTTTTCATTTTGCCTAGAATCTTGGATCTTTTAACTGGATTCAGGATTCCTTTTACATTATATGAAATTATTTTGGTTACACCCTGTTTCTCCATTGTGTTGTTTTGTTTAGTATAACTGTGTGGTGGCCCTCTTTTGTGCTACTCAGAAACTGAAAGAACATTAAAAACAAGAAAAACATTAAGAACATAGTGTAAAAAACTTTAAAACAAAAAGCTGTCATAAGAACTTCCTGAGCTGAGGTCTTTTTAAAGACCCTGTAAGAGCCTTGATGGAGTGAAGGCTCTGAGGGAAATTCCTCAAACTCTGTTACGTGTTGAGGGCCCTCTCTTGCCACTGAAAGTAGTCCCATGCTTTTAACGTGAGTTTCAGAACCCAATCCAAACTTGTAATGATTTTTTTTTTTCCTTTTATGCCTAAACCCTGTGAAATTGTGTGCACCCTCCCACCCCCATCACATCAAACATTCACGCAAAAACAGTATTTGTTAGTATGAGGAGAACATGTGGATTATTGTCACATTTCTATTTTAACAAGTTTTTTTTTTTTTTTTATTACAAAGACTTATTTGTTTCAAATAATATGATTGTTCCATGAAATGTTTTACCACATGCTGAATATGCATCTCCTTTAATGTTTGTTACCTTGTATGAGGGGGGTTGGATGTGCGGATTGATTCAAGAGAAAAGGAAAAAAAAAAAAAAAAAAAAGGTCGCTATTCCAACCTGAAAACGGATAGTTTATCCGCGACGCTCTGGTGCTGGGTTTCCCGCTGCTGGTCCGTGGATTTTGAGGGTCTTTGTGTTGTCCATGTTTGCGCTTTGATCTTCTCACTCGGGTCTGCTGCGGGTTTAAATACCGTTACCGGGAGCCCTCTTTTCGCCATGTCAGCTGTTGCTTCTTCCGCCGAATTATAGAGACACGTTTCATCGCCGTAGAAGACCCTTAACTTCGCAGGAAATGGTGTCTGAAAGCGCAATTTCTTCTCTCTTAACACCTTTTTCGCGTCATTGTATTCCCTGCGCTTTTTAAGGACCTCCGGGGCGTAATCGTGTTCCACGTAGACTTTTCTCTCCTGGTGCATAAATCCTTTTTTCTGCCAGGCCAGTCTTACAACCTCTTGTTTTATTTTGAAATTGGAAAATCTTACCAACACCGAACGTGGGGGCGCTTCCGCCGCCGGCCTAGCGGCTAATGAACGATGTGCCTTTTCTATCTTCAAGTCGGTGGTTTGTGGAATATCCAATTTCTCTCTTAGTAAGGATTCCACGCATTCTGCCATTGAGTTAAAACCATTTTCGGTTCCTTCTATCAGACCATGAATTCTTATGTTGTCTCTTCTTTGTTTTCCTTCTTGGTCGGTTAGCTTAGCCTCTATAGCTGCTTGTCTTTTGCGTAGGTCTAGCACAGAATCTTCGAGCACTTTTATTCGATCCTCTGTTTCCAAGATTCGGTTCTCAGCCTGGTCCACTCTGCTGTTTGTCCTTTTCAATTCTTCTCTGAATTCCCGAAATTCGGTCGTAACATCTCGGCGAAATCGTCGTAGCTCCTCAAATAGTGATTTCAGGCTAACCCTTTTGTTAGCTATCACCAGTTCCTCGTCTTCTGAACGGAGATCTTCCAGTTCAGATTCTCCGGCCGATACGTGTCCTGACCTGGAGAATTTCAGTTTCTTCTGTTTTCCTTTAGACATGATGATTTTGTCTTTTGATTTTCACTCCTCCAAAAATCCGTTAAGTTTGATTTTCAAGGTGTTATCCTGGATTGGGTCTGAGAGCTTCAGTGTTAAGCTGCAGTCGCCATGGCGTCCAGACCGGAAGTCGTCAGTTTTTTGTTTTAAAGTTTTATATACTATGTTCTTAATGTTTTTTATGTTCTTAATGTTCTTTCAGTTTCTGAGTAGCATAAAAGAGGGCCACCACACTGTTATACTAAATAAGACAACACAATGGAGAAACAGGGTGTAACCAAAATAATCTCATATAATGTAAAAGGGATCCTGAATCCAGTTAAAAGATCCAAGATTCTAGGCAAAATGAAAAAAGACAAAGCAGGAATAATATTTTTACAGGAAACCCACCTAACAGACGTGGAGCACACTAAACTTAATAGACAAGGGTTTAAAATGATCTCTTCATCTTCAGGGAGGAGGAGAGGGGTAGTGACACTGATCTCAACCAAAATTATATTTGAAAAAAAAAATCAGAACACAAAGATAAAGAAGGGAGATTCAGCATGGTACTTGGTCGGCTAGAGGGAGAAGATATCACCCTGCTGAATGTATATGCACCTCCAGGGACTAACTGGAAATTTTATAAAAATGTATTTGACCTAATGATAACTAAAGCCCAAGGTTTAGTGATATGTGGTGGAGACTTCAATCTAAGACTGAATCCATACTGGGATGCATCAGGTAATTCTCCACATCAAAATAACACTCAAAGTAGAAAAACTTGGATGCTACTAAAAGAAATGGGAATCTGTGATGTGTGGAGGGAATTCAACCCCAGTGTAAAAGATTATACATTCTACTGAGCACCACATTCATCATACTCAAGGATTGACTATTTTTTATGTTTAATAGAGACATTGGAAGAGTAAAAACATGTAAAATAGGACTGATGGATCTCTCTGACCACAGTCCGATCTATATGGACTTAAGTATCCAAAAATACACAAATAATACATTTTCTTTGAGGTTAAATTCAAATGTGCTGAAAGGACCACTGAAAGATGAATTGGAATCAGATATTCTTCGATATTTGGAAGAAAATGATAATGGAGAAGTATCCCCTTTAATACTGTGGGACACATGCAAAGCTGTAATAAGGGGAAAGATTATCGCAAAACTGGCAATCCAAAAGAAACTGAGACAAGAAAAACTAATCACATTAGAGTCAGAACTTAAGAAACTAGAAAAAGAGCACAAAGACAACACTCATTCTAATGACTCGCTCAAAATTAAGGAAATTAAAAAACAAATAAATGAGATCTACACAATAGAAATCCAGAAGAAACTTACATTTCTGAAACAAAAATACTATGAAACAGGTAGCAAATCGGCAAAATTACTATCCTATAAATAGAGGAAACAACAAACGGAGAGAGCAATCTACAAAATCAGAGACCCAGTATCAAAAGAAATAAAATTTAGAATTCAGGAAATTCTTAAAAACTCACTCGTGTTGACTTGCGTCATGATCACCATATTGCTGTCTGTAGGCCAGATAAGCTGTCTGTAAAACCCAGATGTCAAGACAGACAGAACGGAAACCGGGGTGATCAGTGATACATCTTGGTAGGTTATCATCTGTGTATCCACAGCCCTTCAGTTCTTCTAGTTTCTCCTTCACCTTCAATACCTCCTGGCAGCACCGAGATTCAGTTGATGTTGGCATAATGTTGCATTTCTCACAAGTGCACCTGTTAAAAAAATGGTATAATCAGATGCTTATAATAAACTAATGGCTCGTGGGAGTGCTATATAAATTGGTCTATGAAGTTTGATTAGAAAATATTTAAAACATGTAAAAAATTTTGAGCAGAAAGAGAAGTTATAGGAAAACAATAATGAATCACAATAATCATGTTGATCCATCAATCTCTTAAGAGAATTATGTAGCTTTTGAGACTAGGATTAACATGATGATGATTAACAACATCTCCTAACAAACTCGTAAAGTACACATATTATCCCTCACATACATTATCCTTTTATTTCCAATGATAATGTTTCTAAATGTTTCTAATGTTTATAAGTCGCCAAGTAAGGCAGCGAGGGAACAATTGGCAGTTTTATTTTGATAATTAAGTGTGTGACCATGCATATCGCCTAAAAAAAAAAATTCAAAGCATATTTTACCAATATAAATCTGCGAGCCGCTCGTCCTCAACGTGGTCTGCTCCCGTCTCTGTTTCGTCCTCGTCTTCCTCCGCACCCTCGGGCTCGAACAAATACGGCTGAATAACCCCATCAGCACCACCCAAAACTACTTCATCATCAGATTCTTCAGTTTCAATATCATCACTTATATTGCGGTCGTCATACTCCATAAAATAATCGCTGTCCGAATCACTCTGCTGTCGTTCAGCCATTTCCTTTTTCTCCCTGACCTGACGTCACTGCTGCCCGCCCCTATCGAGAGATGGCGGTACTGCAGCATCACTAAGTGAAAGATGGGCTATTAACAAATAAAGTCATTTATGGAGGCTGGTGACACATTTTAAATCACGGAAATGGCCAGAATGGAATATTTTCATACAATCAGTTTATTGGTTCAATAAAAAAATGTCACCATCCGAGGACTTTAAAAGCTTCCAGAACTACTACAAGAACTTGTACTCCCTCAAAAAACATAAAAACGCATCCGAAGCCTTCCTAAATACATTAAACCTTCCCCAACTTACTGAGTCACAAAATAAAACACTATTGTCAGAAATACAACCTAAAGAATTAGAAAAAGCAATTATGAAACTTAAAGCTAACAAATCCCCAGGAGCAGATGGCTTTACAGCAGAGTGGTACAAAACCTTTAAACAGCAACTATTTCCTCTCCTCCTGAAAACATTTAACTATGTCCTCCACACAGGGGAAATCCCCCCTCCTGGAGAGAAGGGGTCATTGCAGTCATACCTAAACCTGAAAAGGATAAACTAGACTGCTCCAACTACAGACCAATCAGTGTGCTAAATCAGGACTATAAGCTTTTTAACCACTATCCTTGCCAAAAGGTTAAAAAATATACTGACAGACTTAATTCATTTAGACCAAACAGGTTTTATAAGCCAAAGACAGACACAAGATAGCATTAGACACACTTTACACATAATTCATCATATAAAAAAAAAATATAATTTAAATGCAGCCATATTGGAATTAGATGCTGAAAAAGCATTTGATTTGGTTGACTGGTCTTTCCTATATAGAATCTTATCCAGTTTCAATTTTCATAACAACTTCATTAGAACTATCCAGGCATTATATAAAAAACCAACAGCTAAAATAAGGATTAACGGTAAATTATCATCATCTTTTGAACTGGGAAGAGGATGTTGTCAGGGCTGCCCCTTGTCTCCACTGCACTTTGCAATCTTCATAGAACCTCTGAGCCAATGGATAAGACAGAATCAAAAAATTCAAGGTATTACACTTGGTCAGAAGGAACATAAAATAGCACTCTTTGCTGATGACATATTAATATACCTGGGGCAGCCGGACACCTCTTTTCCAGAACTAATCTCAGTTTTTTCAGAGTATGGAGATTTATCGGGGTACGAATTAAACATGTCTAAAACCCAAATTTTAACATTCAACTATGACCCAAATCAATATTTACTAAGCAAACTTGGATCTAACTGGGAGATGGAATCTATGAAATATCTGGGGGTCAATATCCTGAAACAACTCAACAAAATTATAACACTAAACTATGATCCACTGATGGCAAAAATAAAATCTGATCTAGCAAGATGGAATATGATACCATTCTTAGGTACTGCACAAAGAATTGAAGCAGTCAAAATGAATATACTTCCACGTCTTCTATACCTTTTCCAAACAATACCGGTAGAACCTCCCAAAAAAACATGGCAAGAACTGGACAGAAGGATCTCAAGATTCATATGGCAGGGCAAGAGACCTAGAATCAGATATAGAACCCTACAGCTAAACAAAGACAAAGGTGGGCTCACGCTGCCAAATATCAGGGACTATTTTAAAGCTGCACAAATTAAAACTTTAGTAGAGATATGTAACCCAGTCTACACTGCACAATGGAAGGAGATGGAATGCCAAATAACAAGTGACATCCCCCTACAGGCGATAATAGGGAACAATGCCTTACCTAAACTTTTGAATTACACTAACCTGTGGATAGAGACCCCGCTAAAAATTTGGTTTAAGATAGTCAGAGAGAATCAAACTAAAGAACCTTATTGATTACTGCAATGGATTGCCTATGATCAAGACTTTACTCCTAATAAAACAGACACTAGATTTAAAAAGTGGAAAGAGAACAGACTGATAAAATATTACAATTTTTTTAAAGGGCAAACTTTAAGTTTTGAAGATTTGAAAAAACAAGGTCTAGTAAATCAAGACCTTTACAGGTTCTTTCAGCTTAGACACCACATAAACAAAGTACTTAAAAAGGAGGATTTGGAAAGGGCCCAGTCAGGTGTTCTGAAGGTTTTCTTAATGGCATATAAAGGGATCCCAGGGATCAGATACATTTCTAAAATATACCATGGTCTTCAAGACTTAAAAGGAGACAACACATCATATATAAAAGAGAGATGGGAAAAAGAGGGGAATTTCACTTTACAACTGGAAATATGGGAAAAGCTAAATAAACAACAATGGAAAAGTACTTCATCCCTGCAGTGGAGAGAATTTGGATGGAAAAATTTGGTAAGATTTTTCAGAACACCTGCACAAAACAAATTTACTCGTAAGGGGTTGAATTGTTGGCGCTTGTGTGGTGAAGAGACTGCAAATCATTTTCATGTGTTTTGGTCATGCCCAGTTATCCACCAATATTGGACCAAGGTACAGACAATATTGGGGAAAATATTCAAAATAACAGTTCCCTTTTCTTTTGTAACTTTGTATTTGGGTTTACTACCGGAATCACTGGAAAGACGAGGAGAAAAATACTTATTCACTGTTTTAATATTGGCAAGTAAAAAAGCTCTTACAAAAAAATGGATATTGAAGGATTGTCCTACACCTGAAGATTGGATTAACGCGATTCAAGACATTTATTCGATGGAAAAGTTGGCATTCGCACTGAGACAGGACATGGATGGGTTCTTGAACTTTGGCAACCCTGGAACGCATATGTGTCTTCCATTAGATCTAATCTTTGACAAATACCATTTCAATAATGGCACCTCTCTTTGTTCCCAACGCTACTCAGATACTCTTTTATTTTTTTTTTGCTCTTTTGTTTTGTTTTTGTTTTTTTTTATTCTTGTTTTGTTTTTTTGTTTTTTTTGTCCTTTAATTTCTCTTTTTCTTTCACTTAAAAAAAGGGTGTTGTAATAATTATTTTTCCAATGTTGTCAAAAAACAAAAAAAAGGGAATGTGATGAAAATGTAAACAATGCAATGCTGTAATGACATGTATAACCTTTACAAAAACTTAAATTAAAAAAAAAAACAAAAACAGAAGGTGTTTGATCCATGAATCGACCAATACATTTTCTGGTTCAATTACAATTGGTATGTGAACAGTCCTCTCCATCATGCTGTTCACATTTTGACATCATGAGACCAGACGACCCCTAACAACTGATCAACAGTACCTCACCATTGCAAGGCTTCAAAAGGCTCATTTCCACCAAAATAAGAGCTAGTGCTAGTTTGGTTCTGGGGCTGGTGTCAGTGCTTAACCAGTGCTGTCATAAGAACCAGTTGGTTTTCCACCGATATGGAGCTAGTTGGGGATTACGTCAGGGCTACGTCATTACGTAGTATGAAGCGCCTTTATGCAACCCCGCAGAACACCACAGTACACACTCTTGTACAGCAGGTGGCGGTATACACCTTTCAGTTGTTTGCTATCTGCTAGTAATCGAGAGAAGAAGAAGAAGAAGAAGAAGAAGAAGCAGCAGCAGCAGCGCTAGCTTGTCGACATGTAGGATTTTGTTGTCTTTTTGGGAGTGCTGCTTTCATTATTCCATACCTGTATTACCATCCAAAAACAGTTTTATTCTTAATGGCAGAGAATGGCAGCTACGTTTAAGGAGACCGGTAATTATCAATATTTCAGTTATCAGCCGTTGTTAGATCAAATCTGTAGCGCGAGCATTGACTACACTTTTAAACGTAATATTTATGTCAGTTCTGTAATAGGTGGTATTACGGTGCATTACGAGACGGAGGTCGCCTGTTCTGTCATGCCAAAAAGTGATCAGCTGCCCAAAAAATGGTCGCCAGGGGCCATATTGTTATGGATTTATATTAGCCGTTAAATATATATATTTCAACAGATAAACAATACTTAGTTCAGTATAACAAGATATATTTGACACTTATGATGCATTTTGAACCCTAAACAAACTTGATCTAGGATTTAAAGCAATTAAAATAATGCAGTCACAAGGTTACATGGAAAAATGCATAGATTTACTGCATATATACATGAAGATACTGTATAAATACATATTCTGTGTACCTCCAAACAATGATGTTTTCCCATGTAAATATTGCAATCAGATAAATTCTATATGTTGTTTTCCAAACTGCAACACTTTGGCCAACATTATAATTTTTCAGATGTGATAAAACCTCAAAACATTTAGACACATTGTAGGTGGATTGAGACCAGGCAGTCCACCTTTAACAAGCGGGCATTCCTGGTTCCTGTAGATGGTGATCACTTTTTGGCATGACACCGAATTTCATCACCCAGCTGATCCCATGCAGAAGTGGCTGATGAAACCCTTTTCGGACACAGGCAGACTTACCCCTGAACAATGTAACTGCAACTACCGGTGAGCCGTGCACATTCAGTTGGGGAAATGGCTTTCGGCTGCTTGAAAGGATGATGGAGGTCCCTCCTGACAAGGAATGACTGCAGACTGGAGCGGAGCAACAAAATGGTGCTCACCTGCTGCATACTTGATAATATTTGTGAGGAACATGGTGACAACTTTAATAATAATAATAAGTTTATTTATAGAGCACTTTTCACAGACAGAGTCACAAAGTGCTTAACATGGTAAAAAACAAAATAAAAACACAGGCACATAAAACAGTAAAAAACAAAACAAAACACAAAGTAAACAGTAAAAGCACATAAAAATACAATCAACACACAGTTAATTAAAAAAGCCAGGCTAAAAAGGTGGGCCTTTCGTTGCTTCTTAAAAACATCAATGGAAGGTGCAGATCTAAGTTCAAAAGGTAAGGAGTTCCAAAGTCTGGGAGCAACAGCAGCAAAGGCTCTATCGCCTTTGGTTCTGAGCCTAGTGCTAGGGACTACCAATAGATTCTGATGAGAAGACCTGAGAGACCTGCTGGGCTGGTGTAGATGGAGCAGGTCACCAATATAAAAAAAGCGCCTCTTGGCTTTATAAGTGAGAATGGCTTTATAAGTAAGAACAAGAACTTTAAAATCAACTCTATAATTTACAGGAAGCTAATGCAAGGAGGCCAAAACGGGAGTGATATGACAGAATCTACTGGACCTAGTTCGTAATCTTACAGCAGAGTTCTGGACTAACTGTAGGCGGTGTAAAGAGGATTTGCTAAGACATGTGAAAAGAGCATTACAGTAGTCCAAACGTGAAGAAACAAAGGCATGAATAATGATTTCTAAATGACTGTAGGAAACCAATGACCTAATTTTGGATATATTCCTAAGGTGGAAAAAACAACTTCAGGTCAGAGATTTGACATGCTGATCAAAACTCATCGACTGATCGAAAATGACACCAAGATTTTTTAGATTAGACCGTACATTAGAGCTTAATAAACCAATACTATTAACCATCTTAGGAATTAGATTATCAGGTGCTACAATAAGGACTTCAGTTTTATCAGCATTAAGTTGCAAAAAGTTACTAGACATCCAGTCCTTAATTGCGGACAGACAATCATGAATAATTTTTAAATTGTCAACATGGTCAGGTTTAAAAGAGAAAAGTAGCTGTAAATCGTCAACGTAGCAGTGATAAGACACACCTTTAAATTTGCTGATGAACTTTGGACTCCCAGACACACCTGATCACAGTCAGCCTCCAGTTCAACCACTACCTGACCATGCCAGTGTAGAATGACATTAGGGCTGACATAATGGCTGACCCAGGGAACAGACACGGACTCAGAAATGGATACAATTATCTTTATTGAACCAGTGCTTTGTGTGTGAATGCATGAATGTGTAGTATTGTGTATGTGAGTGCAGGCTGGAGACTCCGAGCAGCTGGGAGCAGAGCGCCATGCAGCCTGGCAACCCTATGGACAGAGCAAAGACACACAATTAGCCAGGTGCAAGATGGACACACTCAGGTGTAATTGTGGCTTACGGTTCCAGGCAGATGGTGAGCACCCGTTGGCCAGGTAGACAGCGCCCGCTGTCCCAGCATCATTGCAGCCGTGCGGAGGGTGGAGAGGAGACAGTGGAGACCGCTGCCGAGAGGGACGATTCCGCCGCCGGGAGATTCCGCCTGTGCACAGGGGAGTAGTGGGGAACAGGTGAGTAAAGGGTAGGCTTACTTGGTTCTGAGAGGATTTCCTCTAAGCGTTGATGCCGAGGTGGCGAGGTGGATGATCGTGGTGAGGTTGGCTAGGAAGTCGTGAGATGTGCTTCATGAAGCCAGGGAGACAGATGGCTCCGTGCAGGCCTGCAGGCAGAGTGAGGTTATATAGTCCTGGCCTGATGAGGTGCCAGTGTGCGTGCAGCTGTGGATGATAATGGCCTAGAGTGAGTCATCACAAGGCCAGCTTTAATGGAGTATTTTAACAGTGGGGAGCAATAACCTGTTTAATGCCTGCTATGTCATTTACAAAATGTAACGTATGTGAAGTAGTTCAAAATAATTAATGAATAAAACATTCAGCTGACAATCAGTCCTCAGTGTACTCTGTTTTAAAGTATATATTTTATAGACACATTTACAGAGTTGTGGAAGGTATACCCTTCTGTACTTGTATGTAATCTATTCTGGTTAAAGTACTGATTCCAGTTTTTATTCATGTAGGGGTAACAAGTGTGTAGTGTTATTCATGTAGTGTAAAGTGTACAAGTTAAAAGTACTTTCCCCAGAAATGATCTTGTCTAGAGCTGACAGAATGTCATGTGGTACGTTGTCAACAGAATATAAACTATCATTTTTGAAGCTGGCAACTTAGAACACTTTCCACACAAAAAGTGCATAGATTTCAAGTTTGTTGCTGCTTGTTCTTTAGAAAGTGTGAAAAAGTTGTCAAAAATATGAGTAAGTCCACAAATACCTGATATATTGTCCAATACCTGAAAAAATGAACTTAAGTGCACTAATTCAGTACTTGTACTTTCACTTCCCACCACTACAATGTTACAGTGATTTGCATTGTTTGTCCTAAATAGCTTTACATTTCATGCATATGTTTGGTGTGAGGATAACAATTAATGTAGAAGCAGAAAAACAATTAAGGAAAGAAAGCTTTTATTTAAAAAATGTTCAAAAACTTAAGACTGCTACATATGAAATATTATGTACACACAGCCAAAAATATCAATGCTTTGATAGTTACTTTGTTTGCAGTCCCTCAAGCACAGACAATGTGTCCCATCAGTCCAACAAGGGTATTGGTCCTGTCCTCCATCTTCTGGATGCTTTGCAGCAAAGCGGAGGTCAGCTGCTCCTCCCTTCTGCTCTGCTCCTGCTGTCTCTCATATGACCTCTCCAGGTAGTCAAGAAGGAGGTCCATGTTTGTGTCCCACTTCTGTTTCCCTGTTTTAAAGTACAAAAATAGTCAATATAAAATAACCACACACTAAAAAAATGCAGGAATTGTCAATCCAAGATTGACTGTGTCTATTGAACATCCATTTACTGTTAGTGGCATCACAACACTCAATTCAAGTGTATAATTGGTTTAACCCCTTGCACTCCGGTCAATTTCCCTAAAAATGCCAAAAAATAATGTGCCCAAACTAAATCGAAAGCTGTTCTTCAACCCTTTGCAGCATCTTCTTGGGGTTGATCTCATTTAAAAGAAAACACTTTGAATTTTTTGGCAAAACAGTCATAATCTCTCTAAGTGCTCCGGCCACTGAGTTACAGTCATCTAAACATACTGAACTTGAAGAAAATAAATTTGGCCTGGGTGGTTTTTTTGGATACAAATGCTTGCAAATAACACACAGCTTCAGATCCGGGCTGGAAAATGCAACAGAAATGTAGAACCAAGTGTTATCCAGCTGAGATCAAAATTTTGTAACAATACCACAAAAAATGAATATATTACATAGCTTTTTCCTCAGGTAGTTCCCAGGCGTTTTTGAACTGTGCCAAATTGTGCCAAATGGCACAGTTTCAAAAACATTGTCTGATTTTCATTGGTTAATTTTCATAGAATTTTTATTTATTACCACTTTTGTCAGATTCAAGTTGTTTCTGTGACCGTTGTGGGTTTTTCTTTCATTAACAGAGGGGTACCAACAATTTTGTCCATGGCTGTATGTCCATAGAGCCAAGAAATGTGTCTCCTCTTTGCTCTAAATCTGTTTGGTTTTGGAATCTATCGCTTGCTCCGCTGTTTGGAAAGCAACATGGCGGTCAGTAATGTTTTGAAGCTGGTCAGTTAACCACGCCCATGGCTGTGGACGTAACCAATGTAAACTGGTGCTGCCGGTGGCCCAGCTAGGAGTTGGGGCCACGATAGCCCCACTTTTGAGAGCCTGGGAATGGCGCTTTAGTCTGTGGAAAACCAAAGAACTGGTGCTAATCAGGCTCTGGCTCGAGTTAAGCACTGGAACTGGTTTGGTGGAAAAGATCTGAAACCGGATGTTTTCAGAGGAAAGTGGCCTGGCCACTGAGGATAGACTGTCACAGAGTGTCATCAGCAGGTTGCAACAGAGATACAGAGAGACTGGAAGAGTCACAGAAAGGCATAGAAGTGAATGTCCTTTGGCCACATCCCACGCTGATGACCGCTTCATTGTGAATAGTGCCCTGTGGAACTGGATGATGAATGCTACTCAACTCCAGACACATTTAAGGAAGGTGAGAGGCACCCAAGTGTCATGTCAGACAATTTGAATTGTTTACATCAGCGTGGTCTGCGTGCTAGATGACTTGCAAGGGTACCTGACCACACCACCAGGCACAGGCGTCATCGTTTGCATGGGCCAGGGAACATTTATGCTGGACAAAGGACCAGTGGGCCTCGGTGCTGTTCTTTGATGAAAGTTGATTGATGCTGAGCAGAAATGATGGCTGCCAACAATGTTAGAGACGTCAAGGAGAGTGCTATGCATCAGTCACTGTTGTCACCATGTTACAGTCTGGGCAGGTGTCAGAGAGTGTCATCAGCAGGTTGCAACAGAGATATGGAAAAACTGGAAGAGTCACAGAAAGGCATAGACGTGGACATCCTTTGGCCACATCCCACGCTGATGACAGCTTAATTGTGAACAGTGCCCTGCAGAACTGGATGATGAATGCTACTCAACTCCAGGCACATTTAAGGGAGTTGAGAGGCACCCAAGTGTCACGTCAGACCATTCAAAACCATTTACAGCAGCACGGTGTGAGTGCTAGACAACCTGCAAGGGTGCTTGACCACACCAACAGGCACAGGCGTCATCATCTCGCATGGGCCAGGGAGCATTTATGATGGACAAGGGACCAGTGGGCCTCAGAGCTGTGATAGAGCAGAAATGATGGACACCAACAATGCTGTAGATGTCAAGGAGAGTGCTATGCATCAGCCACTGTTTTCACCAGACAAGCCTTTGGTGGTGGTGGTGGTGTTACAGTCTGGGCAGCTGTGTGTAGTCAATACAGAACTGCCCTACACTTTGTGAATGGTACAGTGACAAGCCGATACTACCTGAATAACATCATTAATCCAGTGATTGTTGCCCTGCATGAACAACACAGGCCTAATTTCATCTTCATGGCCAACAATGCACCAGCTCATTGAGTTTGCACCATTTGGGAATGGCCACTGGAGACTGGGGTACCTCAAATGGAGTGGCCTGCACTTTCTTCAGACCTGAATCCCATAGAAAACCTATGGGATCGGCTGAGTCGACGTGTAGAGGCTCGTAACCCTGCATCCCACAACCTCAATGACCTGAGAGCCGCTCTTCAAGAAGAGTGGAATGCCATGCCTCAGCAGACATTAAGCTGATGTGTGAACAGCATGAGACGTCGTTGTCAAGCTGTAATTGATGCTCAAGGCCACATGACAAGTTACTGAGACATTGATATTTTTGGTTGTGGTATACCCACCACTGTTGTTGGCTTTTGTTTCAATAAATTGTTTGAGATGAGGAAATCACCATTGCATGCTTCTACTTAAATGCCCTACTTTCATGATATAATATCTCTGTAGCATGAACTGTTTACATTTTCCATAAATATTGCCTGAAAGCCAAATATTACTTATTGTGAGTAGTATATATATATATATATATATATATATATATATAATATATGTGGAAGATGTGTTCAATGACGAGACATGACTGTATTCCTCAGGTTCGGCTTTATTGCAGAACACAATCATCCAACATCTCAAAAAGCAAGAAGAGGCAGAATCATGATACATCACACTCTTATACCTCCGGGGGATTAAGAACTCAAGTCACATGGTGCTTCTGCAAACATTCAATCACATTGCAAGTCTCTGAAGATTCACCATTGTCTCTTATTCTCTGGTGTTCCGGGAAACCCCCCAGGGCCTCCTCTCTGAGACAAGGGACCGACTTCACACCTCCTCGACATCTCCTGTCGGCCCCCGTCGATCCAGACTTTTTGTTCCTCCAGACGTGAAGCCCCAATCCACATAAGCCATACATTTGTGGAAGATATGAACCAGACATATGTGCCACACTCTTGTGGGAAATATGAACCAAACATATGTGCCACATGACCCCCCCCCTCCAAACGTCTGCATGGGACAAACATACTCGTAAATACATAACAGGAAAAACATTACCACATAACCAACAATCAATCCCCCAATCTCTTAGGTCTTAGCTTCCTGCCGAATCTGCTGTAGGCCGGCTTCGCTGCGTCTGCAGCGTCTCCTCGCACCTGGGGATTAGACTTGTTAGCACATCTCTGTGGGAGCTCTGGAGCATGCCTTCTTGGTGGCCTGCCCCGGCGGGGGGCTTTCGCCAACTGCACGCGTCCATCAGCCAGGACAAAAGCGGGCTTGAGTCTGTTAATGCAAATTAGCTCCCTTCTGCCCCCCAAATCTAGCAAAAAATGCTTCTCATTTTTTTCCAGCACCCTGAACGGTCCATCGTAAGGCGGACGTAGCCCTGGGCGTTGTGCATCATGTCTAACAAAAACAAACTCTGCATTTTTCAAAGCCTCTGGCACAAAAACGCGTGGAAAACTGTGATGTACAGCGTGTTTGATCCTGTGCCGCTCTGCAACAGCTGAGCGGGGGGGCAATTTGGCGCAGGATTTTCCGGAAGAAATTCCCCCGGCAAACGGAGAGGTTGTGCGAACACTAACTCCGCTGGGGAGGCCTGCAAATCCTCCTTAGGTGCAGAATGCAACCCCAATAAAACCCATGGCAGTTTGTCTACCCAATTTGTATCCGTGAGCGATGCTCTGAGGGCTGCTTTCAATGACCTATGAAAGCGTTCACATAAACCGTTGGCCTGCGGGTTATACGCGGTAGTGCGGTGTACCTTCACCCCTAAGCTGTGGGCCATAGACGACCACAGTTCGGAAACAAATTGAGGGCCTCTGTCTGACGTTATATCTGACGGAACTCCAAAACGTGTGACCCAAGCTGTTAAAAACGCGCGCGCAACCTCTTCCGCCGTTGTTGACGCCAGAGGTACCGCTTCTGGCCAACGTGTGGTGCGGTCCACCATCGTCAAAAGGTGTGTGTGCCCTTGCGACGAGGGAAGCGGGCCCACCAGATCAAAGTGCACATGATCGAACCGCTTAGCCGGGATGTGAAAAGGCTCCAAAGGGGCCCTCGTGTGCTTGTGTATCTTAGCCCTCTGGCACGCTACACAAGCTGCTGCCCATTCCTTGACCTGTTTGCGCAACCCCGGCCAGACAAATTTCTCCCCCACCATCTGGACCGATGCGCGCACCCCTGGGTGCGCCAGCGAATGGACCGAGTCAAAAACGTGGCGGTGCCACGCGACTGGAACCACGGGACGAGGCCGACCCGTGGAGACATCGCATATTAAGGGGGGCATACCTATTTGCTGCACCCTGTGCTCCAGCCTTAACCCTGTTGGTCCAGACTGGAGCACGCGCACATCCGCGTCACCAACCTGCTCCGCAGCCATGTCTGCATAATCCAAACCTAAGTGAACCGGGGCTGCGCGCGCTCCCGCGTCACTGCCCTGGCCCACAGCCACCGAGTCTGCCCCCACGTGGCCTGGCGTTGCCATAGCACGTGAGAGACAGTCTGCCACTACATTGTGTTTGCCTGCGACATGCTGGATATCGGTGGTGAACTCCCATATTGCGGCTAGCTGTCTTTGTTGTCGGCCTGACCAAGGTTTTGAGATCTTGGCCATCGCAAAAGTTAACGGTTTGTGGTCCACGAAAGCGGTGAAACGACGCCCTTCCAGCCAGAACTGGAAATGGCAGATGGCCAAGTGTAGGGCTAAAAGCTCCCTGTCAAACGTGCTGTATTTACGCTCGTTATCGCGCAAGGTTTTGCTAAAGAACGCGAGCGGCTGCCAGGTCCCTGCCACACACTGTTCAATGACTGCCCCCACCGCTAGGTCCGAAGCGTCGGTGGTGAGCGCCAAACGGGCTGTTGGAACCGGGTGCGCTAACAAAACGGCGCTTGCAAGGGCTGATTTGACCTGGGAGAAAGCGCGCTCCCACTCCGGAGACCATTCGACCTTATTCGTGGGTTTTTGTTTTTTTAGTGCCGCGTACAGTGGCTGCATAAGCCGCGCTGCGCTCGGAAGGAACCGGTTGTAAAAATTAACCATTCCTAGAAACTCCTGCAGCGCTTTTATCGTTTGAGGTCGGGGGAAATCTGTTATTGCGCGCACTTTCTCCGGGAGGGGAACCGCTCCTTCTGGCGAGACGCGATGCCCCAAAAAATCGATTTGCGCCACCCCGAACTGGCACTTCGCTGGGCTAATTATCAATCCGTGCTCTGCCAGTCTCCGAAAAACCGCTGTGAGGTGGGTTTTGTGTTTGTCCTCGGACGTGCTGGCTACCAATATGTTGTCTAAATAGACGAACACGAAAGGCAGGTCGCGTAAAACAGCATCCATCATGCGTTGGAAAGTCTGCGCAGCGCCCTTTAACCCAAACGGCATGCGCAAAAACTCAAAAAGGCCAACGGAGTTATTACCATGGTTTTGGGAATATCCTGCGCGCGCACGGGGACTTGATGGTAGCCGCGCACCAAGTCTATTTTAGAAAAAATGCGCGCCCCGGCCAAATGAACTGAGAAATCCTGGATGTGCGGAATCGGGTAGCGGTCGTGTGCTGAGACGTTGTTCAACCTGCGGAAATCGCCACAAGGTCGCCACGAGCCATCAGCCTTTGGGACCATGTGTAACGGTGAAGCCCAGGGGCTGTTCGAGCGCCTAATTATGCCCAGTTTTTCCAGGTTGGCAAATTCCTCGCGCGCTATTGCCAGTTTAGCTGAGTCCAAGCGCCGGGCTTTTGCAAAAACAGGCGGCCCAGTGGTGGTGATAAAATGCTCCACCCCGTGTTTGGCCACTGTCGCCGAAAACTTTGGGACTGTGAGTGCTGGAAAGTGAGTGAGCAGAGCATGAAACTTACCACCCGCAGCTGTGACGTTGGCCTGTGCAGTCGGCGGAGCCACCCGAGCTGTGCAGGGGATAGAATGAAAAGAAAGTGCATTAACCAGACGTCTATTAGCAAGATCAACCAATAAACCATGTGAGCACAAAAAATCAGCCCCTAACATGTTAAAACTGACTGCCGCTACAATAAAGGTCCACTCGAATGAACGGCCCTGTAAGGACAGAAGCATGGTCCTCTCACCGAAGGTCTTAATCGCTGAGCCATTCGCTGCTGATACTGACACCCAGGGAGCTTTAGACGGCATCAGCCATTCCGCGTAGGTAGGCGTGACGAAACTCAGCTGGGAGCCCGTGTCCACGAGGAATTGTTTCCCCGAGTGTGCATCTGTCAGGTAAAGCAGCTTATTTTCTTCTCCGAGGGACGCAGCTGCTACCGGCCCCCGGTCTTGGCGTTTCCCTGACGCTTGAAGCGGCACGGTGGGAGACATCTGTGTGCCCTCTCCGCAAAACGGCGGTGGTAGAAACACAGGCCGTCTTCAGCTCCGCGTCGCCTGGCGCCTGTCGCCGCCGTCGTCTGTTCGTCTGGCGCCGCCACCACTGGCTCCAAACCGTCTCCGGGCGCCGTCCTCTGCTCAGCTGCCGCGGCCGAAACCGCGCTCCGCTTGTGGGCGTCGACGAGTCACTGCGCCTCCTTGCCGAGCCCATGGTAGTCCCGCTTGGCCAATCGGGGTGAGTCTGCCAGGGTCACTCTCTCTGCTGGCGGCAGCGTCCGGAGGAAAAGGTGGGCGAAAATAAATTCGCCATCCTCGGAGTCTTTCAGTCTCAGCATCTTCACCATCAGGTCTGCCGGTCTGTCGTTCTCCGACTCCGTCAACTCTAGGAGCGCCTCTGCTCGCTGTTGCACCGAGGGGGTGAAATGGCTGATCAGCGCCTCCTTCAATGCGCCGTACTTGTCGTGTCCGGTGGGTGGTTAACCAGGTCTTCCACCCTCTGGACCGTGTGACTGTCCAGCTTCGCCACCACATGGTAGAACCTCGTTTCATCCTTTGAGATTCTCCGGAGGTTGAACTGCGCCTCGACCGCGCTAAACCAGGAGCGCGGGCTGTGCTGCCAGAAATTGGGCAGCCGGAGTGTGGAGGCAGCCATCAGGCTGGCCTCTGATGAGCTCCGCTCGGGAGAATTCTCTCTGCTCATCCTTTGTCGTGGGTCACCAGTGTGGAAGATGTGTTCAATGACGAGACATGAGTGTATTCCTCAGGTTCGGCTTTATTGCAGAACACAATCATCCAACATCTCAAAAAGCAAGAAGAGGCAGAATCATGATACATCACACTCTTATACCTCCGGGGGATTAAGAACTCAAGTCACATGGTGCTTCTGCAAACATTCAATCACAATGCAAGTCTCTGAAGATTCACCATTGCCGCTTATTCTCTGGTGTTCCGGGAAACCCCCCAGGGCCTCCTCTCTGAGACAAGGGTCCAACTTCACACCTCCTCGACATCTCCTGTCGGCCCCCGTCGATCCAGACTTTTTGTTCCTCCAGACGTGAAGCCCCAATCCACATAAGCCATACATTTGTGGGAGATATGAACCAGGCATATGTGCCACACTCTTGTGGGAAATATGAATCAAACATATGTGCCACATATATATATATATATATATATATATATATACAGTATATTGGCTTCATCCAGCAATGACCTACAGCTCTTGCTGGGACGGTTTGCCACTGAGTGTGAAGCGGCTGGGATGAGAATCAGCACCTCCAAGTCCGAGTCCATGGTCCTCAGCCGGAAAAAGGTGGATTGTCCTCTCCGGGTTGGGGACAGGCTCCTGCCCCAAGTGGAGGAGTTTAAGTATCTTGGGGTTTTGTTCACGAGTGAGGGGAAAATGGAGCGAGAGATCGACAGACGGATTGGAGCAGCATCTGCAGTGATGCGGACGTTGTACCGGTCTGTTGTGGTGAAGAGGGAGCTTAGTTCTAAGGCAAAGCTGTCGATTTACCAGTCAATCTACGTTCCTACTCTCATCTATGGTCACGAGCTTTGGGTAATGACCGAAAGAACGAGATCGCGGATACAAGCGGCTGAAATGAGCTTTCTCCGTAGGATTGCTGGACTCACCCTCAGAGATAGGGTGAGGAGCTCAGTCATCCGGGAGAGGCTCAGAGTAGAACCGCTGCTCCTCCACATTGAAAGGAGTCAGTTGAGGTGGTATGGGCATCTGATTAGGATGCCTCCTGGACGCCTTCCACTTGAGGTGTTTCAGGCACGTCCCACTGGGAGGAGACCCCGGGGCAGACCCAGGACTCGGTGGAGAGACTATGTCTCCCAGCTGGTCTGGGAATGCCTTGGTATCCCCTCTGAAGAGCTGGAGCAGGTGGCTGGGGAGAGGGAAGTCTGGGTTTCTCTGCTTGAACTGCTGCCTCCGCGACCCGGACCTCCGGAAAAGCGGTAGGAGGTGGATGGATGGATGGATGGATATATATATATATACACACTACTGTTCAAAAGTTTGGGGTCACCCAGACAATTTTTTTGTGTTTTCCATGAAAAGTCACACTTATTTACCACCATGAGTTGTAAAATGAATAGAAAATATAGTCAAGACATTGACAAGGTTAGAAATAATGATTTGTATTTGAAATAATAATTTTTTCCAGATACTCAACCTGCTCAAAGGACGGTCAGTTTTATAGCTTCTCTAACCAGATAAACTGTTTTCAGCTGTGCTAACATGATTGCACAAGGGTTTTCTAATCATCCATTAGCCTTCTGATGCAATGAGCAAACACACTGTACCATTAGAACACTGGAGTGATAGTTGCTGGAAATGGGCCTCTATACACCTATGTAGATATTGCACCAAAAACCAGACATTTGCAGCTAGAATAGTCATTTACCACATTAGCAATGTATATTAGATATTAGTGTGTATTTCTGATTAGTTTAAAGTTATCTTCATTGAAAAAAACAGTGCTTTTCTTTCAAAAATAAGGAAATTTCTAAGTGACCCCAAACTTTTGAACGGTAGTATATATATATATATATATATATATATATATATATATATATATATATATATATATATATATATATATATATATATACTGTATATATATATATATATATATATATATATATATATATACAATAACTTGAAAATAATTTAACAATACTTTGAAAAATAAAATAAAAATAATTAAAATGGCCTTCATTATTTCCATGTAATTTTGAGATGTAATTATAGAGAGCCACAGCATGGTGAAGCAAGAGACTTGTGTTGCTGACCCCTGCCCTAGGAGATTAATGTACTGTAGATGTCCCTTACCTCATAGAATAGTTTACATTTCAGGATGAAGTGCATCTGTGTCACAACCTCACTTGCTGAGCATAAAGTATATGTTTTTTTGTTTTTTTGCAACCAAGACTTTTTTTTTTGTTTGTTTTCCTTGTCCAGCTGCTAGTTTGTGGTCACAGAGTCTATATTTGGTTATTTTGGGGCTTTGGGGGGCTTTGGAGTGGAAGTTGTCTTCTTCTTCTATTTCTTCTTATTTTTCGCCGCTACAAGTGCATGGGGAGCAAAAATGGTAAGACATCGAAACTTGAACCAGTCTGATTAGAAACTCTCCCCACTACACAGACACCAAAAATCAAAGCACTGCATCCATAGTTGGTGCTATAATAAACTGTTTGACATTTTTGCAAACATCTCAAGAATGGAATGGCTAGACTTAGACTAAAACTTCTTTCATCATTCTGTTATGTCCACAAACCTGGCATGAAATGAGACGGACGAGGAGGTTGCACTGGAACTGAGCTTTAATAGATAACTGGTCACACTACAGAGTATGCAGCTCATGGTGGAGTCATCTGGGCAAGAAGATCCCCTAATGGCGGACGCTCCCTATTACATGGCAGTGTGATGAGCAACTGGAAGGTAGAGTCATCATACCGTACTTCACAATAAAATCATATCATCACATTCTATTCTCTGAAACCTACTGCAACTTTGCTCCCGTCTTATGCTTTTAAAATGAAGTTTTCTGCACCATATTTTAAAAAATATGCAAGTGAAGTCAAACTGAACTCCTCCTATGCCATTCATCCAGATTGCTTGAAATTAAGCAGAGATCATCTACAGACACTGATAGAGAAAATTTGTTAAAATTATCCCAAACTGTCAACCCATTTTGATGTTCTAGGCCAATCAATTTGTACAGTTTCTCTTGGGTGTGTTTTTTTGGGTTTAGCTCCTGATACATGTGACTCAGATTTAATGAAACTTCAGACTCACAATCAGAACAGTGTTTGTCAGCTAGCCACCAAATTTCATGCAATTCTATCAATGCAAAAAAAAAAAAAATCTTGTTCATGGAAAGTTTGTCAGCGGAACATTTTGTTTGTGTGTGAGGAAGTGAACATATGCACAAAAGCAGTAGTGTGGTGTAGGGGTTAAGATGCTTGTTTGTCATGCGGTAGCCCTGAGCTCAAATCTTGTAGGTAAGGTCATTCTTTGAGTGCAACATGCCTCTTCTATGCTTTTGAAAATGTTGGGTAGTGCACCGTAAGTTTCAAATTCTGTACTGCTGCTGAAAATCCTTTCAATTCAACATTTATGATTTGAGAAAATTACAGTACAGGTTCAAGCACTTATGTGGTGTTGTGGTTAAGGTTGGTGCTTGGTAAGCAGGAGTTCCTGGGTGCAAATCTTACAAGGAAGGCTTGTTCTTCTAACAACATGCACTACTCACAAAAAGTTGGGGATATTTGGCTTTCAGGTGAAATTTATGAAAAAGGTAAAAAATTCATGCTACAGTGATATAATATCATGAAAGTAGGTGTATCATCAGCTTCTCCTCAGGCCAATTCAGGAAATCACTCTTCTTTATCTTAAAGTAATTTTCACTCAACTCTGGTCAAGAACTGCTGTCTCTTCATCCCTCTGGTCAAGAATGCTGTGTGTCTTCATCCAGTCCCCAGTGTAAACAATTTCACTTTTGTAGAGAAACTTGGTAAGAATTTGCTTTTTAAAGGCTTAAGTGGACCATAAACTCTTGGAGTCAAATCCCAACTAGACAGTTCATGCTGATAGTATCCATTCATACCAGGAACTGATACTCCTAAAAAGTCATAAACTTCTTAAGCTGGCAGATATATGGTTGCCCCCTTCTGTTTGGCATATAGCAGAACCCTCTAGGCTGACCCCTGCTCATGTTCCAAAACCTAAAAATTATCTACTGCTCAACAGTACCTCCTAGTGGACATCTACAAAATATGTTTTATTGTGCCATCTGGGACTGTTAATTCTGACTGAACATTAACCTTTCTTCCAGCTCTTATTTCACAGGATTCTAAGGACACTGTGAAGATAATTGCCAACAATGGTTTGCAATAGTTCATTAATCCTTGATTTAAATGTGAGTGCATGTCTTAGGAATTTTTTTTTTTCATGAGTGTTATTCAAATGAATGTTAAAATGAATGTTAAATGAATGAATGTTAGTAATGGTATAAATGCATGGTCTCTGAATATTAGCCTTCAGTCATTTAATTTAGTTAGATTTTATATTGAGTATATAATGAATTTCATAGGAACTCAATGAATGTTTTTCTGAAACTTGTGAGTCAGCTATTTCTAACCAATCACCAGGCTGCATCTCTGTTGGATAACGCCCTTGCATTTGATTAGCTGTTCATAAACAAAGAAATGTTCCCTCATTGGACCAAAGCCCGTTCAAACTCCTCTTTATGGAAGATAAGTGGTCCGTCTTGCTGCCAGTCACACTTTTATGATATCAGAAGCGCAACCTTTTAAAAACACAGAGGGAGCCACCCTAGTCATGTTCTTCTGTTGTCTTTGCAGTCTTTTGAACCATTGCTTTTCTGTTGTATAGTCTAGGGTGTTCTGTGTGTCTGAACCTTGTCAAATCCTGCGCTAGCTTTCTTAAATTGCCTTTTTATAAGCTTTGCCTGTTTCCTGGTAACTGAGGAGAAACTATTCTTTTCCTGTGAGCTCGCCTTTAAAGAGAGTTAAACTCTCAGATCCTTTTTCCTTCACCTCAGAAGCAGTTCTTATTCTATTTGAATGTTTTTTCTTGGACTTTTTGACTTTTCGTGCAGTTAAAGTGGATTTTTAATTTTCCTGTTTTAAAGTGAACTGATAGAGATTTTTGGACTTTCTTTCCCTGCTCATCCACGTCTGCCCCCATTAAGAAACCAGGAGCTCGTAGGTGAAACTGACTAAAAAAACATTTTTCCTTCAGCCTTTGGGTTTTGTCATACAGGCCGGGGACACAATAAATTTGGACTGGTTGCCAAAGGACTTCACGCCTGCTCTAGGGCCAACCTTCACTCTGTCGCCGGCTCCTGGCTGCATGCACCGTGGGAGCCCACAGCCGAGTCTACGCTTCTCACAGCTGTAAACGATCTGAAAGACGACCAGCAGTTGCTTTCCCCGTGTTCAATGCTGCCTGGAAGAGCCGCTGAGCCTTCCCGAACAATACCACTGGCTGGCGCCGACCACCGCTGAATACCTGGACCTACAGCTGTTCGTAAGTGAGACTCCCATTTTTCCTATCTGCTGGGTTTAAACAAGATGTCCTAAATATCAGTTATAATTGAACATAACCAATATTTCATGGTACAGTTGGTCCCTCAGCCATAGGACAAAGCTATAAACTGAAGGAAAATTCTTATTCATTTTTAAGTAAACTCCTTTCATTTTTGTAGATTCATTCAGAAGTTCCTTTTTAGATAATCAGCTTATGGAATTTTTCCCCATAAAATTGAGTTCTGATTTTGTTAGATACTTCAGCCTTCCATTGCATTACAGTTGAAACATAAAATCTGGTTTCCTCTTGGTTCCACAAGGTTTAACTATAGATTTTATGATCAGGAATCCACTAACAGTTGATGTGATATCGAACACCTGTTTATCATACCCATCATTTTAATGCCATGTCATGTAACCTGAATGAGTTTCATTTAATAAACTTGTAAACGAGAGAAGCTGAAACATTTTTCCTTTGCATATATGCTTTTCAGGGTCACGGCAGTAAAAGAACTAACTAAATGTTGAGACTGAATTCATCAAGTAATTGAAGGTATGGAAATTAAGTAATTGAAATTAATTAATCAACAATTCGTTCTTTTCGAACTGGTGCCCCCTTTTTACGAATGCTTTTCTGTTTTATTTAGTGAGTGTTGGGGTGACGGTTTAACGCTGTCCCCTCGCACACCCACTATTAAATAAGTAAATAATTCTTGTACCTTATTACACTATATTTTATTAAATATCGCTACATAGGGCATTTAAGTAGAAGCACGCAATGGTGATTTCCTCATCTCAAACAATTTATTGAAACAAAAGCCAACAACAGTGGTGGGTATACCACAACAAAAAATGTCAATGTCTCAGTAACTTGTCTTGTGCCCTTGAGCGTCAATTACAGCTTGACAACGATGTTTCATGCTGTTCACACGTCAAAACAACACTAAAGATGTGGGGAGGGAATGAAACAAATAACTGGGTGCAAGGGGAGAGTCGGGCAGCCATCTGGGAGCCAGGAGAGAGCTTAGGAACTGAATCTGTTTTTTAATAGGTTCAACTCACAGTCTGTCACCCGAGCAACACAACCAGACCCCCACGCACCCCTCCCCACCCACCCTCCTGTGCAGAACCTCTCTCCATCTCCCCCCTCCTACTCCTCAGGGGGCACCAGAACCCTCCCTCACTTCACGGTGACTACAGATCAGGTGGAGAAACAGCTGGAGAGGCTCCATCAGGGGAAGGCTTTGGGCCCTGATGGCATCTCCGCAAGGACCCTGAGGACCTGTGCCAACCAACTAGCTCCGGTACTGAAACACCTGTACAACCTGAGCCTGAGTCTGGAGAGAGTACCGGTGCTGTGGAAGACATCCTGCCTGGTTCCTGTCCCCAAGAAGTAATCTCCATTGGATTTGAATGACTACCGACCAGTTGCCCTCACTTCTCATGTGATGAAGGTCCTGGAGAGACTGGTCTTAGCCCACCTTAGGCCACAGGTGAAGACGTGGCTAGACCCTTTGCAGTTTGCATATCAGCCCCATTTAGGAGTTGAAGATGCTGTCATCTACCTGCTGCAACAAGCCCATCTGCACCTGGATGGTGGAGGAGATACTGTGAGAATCACTTTTTTGATTTCTCCAGTGCCTTTAACACCATCCAGCCACTGCTGCTGGGTGAGAAGCTGCGGGTGATGGGGGTTGACAGCTCTGTGATCTCCTGGATTACTGACTACCCGACAGGCAGACCACAGTTCGTCCGGCTGGGCAATGTCTTGTCTGGAGTGGTGGCTAGTGATACGGGAGCCCCACACGGGACTGTGTTCTCTCCTTTTCTTTTTACCTTATACACCACTGACTTTTAGTACAACGCTGAGTCATGCCACCTGCAGAAATTCTCTGATGACTCAGCTGTTGTGGAGTACAGTGATCCCTTGCTACTTCGCGCTTCACCTTTCGTGCCCTCAGTGCATCGCGGATTTTTCAAAAATATTCATCAAAAATTCAAAATTGAGAAATAATGGGCGGGCGCTGGCAGAAGGCAGGGAGACTACATTAGACCATCAGGTATCAACACGGAGAGCCACACAACTCAAAAAATCCACCTCTCTGTTCGCTGTTCTCGTGTTGGCTCGGCTCGGCTCGGAAATCTCGCAAGCTGATTGGCCGAGACGTTTCACCCCGCAAGCTGATTGGCCGAGACGTTTCACCCACCTCCTCTCCCTGCCAAGCGCCCATGGAAGGGAAGGAAGACCGCATTCATTGCTCTTTATCGCTCGTGTTACTTTTAGTCTCGCCGCGTGGAACTTTTTGCTGTTCTCTTGTGCCATTTTGTGCGAAATAGTCTTCCCGTCGAGCCACTACGCCGCCTCCTGCAGCTTCTCCAGCTCTATTGGAAGCTGCCCTCGACGATCCTGCGCTTCTAGCACCTGACGATGAGGCGTCACCTGAGGAGCAGTAAAGCTCTCATTAACCTGTGCAGTAAATCATTTTCATCTTGAGTTACGTATCTTGTTATAAGAATAAGAGAGTTCTAAAAACATATTTATGTACACTTTATTTACATCTACGTATGTATGTACACGTACACACACACACACACGTATCATATGAGAGAGAGAGAGTGAGAGAATGAACGTACGTATTATTTATGGATGACGTCATTAGGGGTGACGCTACTTCGCGGTTTTTCACTTTTCGTGGTCGGTTCTGGAACCCATTAACCGCGATAAGTGAGGGATCACTGTATATAAGAGGAGGAGAGGAGGGAGAGTACAGGGCACTGGTAGACAGATTTGTGGAATGGACGGAGCAGAATCACCTGAGGTTGAATGTCAGCAAGACCAGAGAGATGGCGATTGACTTCAGGAAGAGGAAGACACCTTCTCAGCCGCTGCAGATTAGGGAGAGGATGTGGGAGTGGTTGAGGACTACAAATATCTGGGTGTCAGGATCAGCAGCGGGTTGGACTGGAGATCCAACACCGATGCTGCGCACAAGTAGGGGATGAGTAGACTCTACTTCCTGAGAAAGCTGAGATCCTTCAACGTGTGCAGCAGGATGCTGGAGCTTTTCTATCAGACCGTTGTCGCCAGTGCCATCTTCTTTGCTGCTGTCTGTTGGGGTAGCAGTATTAGGGCCAGAGATACCAACAGACTTGACAAGATTATCAAGAGGGCTGACTCTGTAATTGGTCTCAGACCGGAGACCTTTGAGACAGTGGTGGAGAGGAGAACACTAAATAAACTGTGATCCATCATAGACAATCCTGATCACCCCCTCCACCACACACTAGATAGACAGCGAAGCACTTTCTCCAGTAGACTACTACAGCTTTGTTGTCGAACGGCCAGGTACAGGAAATCTTTCCTGCCACATGCAATTTCACTGTACAATAACTCACTATGATATTGTATTCTGGTCATAGCTATGCTGCCACACTGCACCTTACAGACTAACTGGTACCTCACATTTTCACTCTGCTCCTGATAGTCCTTCTTTGTGCAATGGGATGATTCATGTGTTTATACAGGTCATCATATATTAAGCTATGATGTATATAGGTTTTTTATAGTCGTGTTAGTTTTACTTTTCATGGGTAATCCATTTGTCTGTCATATGTGTGTTTCTGTTGTTTGGTTGTCTACTGTCATGCTGCTGTTACACTGTAATTTCCCAGTTTGGGATCAATAAGTACATCTATCTATCTATCTATCTATCTATCTATCTATCTATCTATCTATCTATCTATCTATCTATCTATCTATCTATCTATCTATCTATCTATCTATCTATCTAATTGCCTGCTGAGGCATGGCATTCCACTCTTCTTGAAGGGCAGCCCTCGGGTGATTGAGATTGTGGGGTGCTGATCCCATAGGTTTTCTCTGGGATTTAGGTCTGGAGAAAGTGCAGGCCACTCCATTTGAGGTACCCCATCCTTCAGCAGCCGTTCCCTAATGCCCTTGATGAGCTGGAGCATTGTCTACCTGAAGGTGAAATTAGGCCTGTGTTGTTCATGCAGGGCAACAATTACTGGATTAATGATGTTATTCAGGTAGTATTGGCTTGTCACTGTACCATTCACAAGGTGTAGAGCAGCTCTGTATTGACTACACACAGCTGCCCAGACTGTAACACCACCACCACCACCAAAGGCTTGTCTGGTGAAAACAGTGGCTGATGCATAGCACTCTCCTTGACATTTCCAGCATTGTTGGTGTCCATCATTTCTGCTCTATCACAGCTCTGAGGCCCACTGGTCCCTTGTCCATCATAAATGCTCCCTGGCCCATGCAAGACGATGACGCCTGTGCCTGTTGGTGTGGTCAGGCACCCTTGCAGGTTGTCTAGCACTCACACCGTGCTGCTGTAAATGGTTTTGAATGGTCTGATGTGACACTTGGATGCCTCTCACCTCCCTTAAATGTGCCTGGAGTTGAGTAGCATTCATCATCCAGTTCTGCAGGGCACTGTTCACAATTAAGCTGTCATCAGCGTGGGATGTGGCCAAAGGATGTCCACGTCTATGCCTTTCTGTGACTCTTCCAGTTTTTCCGTATCTCTGTTGCAACCTGCTGATGACACTCTCTGACACTCTAAGCTCAGTGGCCACTTCCCTCTGAGCACATCCTGTTTAAAACTTTGCAATGACGAGGTACCGTTGATCAGTTGTTTGGTATCGTCTTGGTCTCATGATGTCAATATGTGAACAGCGTGATGAAGAAGCCTGTTTAAATACCAATTCTAACTGAACCAGAAAATTTATTGGTCGATTCATGGATCAAGCACCTTTTGTGAATTTTGCCGTTAAGCACCTTGTTAGAGAACAGCAAGTTACACAAAAAGTACTGAAACATTGAACAATTGGGCATGTGCATTCAAAAGGTTGGAGAAGGTCAAATTAAATTCACCTTCAAAGGTTATAGTGCATTTTAAGTGTATCCAGAAATTTCACCTGAAAGTCAAATATTCCTAACTTTTGTGCGTAGTGCATATAGCATCTGTACTTTTTAAAGATACACTGTGTAAGAGTTTCACTTCAAAATAATGTTAGCAAAATTACTGGTCAAAAGTAGACTTTGCACATATTTACATAAAAGATGGTTTTGTTTTTTGTCACCGGTTTTGTGTTGGTTTTTTTTGTTATCTTCAAAGTATATAAACCAGAAAATTAGTAGAATGTCAACAAACAAAGAAATTCATTAGACTTACCACAAGCCAGGCAGCTTCTTTTGTCCATTTTTGTCATCCTGGTCCTTATTTTGTCTTCTTTTGGTCATTTTCACTTTCTCTTCCACATCCAGAAACTCTTGTGATTATTCCATCTCAATTTTGCTTTTATTCAGCAACAATTTATCTTATATAATGCTGTGGAACCGGCGCTATTGTTCTGTCCAGTCACGTGGAGCTCTGGTCGATGGCAGACAAAAGGCAGCCCTGGCGGAGTCCAACTCTCACTGGGAATGAGTCCAGTTGTGTGTTGGCAATACGAACCAAGCTCTCACAATGGTCGTACAAAGACAGAATAGCTCGTAACAATAAGCCCGATACCCCATACTCCTGAAGCACCCCCCACAAAAAACCATGAGGGATGCGGTTGAATACCTCCTCCAAGTCCACAAAACACATATAAACTGGTTGGGAAAACTCCCACAAACCCTCGAGGTGGGCGCATGCGCACGCAGCGACCAGCAGCTTGGTGATATAGTGCGTGTGTGCGTGTGTGTGTTTTTTGTACTTTTTTACGTTTTTAGAAAATCTTCTGTGTCGTTTCTGCCCTGGAGCGTTTGTGGAATATATGGCGAACAGCTCCCTAGTATCTGCAACATGGATTTCCTCTCATATCTCGCACTGCTGCTTTCTGTGTTCTGGCTCTTTGTCTCTGAGGTAAACGCGTTCGGCTCCATGACGAGCAGAATAGCGGGCAGAATACAATATTCCAGGGACGTGTTGCTGCGCTTTAACACAGCTGGTGCAGAGTCTCTGATTGCGCCCAAATTTCAGCTGCCGGACTTTATTTTGAGAGACGGTCACAGCGGTGAAAAAAGAAGCGGCAGGAGGAAGCGTGGAAGACGTGGAGGTGTGAAATTGCGCCTTAGGAGACGTCAGTTTGGTAACATTCCTCTTCCTTCGATCATTTTTGGGAATGCACAGTCTGTGAGAAACAAGGTGGAGGAAATTCAAGGCAATGTACGTTACCAGAAGGATTTTAAGAACTGCTGCGTCATGGCTTTCACTGAATCTTGGCTTACTGCGCATGATCGGGATGCAGACCTGTGGATTGACGGCTTTGGAGCTCCGCTGCGCTCGGATCGGCAGGAAGAGGTAACTGGGAAGCGTCAGGGGGGCGGAGTATGTTTATACATTAATAAGCAGTACTGCACATCTGTCACGGTCAGAGAGCGCATCTGTACACCCCATGTGGAGCTGCTGTCTGTGTCACTACGCCCCTTTTATTTGCCTCGAGAGTTTCCCCAACTTTTCATCACAACTGTGTACATTCATCCGAGGGCAGACGCTGACTCCGCCTCCAGCACCATCACTGATGTGGTGCAGCGGCTGCAGTCAATTTCTCCAGAGGCGCCAAACTTCATTCTTGGGGATTTTAACCATGTTTCTTTAAAGAAGACACTTAAAAACTTTCATCAGTATGTCTCCTGCCCAACCAGGCGAAAAAAGACATTGGACCTGTGCTATGGATCCATAGAGAGGGCCTATAAATCACTCCCCCTTCCTCCTTTAGGATCATCAGATCACAACTGTGTTCATTTGCTGCCCACATATAAAACTGCTCTCAGAAGAGGCAAAGTGGAGACCAGAGACATTGATGTGTGGACAGAAGATTCAGAGCACAGCCTCCAGGAATGCTTTGACTGTACAGACTGGAAGATGTTCATAATGGCCTGCGGGGATGATTTGGACTCTCTGGCTGAGCTCACATGCTCATACATGGCTCACTGTCAAAATAAGTTTGTTCCACGTAAACGTGTCAAAATATACCCCAACAACAAACCATGGGTTACTAAATCAGTTAAATCCTGCTTACAGAGGAAAGCTCTTGCCTTTAAACAAGGGTCTGTTTCTGCGCTACAGGTTGCCACCAAGGAGCTGAAGGCCGAAATTTTAAGAGCAAAACAGAATTATAAATCAGAGTTGGAAAGCAAGATGGCAGCAAATAAACTTGGTTCGGCCTGGGCCAGTATGAAAACTATTGCAGGCCTTCAGAGCACAGAGCGCAGTAATCGTGTGTTTTTAGATGGTTTTAGTTCAGACACAGAGCTGGCTAATGCTCTTAATTGTTTTTATGGTCGTTTTGACTCCTTTGATTTTAGCACAGAAATCCAAGATTTGAAACAGAAACTCAAAGACAATCAGCACTTTAATATTGAGATGCAGGATGTTAAAAGGGAGTTCCGCGCTGTAAAAGTGAACAAAAGTCAGGGCCCTGATAATATATGTGGATGCCTGGTAAAGTCCTGTGCACATGAACTGAGTCCTATATTTCATTATATTTTCAATAAGTCCTTACAGACACAACATGTGCCTAAGATCTGGAAAGATGCCGTGGTTGTTCCCGTTCCAAAATCCAGCTGTCCTAAAACGGTAAACGACTTTAGACCAGTTGCTTTGACTTCAATTTTAATGAAAATTTTTGAAAAACTGGTCAGACGTGAGGTCCTAAGGCAGACTGAACATGCATTGGATTCTCTGCAGTTTGCCTATAGGCCTCACAGAGGAGTGGAGGATGCCACTGTCACTCTGTTTGACATGCTTTTTAAACATCTGGATTTTAATGGGACACACGCCAGGCTTTTATTTGTGGACTTTTCTTCTGCCTTTAATACAATCCAACCTCATATTTTAGTTGAAAGGCTCCTGCAACAATTTGATTTAAGCAATAATCTGGTGGGTTGGATTCTGGATTTCTTAACCAACAGGACGCAGAGAGTAAGGGTCAATGGCACATTGTCTGACCTAAAGTGCTCTTCTACTGGCTCTCCTCAGGGGTGTGTGTTGTCACCACTACTCTTCATCCTGTACACAAACATGTGTCGGAGCAGACATGACAACAGACACATTATAAAGTATGCTGATGACTCAGTCATTGTCAGTCTCCTCCAGGATGGTGAGAGTGGCCACGGCCCAGTAGTTGATGACTTTGTTCACTGGTGTGAGGATTCCTACCTGCAGCTGAATACAACAAAAACGGAAGATATGATTATTGACTTTAGGAGGAAAACTCCCAGGCACAAAGTCACCATACTAAAAGGCCAGACCACCGAATGTGTACAATCGTACAAATATCTTGGGACAATTATTGATAGTGGATTGAACTTTGAGGTGAACTGTGAAAGGGTGTGCAAAAAGGGTCAGCAAAATTTGCATTGTTTGAGGAAACTTGCACGCTTCCAAATTGACCGAACCATAATGACTATGTTCTATCGGGCTTTTATTGAATCTGTTTTATCCTTTTCTTTAATGTCATGGTTTGGTCAGATAAAACTGAAACAGAGGAAATCCTTGGATCAGGTAGTCAGATGGTCCAGTCGTTTGCTTGGTGAGTCACAGCTGAGCCTGACATCCCTGTACACCAGACAAGTACAGAGGATGGCCGACTCGATTTTAAATGATGACTCCCACCCTTTGCACTGCAACTTTCAGCTTCTTCCCTCCAGACGGAGGTTTGCTGTCCCAAAAAGTAGAACCCAGCGCTACAAAAACAGCTTTGTCCCTGCTGCTGTCAAAGAGTTGAACAAGCTATAAAAATTATATTGTACATATTTTATATTTACCTATTTTGTAAGATGTGTGCCTGTGTTTGTGTCTATGTTGAATGTAATTAGTGGCTTGTAAATATGGATGTCACCAACTGCAAAACAAATCTACCTACGGGTACAAATAAAGTAACCTGAACCTGAACCTGAACCTGAGGATTCTCGCGAGGGTAAAAAGCCGGTCTGATGTGCCACGGCCAGGACAAAAACCACATTGCTCCTCCTGAATCCGAGGTTCGACCAACGGCCGGACTGTCCTCTCCAGTACCTTGGCACAGACCTTCCCAGGGAGGCTGAGGAGTGTGATCCCCCTAAAGTTGGAGCACACCCTCCGGTCCCCTTTTTTGAAGAGAGGAACCACCACCCTGGTTTCCCATGCCTAAGGCACTGCCCCCGAACTCCACCCAATGTTGCAAAGGCGTGTCAACCATGACAGCCGTACAACATCCAGGGCCTTGAGGTACTCAGGGCAAATCTTGTCTACCCCCGGGGCTCAGCCATCAAAGATATTTTTAACCACCTTGGTGACCTCAGCCCCAGTGATAGGCCAAGCTCCAGCAAACACTTTTTCACACCACTGTAGATAGATAGATAGATAGATAGATAGATAGATAGATGTACTTCATTGATCCTAAACTGGGAAATTACAATGTAACAGCAGCACAACAGTAGACGACCAAAACGACAGAAACACACACAGCATAATAGTCAAAGGGATTACCCATGGAAAGTAAAACTGCCTAAATAACTTATGTACATTGCAGATGAATAGATGGTGACCCGTATAGATACATGAATCATACCGACTGTATAATGCAGAACTATCAGGTGCAGGGTGAGATGTGAGGTACCAATTACACTGCAAGGTGCACTATGGCAACATAGTTATGACCAGAATTCAATATCAGAGTGAGTTATTGAACAGTGAAATGGCATGTGGCAGGAAAGATTTCCTGTACCTAACCTTTCGGCAGCGAAGCTGTAGCAGTCTGCTGGAGAAAGTGCTCTGCTGTCTGTCCAATGTGTGGTGGAGGGGGTGATCAGGATTGTCCATGATGGATCACAGTTTGTTCAGTGTCCTCTCCACCACAGTCTCATAGGTTTCCAGTCTGAGACCAACTACAGAGCCAGCCCTCTTGATAATCTTGTCAAGTCTATTAGTGTTGCTGGCTCTGATACTGCTACCCCAACAGACAGCAGCAAAGAAGATGGCGCTGGCAACAACAGCTTGGTAGAAAAGCTCCAGCATCCTGTTGCACACGTTGAAGGATCTCAACTTCCTCAGAAAGTAGTCTGTTCATCCTCTTCTTGTAAGCAGCAGCAGTGTTAGTTTTCCAGTTCAGTCCGTTGCTGATCATGACACCCAGGTATTTGTACCCAGGTATTTATATTTCATAAAATAAGGTGTCATATACTTCTTGACCTCCTTTTTTCTCTGTAACCCAGTTAAGATACTTGTGATATCAGTTATAGCTACTTTCCTGAAGAAGTCTGTGCATGCTGTCTCTTGATGCACTTACAGTATACTAGAGTAAAGGCACTTTTCCATTAGCCCCGCTTAGCCCCGATTTGAAAACACGACTCGTCTCACAACCACTCGTTTCGGCCTCGATTGCGTTTCGACATTACTGCTGACACGCCTGCGGTGGGTGGGATTTCTTGAACAGCAAGGCGGCGCCACACTCTCGTGACGTGAAGCGCGCAACCCAAGCAAACATAACATGGCTGCTCTACAAGCCGACTCCTCGGTCTGTGGCTTTTTTCGCCATAAATACCAAAAAGGACCACCAGATAAGGGTACAGGCAGCGAGACGAAACACTCTGGAATAGTTCTGCAGCTTCTGGGAGAGCCGAAGACATGAGGATACAAACTAGGTCATATATGACGGTAAGCTAATGGTTGCTAATGCTAGTTTGCTGTAAGTACGTCGTGCTACACTGTAATGTCTGCAAGTTAGGAACTAAAATATGTATGCTGTGTGTGTGTGTTTCAGATGGCTCTGTTGTTTGGAAATTACCTCTTCAAACGGTCGGTCTGGCGTTCAGCACAGCCTCTCACTGATGTCAACAACCTGTCACTGACGTCATCAGCCTGTCACTGATGTCAGCACAGCTTCACCAACGATCAGTGGTTATAGAGCTTAAGAATGTCTGTAGAAACGTTTATTTCCTGTACAACAAATTGCTCTGCTCTGCGTGAAAATCATGGAGAGACTGTTGAGACATCATGGACGTACCTGCTTCTGCAGCAAAGTCTGAGGTGGTGTCATAGAAAAAAATGATCAGCTGACACAACTTGATAGCCAGGTTAATAACTATATTAGCCACAAAATATATATTCAAAAAGTAAACAGTACTGAGTTACGTATAATAAGATATATTTGATAGTTATAATGTATTTTAGGCCAAAACAAACTTGATCTAGGATTAAAGGCAATTAAAATAATGCCTTCACAAGGTTACATGGAAAATAATTGATTTACTAGATACATGTACTGTAGAAATATATATTCTCTGCATCAATAACGTACTATACATGCATTCATGTAGTATTGCACTGGGAATTGCACTGACAATAAACCTGTGAAGTTTTTGTAGATGTCTCTTTTTTATATGTGAAGGTTACCACCATGTGGCACAAATTAAATACTGAAAGATTGGAAAAGCTGTCTAAGAACAATCCAGCAGTTTGAGAAATCTCTTTTGGTTTTGTGTAAATCTGTCAACAGAATTATGAACCATAAAGCAGTTTGTGTTAAAATGTTAAATCCCATTAAACCTAATCCGGGGGCTTCCAATCATGTATCATGCGGGGCCAAGACCCTGCAGGTTCTCTCTTCTACCCAGTCTCTTCAGCAGGTGTTGTCACTGATCAGCAGTCAGTGGAAGAAGTTCAGTGGAATCTGCTGTTGAAGACACTGGTTGGAGGTAAAGCCTGCAGGGTCTTGGCCCTCCATGGCACATGATTGGACACCCCTGCCCAAACCCATTATGATGAAGAGCAGATGCTAATATGACCCAGAATTCCTCCATATACATCCAACAATACAGTCTTCAGTTAATAAAATAATTGTTTTGGTTACTTTTTTCTTAAAAATGAGTCATTATTTTCAAGGTCACCGATAAATCCTTTGTACAGTTGACTCTTTTCCCACCGGTATCTTAACAGACAAAATGGAAAATCATGATGCAAACACTTAAGTCATTAAATTGTTTATTACAATCAGCAGCAAATTCCAGATTATTCAGAATGTGCAAAATTCAAACTGTAAAAAAGAATAAAACTGGAATGGGTCACACACGGCTGCCACGCTCCCTCACTGAGAAGCAACTGGATCGGCCCCTGGTCCTGGTCCTGCAGATCTTCAGCCTGCATCTCTGTAAATAGTGAGGCAAGGTCCAGTTGGGGTGGACATTTTCCCTCTTGCCTAGACAAAAGACAAATGGGTGGTGGTTAATTAAAGCAAGTGTAAAACATATTTGGGAAATACACTTGTTGCTAAAAGCCAGTGGTGGAATGTGAATTAATGAATGAATCTTTATTTCGGATTGATTAAAGGTAAAGATTAAAAGAAAATAGAATAATATAACATCCATCTTCATCCATCTTCTACCGCTTAATCCTTTCGGGTCGCGGTGGGGGGGGGGGGGGGGGGGCTGGAGCCTATCCCAGCATCTTTGGGCGAGAGGCAGGGTACACCCTGGACAGATCGCCAGTCCATCGCAGGGCCAACACAGAGAGACAGACAACCATTCACTCTCGCATCCATACCTAAGGACAATTTAGAATCCCCAGTTTTGATGCCAATTAACCTAACTTGCATGTTTTTAGCATGTGGGAGGAAACCGGAGTGTCCGGAGTAAACCCACGCAGACACGGGGAGAACATGCAAACTCCACACAGAAGGGTCACCGATGGTCTGGGGGTGGGATCGAACCCACGATGGTCAAGGGTGGAATCGATCCCATAACCTTCTTGCTGTGCTGCCACTGTGCTAACCACTGCTCCACCGTGCTGCCCTAATATATAATATAACAAAGGGGAAAAAATCTAACAAGGTCAAATTAAACAACTCCTCTGATTATACAGTTCAACATAGGTTATCTGAAATGGGTGATGGCTGAAGCCGCAGCTTATATTGCCCACCATATTCCATCCAAGAATTCAAAAGAAAAACAAAACAGGAGGGATTACAGTTTGAATGTGACAATAAAGTACTTCGTTGTTGTATTTAACCACAATTTTCATGTAGCTGCGCTTCACTAGATTTTACAAGGGCTGGGTTACATTTAAAATCATCTGCTTTTACTGTGGCTTCAGCAATCAGAATGAATTAATACATTCACTTGAATGGAATCTAGTACTTTAACTGATGGTGTGAATCACCGAGTATGGAGTCACTCAGTCAAAATATGAAGTTTTTATCAATAAAAGTTTGTCTTGTCTGTAAAAGTGTTTCTTCTTGCCCTGGCTTCAAGTGCGGGCGGTGTTTTGTACTAGCATTGCTAAAATATAAAAGGAAGCACTACAATGGGTCTCAAATATTTGTAATGTGTCCTGTTACTGCATGAGTTTATTGATGATAGACTATAAACTACACATATAAAGTAAATTATATTGACGACTGAACATCTCACATTCGCCAAAACATACAGTTATGAACATAACTCACAAAGGATCACACAAGTGATCTGACAAAAAAATAAATACATTAACAAGCAGTTTATTTTACAGTTGATGTGCCATATTCACACAATCAAATAAATCTCAGTTCAGTCCCTTTTATATTAAGTGGAAAATGTGCTACTTTGGTTTTGACACTTTACCTATAAAAGCAAAGGATTTCAGTATTTTCCACAGTGGCGAGGTAGGTTGTGGGGAGGCTGATTTTGTCTTGCCTAGACGAACGACAGAAATGGATGTTGGTTAGTTTCAAGCAAGTTCAATACATATACAGGCACATCTCAAAAATTAGAATACCATGAAAAAATTCAATATTTTTGTCACTCATTTCAGAAAGTGAAACCCATATATAGATTCATTACAGCGACAGTGATATATTGAAAGTGTTTATTTTAATATTGATGATTACGGCTACAGCCCATATTAACCAACACCTCAGCGGCCAACATTTATATTTAAAAACTATTTTTTAAAGTTAATTTTATGTAATATTCCAATTTTTTGCAAAATAGAATTTGGGGTTTTCAGGGGCTGTAAGCCGTAATCAGCAAAATTAAAATAAATAAACGCTTCAAATATATCACTGTCTGTGTAATGAATCTATATAATATACGGATTTCTCTTTCTGAAATGAGTGAGTGGTGGGATGTGACAAAAATGCTTTGTTTCCCTGACAAGCACTGCAGGATCCACAGAATAGGTGTGTGGGTCTATTCTGACACTTTAGAAAATTATATGAATGACTTTGTAAATCACTGGTTTGAAAAAGCAATTTTAATATGACGAGATTTCGGCTCCTGTGGTCCATTTCACCAGTATCACAGTATAAACAGGGAGGCTAACCCCTGGCATGTGGAAACACATTCTAGCATTAAATTGCACACAATTTAATGCGCAGCACCAAAGTGCAATACAAAACACAAACCAGGACTTTAACCAGGATTAACATATTTCATCGTTTTGCTCTCACAAGCGAATATTTAGGAGAAAACAAGCGTGAATCAGCAGTTGGTACTAGCTAGCTACTAGCAAAAATTTGTTAGCTAAAATGAGTTAGCCAGCACAAAACGGCACTGTATGGCTCAAAAAAGTGAGCTTACCACCAACAGGATAAATAAGCAAACAGATGCACATTATTACAAATCACTCACCATTGATGGTTCTCTCACGTTCGTCTTCAGCTTGTCCATAGTCTGGTTTCTATGCTGGGCAGCCATCTGTATAGGTCCGCGTCACTCCTCACTGTGGATCTGCCACCAAGCAGAGAAAACTCTGCACCTCTTCGTTGGACCACGGTATAGAGTTCCACAAAACCTACAACGCTGTCTGTATTAATATCGTATTTACTCCGTGACCGAGTTAGTCCGTGAAATATTGCAAATGGCAGTCGTGTAGATTCATCAGAAGACGGCGAAGACGGTCACTTTTGTGACGTTACGACCTGACCAATCAGCGGCGACCAGTCTTTTGACGTCACATCACGGCCCGACTCAGCTCGGTTGTACCCTGCCCTCGATCCGGTACGAAAATAGCGCCCGTTAAACCATGCTGGAGCTTATGAAAAATGCTCAAACGCGGGCTGAACAGTGCCGTGTTGGGCTAAGCGGGGCTAATGGAAAAGGCCCTTAAGTCCACTCATTGTGAATCTCTCCCAAGTTGTTGAATTAAATTTTCTTGACAAACTTCTCAAGACTACAGGCATCCCCATTGTTCATACGTCTTTTTCTACCACACTTTTTTCTTCAAGTCAGCTTTCAACTGAAATGCTTGATACAGCATTACAGTCATTGTTTTCGGCAGCAACCTTCTGTCGCTTGTGGAGTATGTCAATAATTTTCTTCTGACAAGTCAGTAGTCTTTCCTATGGTTGCAGTTGTGTGCACTGAACTGGTCAGGGAGATATGCTATATTTTTTACTGAAAAGTTACCATGCGGTCATCTCTAACTTTTGTCCAACAAAACTTGAAAGATTCATCTTTGGCACTCATTCAAACACAAACACAAACGGTACTGTACATCTGTCACGGTCAGAGAGCGCATCTGTACACTAGATGTGGAGCTTCTGTCCGTATCGCTACACCCCTTTTATCTGCCTCGCGAGTTCCTCCAACTTTTCATAACGACTGTGTACATTCACCCGAGAGCGGATGCTGACTCCGCCTCCAGCACCGTCTTTGATGTGGTACAGCGGTTGCAGTCGATTTCCCCAGAGGCTCCAAATTTTATCCTAGGGGATTTTAACCATGTTTCTTTAAAGAAGACACTTAAAAAGTTTTATCAGTATGTCTCCTGCCCAACCAGGTGAAAAAAGACATTGGACCTGTGCTATGGATCCATTGAGAGGGCCTATAAATCTATTTCCCTTCCTCCTTTAGGATCCTCAGATCACAACTGTGTACATTTGCTGCCCACATATAAAATTGCTCTCAGAAGAGACAAGGCGAAGACCAGAGACATAAACGTGTGGACAGAGGATTCAGTGCGCTGCTTCCAGGAATGCTTTAACTGTATGGACTGGGAGGTTTTCACACTGGCCTGCGGAGAAGGTTTGGACTCTTTAGTGGACGTGACATGCTCATACATGGCTTTCTGTAGAGACATGATTATGACGTAAACATGTCAAAATATATCCCAACAACAAGCCATAGGTTACAAAATCAGTTAAATCCTGCTTACAGAGGAAAGCACTTGCCTTTAAACAGGGGGTTGTTTCTGAACTGCAGGTTGCCACAAAAGAGCTGAAGGCCGAAATTTTAAGAGCAAAACAGAATTATAAATCAGAGTTGGAAAGCAAGATGGCAACAAAGAAACTTGGTTCAGCCTGGGCCAGTATGAAAACTATTGCAGGCCTTCAGAGCACAGAGCGCAGTAATCGTGTGTTTTTAGATGGTTTCAATTCAGACACAGAGCTGGCTAATGCTCTTAATTGTTTTTATGGTTGTTTTGACTCCTTTGATTTTAGCACTGAAACCCAAGGTTTGAAACAGAAACTCAAAGACAATCAGCACTTTAATATTGAGGTGCAGGATGTTAAAAGGCCATTCTGTGCTGTAAAAGTGAACAAAAGTCAGGGCCCTGATAATGTATGTGGGCGCTTGGTAAAGTCCTGTGCACATGAGCTGAGTCCTGTATTTCTCTACATTTTCAATAAGTCCTTACAGACACAACATGTGCCTAAGATCTGGAAAGATGCTGTAGTTATCCCCGTTCCAAAATCCAGCTGTCCTAAAACGGTAAATGATTTTAGACCAGTTGCTTTGACTTCAATTTTAATGAAAATTTTTGAAAAACTGGTCAGATTTGAGGTCCTAAAGCAGACTGAGCATGCATTGGATCCTTTGCAGTTTGCCTACAGGCCTCACAGAGGAGTGGAGGATGCCACTGTCACTCTGTTTAACATGCTTTTTGAACATCTGGATTTTAATGGGACACACACCAGGCTTTTATCTGTGGACTTTTCTTCCGCCTTTAATACAATCCAACCTCATATTTTAGTTGAAAGGCTCCTGCAACAATTTGATTTGAGTAATAATCTGGTGGGTTGGATTCTGGATTTTTTAACCAACAGGATGCAGAGAGTAAGGGTCAATAGTACATTGTCTGACCTAAAGTGCTCTTCTACTGGCTCTCCTCAGGGGTGTGTGTTGTCACCACTACTCTTCATCCTGTACACAAACATGTGTCGGAGCAGACATGACAACAGACACATTATAAAGTATGCTGATGATTCAGTTGTTGTCAGTCTCCTCCAGGATGGTGAGAGTGGCCACGGCCCAGTAGTAGATGATTTTGTTCACTGGTGTGAGGACTCCTACCTGAAGCTGAATATGACAGAAACTAAAGATATGATTATTGACTTTAGGAGGAAAACTCCCAGACACAAAGTCACCATACTAAAAGGCCAGACCATTGAATGTGTGCAATCCTACAGATATCTTGGGACGATTATTGATAGTAATTTAAACTTTGAAGAGAACTGTGAAAGGGTGTGCAAAAAAGGTCAGCAACATTTGCATTGTTTAAGGAAACTTGCACGCTTCCAAATTGACCGAACCATAATGATAATGTTTTATCGGGCTTTTATTGAATCTATTTTATCCTTTTCTTTAGTGTCATGGTTTGGTCAGACAAAACTGAAACAGAGGAAATCCTTGGATCAGGTAGTTAGATGGTCCAGTCGTTTGCTTGGTGAGTCACAGCTGAGCCTGACATCCCTGTACACCAGACAGGTAGAGAGGATGGCTACCTCCATTTTAAATGATGACTCCCACCCTTTGCACTGCCACTTTCAGCTTCTTCCCTCCAGACGGAGGTTTGCTGTCCCAAAAAGTAGAACCCAGCGCTACAAAAGCAGCTTTGTTCCTGCTGCTGTTAAAGAATTGAACAAGATGTAACAATATATTGCACATAATTTAGTTACCCATTTATTAATTTTATTTTATATTTACTTATTTTTGTAGTTTTTTTATTTGGGTTCTAAATCTTTTATTGGGTTTTAGACTTTTGAGTTTTTATCCTCTTTGACTAGTCTTTAACTTTTTAATATGACCCTTCTCTCTTATCTCCTTGTTTTTTCTCTTATCTCTTTGTCCTATGTCCTGATTGGTGGAGCCTTGAGTACTTTTATCATGTTTAAAGTCAGCTTCATGTGTGCCTGTGTTTGTGTTCATGTTGAATGTAACTGTGTTTTGTAAATATGGATGTCACCTGACTGCAAAACAAATCTACCTACGGGTACAAATGAAGTAACCTGAAAATGCACATTTTCTCACATTGTGTTTTGTTCCAGTTATAATGTCTCCCTTGCATCTTTTGTATATTCTCTTGCCCCCCCCCCCAAAAAAAAAAATCTGGCAGGGTACACTATTCAGCCCATATTTTAATAATAACAGAATGACACAGAGGTGCCTAGAACACAAACAAACCTCATTTCAGAGAAGTGCAACAATAGTTTTGATTAGATTTAAAGAAATAAAGTGCACCTATAATTCACAGTATATTTTTTAATTTAAATCTCCATGCTGTAGATGTGATACAGACAGATGACCATTAAAATCATCAAATATAAACTGAACAAGTTTAAAAAAAATCATGTTGTCCCACCACTATAAAATTAAGTCACTGTGTAAGATACATTTATTAATAATACATGTTGATCAAAAAGCTCCCAAACAGAAAACCTCACACTTTTGTTAATCGGTACCCACTAGGATGTACCCCTTTGGAATATAAAAAGGAACAGCAGTGTATTTAGAAGAGATTTGTTGACATTGCTGGTGTGGTGTAGGTAATGAATCGTGGATGGAAGATGTCCATCAAGGTATCAGAAGCATCAAGGCTGACAGGAGTGTGAGGATAGGAGAGGCCACCATAGCAGGAGAGAAGCCAGAAGTGCTACATTGAGGGGAGAAAGGAATTAATTTAATAACACTATTAAGGAAAACTTTAACATAATAGACACTCATGCAGTTCTAAAAACTCTATACTTAAGAACACTGAAATTATGGAATTATAATGTCCGCACGTTGCAACCAATGATACAGTAACTTGTAATCATACATGTCAGTGCTTTTGTTACATGCTTGATCATACAGTATTTAGTTGTAGCATGCACAACTACATGAATAGATGTAGTATGCTGGTATTCTCCAAAACATTGTCATTATTACTTCTTTGAAAAATGTAATCACATTGTTAAAGTATTACAGTTTACCCTTTATCTTGCTACTGTATGAAAATACAGAACTGTTTCTGTGACTAACAGCAAGAGCATTTAGTTGAAATTTTCATACTCAATAGTTTTACGGAGTGCTTTATGTGAGGAGTAAAAAGTGTGACAGTAAATTTGTGACAAAAATATTCAAATAAGAAGAAAGTTGGAAATTTATTATATGTATAATAGTCACAAATTTAAAAGGGAAATGCTGTCATTTTAAATTTGACCAAATCCTACATTTACAAGAATAAAATCTCAGATTCATGATAAAACCCTCACAAATTCATGAGAATCAAGTCTCAAACGTATAGAAAAAAGTCTCAGCTTTACAAGAAAAAAATTTATGTGGAAAAAAAATTGCAAACTTCTGTGAAATTTGTCTGAATTTTTGTCATCTATTGCTGGCATGAATAGAAAGAGGGAAGTCACACAGTTCACCCTGGGTAGTGAATTTTTAGAGGTATTAATATTCCAAAGAGTAACTTATTTAGAGAAAAGAGGACATTGTTGACTTGTTAAAAGTCCCTGAATGCTGGGAAAAATCCCAGTATGCTCGAGGGCAAAGTGCAGAACTGTTGGTGCCCAGTATGCAGTACCAGCCCACTTGAAGCACTGGTTTTACAACAAAAGATAAAATTCTGCAAATAGAATGCTTGTCATCTGTTGTTATAGGGGGTGACATAGTGGTCAGTGTGATCCTGCAAGAGCATTATTAAACACATAACTTCAGATCTCAGAATAATGCATGACATCATATGACTGCACATGCATTTTTGTTGCAATAAAGACTACAATTTCCTAAGTACAAAATGTGTGAGAAAATTGAATTATCTGTTGTTTCGGGAGGTGGCATGTGGTTGGTGTGATCCTGTAAGAACCACAGCAACAATACACAAACAAGTCTCAGATTAATGCATCATGTCACATGTCACATCACAAATTGCAACCCACGGACAACAGAATTGAAATTAGCCACTGGCTACAATCTGGCAAGTTCTTCTTCCTCTTCTTCTAGATTTGATTGGCGGTTGGCAACCAGCTTACAGGTGCATTACCGCCACCTACTCTATCTTCAGACATCACTCTGCTCTAATCAGACATCACTCTCATTAATCTGGAAAGTTTACACTGACTAAAATGTGTTACAAAGACTGTAAATTGTAAATTGCTGTTTTTAAGGACAGTGCAAGTTGATGAACATTGATATCAGTCAATCTGGCAAGTTCACACTGACCGATATCAATGTTCATCAACTTGCACTATCCTTAAAAACAGCAATTTACAATTTACAGTCTTTGTAGCACATTTTTAAGACTAGTGACAAGTACAAATAGAATGATGTATTATATGTTTTTTTTATGCGGTGGTTTGATGGTAAATAAGATCCTGTAAGAAGTTCCTGGTAGTATATTAAAACCAGAAAACACCACAATGGTAACAAATTTTCTCCCTTATATTTTAATTTCTCTTAACAGTCTGTTCCATTACATTTCAATACATTATAATTCCATTAAATGAGCAAGTTTTTTTCTGTCGCTTTTTTCATGTGCATATGATGTTGTTACTGTCCTTAATGGTAGTAGACCATTAGTAGTGCAATAAAGTCTGGGACTCTCAAAACCCGTTTATGGACACACACACACACACACACACACACACACCAAAAAAGCATTAAAATGTGTCCAAAACCAACTGCTTAATTATATCTTGCCTCTCTAATTGGCTTAAATTGGTAGCATTTTCATGTTACTGCTCAGAATTTATTCCAAGCAAATGGTTTTCTCATGAAGCCACTTGAACCATGAATGTATACTAAATAATTCCACAATTTATAACAAGACAGTCCAACAAAGAGATGACAAAAATAAAGATACAGTGAAGTCTGTAATATGTCTTATCAGTTTAATAATAAGAAAGGATGCAAATAAAATACATATTTGGGCTCTATTATAAAAATCTAATCAAAAGTGCATTGTCAAAATACATACCAATTTTATGGGCATGTCAAAGCTCATTTTACTATTATGATGGTGGAAAAATACAGATTCTGCAGTGATGAAAAGTGCAAAAGGGTTTCCAAACTCTCTTAATTAATCTGACTTTTAACAGGCACATGATCTATCTATCTATCTATCTATCTATCTATCTATCTAGGCAGGAAGAGAAAGAAGACAGTCGGGAAGTGCACGCTGGGTAATGTATTTTAAGTACCACTAATATTCCCAAAGATGAATTTCTTTAGAAAAAGGAGGGTTTCGTTGACTCATTCAAACTTCCTGAATGCTGGAAAATGTCACAGTATGCTAGAGAATAAAATTTAGAACTGCTAGTGTCATTAAATACACCTTCAGATCTCAGATTAATGCATTACAATATATTATTACACACAATTTTTTTTGTTGTACCGAACTACAAATTCTTAATGTGTGAGGAAAAATAGGATTACCTCTCATCTGTTGTTTTAGGAGGTGGCATGGTGGTTGGTGTAATCCTGTAAGAGTCACAGCAATAATACACAACATCAGTCTTTGTAGCATAACAACTGGAATGATGTAAGTAAAAACCTGTGAAAAGTCCTGGTATTATGTTAAAACTAGAAAACAGTCGAACAGTGCAGCCACCACCTCTTCTTCTTCTTTTGGCTGCTCCCTTTAGGGTCGCCACAGCAGATCATCTGCCTCCATCTCACCCTATCCATTGCATCTGTGGTCTCCTTCTTTTCCTTCTGCCTGGCAGCTCCATCTTCACCATTGGAGTGCAACCACCACCGAGGCAACTTATTTTCTCCCTCATATTTTAATTTCTTCTAACAGCCTGTCTGAGAATGAATGCCATTACGCCAACAAGTTTTTTTTCTGTCTGCCCCGGGGTCTCCTCCCAGTGGGACATGCCTGGAACACCTCAAATGGGAGGCGTCCAGGAGGCATCCTAATCAGATGCCCACACCACTTCAACTGACTCCTTTCAATGTGGAGGAGCAGCGGTTCTACTCTGAGCCTCTCCTGGATGACTGAGCTCCTCACCCTATCTGATGGTGAGTCCAGCAATCCTACGGAGAAAGCTCATTTCAGCCGCTTGTGTCCGCGATCTTGTTCTTTCGGTCATTACCCAAAGCTCGTGGCCATAGGTGAGAGTAGGAACATAGATTGACTGGTAAATTGACAGCTTTGCCTTAGAACTCAGCTCCTTCTTCACCACAACAGACCAGTACAATGTCCGGATCACTGCAGATGCTGCTCCGATCCGTCTGTCAATCTCTCGCTCCATTCTCCCCTCACTCGTGAATAAGACCCCAAGATACTTAAACTCCTCCACTTGGGGCAGGAGCCTGTCCCCAACCCAGAGAGGACAATCCACCTTTTTATGGCTGAGGACCATGGACTCGGACGTGGAGGTGCTGATTCTCATCCCAGCCGCTTCACACTCAGCGGCAAATCGTCCCAGCAAGAGCTGTAGGTCATTGCTGAATGAAGCCAACAGGACAACATCTTCTGCAACCAACAGAGATGCGATCCTGTGGTTACCATGCATGACACCCTCCATTCCCTGGCTGCGCCTAGAAATCCTGTCCATAAAAATTATGAACAGGATCAGTGACAAAGGGCAGCCCTGGTGGAGTCCAACTCTCACTGGGAATGAGTCCGACCGAGTGTTGGCAATACGAACCAAACTCTCACAATGGTCGTACAGAGACCGAATAGCTCGTAACAACAAGCCCAATACCCCATACTCCCGAAGCACCCCCCACAAAAAAAACCATAAGGGACGCGGTCGAATGCCTTCTCCAAGTCCACAAAGCACATGTAAACTGGTTGGGCAAACTCCCACGAACCCTCGAGAATTCTCGAGAGGGTAAAGAGCTGGTCCAATGTGCCATGGCCAGGACGAAAACCACATTGCTCCTCCTGAATCCGATGTTCGACCAACGGCCGGACTCCCCTCTCCAGTACCTTGGCATAGACCTTCCCAGGGAGGCTGAGGAGTGTGATCCCTCTAAAGTTGGAGCACACCCTCTGGTCCCCTTTTTTGAAGAGAGGAACCACCACCCCAGTTTGCCATGCCGAAGGCACTGCCCCCAACCTCCACACAATGTTGCAGAGGCGTGTCATCCATGACAGCCCTACAACATCCAGGGCCTTGAGGTACTCAGGGCGAATCTCATACACCCCTGGGGCCCGGCCACCAAGGAGATTTTTAACCACCTTGGCGACCTCAGCCCCTGTGATAGGCGAGTCATCCCCCTCGTCCACAAACCCTGCTTCCCGGGAAGGCATATCAGTGGGATTGAAGAGATCCTCGAAGTATTCCTTCCACCGCCTGACGATATCCCCAGTTGAAGTCAACAGCGCCCCATCCGCACCATACACAGTGTGGTCAGGGAGCTGCTTTCCCTTCCTGAGCCACTGGACAGTTTGCCAGAATCTCTTTGTGGCCGATCGAAAGTCTTGTTCCATGGCCTCATCAAGCTCCTCCCATACCCGGGTTTTTGCTTCAGCAGGGCGCAGGGAAGCAACCCTTTCGTCTACCAGAGAAAACTCCAATATAAAGGCAGCAAGGTGGGGGGATACAAGAATACCCACCCCTGCTCGTCGCCTCTCACCCGGGGCAACTCCAGAAAAGGCCACACTCCAGCCCCTCTCAAGGAGACTGGTTCCAGAACCGGAGCTGTGTGTTGAGGTGAGGCCGACTATATGTAGCTGGTATCTCTCGACCTCATACACCAGCTCAGTCTCCTTCCCCACCAGACAGGTGACATTCCACGTACGAAAAGCCAGTTTAGAAAGCTTGGGATTAGTCCGCCAAGGTCTCCGCCTTTGACCGCCACCGAATCCACATAGCACCGGACCCCCATGATGCCTCCTGCAGGTGGTGAGCCCGCTGAAGGGCGGACCCATGTAACTCCTTCGGGCTGAGCCCAGCCGGGTCCCATGGATGGAAACCGGGCTACCAGATGCTAGCCATCGAGCCCCTCCCCCAGGCCTGGCTCCAGGGTGGGGCCCCGGTAACCCCATACCGGGCGGGGTACACTGAATCCTTGATCTAGAATTTATCATGAGAGTCTGTTGGATCGTTCTTAGTCTGGCCCTTCACCCAGGACCAGTTTGTCTTGGGTGACCCAATCAGAGGCGAATTGCCCCGGACAACATAGCTCCTGGGATCACTGGGGCACGCAAACCCCCACCACGATAAGGTGACGATCCATGAGGGATCCTGGACATACTAAACAAATTGCATTAAAATGTGTCCAAAACCAACTGTTTAATTACATTCTGCCCTTCAACACCTCTACCTTCTCCGCAGACTGAAGGAAGCAGGGCTAAACAGGTCAGTCCTGATGGCCTTCTGCCGGGGAGCAGTGGAGAGTGTCTTCACCTCCTGTATTATTGTGTGGTACAGCAACTGTTCAGCCGCAGACAGAAAGGCCCTGCAGAGGGTAGTGAAGTCTGCACAGAAGATCACCAGCCGCAAACTGCCCACAGTGAGGGACATCTACTGCAGCAGGAGCAGAAAAAGGGCCTCTTCCATCATGAAAGACCCCACACACTCCACTCACTGCTTGTTTGTCCACCTCCCATCAGGCAGGAGACTGTGCAACATCAGATCGAAGACCACCAGGCTTAGTAGGAGCTGTATCACTTAATCTTATCCTACACTTTATTACATGTATAGTTTATTTCTCTTATCTTATCGTGTTTAATGTTGCAGCATTGTACCGAGACAAATTCCTAGTTTGTGTACTACATGAACAATGGCAATAAACCTGATTCTGATTCTGATTCTGATTCTGATTCTGTTACCCTGACGCTGTGAGACTGTACAACTCTGATCACAACTAGGACAACTGTCTTAGCTGTGTATCTTGTATATACAGTATCTGTCTACGTATGTCAAGCTCCAAGTATGTGCAATAGTCCGGTGCAATATCACAACAGTATAATGTTCAATTATCTTTTAAATGCCTCTTGCTTTTTGCTACTGTTATTTTATTCTACTTCTTTAGTTTTAATTATTACCTCTATACTCTTATTTATTATTCTTTTACTAGCTTCACTATCGACCCTGTGGATCGTAATCTCGTTCTCCATGAAAACATGTTGAATGACAATAAAGAATCTTGAATCTATTATGTGGCTCACATTGGTAGCGTTTTAATGTTAGAGCTTTGAATGGATGGGAAACCAAAAATGATTAAAGCTCCCTGTTTTTGGTTAGTGTAACCCTTTAAATACTGTTACCCCAATTTCAAGCAAATAGCGTTCTCACAAAGCCACTTGATAATCATGAACCTATATCAAATAATCCTACAACTTATAACAGGACAATCCAAAGAGAAAGCACAGAAATGAAGATACAGTTAAATCTGTAAAATTTCTTTTTAGTTCAATAAAAAAAATAAAAGCAAACAAAATCCATATTAGGGCTCTATTACGAGGATGTACTCAAAAGTGCATTGTCAAAATGAAAAAGAAATTTATGGGCATGTCAAAGTCCATTTTGCTATGAGAATGGCAGAAAAATACAATGAAGACACTAGAGGGTTTTCCTAACTCTTTATCATTCGAAGTGTAGAGAGCGTGAAATGAAGAGGCTGAATTTATTTCTCAATTCAGGTTTATTAATCATTCACGTATCTCCAACATCCTCTCAAACAGAAAAGAGAAAGAACTTCCCACATCTCCCCTTTTTATACCCGGGACATCAAAGTACAGAATCACATTGTCATTCAATCCCCCGAGACAATACATCACCCCCCAGGTCTTCTCTCCTCCACCTAAAAGCCTGGTGGTCAGGAAGTCTTCTCAGAACCATTTCTAAAGACAGATTTCACACCCTCCTGTTATTCCCCGGAGGTCCAGACTTATTGTTCCTTCTAAGACGTGAGGTAACAGTAATATACATATGCAGCTTAAGCATCTCAAATATGTGTGCCACATGACCCCCCCCAAACGTCGAAGATGAAACAATACAACATAATCTACACCACATGATAAAATCACAAACATCAGTCCATAAGCTGTCTGGGCTTCAACCGTCTTCCGAACTTGCTGTAAGCGGGCTTAGCCGCTCCCATGGCGCCATCCTGCAGTGAATCCGCTATCTGAGGATGAGAACTGTTAGTCAATCCCTGTGGGGGCTCTGGGGCATGCTCCCTGGGGGGTCTGCTGCGTCGAGGAGCCCTCGCCACTTGCACAGCCTCATCAGCCATCACAAAAGCAGGTTTAAGTCTGTCTATACAAATTGTTTCCCTCCTGTTCCCTAAATCTAGCAAAAACTGTTTATCACCTGTTTCCAGCACTCTATATGGACCATCGTAAGGTGGTCGCAGGGTTGGGCGCTGAGCCTCGTGCCTGACAAAAACAAACTCAGCATTTTTTAAAGATTTAGGTACAAAAACACACGGAAAAGTGTGATGAACGGGGCCCGGAAGCGTGTCTGCTCCTGTGTCGTTCAGTGACCGCTGAGCAGGGGGACGTTCTGGCGCCGGATAATCAGGAAGAAACTCCCCTGGCAGCCGGAGTGGTTGCGCAAACACCAACTCAGCTGAGGAGGCTTATAAGTCATCTTTAGGTGCAGAACACAACCCTAATAAAACCCATGGTAGCCTGTTTACCCAATTTACATCCGTAAGCGACGCTCTGAGGGCTGCTTTCAATGACCTATGAAAACGCTCGCATAAACCATTAGCCTGGAGGTGGTACGCGGTAGTGAGGTGAATTGTTGCCCCCAGGCTGCAGGCCATCGCTGACCAAAGCTCAGAAACAAATTGAGGTCCCCTGTCGGACGTAATATCCGACGGGACCCCAAATGCGCTACCCAAGCCGTTAAAAACGCGCGGGCCACCTCTGCGGCTGTGGTTGATGCCAGTGGGACCACTTCAGGCCAACGCGTGGTGCGGTCCACCATTGTCAAAAGATGTGTGTACCCCTGCGACGATGGTAGGGGGCCTACGAGGTCGACATGCACATGATCGAACCTCTTGGCCGGGATGTGAAACGGCTCTAAGGGGGCTTTAGTGTGCCCGTGTATTTTGGCCCGCTGGCAAGCCATGCAGGCTCTTGCCCACTCTTTAACGTGCTTGCGCAGGCTCGGCCAAACAAACTTCTCCCCTACCATTTTTACCGACGCGCGCACCCCCGGGTGCGCCAGAGAGTGAATCGAGTCAAAAACACGGTGGCGCCACGCGGCCGGCACTACCAGACGCGGTCGTCCGGTAGAGACATCGCAGATTAAGGGGGGCATGCCATCTTGCAGCCTCCTGCTCTCCAGCCTTAACCCTGTTGGTCCAGACTGGAGCGCGCACACGTCCGCATCGCTACCCTGATCTGTGGCCATGGCTGCATAATCTATCCCCACGAGGACTGGGGCCACGTACGCTTCCGCGCCGCTATTTTGCTCCGCGGCCGTGGCAGTATAATCCACCTCTGCGCGAACTGGAGCGGTTATGGCGCGAGAGAGGCAGTCTGCCATCACGTTAAGTTTACCCGCTACATGCTGAATATCAGTAGTAAACTCTGAAATTGCAGCCAGCTGCCTCTGCTGCTGGCCCAACCATGGTTCCGAAACTTTGGCCATCGCAAAAGTGAGCGGTTTGTGGTCGACAAACGCGGTGAAACGCCGACCTTCTAGCCAGAACTGGAAGTGACGAATGGCTAAGTGGAGCGCTAACAGCTCCCTGTCGAACGAGCTGTATTTACGCTCGGCTTCGCGCAAGGTCTTGCTGAAAAAGGCCAGCGGCTGCCAAGCCCCGACGACATGCTGCTCCACTACCGCCCCTATGGCCACGTCTGACGCATCAGTGGTGAGCGCTATGCAGGCTGGTGGGTCTGGATGAGCCAACAACGCAGCGTCTGCAAGGGCTTTTTTGACCTCCGAGAATGTGCGCTCCCGCTCCGGGGCCCATTCGATTGCATTTGAGGGTTTTTGTTTTTTAAGCGCGGCATACAATGGTTGCATGAGCTGCGCTGCGTGGGGGAGGAAACGGTTATAAAAATTCACCATTCCCAAAAACTCCTGTAGTGCTTTGACCGTTTGTGGCTGGGGAAAATTTGCTACTGCGCGCACTTTGTCCGGCAGCGGAACTGCCCCCTCTAGGGAGACGCGGTGCCCCAAAAAATCAATCTGTGCCACCCCGAACTGGCACTTCGCTGGGTTGATTATTAACCCGTGCTCTTCCAACCTCCGGAAAACTGCCGTGAGGTGCTTTTTGTGTTCTTCTTCGGACGCACTGGCTACCAAAATGTCGTCCAGGTAGACGAACACAAAAAGGAGATCGCGTAACACCGCATCCATCATGCGCTGGAAAGTTTGCGCGGCGCCTTTAAGCCCAAATGGCATGCGCAAAAACTCAAAAAGTCCAAACGGAGTTATTACCGCTGTTTTGGGAATGTCCTCAGCACGTACTGGGACTTGATGATAACCACGGACCAAGTCTATTTTAGAAAAAATGCGCGCCCCCGCCAGATGAACCGAAAAATCCTGAATATGGGGAATTGGGTAGCGGTCGTGCGCTGTGGCGTTGTTCAACCTGCGGAAATCACCGCAAGGTCGCCACGAGCCGTCAGCCTTAGGGACCATGTGAAGCGGGGAAGCCCATGGGCTATTCGAACGCCGGATGATGCCCAACCTTTCCAGGTTGGCGAACTCCTCGCGCGCTATGGTCAATTTAGCTGCATCCAAGCGCCGAGCTTTTGCAAAAACGGGGGGACCAGCAGTAGTGATAAAGTGCTCCACCCTGTGTTTAGCAAGGGCTGCTGAAAACGTGGGAACCGTGAGTGCTGAAAATTGAGTGAGGAGTGTGTGAAACTTACCGCCTGCTGTGGCGACGTTGGCTTGTGCTGTGGGCGGAGACACTCGAGCTGCACAAGGAATAGAGTAAAAGGAGAGTGCATTAACCAAGCGTCTATTGGGAAGATCAACCAACAACCCATGTGAGCACAGAAAATCAGCACCTAACATGTTGAAACTCACCGCCGCTATAATAAAAGTCCACTCATATGTGCGGCCATGCAGGGACAGAAGTAGAGTCCTTTCACCGAAGGTCTTAATGCTCGAGCCGTTCGCCGCTGATGCTCCGTGACTTCTGGGGCCAGCCAGCCGGTCAGTGTAGGTTGGCAAGATGAAACTCACTTGGGAGCCTGTGTCCACGAGGAATTGCCTCCCAGAACGCGCATCCGTCAGGTAGAGCAGCTTGTTCCGTTCACCGAGAACCGCAGCTGCTACCGACTCCCGGTCCTGAAGTTTCCCGAGCTCTTGAACTGGCACGGCGGTATACACTTGCACGCCCTCTCCGCGAAACGACGATGGTAAAAACAGAGGTCGTCTCCTCCGCGATGTCAGGGCTTCGCCGCTGCCGTTGTTGGTGTGTCTGCCTCCGTCGCCTCTGGCCTTTTGCCATTCTTGGTTGTGGCGCCAAGGTCTGCCGCTGCTGCGGTGACTGTGTGCCGTCCGCTGGCGTAGAGGATCCATTGCGCCTCCTGGGCCAGCACGCGGAAGTCCCGCTGGGTCATGAACTGAAAGCCCGCCAGGGTCGCCCTCGTCTGCGATGGTAGAGTTCTCAGGAAGATGTGAGTGAAGAGGAAATCGTCGTTGTCTGAGCCTCTCAGCTTCAGCATGTCTTCCATCAGGTCAACAGGCGTGCTTTCTCCCAAGTCGTGCAGGGCCAGGAGTCTCTCAGCTCTCTGCGGGGCTGAGGGAGTGAAACGCTGGATGAGGGCAGCTTTCAACCCGCCGTATTTGTCGCCAGCGGGTGGGCGCTGCACCAGGCTCCGCACATGTCGAGCTGTGCGGCTGTCGAGTTTGGCGATGACGTGGTAGAACTTTGTGTCATCTGCTGTTATTCCCCCGAGAGCGAACTAAGCCTCGGCCAGGAGGAACCATGAGTCCGGGTTGTCCTGCCAGAATTCTGGTAGCTTGACTGAGACTGCGCTTGCCCGGCTGGTCCCTGGCGAGTCTGGTTCGGGGGAATCGTCTCTGCCCATTATACGTCTTAAGGTCACCAGCGTAGCGAGTGTGAAATGAAGAGGCTGAATTTATTTCTCAATTCAGATTTATTAATCATTCACGTATCTCCAACATCTTCTCAAACAGAAAAGAGAAAGAACTTCCCACATCTCCCCTTTTTATACCCGGGACATCAAAGTACAGAATCACATTGTCATTCAATCCCCCGAGACAATACATCACCCCCCAGGTCTTCTCTCCTCCACCTAAAAGCCTGGTGGTCAGGAAGTCTTCTCAGAACCATTTCTAAAGACAGATTTCACACCCTCCTGTTATCCCCGGAGGTCCAGACTTATTGTTCCTTCTAAGACGTGAGGTAACAGTAATATACATATGCAGCTTAAGCATCTCAAATATGTGTGCCACACCAAGGTGTGTTTATGGCATAACATTGGATTACTTAATGTAATTCCTGGTTCTTTGATAACAGAGTGAGATGCTTCACTATGGGAATCATCTCAGGCATGATCAGCTACGGAAGCTCCAATGACACCATGTCTGTCAGTGACAGTCAGGTTGTTCCGTGTTCAGGGCCCCACCCTCCGATAATACAATGGCCGACCCAACCCTTCCAAATCATTCTAGGCAGGTTTCTTTCCATGACCCTGCAAGGAGGAAAGTGTTGGTGAAGCACCTCATTCTTTTATCAAAGAACCAGGAACTACGTTAAGTAATCCAATGTTCTTTTACTAACTTCGCTCGGTGTTTCACTATGGGAGATATAGCCCACTCTCGTATTGCAGCAATGATCCCAAAGCCGTGTCCCACACAGTCACAGGTAACGACCACATGCTGTAGAAGCAGAACCTGCTTCCAGCACAGCCTGGGCCAATGACTGCTGTGCAACATCCAGCTTATAGAACCTCACAAACGTGTGTGGTGTGGATCAGCTGGCTGCCACACAAATGTCCTTAACAGACACTCCCCTGAAAAAGGGTCCAGGATGTAGCCATGCCTCTGGTGGAGTGGGCTTGCACGCCTAGTGGGGCCTGAGAGCCTTTACATCTATAAGCCAGAGATATAGCCTCCACAATCCAGTGGGATAGTTTCTGACGAGACAGGGGCTTGCCCCTGTGAGGGGTGGCCCAGGAGACAAACAGAAGAAGAAGCAGCATCTCTTATTGTCATTCAGTCCATACAGCCAATCATGTACAGCAGAACAAAATTACATTTCTCCTATCTACAATGTTAATCACATGTAGAATCAGAGGGGTTGCTGCCATGCAAGGCACCACCACAAACAACTTCTCCTTCCCCCATTCTATTACGCTGAGCTCCGAGCTAGAATTTGGGAAGTACCATTTTTATATGGTCTTTAAAATGACCCGGCCGGGACTTGAACCCCAACCCTCCCAATTGTGGGGCGGATGCGCTATCAACTAGGTCGCCACTCCGTTAACAAACCACTCTGGTAACAAACAGCTGCTCAGATTTTCTAACAGCTGCCGTTCTCTCCAAGCACATGTACATCTCAATAAATTAGAATATCACTGAAAAGTTGATTTATTTCAATAATTAAATTCAAAAAGTGAAACTCATATATAGATTCATTACACAAAGAGTGATATATTTCAAGTGTTTATTTCTTTTAATTTTGATGGTTATGGCTTATAGCTCATGAAAACCCCAAATTCATCCATCCATCCATCTATCTTCTACCACTTTTCTGGAGGTACGGGTCGCAGAGGCAGCAGTTCAAGCAGAGAAGTCCAGACTTCCCTCTCCACAGCCACCTGCTCCAGCTCTTCAGAGAGGATACCAAGGTGCTCCCAGACCAGCTGGGAGACATAGTCTTTCCAGCGAGTCCTGGGTCTGCCCCGGGGTCTCCTCCCAGTGGGATGTGCCCAAAACACCTCAAGTGGGAGGCGTCCAGGAGGCATCCTGATCAGATGCCCATACCACCTCAACTGGTTCCTTTCAATGTGGAGGAGCAGTGGTTCTACTCTGAGCCTCTCCTGGATGACTGAGCTCCTCACCCTATCTCTGAGGGTGAGTCCAGCAATCCTACGGAGAAAGCTCATTTCAGCCGCTTGTATCCGCAATCTCGTTCTTTCGGTCATTACCCAAAGCTCGTGACCACAGGTGAGAGTAATGTAGATTGACTGGTAAATCAACAGCTTTGCCTTAGAACTCAGTGCCCTCTTCACCACAACAGACCGGTGCAACGTCCACATCACTGCAGATGCTGCTCCGATCCATCTGTCAATCTCCCGCTCCATTCTCCCCTCACTTGTGAATAAGACCCCAAGATACTTAAACTCCTCCACTTGGGGCAGGAGCCTGTCCCAAACCCGAAGAGGACAATCCACCTTTTTCCGGCTGAGGACCATGGACTCGGACTTGGAGGGACTGATTCTCATCCCAGCCACTTCACACTCAGTGGCAAACCATCCCAGCAAGAACTGTAGGCCATTGCCAGATGAAGCCAGCAGGACAACATCATCTGCAAACAACAGACATGAGATCCTGTGGTCACCAAGCATGACACCCTCCATTCCCTGGCTACGCCTAGAAATCCTGTCCATAAAAATTATGAACAGGATCGGTGACAAAGGGCAGCCCTGGCCAAGTCCAACGCTCACTGGGAATGAGTCCGACCGAGTCAGAATCAGAATCAGATTTATTGCCATTGTTCATGTAGTACACAAACTAGGAATTTGTCTCGGTGCAATGCTGCAACATTAAATATGATAAAATAAAAGAAATAAACTATACATGCAATAAAGTGTAGAATAAGAGTGAGTAATACTAGTCAGCAGTTTAAATATATTAGCGAGCAGCAGATAATGTGGAGAACCATATAGTGCAGTCGGTAATGCAGGAAGAAAACAGTGATGATTGACATGAGTCTGGTTGAGCTGCTGTACATAGTGCACGAGAGTCAATATGTCACTTAGTGTTCAGCAGTCTGATGGCAGAGGGGAAGAAGCTGTTCATGTGACAGGAGGTTTTAGTCTGGATGGACCGAAGTCTTCTACCTGAGGGGAGAGGGGCAAACAGTACGTGACCAGGGTGTGAGGGATCGGCTATGATCTGGCCAGCACGCCTCCGGGTCCTGGAGATGTACAGATCCTGGAGAGATGGGAGCTTGCAGCCGATCACCTTCTCAGCAGTGCGCACGATGCGCTGCAGCCTTAGTCTGTCCCTGGCAGTGGCTCCTGCGTACCACACGGTTATGGAGGTGGTGAGGATGGACTCGATGATGGCTGTGTAGAACTGCACTAACATCTTGGTGGGTAGCTTGAGCTTCCTCAGCTGCCGCAGGAAGAACATCCTCTGCTGGGCCTTTTTGATGAGGGAGCTGATGGTCGGCTCCCACTTGAGGTCCCTGGTGATGGTGGTGCCTAGGAAGCGGAAGGAATCAGCAGTGGTGATGGGAGAGCCTGTGAGGGTGAGGGGGGGCAGAGGGGTTGTGACTTTCCTGAAGTCCACAATCATCTCCACTGTCTTCAGAGCGTTCAGCTGCAGGTTGTTGTTGTTGCACCAGGACGCCGGCTGGGCCACCTCTCTCCTGTAGGCGGACTCGTCGCCGTTGGAGATGAGCCCGATGAGGGTGGTGTCGTCCGCAAACTTGATCAACTTGACAGACTGGTGGCTGGAGGTGCAGGAGTTGGTATAAAGGGAGAAGAGTAGGGGGGAAAGTACACAGCCCTGGGGTGATCCGGTGCTGATGCTAGCAGAGTCTGAGACAGTCTTTCCCAGCCGCACATGCTGCCTCCGGTCCGTCAGGAAGTCGGTGATCCACCTGCAGAGGGAGTCAGGCACGTTGAGCAGGGACAGCTTGTCCCGGAGCAGAGCGGGGCGGATGGTGTTGAATGCGGAGCTGAAGTCCACAAACAGGATCCTGGCGTAGGTTCCCGGGGAGTCCAGGTGCTGCAGGATGGAGTGGAGGGCCAGGTTGACTGCGTCGTCTACAGACCTGTTGGCTTGGTAGGCAAACTGCAGCGGGTCCAGGAGGGGGGTGGTGATGGACTTGAGGTGGGGCAGAACCAGGCGCTCAAAGGACTTCATGACTACAGAGGTGAGCGCTACAGGTCTGTAGTCATTAAGTCCAGTGATCCGTGGCTTCTTGGGGACAGGGATGATGGTGGAGGATTTGAGGCAGGTCGGCACGTGGCATAGCTTAAGGGAGGTGTTAAAAATGTCTGTGAAGACAGGAGCCAGCTCTTTCGCACAGTGTCTCAGGGTGGAGGGAGACACGCCGTCTGGACCGGGGGCCTTGCGCGGGTTCAGTCTGGAGAACTGTTTGAGCACGTCCTGCTCACTGATGACAAGGGCAGGGGGGGAGGAGGGGGGGGCGCCTTTGATGAAGTAGGGATCGTGGAGGCTGTGGAGCTGGAGGGAGGGGGGAGTTGGACACAGATGACGAGGTGTCAAAATGGGCATAGTGTTGGGACAGTCTTTGACATCCTGACCTTTAGGAGCCTGAGGCCGATAATTGGTGATTTGCCTCAGTCCTCTCCACACAGAAGCTGAGTCGTTAGCAGTGAACTGCTGCTGGAGTCTCTCAGAATACACAGATTTAGCTCTCCTCAGCTCTCTGTTAAACCGATATTTAACCTCCCTGTAGCAGCCCCTGTCTCCACTTTTCAGCGCTGCTTCCCTCTCCTTCCTGATCTGTCTGAGCTTAGCAGTGAACCAGGGCTTATCATTAGAGTACCTCACCCTGGTGCGCGATGGAAGAATGCTCTCCTCACAAAAGTGGATATATGAGTTCACAGTGTCCGTGAACGCATGATCTCATGATATCATGATCATGATCTCACGCATGATCTCATCCAGATCATGCGTGGCTCCTTTAAACATGCCCCAATCAGTTATTTCCATGCAAGTTTCCAGCTTCTCCCCAGCTTCACAGGTCCATTTCTTCGTAGTGCTCACAACAGGTTTAGTGAGCTTCAATCTCTGTCTGTATGTGGGAATGAGGTGGACCATCACGTGATCAGATAGTCCGAGCGCAGCGCGGGGAACAGCGCGATACGCGTCCTTAACTGTGGTGTAACAGTGATCCAGCGTGTTTATTCCTCTGGTGGGGCATTTAATAAACTGTTTGTAGTGGGGGAGATCGTGGCTCAGATTGCTCTGGTTAAAGTCGCCAACCACAATAACCAGAGAGTCTGGAAAAGTGCGCTCCGTGTGTTGAATGTGATCCGCGAGTACGCGCTGAGCTTCGCGCGTGTCCGCGTTGGGAGGGACGTACACAGCGACGAGGATGAATGAGGCGAACTCCCGCGGGGAATAAAATGGCTTGCAGTTAATAAAAAGAAATTCCAGGGCGGTAGAACAGTGTTTGGAAATTACCGTTACATCAGAGCACCAGCTGCTGTTGATGTAGAAGCAGACTCCTCCTCCTGAGGATTTACCGGAGAGCTCTGTGTCACGATCAGCACGAAACAGCTGAAATCCCTCGAGGCGCAGCGCGCTGTCCGGTGTATTTTCCCTGAGCCAGGTCTCGGTAAAACAGAGGGCAGCCGAGGAAGAGAGGTCCTTAAAACGCATCAGCAGTCTCAGTTCATCTACCTTGTTAGAGAGAGAATTGGCATTGGACAGAAATATGCCAGGTAAAGCCGTGCGCGTGCCTCTCCTGCAGAGCCGGACGAGAGCGCTTCCTCTCTTTCGCCGTCTCACTTTTCGAGCCAAGCAATGAACCAGATCGGCGGCAGGAGCTAAAAAAACTGGGAGTAGGTCCATGGGAGTGAAAGTCCTGATATTTAGAAGCTCTTCACGGGTATAAGAGCTGGCAGACACACAATTGACAAACAAAAACAAACAAAGGGCGCAGCGAAGCACCATGGCGACCACTGTGGGCGCCATCTTGCGCAAAAAAAAAAATAAAATAAAAAAGTGTTGGCAATACGAGTGTTGACCGAGGCAATACGAGCCAAACTCTCACAATGGTCGTACAGAGACCGAATAGCTCGTAACAACAAGCCCAATACCCCATGCTCCCAAAGCACCCCCCACAAAAACCATAAGGGATGTGGTCGAATGCCTTCCTCAAGTCCACAAAACATACGTATGTAAACTGGTTGGGCAAACCCCCACGAACCCTCGAGGATTGTTGAGAGGGTAAAGAGCTGGTCTGACGTGCCATGGCCAGGACGAAAACCACATTGCTCCTCCTGAATCTGAGGTTTGACCAATGGCCGGAGTTTCCTCTCCAGTACCTTGGCATAGAGCTTCCCAGGGAGGCTGAGGTGTGTGACCCCTCTAAAGTTGGAGCACACCCTCCGGTCCCCTTTTTGGAAGAGAGGAACCACCACCCCAGTTTGCCATGCCAAAGGCACTGCCCCCGACCTCCGCGCAGTGTTGCAGAGGCGTGTCAACCATGACAGCCCTACAGCATCCAGGACCTTGAGGTACTCAGGGCGAATCTCGTCCACCCCCGGGGCCCGGCCACTAAAGAGATTTTTAACCAGTGGCGAGTCACCCCCCTCGTTCACAAGCCCTGCTTCCTCTGTGGAAGGCGTATCAGTGGGATTGAGGAGGTCCTCAAAGTATTCCTTCCACCGCCCGACGATATCCCCAGTAAAAGTCAACAGTGCCCCATCCGCACCATAAACAGTGTGGACAGGGAGCTGCTTCCCCCTCCTGAGCCACCGGACAGCTTGCCAGAATCTCTTCGAGGCCGACCGAAAGTTTTGTTCCATGGGCTCACTGAACTCCTCCCATACCCGAGTTTTTGCTTCAGCAACCATCCGAGCTGCATTCCGCTTGGCCTACTGGTACACCTCAGCTGCTTCTGGAGTCCCACAAGCCAACCAAGCCTGATAGAACTCCTTTAGTTTAATGGCCCCCCTCACCACTGGTCTCCACCACTTGGTTCCGGGGTTGCTGCCACGAGATGCCCAGACAACCTTGTGGCCGCAGCTCTGGGCCACTTCTTCAACAATGGAGGTGGAGAACATGGCCCACTCAGACTCCATGTCTCTAGACTCCCTCGGAATGTGGTTGAAGTTCTTCCGGAGGTGGGAGTTGAAGACTTCCCAGACAGGGGCCTCAGCCAGATGTTCCCAGCACACCCTCACTATATGTTTGGGTCTACCATGTCTGAATGGCATCCTCCCCTGCCATCGGATCCAACTCACCACCAGATGGTGATCAGTTAACAGCTCTGCACCTCTCTTTACCCGAGTGTCCAAGACATACAACCCCAAATTCAGTTTCTCAAAAAATTAGAATATTACATAAAATTAATTTAAAAAATTGATTTTTAATAGAAATGTTGGCCGATTGAAAAGTATGTCCATGTACACACACAATACTTGGTCGGGGCTCCTTTTGTGTAATTACTGCATCAATGCAGCATGGCATGGAGGTGATCAGCCTGTGTTACTGCTGAGGTGTTATGGAGGCCCAGGTTGCTTTGATAGTGGCCTTCAGCTCGTCTGCATAGATTCTCTATGGAATTTAGGTCAGGAGAGTTTGCTGGCTAATCAAGCACAGTGATACCATGGTCATTAAACCAGATATTTGTACTTTTGGCAGTGTGGGCAGGTGCCATGTCCTGCTGTAAAATGAAATCAGCATCTCCATAAAGCTTGTCAGCAGAGGGCAGAGGGGAGCATCAAGTACTCTAAAATTTCCTGTTTGATGGCTGCACTGACATTGGACTTGATTAAACACAGTGGAAAAACACCAGCAGATGGCATATGAGCATTGTGCAGCAAGCAGTATATAATTACAAATTACAAATTAGCTCCCGGTGCTAATTTCTCTGTAATGATAGCACCAGTAGACTGTACATGATAAATAGCAGCAGAGATAATAATTAGCAGCAGAGAGGATATGGACATCAGATGGATGAGACAATATGTACTGTACAGGTGAGCAATATGCAAATTTAACAACTGGTGTGTGAGTTCCTATATGCAAAGTTGTGTTGCGGAGTTTTGGGAATTGTTATTTGTTCAAGAGTCTCATAGCAGTGGGAAAGAAGGAGCTTTTCAATCTGGTTGTCCTGCATTTCACACTTCTGTACCTCCGGCCTGAGGGTAGAAGTGTGAACAATCTGTGCTGGGGGTGGCTGGTGTCCCGGAGGATGGTGTCAGCTCTCCTTTGGACTCTGCGGTGGTAGATGCTCTCCAGTAGCCAGTCACAGAGGGTGGGGTGCAGGGCAAGTGAAGACAGTCTGTCGGTGAGTTTGTGGGGGTTGACCGTGTTGAAGACGAAGCTGTAGTCGACAAAGAGCATCCTAATGTAGAAGTCTTTATCTTCCAGGTGGGAGAGAGAATAATGGAGTTCTGCAGCAATGGCATCTGAGGTGGACCTGTTGGGCCGGTAGGTGCACTGCAGGGGGTCCAGGGTGCCTGGTTTGCTGTCCTGAATGAGGGGCAGCACCACTCTCTCAAAGCACTTCATGATGACTGGAGTGAGTTCTACCGGTCTGTAATCATTCAGACAGATCGGCGGGCTCCTTTTGGGAAGGGGGATGATGGTTGTCTTTTTGAAGCAGGAGGGGACTATGTTCTAGCTGAGGGAGAGGTTGAAGACTGCTGTGAGAATGTCAGTCAGCTCGGCAGCGCATGCTCTGAGGGCCCGCCCAGGTATGTTGTCTGGTCCTGCTTCCTTGCAGGGGTTGATATTTCTCAGTGCTTTGTTTACCTGGCCTGATGAGACTTTTAGTGGAGGGGGAGAGTGCATGTGTGTGTCTCCTCTCTGCGCTGTAGCTGGTGGTCTCAAAGCAGGTGTAAAAGATGTTGAGATTGTCCGGCAGGCTGTCTGTGGAGCTAGTGGTGCTGCTGTTGGTCTTCTTATTGTCTGTGATGTGTTGTAGGCCTTGCCACATGCACCCCGGGTCAGGAGTGGAGTAGAGGCTGTCCAGCTTTTCTCTGTACTATGACTTTGCTGTTGTTATAGCCTTCCTCAGTCCATACTTTGCAGCTTTGTACTCAACCTCAGTGACTGATTTAAACGCAAGAGAGCAAGCACGCAGCATCTGATGTACCTGACTGTTGATCCATGGCTTGTGGTTGGGGAACTTCCTGACCTGTATGGTGGGCATGATGGTATCAGTGCACGTGCTGATGTACCCAGTCACATATTCAACATATTCCTGTATGTTTACAGAAGAGTCTTGTGTGGCTGCAGCTTTAAACACATCCCAGTCTGTGCAGGCCAAATAGTCTTGCAGGGTGCTCTCAGTGAAGTCCAGCACTTAATAACAGGATTTGGGAAATGGCGTTCACTTATATAGCACTTTTTTCTCATCTCTGGATGACTAAAGTGCTTTACAGGTCTTGCTATCCACCCATTCACATACTGATGGCGGCGGAGCTGCCATACACACACAGGTGCTAGCCTGGCCACCAGGGGCAACTGGGGGTTCAGTGTCTTGCTCAAGGACACTTCGACAAGCAGACTGCAGACAGAGTGGGAATCGAACCCATGACCCTCCGATTAGTAGTCTGTCACACTACACCTGCGCCACAGCCACCCTGGGTTTGTTTGTTTCAGCTTTTATCTGTAGGCTGGGTACATAAAAAGTGAGATGTGATTTGACTGTCCGAAGTGGGGGCGGGGTGCCACTCTGTATGCACCGAATGTATTGGAGTAAGCATGATCCAATGTGCTTTTATCGCGGATGGGAATGTCCACATGCTGGTAATATTTGGGGAGTACAGTCCGTAAATTGCACTGGTTAAAGTCACCAGCAACAATAAAAACAGCATTGGGATGCTTTGTCTCTACTGTGCTGATGACGTCATGGAGTTTGTGTAGCGCTACTGTATAGTTGCTTTGTGGACAGATGTAAACAGCAGCTAAAAACACAGCGGTAAATTCTCTTGGTAGAAAATAGGGACGGCATTTCAATAGTAAAAACTCCACGTCGGGTGAAAAGTGCTTATAAACAGTCTGTACATCTCCACACCACAAGTTGTTTACAAAAACACACTCCCCCTCCTTGGTCTTACCAGAGGCTCCAATTCTTTCTGCTCGATGTGTTGAGTGAGTATGTAGTTGAATGGCGGCCTCCGGGATTCTATCTGATAGCCAGGTCGCACAGAAAATTAGGGCACAGCACTCTCTTATCTCCCGCTGATCTTCAATCCTTGCTCTTAGTTCGTCTAACTTGTTTTCCAAAGACCGAACATTCGCCAGTAAGAGACTGGGAATTGGTGGCCGAGTGTCGCAAGCCTTTAGCCTAGCATGTAGCCCACCTCTCTTGCCTCTCTTGCTTATCAGAAATTTGTAGCAATTTAAACATGCAAATCTGCAACTTTTCTCCTGTGAAGTTGGAATTTTCTCTGTTAAATTGCAACTTTATGTCTGAAAATATCAACATTTATCTCTTAAAATGGCAACTTTCACTGTATTTTTGCTTCTTTTTCCTCATATAGTTGTGAATTTGTTATAAATTTGCATTTTGATTTGTTTTCATCAAATTACCACCATTTTCCCAATAAAATTGTCATTTTTAAATGCTTTTTTTTTTGTTTAATACAGAAACCCTAAGTGGCCATACATTCACAAATTTCACCTTTCCTGCCCTCCCATTACGGTGAACCAAACCAATTTGCACTCCCGTGACCTTAAATGATATAAAATGTTGCTCTCTTGGGATAACGTGATAGCTTCTCAAGCTCTTCAGATAATGAAATCTTATATAATTTGGAGATAGCAAATGTTTATACAAGATAACAGGATGATTTCATCAAGATAACAGTATAATTAATAAATCAAGAATATTATATAAATATAACATAATTAACCCCTTGCACTCCAGTCAATTTTCCTAAAAACGCCAAAAAATAATGTGCCCAAAGTAAATCGAAAGCTGTTCTTCAACCCTTTGCAGCATCTTCATGGGGCTGGTCTCATTTAAAAGAAAATACTTTGAATTTTTTGGCAAAATAGTCATAATCTCTCTAAGTGCTCCAGCCACTGAGTTACAGTCATCTAAACATAGTGAACTTGAAGAAAATAAATTTGGCCTGGGTGTTTTTTTAGATACAAATGCTTGCAAATAACACACAGCTTCAGATCCGGGCTGGAAAATGCAACAGAAATGTAGAACCAAGTGTTATCCAGCTGAGGTCCAAATTTTGTAACAATACCACAAAAAATGAATATATTACACAGCTTTTTCCTCAGGCTGTTCCCAGGCATTTTGGAACTGTGCTAAATTGTGCCAAATGGCACAGTTTGGAAAAACGTCTGTAACTTTTGAATGCTTCAATGTAGAAGCTTCATTTTGGGCTCTAATGAAAGGTCACACTCAGGGCTGTGTCTGTGTGTGTGTGTGTGGGGGGGTTGTCCCCCCCCTCGCTACAGAGGATGGACATCCGCCATCGCTACATGATGGATTAGCCTCATGTGGTATGTGGGACAGCAGCTCAGTCACCGCGGCTTCCCCCCCACCCTCGCTACAGAAGAATAGTCAGGAATAAAGAATAATTTAGCTTATAACACCTTACCTCTTCACAGCAGTGTCCTGGCGAACTTCTCTTCCCCATTGTCAGACGAACACGACGCTGATCCGCTCGTGGTTCTGGTCTCGCGACCCGATCAAAACATAATTCCATTAATGCGGTTTTGTGCTTCCATGATTGCGGTTTTTGGCGAACAATTTTTCAAAACAAATAACAGTAGTAATTAAAAAAAGACTGGCGACGGCGTTGTGTCACTCAGCCTTCGTCGTCAGCCTCCTTCGGTCTATGATGACCATGGAAGAAATCATAACATCTACTCTGCTGGAACAAAAACAAAATAAGTACCGCCTGTGGCCGAACATGCCGATGCGCGAATGGCACTCCCTGTCACACAGGTTGCATTTGTGGATGGTCTCCGTGCTGCTGGGTCTGTGGGGTTCTTCTTGCGGGTCCTTTTTTGATCCGCTCCAGCAGTCAGTCTTCACCCAGCCTTAAAAAAAAACAGCTCGCGAACTTCTCTGCTTCAATTGGCTCACTGCATTCACAGCCTTGGTAGGCGGGTCCTTCTGGCTAGGTTTTCAGTCATTGGTTCTTCAAGGTTTCAGAAACCCAATTCAAGGCTCTTATTAGTCAAATGAGAGGTCAATCAGATGAACTAATCTGTTCGCGGCTGTGTCTGCAGCTTTTATTTTCAGTGCGCACTTGGACGCCATCACCACCTACATCACCATCTCCATCATGCGTCCTAGAGCGCACGAGAGCGCACGAGAGCACCCTCGTGCGCTCTCGTGCGCTCTAGGACGCAGAGACTTGCCAGTCCGCGGTACAACGGAGCACAAGAGGTTAAGAAAATTATTACATTATCACAGGAAAAAAAGCATTTGTTATCTCAAGATAATGACATAAATCACTCAAGATCCCAGGAAATCTGATTCGATCAATTCGCTATCACAGGAAAACAGCACAAATAAAATGCAAGAATGCATGGCCGCAAAGTGCCTCCGTAATAAAGTCACAGGGAACTAAGAGCCGCTGGACATCAGGTTGTAAACCTCTGTTAAATTGGTAGATGACGATGAACTTTACATTAAATCTGCTCATAAACGTTTTAGTTCCAGTGCTGTTTTACTCCAAAGTGGCAAAAATTCATCAGAAATGTGAAATAAAAATAATAAAAACTGCAGCATTCAAACAAATTTCAGTCAAAAAAAATCTGTGCAGATTAAAGTTATGAAATGTGGAGAGTGCCACTAAAATAATTTAACATTTTCTCAAGTTTCATTTTAATTAGTTTTTCTTTTGTAACTACACACGTAAGGAAAATATCTTAAACCTTAATTGATTTGCTTAAACGTTTAATTTTAAATGAAAAATAAAGGCAATAAACAAATAAATGTCTAACTGAATACAAAATAAATTAGCATAATTAATCAAAAACACAGTCATTTAATTTCAAAAATCATTTTAATAGTGGATTTTCAAAACCTTTGTTTATATTTTGTTCATAAAAAAATATAAAACGATGTTTAATTAGGTGGGGGGAGGTGGGGCCGGGGCGGCGGGTGACGGGGGGGGGGGGGCTGGGGGCTGGGGTGGAGCCAGAGCTGGTGCATGAACTGGGGGTGGGGCAGATAGATGCAGGCGGTGCTGACCACTTTAGGGGGTGCGGAGCCAACAGGGATCTGAATGGAGCTCTGCTGAGTGGGAGGGGCCTGTTGCGTGGGTGACTGCTGGTACTGCTGTGGGGTTGGCTGATACTGCTCTGGGGGTGGGGCCTGTGGAGCCTGATGCATGGGGGGAGGAGGAGGACCGCACTGTCCGGCTACGTCGTGATCTTTGACCTGAGCCTGTCCAGCGATGGTGTCCATGATGGTGTCCTGCGAGTACATACTGATGGGTGTGTTGTACTGGGAGTGGATGATAGTGGCCTTACCGCCGGGACTGGTCACCTCGATGGGTTTACTGGTGGAGAGGGGCGGACTTCTGGGAGTGCCCAACGGCGGATTTTGAGCTGCAGCAGGAGGGAAAACCTGCTGGTGGGAGATCGTGGGCATTATGGCGTCAATCAAACTAAACTGATGTGGTTTTCAAATTTTAGGAAGAGTCCACAAATTTTTCCCACAGTGTTCACTTTTGAGGGAAATGAAATTGAGGTGGTTCACTCGTACAAGTATCTTGGTATCTTGCTTGATGACGCTCTGACTTTTAAGCCCCATGTTGAAAATCTTGTGAAGAAACAAACTAAAACTGTTTTTTTATTTTGAAATAAATGTTGTTTTCTTTTGAGGTTAAAAAGCATCTTGTTACTGCAACTTTTTTATCTATTTTAGATTATGGAGACCTCTTGTATATGAACGCTTCAGCTCAGTGTCTGAGTAAGATTGACTCTGTATGTCATGCTGTTTTGAGGTTTGTTACAAACTGTAGAGCCTTGACCCATCACTGTGAACTGTATTCTAGAGTGGGATGGCCCTCTTTGTCCACCAGGAGGTTGACTCACTGGTACATTTTTATTTACAAGGCCATGCTTGGACTGTTGCCCCCTTACATTTGTAATTTGATCACACTGAGAAGTGTTGATTCTTATGGTTTGCATTCTAATGATCATTTGTTGCTTTCTGTTCCATTTGCCCATACTGAGCTGGGAAAAAGAGCTTTCATGTTCTCAGCTCCCTCTACATGGAACATGTTGCAAAAAGACTAGAAACTAACGAAACTTGTTTCATTGAACGACTTTAAATCCAGATTGAGAACACTTGAGACGGCCTCACTAATTTGTAACTGTTTTATATGATTTGTATGTCATTGTAATGGTATTTGTGATTTTTTTGCTGCCTCTTGGCCAGGACTCCCTTGAAAAAGAGGTTTTTAATCTCAACGGGTTTTTTCCTGGTTAAATAAAGGTAAATAAAATAAATAAATAAATAAATCCTGGGCAGCTGCATGGGAATGGGACGCTTTGACTTGGTCATGGTGAGGGCCAGGTTGTAGTTGCTCATCTTGATCTTGTTCTGAGCGTCCAGGTGGGTTCATCCTGTTGATGCTGACGCCGTCGATGGCCATGATCACATCACCCTGGATCAGGTTGCTGTGGGCTGCCTTACTGCACAGAGTGATCTGCCTCCGCTAGTGACTCTGGCCCCGCTGCTGCTCCGCCATACTGACCAAAGCGGAGTGGCCTGCAGCGATCCAACAAAATGCATATCTAAAAAACACCTAAAATCTTATCATAGAAAATAAAAATAATAAAATTGATGGGTAATAATAGATTATGATGGAACATTTACAGCTCTGTGCAACTGACTTCAGACATGGTTTCTTTTGGTCAAAAGGGCCAAACCTTATACTAACAATAAGCCGACTTTGTGACCAGCCACAGCCCTTTTAAAAAGAGTTCACTTCTATGACTGCAAAGCCCATTCAGAATCAGTCGTCATTTGGATGATGATGCTGCAAAGCATGAAACTGGACAATGCACTGCCAGAAATTAACAAAAGCACTGGCATAAGACATAAAGTGAAGTGGAAATGCATGCTAGTTTAGATCACCATAATAGGTCCCAAAGTTACAAAAAGAAAGTAAAGTTCTCAGCAAAACTGCAATTTTTAACTTTACTGTTATACCTACTCTTTTATTTTGAAATCAGTGTCTAAAACAAGAAGTAAGTATCCCTTACTGAAGATAATTTTCTAAAGTGTTTGTTTCATTTATTTTTATTTTATGGCAATGGATTTTGTTTTTGTTTCCAGTACAGTCAGTGCTCGTTTCACAGCAAAGATCCGGTAAAATCCTATAATAAAAAAAAAAAAAAATCCTATTTAAAAAATTATGGCTCTTGTTGGTGATATGGATTATTCCTAAAACATAACCAGTTGCTTCTTGTTGCATTTCAAACATCCCCTGAATTTTTTTTTTTTTTTACCAAAGTCTGTATTTTTTTTTAAATGTTCTATTAAAACCACATAGTTCCACTCATACAATAGTGAACCAACAAAAGAACAAACAGAGGTGAAAACAGTATGAGAGCATCTTCAGAGAGGTTAGCATCATGCTATTCACAGAAACATGGCTAGCAGAGCTAACAACAGATGCTAACATTGGACTGGAGGGTTTCCAATTAATATGGGCAGATCGGACACCAGATAGCAAGAAGAGCAGAGGCTGAGGGCTGATAATGTTTGTGAATAGCAGATGGTGTAATCTTGGGCACATCACAATTAAAGAACAACACTGTAGTAAGGCATCAAGGACATTGAGTTGCTATCCATTAGCATGCGACCAGCATACATCCCCACAGAGTTCTCACATGTCATCGTGATTGTTATTTATGTACCCCCTCTATGAGCGCTAAAGCAACGTGTGACACCATCCACTCAGTCACCAGCAGGCTGTAGATGCAGCACCCAAATGCTCTCCAGTTCATCTCTGGTGATTTTAACCATGCTTCGCTGTCTTCCATTCTGCCCACTTTCACCCAGTGTGCCACGTGCCACACCAGAGATAATAAAACACTGGACTTATTTTATGCAAACACCAAGGAGGCTTACACCTCATCATCCCCCCCTTCCCGCCCCTTGGTAGATCTGGTCACAAATTGGTTCACCTTCTGCTTGTGTACAAACCCCTGGTACACAAACAACCTCCTGTTACCTGCACAGTAAAAATATGGTCCGAGTAGGCAGAGGACACCCTGAGGAACTGTTTTGAATCTACTGTGTGGGAGCAGCTCTGTGATCCACATGGCGAGGACACCGACGGCCTCACACACACCATTACAGACTACATCAACTTCTGTGTAGAGAACACCATTCCAACAAAGACCATACGGTGTTTCTCAAGCAACAAACCCTGGATCAACCCTGAGATAAAGTCACAGCTGAAGGAGAAGAAAAGGATCTTCTGGTCAGGAAATAAGGAGGAGCTCAAGTCCTTACAGAGGGAGCTAAGGAGGAAGATCAGAGAGAGGAAGGACAGCTATAGTAAGAAGATGGAAGGCAAGCTGCAGCAGAATGACATCAGCGGTGTCTGGAGAAGCCTCAAAACCACCAGAATACCTCCTTCCAGGCCACGGGGGGTAGGGAGAGGGTGAACAACCTGAACTTGTTCTTTAACACGTTTGACAAACCACCCTCTTCTCCGCCTGCCCACCAACCACTGCTGCCTCCACCTTCATCTAGTCCCGCTGCCCATTGCCCTCCCTCCACCCCCCGTACATCCCTCACTGTTTTTCCATTCATAGACCCCCCCCCCCCACCCCAGCACACAGTTCCCTACGCCAGCCTGACACTCACTAAGACCCAGGTGAGAGCTGAGCTGAAGGAGATCAAGGCGAGGAAGGCTGCAGGTCCGGATGACATCAGCGCTTGAGGCTTCTCAAGTCCTGTGCAGACCAGCTTTGCGGGATCGTGGAGTACATCTTCAGTCTGAGCCTGAAGCTGGGGAGGGTACCACAGCTGTGGAAAACATCCTGTGTGGTACACATACCGAAGACTCCACACCCCAAGGACCTGAACAGCTACAGACCAGTGGCCCTCAGATTACACTTAATGAAGACCCTGGAAATGGTGCTCCTCGCTCACCTCCGGCCGATGGTGGGACCAGAGATGGATCCACTTCAGTTTCCCTACCAGCATGGCATCGGGGTGGAGGATGCAGTGATCTTCCTCCTACATCAATCCCTGTCCCACCTGGAGAAGCCTGGGAGCACTGTGAGGTTCATGTTTTTTGATTTCTCCAGTGCTTTCAATACCATCCAATCAATGATCCTGAGGGACAAGCTGCTATGTGCAGGGGTGGACCAGCACCTGTCATCATGGATCCTGGACTACCTCACAGACCAACTACAGTTTGTGAGAACCCAGGACTTTGTGTCTGACACCATCATCTGCAGTACCCCCCCCCCCCCCCCCCCAGGAACAGTTCTGGCTCCCTTCCTGTTCACCCTCTACACTGCTGACTTATCACATAATACACCAAACTGCCATCTACAGAAGTTCTCTGACGACTCTGTGATCATCGGCCTCATCTCTGAGGAGGATGATATGGAGTACAGAGGACTTATCCAGGACTTCGTGGACTCGTGCCTGTGGAACTGCCTCCAGATCAATGTGAAGAAACCAAGGAACTGGTTGTGGACTGCCGCAGGTGACGACAACCCTCTCACAGCACTGGTAAACATCCTGGTAAACATCCAGGGAACAGACATTGAAATGGTGAGATCTTACAAGTACCTGGGTGTTCACCTGAACAATAAACTGGACTGGTCACACAACACGAATGCTGTACCTCTTGAGGAGACTCAGGCCTTTTGGAGTGCAAGGGGCACTCCTGAAGACCTTCTACGATTTGGTGGTGGCATCAGCCATCACATTTGGAGTGGTCTGCTGAGGTAACGGTATCATGGCAGCTGACAGGAAGAGCCAGCTCTGTTTTGGGGTGCCTCTTCGACCCAGTGGAGGACATAGGAGAGAGGAGGATAGTGGCAAAGCTGTCATCTCTGCTGGAGTCCAAGTCCCATCCTATGCGGGACACACTGAATGCACTGAGGAGCTCATATAGCGGTAGGCTGTGCCATCCTAAGTGCACGAGGGAGAGGTTCTGCATGTCCTTCCTACCTATAACTGTCAGACTTTATAACCTAACCGGCGCTGCTCGTAGAGGTCATATTAAATGTAATAAACGTAACAGCTTTGCACAGTAGAGATCATCCCCTCCAATACAAAACTAAGACAATTAGAATTATTGAAGGTGGCAACAACACTGTTCATTCAAATGCAAAATATACTGTCTGGGTACATACTGTATTTATATTCTGCTGGGTAATTTAACAAACTGTGATGCTGTTGATACCATCTAGCTGCAATGCTCCTGCACTGTGCATTTGACTGTATACATATGTATATTTATTTACTGCTTTGGCTAACCAGCTCTTATTTACTATTGCTCTGAGTGCTGCTATCCCTTTGCTGCTGCAATCCTGGAATTTCCCCATTGTGGGACTAATATAGGCTTATCTTATCTTATCTTATTGGATTTGGCAGAGGTAAATGTTGCAGTGCAAAATTAAACATTTGGAAAACAAGTCTGTAATAAGGAAACTTATTTTTACTTGTGAACAACATTCCTTACCTTGATGAGCAAGGGCCTTTGTCCTGCTCTGTGGGTGGATGGATAATTTTTTCTGATCCCACTTCAGGACAAGGTAGACTGCTTCCATTAACTAGATGTGTAAGATCTTTCAAAAAGAAAGTATATCATTGATGTTGAAGGATACCAATTTTTCAACTTTTGTCAGAATTCACATTTCAGTTAAGTATTTAAACTTGGAACTAAAACACATTTGCCTGCCTTGGAAGCTGAAGACAAAAATAGCACTGTTTCCCTTAAGGAAGTTCCTTGATCTCATTTCTTCCAAAGTTGCAAAATTATTTCTGCCAAACAGAGTGCCAACATAAATTTTCTCATTATTCTCATCTACAGTCTCGGTTCCAGTTTCACGAGGATTGTCCCAGAAAGCTGTACCTGTTTGAAGAGAACATACTGTATATGCAATAACACAAATTACAGCTAAATTCTGGTGCTAGTTTGTTGTTTTGATTTTTTTCTTACCATCAGCGCTTATTAGAGTTGGATCAGTGGTGAGACTTCTTTGCTTTGACATTTGCATTTGGATGTTTGGGTTCTGATCCACCAATTGGAACGTGACTTGCCGATGTGGGCAAGGCCATTCTAGCTGGTTATCATTATCACCAGACACAAGTTGCACATAAATTCCAAAATAACTGTTCAAAAGCTGTAGTCCAAACCGGTAACCATAGCCTTCTCGAGAGTATTGTTGTGGGCTGTACATAATGGTTCCGAATGCACTAGAGTTTAGAACTTTTTCAAAATCATTGATTTGCTGGGTTAAATGTGGACACTCGGTCTCAGATAGATTGATGTCATCAACTGAGAAGCCACCCCAAGAGACTCCTGCACCTTTACGGACTTCAAACTCCACCTGGAACAGCTTAGTGGCATTTAGAAGAACATGGTGGAGCTTCCAATAATAAGTGGGTGGACCTGGGAAGAGAATGTTTACATAAAAACTTTGCAATTTGGTATGTCAAAATTGCCATTTACTTGCCATCAAGTGTTTTGATCAATTCAAATTTTGAGCAGATGGTACTTGCCAGCGATCTGTCCCATGAGGCGGACAGTTCCTTTTGAATCATTTTCATCTTCAAACTCTCTAAGCCAGATGTTAAGTTCATCTGATTCATTCCCACTGTGGTAGTAGTAAAACTGGAGACACTGAACATGACAGTCCCTATTGGGACTCACTCTCTTAGTTTCCAACCATGCCAAGTCACCCTCCTGACCTGATGCTGTGCTAGCATGCATGAAGTAGCCTACATTTTCACCTGAAAAGTTGCAAAATATGTCATGGTGGATGGTCAGAGAAGAAACAGTAGCTATAAGTTGCATAACCTAAGGAAAGACTATCAGTAGCATTTACGTTGTGAGATTTTGTTCAATGATATTTAACCCAAGTCAGCATCTTCATATGGAACATATAGGCAGTTATTCATATTACTTTTGTTTATTATTAATACTGTCATCATTTTTTTCTTCTTCTTTTGGCTGCTCCCTTTAGGGGTCGCCACAGCGGATCATCTGCCTTCACCTCACCCTATCCTTTGCATCTTCCTTTGTAACACCAACCCTTTCCATGTCCTCCTTCACTACATCCATGAATCTTCTCTTCTGCGTTTCCTCCTCCTGGCAGCTCCATCTTCAACATGCTTTGTCCAATATATTCACTATCCCTCCTCTGCACATGTCCAAACCATGTCAGCGTTGCTTGTTTTACTTTGTCTCCAAACTGCTTAACCTGAGCTGTCCCTCTGATATACTCATTTCTAATCCTGTCCCCCCTCGTCACTCCCAATGAGAATCTTAGAATCGTCAGTTCTTCTACCTCCAGCTCCACCTCCTGTTTTTTTGTCAGCACCACTGTCTCCAAACCATATATCATAGCAGGTCTCACTATATAGTGCATCCAGAAAGTAGCCACAGCACTTCACTTTTTTCACATTTTATGTTACAGCCTTATTCCAAAATGGAATAAATTCATTTTCCCTCGTATTTCTATGTACAACACCCCATAATGACAACATGAAAAAAGTTTTTTTTGAGATGTTTGCAAATAAGCCTCAAGTCTTTTTGAATATGATGCTACAAGCTTGACACAGCTATCTTTGGGCAGTTTCACCCATTCCTCTTTGCAGAACCGCTCAAGCTCAATCAGGTTGGATGGAAAGCGTCGGTGAACAGCCATTTTCAGATCTTTCCAGAGATGTTCAATTGGATTCAAGTCTGGGCTCTGGTTGGGCCACTCAAGGACATTCACAGAGTTGTCCTGAAGCCACTCCTTTGATATCTTGGCTGTGTGCTTAGGGTCGTTGTCCTGCTGAAGGATGAACTGTCATCCCAGTCTGAGTTCCAAGAGTGCTCTGGAGTAGGTTTTCATCCAGGATGTCTCTGTACATTGTTGCATTCATCTTTCCCTCTATCCTGACTAGTCTCCAGTTCCTGCCACTGACAAACATCCCTACAGCATGATGCTGCCACCATCATGCTTCACAGTAGGGATGGAATTGGCCTGGTGATAAGCGGTGTCTTGTTTCCTCCAAACATGATGCCTGGCATTCACTCCAAAGAGTTCAATCTTTGTCTCATCAGACCAGAGAATTTTGTTTCTCATGGTCTGAGAGTCCTTCAGGTGCCTTTTGGCAAACTCCAGGCGGGCTGCCATGTACCTTTTACTAAGGAGTGGCTGCCGTCTGGCCACTCTACCATACAGGCCTCATTGGTGGATTGCTGCAGAGACGGTTGTTCTTCAGGAAGGTTGTCCTCTCTCCACAGAGGATCGCTGGAGCACTGACTGAGAGACCATCGAGTTCTTGGTCACCTCCCTGACAAAGGCCCTTTTCCCACGATCACTCAGCTTAGATGACCGGCCAGCTCTAGGAAGAGTCCTGGTGATTCCGAACTTCTTCCATTTATGGATGATGGAGGCCACTGTGCTCATTGGGCCCTTCAAAGCAGCAGAAATTTTTCCGTACCCTTCCCCAGATTTGAGACAATCCTGTCTTGATGCCTACAGATGATTCCTTTGACTTTATGCTTGGCTTGTGCTCTGACATGCACTGTCACCTGTGGGACCTTATATAGACAGGTTTGTGCCTTTCCAAATCATGTCAAATCAATTGAATTTTCCACAGGTGGACTCCAATAAGGCTGTAGAAACATCTCAAGGATGATCAGTGGAAACAAGATGCACCTGAACTTAATTTTGAGCTTCATGGCAAAGGCTGTGAATACTTAAGTGCATGTGATTTCTTAGTTTTTTATTTTTAACGAATTTGCAAAAATCTAAAAAAAAAAAAAAAATTACATTGTCATTATGGGGTGTTGTGTGTAGAATTTTGAGGAAAAAATTCATTTAATCCATTTTGGAATAAGACTGTAACATAGAATGTGGAAAAAAGTGAATAACAATAATTTTTGACTTAATTGCCCAAGTTTTGAGTCTTTGACTTATTGGCGCAAGCCACACATCAAGTGGCGTGGCTTGATCTTTCAAATGCTTTTGGCTCAGTACCCCATGACCTAATCTGCAGAGCACTGGACTTCTTCTACATCCCAGAGAAGGTTAAAGACATTCTAATGAGATATTTTAGCTCAGTGTTCATGCGGTGCACAATGAAGGATTACATCACCAAGTGGCAAGCCCTTGAAGTTGGCATTATGATGGGTTGCGTAATTTCACCATTACTTTTCATGATGACCATAGAGATGATACTCCATGGTGCTGTGATACAGCTAAAGGTGAGGTGACTGACCAGGGAGTTATCCTGCCACCAGCAAGAGCCTTCATGGATGATGTCACCACCCTTGTCCAAACCAAAGTTGACACAGATAGGCTGCACCAGCGATTTAACAATCTGTTTTTGTGGACGAGTATGAAGGTCAAGCCAACAAAAAGCTGTAGTCTTTCTATAATGAAGGGGGAGATCAAGGCTGTCTGCTTCATTATTGATGGTGAAAAGATCCCCACGGTCAAGGAACAACCAGTCAAATGTCTAGGGCGTTTATATGCAACCCCAATAACAGATTGGCACAGATGCGCAGAAGGCAGAATGTGAGGGACTTATAGCAATCAAGAAGAGCAACCTTCCTGGCAAACTTAAAGCATGGTGTTTCCAACATGGCCTTCTCCCAAGGTTTTTGCGGGCACTGCAAGTGTATGAAATATCATTATTCAGGGTAGAAACCATCCAACAACAGATTAGCAAGTGCCTCCCTAGATGGCTTGGGGTGCCTTCATGCTTTTCAACTGTGGGACTCTACAGTTCAACTGCAAAACTTAAGCTACCATTGTTATCTTTGGTGGAGGAGTTCAAAGCATGGCAAGACTCCAGCTGATGTTGAGGGATTCACCAGACCAGGTCATCTGAGATGTGAACCCACAAGCAGGATCAGGCACCAAGTGGGCTGCGGCAGAGGCCATTAAAGATGCGGAGGCCAGCCATTTCAAGGAAATCATCAGGGCCACACAATCATGCTGAGTAGGGCTTGGCTGCACCCCTCATCGGTAGTTTTCAAAGGAAGGACCCAAGAGCTGAAAGGAGATGGTTTTTGAAGAGATCTGCTCTGCTGAAGAGGAGAGGCCCATGGCCATTGTGGCAGGGCAGGCCAAGCAGTGTGTCTGGACAACATGGAATTTTGCTGAACCTAGGAAATTCACTTGGGCTTTTCTCATGTAAATGGAGCCCTTGGCTATTTTCTTTCTGCTGCGGTTGACCTATGACCTATTGTCAACTCCAGCTAATCTCAAACTCTGGGGGTATGTTGAGGCAGACACTTGCATCCGTTGCCACAAAGAGCGGGGAACCCTCCAGCATGTTTTGTCTGCATGTGATTATTCACTGCAGATGTATACATGGAGACACAATGAGGTCCTCAAGTTTGTTACAAATATTATGGAAAGCCAGTGTAGTGCAGTCAATAGAAAACTGGCACAAAAAGTCTGATTTCTACATTGTGTTCCACAAATGTGAAACTCAGCCTCTGCAGAAGACCCAGAAAACCATGAATTCCAGATTGCTGGCAGGAGCAAATGATTGGAAGTTGACAGCAGACCTCTCAACGGCCCTCCATTTCCTCTCCCACATCGTTCAGACCAACTTGCATCCCGATATTGTGGTTTGGTCTGAAAGAGCAAAGCAAGTTTTGTTGGTGTAACTCACGGTGCTTTGGGAGGGAAATATGGAGGAGGCCTTTGAGTACAAGAAGTCGAGCTATGAATCATTGCGAGCTGACTGTGAGGATAAAGGCTAAGAGTGTCATGTTTTACCAGTTGAGGTGGGATGCAGAGGTTTTATAGGCCGGTCCACGGTGGCCTTCCTCTTGAAGGAGGGACTCACCAGCCATGCTCGAAGAGATGCCTTGCACCAACTTCGCATGGCAGCTGAAAATGCATCATCCTGGATTTGGTCAAGATCCTTTGTGAAGAGTAGGCAATCTATCTTAACTATGAAATGAGAGCCCTAACTGCCACCCCCCCCCCCCACCCAACATCTCCTTTTCCTTCTCCTTTTCTCTAGGCGTAAGGGGTGGAGGATGGCTTTTAGTGGGTCTCCTGACACCACTGCATGTAAAGAGTGTGACATCCAAGTAGGAGTCTTGCAAGAAGAGGCTGGTGACTTGCCCTGATTTGGGTCATGTGGTGCTATGTGTTGGCTTGCTTCAAGCTGCTGCCTCCTTGTCTGAAATAAGGGGTCTACCTGCACATTTGCAACTCAGTTTTTCCCTTTGGTACAACACCCTCCACTGACTTGAGGCTGCTGGTGGCGCTGGGGATGGCAGTCCTGCCAATAGCCACTATGTATTCATCCACAGTTGGTAGCTGATGAGGAGGGTGTCTAGCAAATGGAAGTTGTATGATTGTCTTGTCTTCATTTTTTGACTTATTGGCCCAAATTTTGAGTTTATGACTTATTGGCCGAGGTTTTGAGTGAATGTTTACATTATGGACAGGTTGAGCTTCTCAAAATATGCAATAAATGCCAGAATTTTATTTTGGAGGACCTCAACTCTATTCCACTGGAGCTACAGCATCCTAGGCTCAGCGGAGTAGCTATCTTCCTACCTGTGAAGTGACGGAGATGGCAGAGGGAAAGAAAACAAAAGAGGGGTAAGAGAGCCAGTGCACAAGTTAGGTTATATGCTAACCCCTACAGACTAGCCTTACCGAGTTTCTTTCTCTCCAACTCCTGGTCTCTTGTCAACAAACTGGATGAGATATGACTGAGGATAACCTCCAGCAGCATGGAAAGCCGTGTGATGGTGATAACAGAGACCTGGCTGGACAACACCATTCCCGATAGGGTCATCGAGCTAATGGGCCACACTGTTTACCAAGCCGACAGGACCTCCGACTCCGGTAAGCGCAGAGGAAGACGAGTGTGCATTTACATCAATAAAGCCTGGTGTACAACCATATACATTATTAGTACACACTACTGCCCCAACATTGAGTATCTGGCTTTAAAATGCAGACCTTTTTAGTACCTCCCGAAAGGGCATACAGCCATTTTAATCACCACTGTCTACATCCCACCTCAAGCTAATGCTAAGGTAGCACTAGAGGAGATACATAATGCCATTAACACATAGTTGAATGCACATCCAGAGGGAGCTATAATAGTGGCTGGAGACTTTAATCATGCAGATTTAAAGACTGTGTTGCCCAAATTCGCTACCAGAGAAAATAACATCCTAGATCAGGTTTCTACTAGCATCCCTGGAGTGTACAAAGCTGCTCCATCTCCACACTTGGGATCATTTGATCATATGTCTCTGTGTATGATTCCATCCTACAGACCCTTGATCTGTGGAACAAAACCAGCTATTAAAACCATCAACGTCTGGGATGAGGAATCGACTTCAAAGCTGCAGACTGTTATGAAAACATAAATGCACTTGGAGGAATACAGCTTCTCTGTTCTAGCTTACATAGCATTCTGCACTGAAAATGTGTTAACCACTAAGACGTCAGAGTGTATCTCAAACAGAAGCCATGGCTGAACTGTGATGTGTGGCTCTGCTCAGAGGTTTGGATGCTGCATTGAGGTCAGAAAACAGGTTAGCTTACAGTAATACCTATAAAAATGAAAAGGGGCATCAGAGAAGCCAAGCGCAAGTACCAGCAGTGCACTGAGGGCCACTTTGAAACCAATAACTCACGAAGCATGTGGAGAGGTATTAAGGGCATAACTGACTTACAAGAACAGCACATCACTGACCACCCATGACGCCACGCTTCCAGATGCCCTGAATACATTCTTCGCAAGCTTCGTTACTCCCACCAATGGTGCTAAAGCTCCAACCACAGCACCAATCAAGCAAGGACTTGAACAGCTGCAGACCAGTGGCCCTCACATCACACCTAATGAAGACCCTGGACCCGCCCACCTCTGCCCCCTGGTGGGACTAGCGATGGATCCACTTTCGTTTCCCTACCAGCATGGTATCGGGGTGGAGGATGCAGTGATCTTCCTCCTACACCATTCCCTGTTCCACCTGGAGAAGCCTGGGAGAACTGTGAGGGTCATGTTCTTTGATTTCTCCAGTGCTTTCAACACCATCCAACCAGTGATCCTGAGGGACAAGCTACTGTGCTCAGGGGTGGACCAGCACCTGTTGTCATGGATCCTGGACTACCTCACAAACTGACCACAGTTTGTGAGAACCTAGGACTGTGTGTCTGACACCATCATCTGCAGTATGGGGGTCTCCCAGGGACCAGTTCTGGCTCCCTTCATGTTCACCCTCTACGCTGCTGACTTTTCACAGAACACACCACACTGCCATTGACTGAAGTTCTCTGATGACTCTGCGATCGTCAGCCTCATCTCTGATGGAGATGATGCAGAGTACAGAGAACTTATCCAGGACTTTGTGGACTAGTGCCAACAGAATTGCCTTCAGATCAATGCAAGGAAAACTAAGGAACTGGCGGTGGACTGCCGCAAGCAAAGACAGCCCCGCACAGCACTGGTAAACATCCAGGGAACAGACATTGAGATGGTGACATCTTACAAGTACCTGAGTGTTCTCCTGAACAATAAACTGGATAGGTTTCACAACACCAATGCACTCTACAAGAAGGGACAGCGCAGGCTGTACCTCCTAAGGAGATTCAGGTCTTGGGGAGTGCAAGGGGCACTCCTGAAGACCTTCTACGATTTGGTGGTGGCATCAGCCATCATATTTGGAGTGGTCTGCTGGGGCAGTGGCATCACGGCAGCCAACAGGAAGAGACTGAACAGATTGATCAAAAAAGCTAGCGCTGTTCTGGGGCGATGTCTCGACCCAGTAGAGAAGATAGGAGCAAGGAGGATGGTGGCTAAGCTGTCATCTCTGCTGGAGTCCGAGTCCCACCCCATGCAGGGCACACTGAACGCACTGAGGAGCTCATTTAGCGGTAGGCTGTGCCATCCTAGGTGCACAACAGAGAGGTTCCGCAGGTCCTTCATACCTACAGCTGTCAGACTTTCTAGCCTAACCAGGGCTGCTCGTAGAGGTCATATTGAATGTACTAAATGTAACAACCTTGCACAGTAAATCATCCCCTCCATTATACAACTAGGACAATATCAATTATTACTGAGGGTGACAACAACATTGTTGATTCAAATATGAAATTTACTGTCTGGGTACATATTCATATTCTGCAGGGTAACTTAATAAACTGTAATGCTGTTTATACCATCTAGCTGCAATGCTCTTGCACTGTGTCTGTATCTGTGTACATATTTATATTTATTTACTGCTTTTGGCTAACCAGTTCTTATTATCTTATTAACTATTGCTCTTAGTGCTACTATCCCTGTGCTGCTGCAATCCTGGAATTTCCCCATTGAGGGACTAATAAAGGCTTATCTTCTTTTATCTTATCAGATTTATATAGCGCTTTTCATGGACACTCAAAGACACTTAACAGTGGGTACACTATTCATTCATTCCACAGACAGACAGTGATAAGCTATTACTGTAGCCACAGCCACCCTGGGGCAGACTGACGGAACCATGGCTGCCAGTCCATGCCAACAGCCTCTCCGATCACTACAGAACATTTATGCACATTCATACCCAGCGGCATGGACACTGGAGGCAAGGTGGGTAAAGTGTCTTGTCCAGTGACACAACGACAGGATAGTTGGGGAGAGCAGGATTCAAACCACCAGCCCTCCGATTATTGGACGACCCACTCTACCTCCAGAGCCATACTGCCACACCGTCACTACAGTCTTGTAAACTGTAGCTGCTATCTTTCTATCACAAATCACCTGATACTCATCTCCACTCACTCCACCCTGCCTGGACTCTCTTCTTCACCTTTCTTGTGCATTTTCCATTGCTTTGGATGGTTGATCCCAGGAATTTAAACTCATCTACCTTCACTACCTCTACTCCTTGCATCTTCACTTTTACACCTGCCTCCCTTTCATTGACACACATCTATTCTATCTTGCTTCTACTGACTTTCATTCCACTTCTCTCAAGGTTATCTTCCACCTGCTCCTTACTGTCACTACAGATCACAATGTCATCTGCAAATATGATGGTCCACGGAGACTCCTGATGACCTTGTCTGTCAGCCTGTCCATCACCATGGCAAACAAGAAGGGGCTCAGAGCTGATCCCTGATGCAACCCCACCCCACCTTGAATCCATCTGTCATTCCTACAGTACATCTCACCACCATCTTGCTGCCCTCATACTACGTACAAGTCCTGCACCACCCTCACATACTTCTCTGCTGCTCCTGACTTTCTCATACAGTACCTACACTTCCTCTCTTGGCACCCTATCATATTCTTTCTCTAAATCCACAGAGACACAGTGCAAGTCCTTCTGACCTTTATATTTTTCCATATTGACAGTTAACAAGGAATGGGATAAAGGAGACTGGGAATCTCCCAAATCTAATTTTATATAATGACATAATTAATTGAAAAATAAAGTAATGCAAGTTTTTCTTAAACAAAATTAAACTTTACCATGATGGCCATCTCCATTATTCAAGCTGGTGTGGTCAGAGTTGGGACCCCCAACAACTTGTGTTACCATTTCCCAACTATTATTACTTTGTGAGCAGCGGTTCATTTGGCACATGGATATACTGGAAAAGCCGCAATACATCTTAAAGGCAATGGCTGAATCTTGAATGAAAACAAAGAACACAAAATGAAGGCATTTTGATCTTCAACAATTTAATTTAAAACTGTTTAGGCACAAACATGACTGCTGTAGCTCTACACTAGTCCTCACCTGTGCTTGCTCAACTGTAACTTTATAGTAAGATGATATATTGAAGGAATATACTGTATTAGTTCAAGCATAATTTAAAAAAAAATCATATGGTTTCAATTGTCTTATGTATAAGCACTACTCATTAAAAATAATATCGCTATATACTGTATTAATGGGCATACACAAACTGATTTTTATTGTGCACCTACTGTATGTACAAAGCCTCTTCAAACAGTTATTTTTTTTGCATTGTTGACTTAACCAAAAACATGTTTTTAAGAGCTATACTATCAACTTGGTTTAACAAATTGGATATGTTTGATTATCAAACTTTACGAGTTCTTTACAGGAATGAAAACAAGGAACATTGACAACTCAGAGTTGGGACCAGGAAGCAGAGTCGCAGTCTTACACACCTCTCTGCAGCTCCTCTTCATCCGCCACCCCTCAACTTAGCCCCTGTCTTCCCAATCAGAGAATCATTGTCTGCTCCCTCCAAAGTAAATAAAAATATAATGTATAAGCATCCCAAAGTGATTTATCAAAAAGTTGGTAAAACTCAAATTAAACATGAAGCCTCTAAATTGAATGATTTGGCCTCTGTTCCTCCTCATAATTTAAAAATGAAATGTGGTTTGTTAAATATTAGGTCTCTAACTCCCAAGTCTCTGCTAGTCCATGATCTGTTAATTGATCTTCAGATTGATTTAATATCCCTTACTGAGACTTGGTTGGGCAAGAGGATTATGTTGGTTTAAATGAATAAACTCCCTCTGGTTATTTAAACTGTCAAAATCCCAGAAGTTCTGGTTGTAGAGGAGGAGTAGCAACTATTTACCATTCCAAATTACTAGTTAATGTAAAGCAAAAAACATGTTATAATTCCTCTGAGGGCCTGGTCCTCAGTATTGGGCATTTTAGCAATTTTAGGCTAAACCCAATTTTATTTGCCATAGTTGATCGTCCTCCGTCAACCTACTCAGAGTTTTTATCTGAATTTGCTGAATTCTTAGCTGATTTAGTGCTGAAATCAGATAGAATAATTACACAGGGTTACAAAAATAATTGTTTTGTAAGTTGTCTGTGTTTTTTCAACTGATTTAAGACAATTTTGCACCATTGAATCCGAAAATGACATCCATTTCTCTAGATCAGGTGCTAAGTAAAAACCTGTACTTAGTACTGTGCATATACTTAACTTTATATAAAGGCAAGTAAATGTAAATTGAATGTTACGTCATCATTGTTCAAAACTCAGAGAATTTCAAGATATAAAAAAGAATTTTGCATCATATAAAGCAAAAATACCCGTACATGTAAACAAAAACGTATAAAACAACATGTGGCCATAATTCAAAAAGTTGACCTGATTGAGCAAAACCAATGTGATTTTTGGATTCAGCACATCAAAACTGTCCTAAATCAGCTAAAAAAATACTTAGACAATAAATTTGGTGTTGACCAGTGTTATAGTAGGGGACTTTAACCTCTTGCACTCTGTTCTGAGATGATGATGGCGTCCAAGCGCGCACTGAAAATAAAAGCTGCAGACACAGCCGCGAACAGATTAGTTCATCTGATTGACCTCTCATTCGACTAATAAGAGCCTTGAATTGAGTTTCTGAAACCTTGAAGAACCAATGACTGAAAACCTAGCAAGAAAGACCCGCCTACCAAGGCTGTGAATGCAGAGAGCCAATTGAAGTAGAGAAGTTTGCGAGCTGTTTTTTTTAAGGCTGGGTGAAGACAGACTGCTGCAGCAGATGACAAAAAGGACCCGCAGGAAGAACCCCACAGACCCAGCAGCACGGAGACCATCCACAAGTGCAACCTTTGTGACAGCGATTGCCATTCGCGCATCGGCATGTTCGGCCAGGCGGTGCTTATTTTGTTTTTGTCCCAGCAGAATAGATATTAGGATTGTCTTCTATGGTCATCATAGACCGACGGAGGCCGACGACGAAGGCTGAGTGACACACTCACGTTTGCCAGTCTATTTTTAATTACTACTGTTATTTGTTTTGAAAAATCGTTCGCCAAAAACCGCAATCATGGAAGCACAAAACGCAATAATGGAATTATGTTTTGATCGAGTTGCGAGACCAGCGTCGCGTTTGTCTGACAATGAGGAAGAAGTTCGCCAGCTCCGCTTCTGCTGTGAAGAGGTAAGGTGCTCTAAGCTAAATTATTCTTTATCCCTGAAAATTGTAATCAAAATGACTTTTGACCGATCGGTAAATTACAGCTGTGCGTCATCGCTGCATGACGGACCGTGGCGCAACGGGCGATGTCTTTCCTCTGTAGCGAGGGGCGGGGGGGGGACAACCCCTCGCTACAGAGGAAAGACAACCCCCCCAGAGGAAAGACAGAGGAAAGACAGAGGTTACAGAGGAAAGACAACTTCCCCCCCCCGCCACACACACAGACACAGCCCTGAGTGTGACCTTTCATTAGAGCCCAAAATGAAGATTCTACATTGAATCATTCAAAAGTTACAGACGTTTTTCCAAACTGTGCCATTTGGCACAATTTGGCACAGTTCCAAAACGCCTGGGAACAGCCTGAGGAAAAAGCTGTGTAATATATTCATTTTTTGTGGTATTGTTACAAAATTTTGACCTCAGCTGGATAACACTTGGTTCTACATTTCTGTTGCATTTTCCAGCCCAAATCTGAAGCTGTGTGTTATTTGCAAGCATTTGTATCCAAAAAAACACCCAGGCCAAATTTATTTTCTTCAAGTTCACTATGTTTAGATGACTGTTACTCAGTGGCCGGAGCACTTAGAGAGATTATGACTGTTTTGCCAAAAAATTCAAAGTGTTTTCTTTTAAATGAGATCAACCCTATGAAGATGCTGCAAAGGGTTGAAGAACAGCTTTCAATTTACTTTGGGCACATTATTTTTTGGCGTTTTTAGGGAAATTGACCGGAGTGCAAGGGGTTAATATACACTACCGTTCAAAAGTTTGGGGTCACTTAGAAATTTCCTTATTTTTGAAAGAAAAACACTTTTTTTCAATGAAGATAACTTTAAACTAATCAGAAATACACTCTATACATTGCTAATGTGGTAAATGACTATTCTAGCTGCAAATGTCTGATTTTTGGTGCAATATCTAGATAGGTGTATAGAGGCCCATTTCCAGCAACTATCACTCCAGTATTGTAATGGTACAATGTGTTTGCTCATTGTGTCAGAAGGCTAATGGATGATTAGAAAACCCTTGTGCAATCATGTTAGGTCTGCAATGCTGTATTTGCTGCAAATGGAGGATTCTTTGACGAAAGCAAAGTTTGAAGGAAAAAATTATTATTTCAAATAGAAATCATTATTTCTAACCTTGTCAATGTCTTGACTATATTTTCTATTCATTTTACAACTCATGGTGGTAAATAAAAGTGTGACTTTTCATGGAAAACACAAAATTGTCTGAGGTGACCCCAAACTTTTGAACGGTAGTGTACGTACATGTACTGTAGATGTAGATAGTGATTGCCTGAATATGACATTTAATTCAATATTAGACTTGATGGGGTTTTCTCAGAAAGAAGGAAATTCTACCCATTATCTCCACCATATGGTGACCCTTGTTCTGACATATGGCATAGAAATAGAAAATCTGGTAGTGTCTCCTCAAAACCCTGTACTGTCAGACCATTGTCTGTTAACCTTTAGTTTTACTATTTCTGACTATTTGGCTCCTAAAGAAAAATATTACGACAGTAGATGCCTCTCAGATGATGTTGTTAACAAATTTATGCACATTGTTTCCTCTATGCCATGTGTCAACACAGTGGAAATAAGCTATAGACAGCTTGCTCCTTCTGTAATTGATAGCATGGTAGATAGTGTTACAGCTTCTCTGCATCAGACTCTAGAGATGGTGGCCCCTTTATAAAAGAAAAAGTCTAATCAGAGATTTCTAACTCCTTGGTTCAACACAGAAACTCTTAGCTTAAAACAGAAGACTTGTCAATTAGAAAGAAAATGGTGCTCCACTAATTTAGATGAAATCGATTTAGCTTGGAGAAATCATCTTTTAATTTATAAAAAATCTCTTAGAAAAGCTAGAATGAGTTATTATTCTGCATTAATAGAAGAGAACAAGAATAATCCCAGGTTTCTTTTCAACATTGTAGCCAGGCTGACAAAGAGTCGGGACTCTGTCAATCCTAGCATTCCCTTAGAGCTTACTGGTCAGGACTTTATGAACTTTTTCAATAATAAATTTTCATCTATCAGAGATAAAATCAGTCAGTTTCTTCCCACCGTTAAATACAGTAACTACTACAACTCCTTCAATTGATATCTGTTTGGATGAGTTTACTCCAACTGACCTTTTAGAGTTAGACAAAATAATTTCCTCATCCAAGCCTTCAACTTGTCTTTTTGACCCTATTCCTACCAGGTTATTTAAAAAAGTCTTCCCATTTATTGGTAGCTTTATTCTTCAAATAATCAATTCTTCATTAACTTTAGGCCATGTACCGCAGGGTTTTAAAACGGCTGTAATTAAACTCTTACTCAAAATGTCAAAGCTGGATCCAGGAGTTTTCGATAACTATAGACAAATCTCTAATCTCCCTTTCATTTCAAAAATCTTAGAAAGAGTTGTTGCTACGCAATTATTTGACCACTTGCAGGGAAATGGTTTATTTGAAGAGTTTCAATCTGGGTTTAGAATCCATCATAGTACTGAAATAGCCTTAGTGAAGGTCACTAATGACCTCCTGATCACATCTGATAATGGACTTGTTTCTGTATTTGTCCTTTTATACGTTAGTGCAGATTTTGATACTATCGATCATAATATTCTACTTGATAGATTAGAACACTATGTTGGACTTAATGGAACTTCGTTGCAGTGGTTTAGATCTTATTTATCTGATAGGTTCCAGCTTGTTCATGTCAATAATGAGTTTTCTTTCAACTCAAAGCTCAGTCATGGAGTTCCACAGGGATCGGTGCTAGGCCCTACTCTTTTTAGTTTATATATGCTTCTGTTAGGCAACATTATTAGAAAGCACTGTATACATTTTCATTGTTATGCAGATGACACACAATTATACCTGTCAATGAAGCCAGATGATCGTAATCAACTTGCAAAGTTAGAAGCCTGTCTTAAGGAAATCAAAGCTTGGATGACTTGTAATTTCCTGCTTTTAAATTCAGATAAGACTGAAGTTATTCTTGTTGGTCCAAAAAAGACCTTAGAAATACCTTTCCAAATCAGACTTTTAGTTTGGATGCAGTTACTCTTTCTCTTAATAGCTCTGTGAGCAACCTTGGAGTTATTTTTGATCAAGATCTGTTTTTCAATTCACAAATTAAATTCGTTTCTAAGACTGCCTTCTATCATTTGCATAATATTGCCAAGATTAGGAGCATCTTGTCTCAGAGTGATGCTGAGAAACTGATCCACGCTTTTGTTAGCTCTAGATTAGATTATTCTAACTCTTTATTATCAGGTTGTCCTAAAACATCTTTAAAAAGACTTCAGTTGAGCCAAAATGCTGCAGCAAGAGTTTTAACAGGTACTAGAAAGAGAGATCATATCTCTCCGGTTCTGGCCTCCCTTCATTGGCTTCCCATAGAGTTTAGAATTAAGTTTAAAATCCTTCTTCTCACTTTCAAAGCTCTAAACAATCAGCCCCCTTTTTATTTAAAAGATCTGATACTACCCTATTATCCTAACAGAGCACTACGCTCCCAAAATGCTGGATTACTTGTAATACCTAGAATCTCCAAAAGTACAATGGGAGGCAGAGCCTTCAGTTATAAAGCTCCTCTCCTGTGAAACCAGCTGCCAATCTGGATTTGGGAGTCAGACTCGATCTTTGGTTTTAAGAATAGGGTTAAAACCTTTGTTTTTGTTATAGCCTACAATTAGGGAGGGATCATGTGTCTCTGAACCCTCCCTTAGTTATGCTGCTAATAGGTTTAGACAGCCGGTAAACCTCCAATAATGCACTGGGCTTCACTCCTTTCTTCACTCTTCATGAAATATTTTTTTTTTTTTTTTTTTGCTGGTCATTAACATCTGTTTGTTCTCTCCCATAGATTGAGTCCCCATTGTGCTGTTTGCTCTCTACATGTCTGTTCTTTTCATCTTCTCTATCCCCTCACCTCCCAACCAGTCACAGCAGATGACTGCCCCTCCCTGATCCTTGTTCTGCTGGAGGTTTCTTCCTGTTAAAAGGGAGTTTTTCCTCTCCACCGTCGCCAAGTGCTTGCTCACAGGGGATCGCCTGATTGCTGGGGTCTTTCTGCAAATGTGGGGGTTTCCCCTACAGTTGAAAGTGCTATGAGATGACTGTTGTTGTGAAATGGCGCTGTATAAATAAAGTTTAATTGAATTTAATTGAATTGAATGTTTTTCCTATATAAGGATGTGTATTTGCTCAGTGCTCAGTTTGGTTGCCTCACAGCTTGATGGTTCCTGGTTCAAGTTCCAAGGTTGGCTGTTGTAGGACCCTTTCTATGTGGAGTTTGCATGTTCTCCCTTTTCTTGTGTGAATTTATATTAGGTGCGGAACTTTCAAAGCTGCTGGAGGCGGGGATCATCAAAAAGGTGGACGCCTCTCCCTGGATTTCGAATTTGGTGGTGGTGAAGAAGAAAGACAGGGGGATCGGGCCTTGCATAGACCTGTGAATGGTAAACAAGGCAATTATCCCGGATAAGTATCCACTCCCGGCCATGGAGGAGCTCACGGCGATATTCAGCGGATCCAGGGTGTTTACAAAGTTGGACCTCTGGCAGGGTTATGTACAGGTGCCACTACACCCGGACAGCAGAAACCTGATGGCGTTTGTGACCCACATGGGGGTTTTTAGATACACCCGAATGCCATTCGGGCTGAGCTCTGCCCCCAGCTGTTTTCAGAAGGTTATGTCAATGATGTCAGGTCTAAAAGGGATCGTAGCCTACCTGGATGACATTGTGGTACACAGTGCCACGGGTGAGCTGCATGATGAGAGACTAGAGGAGGTGCTGGGATGGCTGCAGGACTACAAGGTCACCCTGAACGGTGACAAATGCCTCTTCACAGCGAATGTGATTGAGTTTGTGGGCTTTCGGCTGGTGAGAGAGGACCTACAGCCGCTGCATTCAAATGTTGAGGTGGTGCTCCGCATCCTGGACCCTTCTACGCCTGCCCAAATTTCATCGTTCCTCATCATGGTAAACTTTTGTGGACAGTTTATCCCACACTACTCTGAGCCTCTGAGGGCCCTGTTACACTCCAGAACACGCTGCTCCATTACAGGGCGTCAGTCCACACGACGACGGGTTGTTCCCCGGCGAAGCTTATATTAGGGCAGGAACTGTCACTACCAGTGACTCGGTTGCAGCCTCCGAAGGTGGTTTCCCAGACAAGTGAGCTTGCGCTGAGGAGCAGAGTCTTGGACCACCAACACAAAATGAAAAGGCGGATCAACAGGAAGCACAGGGTAAAGGACCATGGCCTGAGAGAGAGGGATCGGGTGTGGATTAAACACCCTGTCCAGTCCCACAAGCTCCAGCCCCTGTGGACGGGACCGTGGGAGATTAAGAGACGGCGGGGCCCGAACACTTTTGAGCTGGACAATGGGTCCAGGTGGCATGCCAGCAGATTGAGGCGTGTGGTACCTGGCCGGGATTTGAACACTTTGGGGCGTCATGATGTGTCTTGGGATTGGGTGGCTGCACCTGATGTGGCTTCACAGGCGGTACCGACGGTGCCTGGTGCAGAGTCCCCTAAGGGGGATGCCTGGCTAGAGTACGTCGAAGGCCTGCATACTTAGATGACTATGTGGCTAGGACTATTATGGATGATACCAGCTGGGTGCTCTGGTAGTTTATCCAGACTCCCACAGATGGACTTGGAAAATTATTTTCTTTTGTTGATGAATATGTTCTGTGTTCACTGTGCGTTTGACATTGTTTTGGTATTATAGTTGGACCTTATGAGGGGGAAGGGAATGTTGTGTCTGGGAAGTGGACTTTGGGGTTTGCCGTAGCACCGCTGGGGTGGGGAGCAGGATGATGTCAGGCGGGCTACGGCGGGGAGTATAAGTAGAAATGTGAATCAAATAAAGTTCAGTTGAATGTCTCTCAAGAAGCTGTCCTCCTGTGTGATTTCACAATATAACAGGTGTCCCATCTCCTGGCCTGTCAGGAGCCCAGACCAGCTTTGGACTGGAGCTGAAGAAATAAGACAGCAGCACCAGTTTCTTCAGCTGAGCACCAGTGAGTTTACAGTGGAAACAGAGAGCTGCTCAGCCTGGCTCTGACTTCAGCACTGGCTTGTCTGGGAAAGAGTTTTGTGAGAACCCATAGCTCAAAGCTCACACATACCCCTTTCTCACAGCAGCCGAAGATAGACCCCCATGTTTCCACCACAAACTCACTGGTGCTGATGCTGAGAAATTGATACTGGTGCCTCATGTTTTCTTTGGCTTCAGTACAAAGCTGGTCTGGGCTGCTAGCACCACAGACCAAGAGGTGGGACACCCACTTTTTCCAAAGCATGTCTACATCAATAAAATTGACGTCATCTACATGATTATTAGCTCTGTTCCACCAGTGGAAAAGAAAACTTGCACCTTTAGTAAAAGAGGGATTGTGCTATTTTTGGGCCATTTATACTTCATGTTTTTAAGGGTCTCAACCAAGGATGTGCACAGGTTTGGGCTAGTGTTGCCTGGGCAAAGCCCATTTGCCATCTTTGTCTGTGCTGCCCATCCAGAGGAAATAAAAAAAACTGCGGTGACGTTTTTGTTGATTTGTCACTTTATAATGTTTCTTGTTTCTCTCATATATTTTTCATGTAAGTTTGAAACTTTATTCCTATATTTGCATTAAATCATAGTAAATCTGGATTTTTTTATTGTAAGTATGTTTTTTTTTCTCTGAAATCTGCATGTTTTTAAAATTGGAATTTTTTTCCTTGCAAATGTGGAGTTTTCTTTTCATCATGTTTGAAATTATTTTTGCTTTTCATTCTTTTCTTGTAATTGAAGGCTTTTTCCAGAAAACTTTGAGACTTCTTGAAAATTTGAGGGGTGGTTTTGGTCATAAATTTAATTTTTTTTTCTTGAATTTGTGACTTTCTGTCATTAGCTCATGTCTTAAAGGTATTTAGTTTTGTTATTTTGTGACAATGACTCAAATATTCATAACTTTTTCCTCATTAATTTAATGCATTTTGCAACACATTTCTTGTTTTCTTATACATTTTCAGTGATTGTAAACAAACAAATGTGCCTGTTTTCCTCATTAATTTGCAGTTTTTCCTCATGAATTTGAAACTTTTTTTCCTTGTAATCTTGCTCCATTACAGTACCCTCAAAATGTCTGTGCATGTCCCTGGTCTCAACAATGATTCATTTCAATAATATTTGTAGTAAATTAAGTAAAATTGGTAGCAAATAAAACAATACTATAACATAATTTAAACACTCACTGCATTTGTAAAGGCGATTCAGCTCCAGAACATCACTTGGACTCATTTCCAGTCTTTGACCAATCACATCCTGGAATGCTGGGTCAGTGGTGATAATTGTAGACCCATTGCCATTGGTGAAAGCATTTTTCCCATAATGCATCACTGACCAGTAGTCATATGGGACTTCATTGGTGCTGCTGTACTCACTGCTAACCTTTTCAAAATTGGACTTGAAGCCTTTATGAAAGATGGACAGTTGACTCAACTACATTTTATTGCATTAAGAATTCACTAACCACTCGCTTAACATTATCAATAATTCTGAAAAATTATGGAAACTCTTATTTTACCTAATAGTGCTTAGTAACTGATACATTTACTGTATGCACTTCATGCATACAGTACATGTATGCACTTCATTATATTATTCATGCATAAGTTATTGCAATATCAATGAAACCTTCAATGACGTTGTCAAAGATGATCCTCACGTGTTTGTCTCTGTCAAATCTGGACTGTTCATGGAAGAAGCCAAAAGCATGAAGAAACTCATGCTCAACAGTGGAAATCTCATCACAATATGTCCCGATAGAGAGCTCCTGTCCATTGGGTATTACTTTCCCGATATATGAATAACACCTAGTACAGTAGTAGAAAAAGCATTGATCAGTACTGGCAACATATTTCTATGGAAAATACATTTTATGTTAACAACTAAAACATCAATCATCAATGCAGGTGTAGAGTATTGAAATGACAGATAAACTATAATACCAATAATGTTCATTAAAATGTTTTTGTAAATTGCCTTTCACAATATAAATAGTTGATAATTTATGTAGGGAAAATTGGTTATAAGGTACAAAGATTTTTTAATTTATACCTAGAGGTGTGTGTGGAAACGAAGGCTTGCTTCAGGTCCAAAGACACACCAGAACAAAATCATTTTTGGGGCACCAGTCCAAAACTTGAACAATTTATTAATAACTAACTATTATACCTTCAATCAATCAGTCTCAAATACTCATGAATTCTCCTTGGTTACTTCAGAAACAGACATAGGAAAAAGAAATCAACAGAAACTTCCATAAACCTTTATAGTTTTAATGGTCAGACTCAGATTAAATGACATTAATTCAAAGGACTTGTTGGAAAGGTGAAATGATCAAGTATCAAGCATCACATTCAACTTGTAACTGATTATTGAGCAAAAGAGTGTAATCACATTTGTGGAACCAAAGAAACCTCAGTGTGAATTTGTAACTGTGATGAAAATGGAGACTGAAATAACTGTAACCAAAATATGAAGAAAATTGGACATAAATTTTACAAAGAAAGTGATAAAAGCTGATTATATGGAACAAGAAATTCTGGGTTACTCTAAAAAATAAAAACGAAGTTATTGAAAAGAAGACTTTTATTTTCCCTTCAGCTTTATAGCACCTATCGTAGCTTATAGATTAACTTTTAACATGAAAAATTGGGTCATATTCAATTAGAATTAGACATCATGTTTAGCCCAGCAAATAGGAAGTTGGAATCTGGCTGACAAACAGCTGTGTCTTCAGAGTTCACCGATGATCTTGAATGCCAGCAGATTGCAAAAGGGGGAAAGACTGCCCACAGTCCTTTCCAATCGTTGCAGCGGTTCTAGCTTATAGACTCAGCAGCAGGCCGACAGTGGAGCCAGCAGTAGAGTGAGCGGCTGGCCCCTGAGCAGATGAAGTCTTTTCCTAGGCAACAGGTCCTTCCCTGGGCAGCAACTTTGGGATGTCCACCGGCCGACAAGAACCACAGGCTGAAGGAAAAATTGATGTAAAACAGTTCCCCCCACAAAATCCTAGTTCTTCAGATGTCATGGTGATTGGCGAAAACAGCTTCCAGTGTAAGAAAAAAAAAGATCAGTTCACTTTAAAACACGGCGAGTTAAGAAAAATCAATAGAAAAAGTTTAACTGAATAAAATAGAAAAAACGTCTGAGAACACAGCATTTAACTCGATATAAAAGAGAAGTTTGAGCTCAAAACAGAAGAAAAAGTATTTTTCCCAGATGTTTAAAGGAAAGAGAATTCAAGGCAGGACACGCAGACAACTTAGACAAACTTTCAGAAAGAACTACTGCCTGAACTAGGGTGTTCCTCACTTCAACTGAGTAGTATTTTTTAGGAGAAAAACTTGACTGACATGAAAGGAGACCAATTCTCTCCCATCGTGGGAGAATTGAATGAAGTCTGGTCTAATAAGAAAGCACTCCTTTGTCTGTAATGGACCAATAGAATGAAAAGGGCTGTTGTCCAAAAGAGACTGGCTGGTGATTGGCTGAGCCAGTCAGATAACTTGAGTAAGCTTTTGCAATAGGATGAAACACATCTTGATTAAAATGAAAATTCACTTTATGTGTGTAAGCTAAACTAACTTCAGTGATTCATGACTAATTTCATTCTTGCTACATTAAACATGCACTTTGATAAGCTTGTCCTTCTATAATTGCATGCATTAGAATAAGGTTCATTGAAGCATTTTCAAACATGCAATACATTTAAACCAGTGATTAATGAAACATTTCAAACCAGAATGGTATGTCAGAGTCCTGCTTGATTTTCCAGGGTGTCCTGAAAAAGGAAATAATCTAAAAATTGAGAGTTTTTGTTAAAAAGAAGTCATTTCAAACCATTAACCACAGTTCAGCTTGCAGAGGCAACAGTGAACATATTCCAGAGTTTTCCACTAGGGGGTAATGTTGAGCTGTGGATAATTCCTAGAGACGTGTGGAATGTGGTCCAACGTATCTGGAAGGTTTCAAACAGTTCTTGAAGCATAAAACTGCCTTGTTGGGGAGGAAGTTTCAGGATTTATGATTGTAGACTAATCTGTTCCTGGCACGAAATGGGATCCTTATCATCCCTTTTAGCATGGAATGTGTTTTCAAACTGTGGCTCTTAGATGAAGGAAACAATTCTTGACCAGACTTTTGGGTGAGACAATTTCTTGAAGGTGAAGAGTGATTTTTTAGACTGGAGCCAAAGGGACTGACGCTACATATCCCCCCTCTGCCCTCTGTATCAATGGTGAGCTTCGATCAGTGTTGGTATACATCTTTGGCTGCTGGTTCCAATTGGTGACTCGACCCAACTGCTGAGCTAATGGTTCTGATGTCCATAGGCCCGAAGCTTGTAAGCAGTATCGATTCCTGAGTATAGATCTTTGAGGTTGGTTTACTGGGAAAAAAAAAAAAAAAACTTCTAGGAATCTTCAAAAATAATTTGACTATGAACAAATATAAAAATTATAAAATTGTCTAAAATATTCTAAAATACTGTTTATGCATGTAAAGACTCAAAAATTCTGGTTACAAAAGTATCAAAAGACAATTCTGGGTACCAAGGTACAAAAATAAACAGTATGTAATTTTTGCAAATCTGAGGTAAATGTTTTGGCTAAGTAATATTGAAATAACTCAAGGAAGTTGAAATTGGATTGGTTTAGCTGGACTAAACCATGCTTCCACAGATGTCTGAGTCATAGAGTGTTTGAGGCCTTTATTTTGGAAAGCTGAGCAAACATGGAATGTCATCCTTGTTCTTTGAATGGGAATGAGGAGTAAATTTGTGACCACTGAAAAAGGGCCAAGATAGGGTGGAAACAGACTCATTGCTAAAATGTTAACTGGAACACTAATGTTTCTAGCTACATCTGAGAGTAGCATAAACACCAGCTGTTTGTGAGCATAGTCAACCTTTAAAGTAGAACTGAACCCACCTTTTTGCCGAAAAAGTAGAATAGCAGATTAATTCCTTATTACCTATTGTATTTTTCAACACATAAAAGAAATTTTTAGGCCGTGCGATGGCCAAGCTATAAGCCGATAAACTTTTGCCTCTGGCTGGCAGTGCCAAACAAACCGGAAGTAGTGCAGACAACGCTGCATGATGTCACAAGTGTGATCCCTAACCAAAACAACAATGGCAGATGATAGCAGTTCCAGCAGTCAAGAACACCAGAGTTTTCAGAGTGAAGAGGCATTCAGGATCGGTGACGAGACAGAGGAGGATGCAGGAGTGTCAAGTGAACAGGAAGAGAGCGAGGGAGGCATCGAACCGTACAGATTAGAGCCAGAATTTTCGGGGGATTCCGGCACCGACTCAGACCGCAGCAGTGATGGGGAGGAGAGTCGCTTATTGAATACAGAATGGTGAGTCTTTACTTTGGCATGTTTGGGGTGTCAGGATAAGGAAAATTAACAATAAAAAAGAAAGGAAAAAACCCATCAGCATTTTTCCAACTTATTACAGTGATCCCTCACTTATCGCGTTTAATGGGGACCAGAACCGACCGCGAAAAGTGAAAAACCGTGAAGTAGCGTCACCCCCCCCTCCCCCCAAGGGCATCACAAGCACTATTTTGCACAAAAAGGCACAAGAGAACAGCGAAAAGTGCCACTAAGCAACACAAGCGATAAAGAACAATGAATGCGGTCTTCCTTCGCTGGGTATGGGCGCTCGGCAGGGAGTGAAGCTGGGTAAAACGTCTCGGCTAATCAGCTTGCGAGGTAAAACGTCTCGGCCAATCAGCTTGTGAGATTCCCGAGTGGTGAAGAGGTGGGCGGAGAGGAGTGGAGCGGTGGTCAGAGAGGTGGATTTTGAGTTGTGCGGGCTCTCCATGTTGATACCTGATGTTCTAATGTAGAAGGCAGGGAGAAGGCAGGGAGACTACATTAGAACATCAGGTATCAACACGGAGAGCCCGCACAACTCAAAATCCACCTCTCTGACCACCACTCCACTCCTCTCCGCCCACCTCTTCACCGCTCGGGAATCTCGCAAGCTGATTGGCTGAGACGTTTTACCCAGCGAAGGAAGACCGCATTCATTGTTCTTTATCGCTCGTGTTGCTTAGTGGCACTTTTTGCTGTTCTCTTGTGCCTTTTTGTGCAAAATAGTGCTTGTGACGCCCTTGGGGGGGGGGTGACGCTACATCGCGGTTTTTCACTTTTCGCGGTCGGTTCTGGTCCCCATTAAATGCGATAAGTGAGGGATCACTGTATATCTAGAAACGCATCGCTTCCCGGTCGCTTTTCCTCCCCCTTTCTTTTCTTTCGTCGCCATGACAGCTTTCCTTGGCCACTGAACAGATCTTCCCAGGTGTTGGAAGTGTTTTGTAGTCGACTATCATGACAAAATGCACCAAAAACAACCAGTGTCGACGTGCTCGCAATGGTAAACATGAGGACTGGGTCACACTCGTGACGTCACGCGGAACTCCGGCTGCACTTCCGGTTAATCGGCGGATTCGTCTGATTTTTCAGGGCGGGAAATTCAAAATCGCGATTTTCTCCAAGATTCCGGGATTTGTGGAGGGGGTGCCAATGATAAATTATCTTTATAATTCTATGTACTATCACCCAGTGCCGTTCAATGCCATTCAGTTCAGTTCACCTTTAACACGAAGAGCAAAAAGTTCAAGACCTTGTTGAATTTGAATCTTCTGAGCAAACATTCAAAACCAACACAGTATCTTGCAAAGTTTTGGTATTGGTTTGTGGTTCAACTACCTGGTGTTTTAGTGTAGCGGTGTTGACTGAGTTAACAGTGGACATGCTAAGGCTATCAAGAGGCCCTAATGCTGAGGCTGTTACTGAGAATCCACCTAAAGATTGTTGACTTTTTCTCTTGGCTCTGCCCAGTTCTGGCTGGGCGACAGTAGGTGTGATTGCGAGGTGGGGGCTAAACTGAAAAACAGGAGGGCCAGCCATCATCCTGGCAAACAAATATCAGTGAGTGATTTTAATTTCAACCTTCTTGTTGTTTTTGTTTTTTAGACACCTGAGTGGCAGATGAAAATTATTGTCAGCGGTGAAACAATTTCTTTTAGAGATTGAACTCTAAATCTTAAATATTTTATCACCTTTAGTGGGGATTTTGATGTTGTTAGCTCAAGCTAGTGGTATTAGAAGTTTTGTGTGTACTATTTGAGAATAGTAAGTCGATTGAATTGGATTAGATTTTACAGAGGCCTTTAAGATTAGTTTAAGGGATAATTCGGTTTTAATTTACCCTTTTTCTTTTTTTTGGAAATTTTAGTGTAGTTCACTGATTGGTTTTGAGAGATGCAACCGAGTGTACCTGGGGCTAATCGTTAGCTAACAGTTATTTCTTGGATGCAGGCCTGATTTTAATCTTGTTTATGGAATTATTGTGACAGTGTTGTACCCAACAAGTCCCATAGGGTTTTGGTAAAGTTTATGCTGATTGTGATGGGCCCATTTGAAAATGGGGTCCTGGATTTGGTACTTAGTGGCCAAAGTTTGTTGTTGACAGCGTGTGGATTCATCAACCCAGGCAGGAATTTAGGAGCGATTTTCCATTCCAGTAGTTGATTTTTTGGGTTTGTGTTAGAAATACATAGTGGAAGACCTTGTCCCCCCTAGAGGTTTACCATGGGAGGCTCACTGGTCGTTGTACGCTTTGTGTCGTTTGGCGGATTAGTCCAAGTGTTTTTGAAATGTGGCCTTGGGAGCCTTGTACGTCGTTTTGATGCCTCTGTGTTTTGCAGCTGGAAGGTCATGGGCATTGGCAGTCATCACCCTCCTCTGGTTTTGAGGAACTATGAGTGGTGGCGATGGTTGTTCGTCGGAAGCAGAAATACGAGTGCCATTGCATAGCTGCAGAGATCGCTGCATCGCAGGAAGTGTTTTCAATTTGTGTCATATTACAGAAATTTGATGTGGGGAGTGCGTGTACAGTCAGGTCCGACCAGCGTATGATGGTTTTATGGACCACAGGGTCATGGGCTGGAGTAAATGTGCACCTAGTGTTCACAAAAATTGAGTCCACCGATGTATAACCTTGAGGTTCCGGTGGTTCCGGGTAGCCGGTTGATTTGGCTTCAGCCGTCACGCAGGCCACAGGGGTAGGTGGGTGGAATCCAGAAGGTGACACCAATGTTACGTCAATGGTATCAAGGGGGCCAAGTGGAGCTTGCTGCTTGGCCAGTGAGTTCCCAAGGTCATTCGATCCCTTGTCTTGACCTTGTGTTTGAAGATGACCTTTGACTTCTTGAAGACAGTGTTCACCTTGGTCTTTGCAGTCCCTTTCAATCAGTTTTGGTTGCTCCAACAGTGCTAGTTGTGTGAGACTTGGGGTGTCCAAAGTGTCAAGAACCAAGCACTGTGATTCAGTTGTTCTTGTTAGGTCGAATGGGTGAGGTTGTTCAGTTTGAGCCCATAATTTGAGATTCTTAAAATCAATCAGTGGCTCAAAGCGGTTCAGAAGATCTTTGCGAGGAATGGAATGGAGGTAAGTTTGAACACATAGACTGGATGAGTCAAGGTCATGGGGCCAATGGAGACTTTGACTAGTGACATTCCTGACAGGGTCGTTTTAGTGAGCGCATATGGTTGAATGGCTAACAAACAGGGTTCCAGTTTTAATTCCTTGTGAGCTCAGTTAGCAGCTACACGTAGTTTGTTGAAAAGGTTGTGTGACATAAAAGTGATGTGACACATCACGTCTTCAAAGGTCAGTGAAAGATTTTCGTGCCACCCCCCTTTCGTTTAAGTTGCACAGAAATTGTGGAACTGGTGGTTCAACACGGATTTGCAAAATGTTTTTAGAGGCGTGGTCTTTGACTTGTGGTTGGGCTGCCATAACAGCACTGGACTGCACTGGGTCCTTTGGTTCTTCTTCAGTTGTAAGAGGGATTTTCTTTTTGCCTTTTCTTCGTGGTTTAGAGCATTTGTTCTGAGTTGGCATAGCTGCGATAGCTCGGATGGCAGCTGTTTCATTTTCTTTGTTGTTTTGAATCTCCGCTAGTAGGTGTTTGAGAGCTTCTATATCTTCTCTACTGAGAGTAGGAGTTTCTTTTTTCTTCCAACGCTTCTGATTGGTCTCTGCTTCTGAGCTTCTGTGATGAGGCGGAGGATACCATTTGCTGTGGTTACGCATGTGTTCGTATCAGTATCTGTCATCTTGGGAGTCCATACCGTGTTCTTGCGATCTATCTGGTGCATTTGGCCTATGACGGTAGTCAGGTTTTCGCAAAGTTGGTCCTGAGTGAGATCCAGAGGACCTAGTTTGGTTTTGACCTTGATGAGGTCAGTTGGAGAAATGTCTCATTTTTTTTAATGTAATTGCGGTGTAGGAGATGGAGTAGAGCGAGGGGCTCCTTCCAACTCCAGGGTGTTAGAAGCAGCACTGATAGCTAGCATGGTGGCAGGCTCACCGTGCTTGTAGCGACTTTGTTGCCGTTTTTGGAATGCATAATGTGTGAACTCTCTCAGCTGACTTATTGAGCTTGACCTTGGGTTAGCTGTAACTCCAACATGGGGACTCACAGTGGGATGGAGGTTCTTGATGAAGAGGGTCTTGAAATTGTGGTCTTCTTCCATCCATGGTGTGTTTTGAGATCTAAAATATGCAAGAAGGAGTCGCTAGTAGTAGGTCTGTGGAGGCTTTGAGAGACCCTGTTTCATGGCCAGGGCTGCCGAGAGCCCTGATTGTAGACAGTCATCGGAGAATTCTTTTCAATGACTTCATAGAGTAGCATGTAGTCTGTCTTGATATCTGTCAGTGTCTTGTACATAGGCTTTGGTATCAGGTGAACCCGTAGGACCTGAATCAAATTTTGTAAGCTTTTGCGCAATCTTGTCAAGGTCGCGGTCTGAAGGGGCACACACACGCTGTCCACGCGATCGTTCAAACTCGAAACATGAATTGGGTGATGGAGTGCGGCGCAAGTCCCAGTCTTTATGTGCTTCCTGTAGGAGCAGTTGACATTCCTTGTAGTCAGACTTCACATTTTCAAGTAGACCTTCAACTCTTCTGAGTTCCTTCTTCGTGTCCTTAAGGGCATCTTCAAGTTCACTATTCTCTTGGCAAAGCAAGTTGTTGTCATTTTCAGTTTCAATTAATTTGTTTGTTGAAACTGTCTTCTGATCTGTATTTTAAGAAAAAAATTGTGTGGATTGACTGCTTTACTTAAATTTTCAAAGCCTAGTATTGGAATTGTGATCAGGAACTAGCTTTGGAATTTTTGCTGAATGTCACTTTAAAGTAATGATTTATTTACAAAAGGGAACAACACAAATAGAAAAAGGTTAAATGCTTTAGTGTCCTAAATGCCCTTCAGGGCATGATTAAAGGCACCACATGCCGGCTGTGAGTTTGCGAATTTATTAGGAAAATGCATCAAAGAACAAACAATACAAAATCAAAAACTGGCAGAAAATAAGAAACACGGGTTGTCCAAAAATAACCAAGGCTAAGGCAAGGGGGTTTGCCAGCCAACCTAGAAATACTAGCTGTGGAGCGCACCCTGGGAAAAATGCACAGAAGAACAAGCAATACAAAACCAAAAACTGGCAGAAATCAGGGACACAGGTAAGCCAAAATAGCAAAAGCTAAGGCGAGGGGGTTCGCTGGCTAAACCTGGAATTACTAGCTGTGGAGTGCACGCTAGGAGAAAAAAGACAGGAGAAGTTTCGAAGACACTTACTTGTGCAGAAGATACTTGATAGTAGGGTGCTGCGCCCAACAATGATGCACAGCCCCTTAAATAAGGCTAAACACAAAATAAGGTAAGTGATAACAGGTGTGGTAAACCTGAGCGGGTGGGAGAAAACAGAGAAACAATTTGGACCAGCTGGGAATGATGAGAGAGAATGAGCAATTGGAGCTGAAAGCTGACAAGGCCACGCCCATGCAGAGCGAAACCCCCCAGAAAGTCACTTACAGCTGTCAACCCCGAAAGAGAGAGAAGACAGCAGGATATCAATAGAATAAGATGGCAGAGGATAAGGATCAGTAATCTCAAAAAATAGAATAAACAAACCACCATGAACATAAGTGGGAAAATAAATCATATGGACAACTCAAAAAAGGACAATACAGTACAAAATATGGAAAAAAAAAAGGGCAGAGAACCTGAGCCCGGTGGGGTCCCCCTGCACTCAAAATGTTACAGAGCTACCCCCCATCTCAAGGGGTGGAAACGAGACACCCCGGAGAAACATCAAATGAAAAGAACCCCCCCACACAGAAATCCCATCCCAACAAGAAAACAACCCCACCCCGGGTGGGAGGAGGGGGACCTAGGCATGGAGGGACCAAACCAACCAAAAAGAACAAGAAAAAACCCTCAGGATAGCTCCCCAGCACAGCCTATGCAGAAGGACAAAAAAATAAAATCCACTCAGGACCCACACAGAATTGGGCACCTAGGCCCCCCAGACCAAAGAACAATGCAGTTCAGGAGGTCGGCCGAAGTCCCAAGCCTGACAGACGGTGAGGTGGAAAGAGTCGGGTGGTCAGCCGGAGAATGCAAACCACCCAACCCAATGGCAACGCCTGTGAGGCAGTGGACCAGAGTTCTTGAGCCACCGCCACAGAGATGGTGGTCCAGGGGGTGGCCACCCAACCGGGACAACCAGAGGGCGAGGCATTGCAGCGATGACCGACAGAAGAAGGAGAACCACCATGACGCCAGACAGAGGCAGGGGAACCATGATGACGTCTGGCAGAGGAGCGAGGATCATGACACCCGCGGACTGTCCAGCTGCATCCTCGGTGGCTCTGGACTGGAGTAAAGTTGCACCCGTGGTGGTCCCGGATTGGGACAAGGTTAAACCTGCAGAGGCTCCGGACTGGAGCGAAGCAGCACCCGTGGTGGCTCTGGGCTGGAGCAATGCTGCACCTGAAGTGGCTCCGGGCTGAAGCAGAGCTGCACCCACAGTGGCTCTGGGCTGGAGCAGAGCTGCACACGCGGTGGCTCCAGGCAAAAGCGAAGCTGCACCCTCAGTGGCTCTGAGCAGGAGTGAAGCTGCACCCTCTGTGGCTCTGGGCAGGAGCAGAGCTGAACCCTCGGTGGTTCTGGATTGGAGTGGAGCTGCACCCTTGGAGGTCCCGGGCTGGGACTGAGCTGCACCCTCGGTGGCTCTGGACTGGAGTGGAGCTGCACCCTCGGTGGCTCCGGATTGGAGTGGAGATGCACCCTCGGTGGCTCTGGATTGGAGTGGAGCTGCACCCTTGGAGGTCCCGGGCTGCGACTGAGCACCCATGACAACTTCAGCAGGAGGGGGAGCAGTACCCACGGAGGTCCCGGGCTGGGATGGAGCACCAGCAACGACTTCACCAAGGGGAGCTGGACCTACGATGATCTCTTGCGGTGGACCTGGACCCACGGAGACAGCTGGCAGATTTGGGATAACCTCGGTGACCCTGGGGAATCGCCCACACAAAACAAGCGGAGAAACAGGATCAGGGTCACCGGAAGCGGCAGAGCCCGGTGAGGTGAGCTCAGGCACACCTGATGGCTGCACCCAACTCTCCTCACCAAGAGCCAGGCAAGATTTCTCCAAAACAGACACCAGAAAAATGAAGGGGAGCACTTGCCTGAGCTCAAGCTCCATAGCCGTCCAGGATTCCGTCGATCCAAGCAATGGTGCCTCAGGCTCAGCTCTCTGGAGATTCAGCTCCAACTCTGCTGCTGTGGCCCTGTAGCAGGCATGGTGGTCGGTGCAGTCCTAGGACCCCTCATCAAAGTGGTCACGCAGGTGGCTCGCCCTGCGTGGTGACAGGAGGTCGGCTTCCTGCTGGCACTGCATCCTGTTTAACTGAAGCCCGGGGACTATCCATGGATGGCGCAGGTTTCGGCTCAGATTCAGTGTTCTCCCACTGTCCATGACATTGCTGCAGGGCTGGAATCAGGTCTTCCAGAGCCGCAGTCTCCTTCGTCATCTGGCGGCTCTGTTCCTTGGCCAGCGGACCCTCAGGAGTTACAGGAGGAGACAAAGAGAGGGCAGGTGAAAAATTATTAGCTGCAGGAGGCTGTGAGGACTCAGGGAACTGCGAACCCTGAGCCTCACTACTGGGAATCAGGCAAGGCATATCATCATAAAATGAAGTGGAATGAAATGACACTTGCCTGTTTTCCCAAGGTTCAATGTTGCCTGTTGCAGCGGGTATAGTGTCATCACTCTCTGTGGCTACAGTGGAGATAGGCCCTCAGAGGATCATGGAGGAGCAGTTTTGGTGGGGGTGGAGGCAGATGGAGCCAGGAGAAGCAAAATAGATCTCTTGACAGCAGAAGACAGCGCCTTTGAGAAGCAGGGAAAAGCAACTGCAGAGAGGGGAGGGGCTGACAATTCAGCCAGAGACGAAAAGCACAAAGTGCGCACTGCTGAGGAAGACTTCTGCCTCGACAAGGGGGAATTTGCAGTCCGAGAGGCGGAAGTATTCCTCCGGTGGTCCGGAGCTGGATGACACAGGCGTTGTGGTGTTGAAGCAGTGAGAGCAGGAGCAGGCACACTGGAGGCGAGGCAAGCATCTTCCGTGACACGCGTCTCCATGTTGGCTCCAGATTCCCTGGAGATGGACCCCACACCAGCCCGGTGAAGGACTGTTGTAACACGGTAAACATGACCAACAAGTCAGTGGATTGGCCATGCCTCCATAACCCTGGATGCGCTTCAACAATGGCGGTTGCAAAATCCACCTTCTCCCAGATCTTTTTACGACTCCGGGAGGTGAGGGCTTCATCTACAAAGCCCTGAATGAATTCGGCGGCCCACTCCTCCACGCTCGGGGAACCTGCTGTCGATCTCCCCTTGGTCACCGGATGCTGGCAAGCTGGGGTCATGTTGAACTCCACAAAAATAGGTGAGTGAGGAAAAAAAGGCAATACTCACAGCTGCTGGTGCCCACACTGGCAGCACCCTTCTGTCATAAATGCCCTTCAGGGTAGCATAAAAGGCACCATACACCGGCTGTGAGTCTGCGAATTTATTAGGGAAAAAATGCATCAAAGAACAAACAATACAAAATCAAAAACTGGCAGAAAAAAAGAGACACAGGTTGCTCCAAAATAGCAAAGGTGAACGTGAGGGGGTTCGCCGGCCAACCTGGAAATACTAGCTGTGGAGCACAACCTCGGAAAAAAAGCACAGAAGAACAAACAATACAAAACCAAAAACTAGCAGAAATCAGGTACACAGGTAAGCCAAAAGAGCAAAAGCTAAGGCGAGGGGGAGCGCATGCTAGGAGAAAAAAGACAAGAGAAATTACGAAGACACTTACTTGTGCAAAAGATACTTGATAGTAGGGTGCTGCGCCCAACAATGGTGCACAGCCCCTTAAATAAGGCTAAACACAAAATAAGGTAAGTGATAACAGATGTGGTAAACCTGAGCGGGTGGGAGAAAACAGAGAAACAATTTGGACCAGCTGGGAATGATGAGAGAGAATGAGCAATCAGAGCTGAAAGCTGACAGGGCCACGCCCATGCAGAGTGAAACCCCCCAGAAAGCCACTGACAGCTGTCAACCCCAACGGAGAGAGAAGACAGCAGGATATCAATAGAATAAGATGGCAGAGGATAAGGATCAGTAATCTCAAAAAATAGAATAAACAAACCACCATGAACATAAGCGGGAAAATAAATCATACAGACAACTCAAAAAAAAGACAACATAGTATAAAATATGGAAAAAAGGCAGAGAACCTGAGTCCGGTGGGGTCCCCCTGCACTCAGAACGTGACATTTAGAGATTTACGGTTATAAGTTTTCACTTCCTTTTCAAGTTAAGGTTGACTTTGTCTTTATTGTTAAAGCAAATACTCATTTAATACTCATTTAAAGCTTTTTAAATGTTTACAGATTAGGAAACACAAGTGAATTGTTTTTGTGTATTTTGCCACCAAGGATTTCATAGGATTAAAGCCAATGGTGATTTGTTTGATTGTTTTCTATAAAGTTTTTTTTTTTTTTTTTTTTTTTTTTTACAGAATATTCAATGTTTTCTCCTTCTGACTTTTCTCTTTTAAATCCTGCTGACAGGTAGTGAGTTGATTACTGTTTTCCTTTTCCTGTGGAGAAAAACATGAACCAAGAATAGCACAATGACTTTAAATAACACCTAGAGCTTTTAAGTGTTAATTGATTCATGCGGTTTCCTATTTTTGAAAAATTTTGGTAAATATTCAGAGAATCACAAAATCCTTTACCAGCATGCACAGGGTTAACACGACTTTAAGGTCACTCGTGAATAAACAATAGTATTTATTAGAATCCTTAAGCTGAAATGGGCTCTCCTGTGAAAGAAATCACACAATGCAGCATTTAAAAAAACCCCACACATACACTACCGTTCAAAAGTTTGGGGTCACTTAGAAATTTCCTTATTTTTGAAAGAAAAGCGCTGTTTTTTTCAAATGAAGATAACTTTAAACTAATCAGAAATACACTCCAATATCTAATATACATTGCTAATGTGGTAAATGACTATTCTAGCCGCAAATGTCTTGGTGCAATATGTACATAGGTGTATAGAGGCCCATGGCTGCACGGTGGCGCAGTGGTTTAGCACTGTGACAGCACAGTTTTACCCTCGGCCGGGGGATCGCGGGGATCATGAGATCGTGGGTTCGATCCCAGCCCCCGACCAACAGTGAGCTGTGTGGAGTTTGCATGTTCTCCCCGTGTTGCGCGGGTTTACTCCGGGATTTCTCCGGTTTCCTCCCGCACACCAAAAACATGTAGGTTTAGGGCGCTCGCGCACGCAGCGACCAGCAGCCGGTGGCTTGTCACCAAACTGCAAACCAAGTCTACCTACGGGTACAAATAAGTAACAAAAAAAAAAAGTGAGCTGTGTGGAGTTTGCATGTTCTCCCCGTGTTGCGCGGGTTTACTCCGGGATTTCTCCGGTTTCCTCCCGCACACCAAAAAAAAAACAAAACATGTAGGTTTAGGGCGCTCGCGCACGCAGCGACCAGCAGCCGGTGGCTTGTCACCAGACTGCAAACCAAGTCTACCTACGGGTACAAATAAGTAACAAAAAAAAAAAAAAAAAAAAAAAAAAAAATTTCCAGCAAATATCACTCCAGTGTTCTAATGGTACAATGTGTTTGCTCATTGCGTCAGAAGGCTAATGGATGATTAGAAAACCCTTGTGCAATCATGTTAGCACAGCTGAAAACAGTTTAGCTGGTTAGAGAAGCTATAAAACTGACCTTCCTTTGAGCAGGTTGAGTATCTGGAAAAAAAAATATTATTTCAAATACAAATCATTATTTCTAACCTTGTCAATGTCTTGACTCATGGTGGTAAATAAGTGTGACTGTTCATGGAAAACACAAAATAATTGTCTGGGTGACCCCAAACTTTTGAACGGTAGTGTATATATATATATAGCTTCAACAGTTGTAATTGTTGCATAAAATGTGTAAATATATGTGCTTTTAACTTTAAAGGTTAAAAGCATCCATGGTTTATTCCATCCAGCTACAATGCTCTGCACTGTGTGTCTGTGTGTCTGTGTGTGTGTGTATATATATATTTTATAGTAATATGTACATATGTATATTAGCTGCTCTTGCTTGCTTGTTTTTTTTTTTTTTGTTTGTTTGGTTTTTTTTTCTTGCCTTCTGATTGTTGCTCTGAGTGTTGCTATCCCTGTGCTGTTGCAATCCTGGAATTTCCCCGTTGTGGGACTAATAAAGGCTTATCTTATCTTATCTTATCTTATCTTAAAATGTGTGGTTAACAAGTGATTAAGTACACAGTGTATGCTTTTATGCACTTCTGCTGTGTTTATATGCAGTAGAATGTAGTCCACCAATGAGGATAAACCTCCAACAGCCAACAAGTTTCTTCTTCACTGCTTTTGGAATAGAAACTTTAAATTGGTTTTAAATTTAGGTTATTCTGAATAATATGGGTTCCTTTGAAGTTAATTTGGAAGCTCAATTTGTTATAAATCGGCTTAATAGATTCATGCTTTGTTTTAATTTGGAGGTAAATTTATGTAAGAATGCAATTCTTATAGTTGACCACAAGATGGAGGCAGTTCCTTCTGCACTCAAGAAGGAGGAGACACAGTGACGTCACTTGGAGGCGGTCTGACTGTCCCTGCTCCAAAATGGTGCTAGGATGACTCAGAATGGTGGTTCCTAAGATGGTGGTTGCACTGCTTAGTCTGCACATGCACAGTTCTCGTGCAAAGTGAATGGTATGTGGCCCTTGTCACGCGCGAATGTGAACGCGCAATGCAGCACGTGAATTCGGACGCGGCCTGCCGACTACCAACCATACCTTGTTTTTTTTTTGTTTATGCTTCTACTGGCTTGTTTCTGGCAGCAACTTTTTAAAAGAATGGTGGATGGCTCCCTTTAATCTAGTTTGTCATGAGCCAAACTCCAATAACTATTCTAGTATTTCTGCAGATTATTCATGCAAGAACAATCTCACAATTTTAAGTTTGTGTACGATTCAGTGCTGTTACTTCAAACAATTTCCTCTCAGTAATTTTCATTACTGCTACGTGTCAAGCATGATTTAGATTAATCACTGAACACTTGAGGAAAAGAAAATATCAGTTAATTCAATTTACCTCACCAGGAATTTTGCCAGATGAGTTGAATTAATGAGGGACGAATTGGGTTTCTTCGTAATCCCGCCTCTCCAGGTCTTTATCTTAATTAATTCAGTGTATGATGCTTTTGTGAAATTTTAGCATGCTTTAAAAAATCAGAAGTGACTGATCACAATGGGGGAAGCGGGCCAAATCTTTCCTTCCCCTCTTGATCAGCCAGACCAAAGAAACACTGACTGCAGGAGACACAAAAAACTTCACCGTTTAAGGAGGATCAAATCGGATTAGAACACACACAGCTTTTGGCTTAATATTCTTTTATGTGTCTGTTTCAGAGTACACACAGTCTCATGCAGGGCTCCATAAATAATGTTGGGAAAATTGGTTATTAGGTACAAAGATTATTTAATTAATGCCTAGAGGTGTGTGTGGAAATGAAGGCTTGCTTTGGGTCCACACACACACTGGAAAAACTTGTTTTTGGGGCACCAGTCCAAAACTTTGACAATTTATTAATAACCAACCTTTATACCTTCAATCAATCAGTCTCAAATATTTGTGAATTCTTCCGGGTGACTTCAGAAACAGACACAGGAAAAAGAAATCAACAGAAACTTCCATATACTGTTTACAATTTTAATGATCAGACTAAGAATAAATGACATTCATTCAACAGACTTGTTGGTAAGGTGAAATGATCAAGTATCAAGCATGTAGCATCATCTCACTTTGGCTCAGCAATAATTATTCTTCTGCTTAAAGACATTTTTGTTTCACCCAGGAGTAAGACAAAGAAATGGATTTTCTCCCCTTCCTTTGTTAAAACCAACCTAAGGAATTTCCCCAATGTCCGGCTTTGCTTTTATTGCCCCCATAAAACATGCAACAGACCTGGCCTACACAGATCCACAACTCAGTTAATTTCCTTAAACTCTGGAAACACTGGATTTAACCAGTGAACTTTAAAGTACATTATTACAAACTCAATTCTAAACCTTCATTCTTTTCAGAACTATGAAAATGCAGATGGACTCTGATGTTTTGATGTGGAAAATCAATAATATGTGTGAAATGCATTAATCTGTGATTTTATATATATATATACAGTATATATATATATATATATATATATATATATATATATATATATATATATATATATATAAGATAAGATAAGATAAGATAAGCCTTTATTAGTCCCACAACGGGGAAATTCCAGGATTGCAACAGCACAGGGATAGCAACACTCAGAGCAACAATCAGAAGGCAAGAAAAAAAAAAAACAAAAAAAACAAAAAACAAGCAAGCAAGAGCAGCTAATATACATATGTACGTATTACTATAAAATATATATATATACACACACACACAGACACACAGTGCAGAGCATTGTAGCTGGATGGAATAAATGTATATATATATATATATATATACAGTATATACAGTATATATATATATATATATATATATATATATATATATATATATATATATATGCATATATATATATATATATATATATATATATATATATATATGCATGTTAAAAATGTTTAAATGAATGTTTATTCCTGCATGTTGATTTAGAAGCACTGCTTATAAGATACACTAAGGTTAGTTTAGTTATACATAAGTGTGTAACAGTATATTCCAATGCATTTAAAATTGTGTGTACTCCTGTGGACGGATCATGTTTCACCAGTCTTCATAGAACCCCAGCTTCTTCATCCTATTGGTCTCTCACAGACGAGGCCTGTTATTGGACTAAAAGTTCATCGAGCCCGCCCACGAAGGACGCTCATTGGCTGCGATCCCGGAAGCCCGCGAAGCTCAACAGAACTTATAAATAACAGAGGGACCCCTCTTTCTTTCTCTTCCCTTTTGGCTCTCTTCACGGATCGGCTCTCTTCTCTTCCCGGCAACCCTTTTCACTGATCGTCTCTCTCTATTGTCTACACACAGCAAGGAAGAACAAAGGACCATCTGAACAAAGACTTCGACCACGTGTCGTTTTTCTGAACACAGAGCAGATAACTCGTAATTTGTTTATGTAACTTTGTATCTTAATGTTTTCTTTTTCTCTTAAATGCCTAGGAATTCCTATTTCTTTGAGCTCAATTTTAATCGGAGTTAAACTCCAATTTTTACTTATCTCTTTTCCTTTGTTAAACTTTCTGTAAAACCACCGTTTGTTTAATTTTAATGTAAACTTTAATCTTGACTTTATTTTTATATTTTTCTTGACCAAGCACCCACCAGAAGCTACAATTTTTATTTAAAGTCCGAAAGTTTTTTTTTAATTTGAGATCTGATTAGATCTAATTATTATCGAAGACCTCTGGAGGCTCGTGCAGCTGAGGAATCAACGCGCTGAAGAAGCGTCATCATCGGGCTCCAAACCCAGTTTCAACTGTGGATCACAGCCCAGAATCCAGCCTCTTCGACCGCTTGAATTTAAAGGTCGAAATGTGGACCCTGAAAATATCTGCGGGCAGATATTAACGTCCATGAAATCTTGGGCTGAGGACGACGAAAGCACCATCGAACGAGGATCACGTGAGCTGCAAACTTTAATTCATCTGCTGAATTAAACGTCTGAGGTTCGGTAATAATTTGTGTATCTAATCAGATGCAAATTAAGAAGCCCTTAACATAACTCTTCTTTTCATTAAAATTCCGTTTTTATTTTCTTAAGATGAATCAAGGACCTTTTCACATACTTAGTAAACTTTCTCCATAAATTTGCGTTGTTTCTATAATCTGTTAACTCAAACTGATAGAAATTGGTTTCTCAGCTTAACCCTGGTTCCGAAAATATTGACATTGTTAATCTATCATTTACAAGATTGATTTTATGATTAATGAAATTACTGCAATGTCTGTTAATCATTTCGTTTAATAAATATTTAAAATTGACAGAAGTTGTTGAGAATTTATTTCATTCTGAGTCTGTTCAAGCACAGGTATCGAATTCACGGAAAATTTTTTGAGACTGATTATTGATTAATTTGAGTGATTAAACAGGTATAAAGTGAAATTAAAGATTAAATTGCTTCTTAAAGATCGAAGCTGGTGCCCCTTACGAGTGTTATTAACTTTTCTGATGTATATGAAATGAGATTTGATCTCAGATTCCAATACATCAATATAAATTAAATAATTCATACCTGATCATATTCATATTTATTAATATCCCATATATTTCCTCCTATATATTTTGGTGTGTCCCGCATGGAGGCCTGGTTGAACTTGACGGACTCAGAAAGAAATTAATACATAAGCTGTGTGTGATTTTGGTCAAATTTTAACTCACAAAAAAAGGTGGTTCATTGTCTGCAGCTCTTTGTCTGTCTCTGTGTCACAAGGGGGAGGGGGTGAATTCGCCCCCCTGATTACTGCTGTGTGTGTGTGTGTGTGTGTGTGTCTGCTGACCAAGAGAAGTGTAGGGGTGAAGAGACCCCACTGCACTCTAGTCAGTTTTTTTTTGTTGTTGTTCAATGCATGCTTAAGAAGCGTGATTACACTCTGAATAATTAAAATAGGCCTGGGAACAAAATAGCGAAGAAATCCTCTTTGTTTTCCCCGTTATTTCAACACCCCGCAGGCGAAGCAAACCCTTGGGGGATTTAATTGAATTAACCATTGTACAAACTTGTTGAATAAAGTTTAGGGAGACCAAAGTTTTCCCGCCTTTGGAAAGCCAAGGCGTGGTTTTATGGACTGAAGCTTGAGCTGCATCCACGTGGCACGTGCACGCTCAGTCACGCAGGCGACCGTCAAGCTGTGCATGAAAAACTGCGCATGTGTAGATTGGCCAAGCGACGCCATCTTAAGTCTAGGTAGAGTTCCCTGTAGCCGCCATTTTGAGTAGAGATCCTTGACTCCTTGTGACGTCATTGGGTTTCCTCTTCTGGAAGTGCAGACGAAAACTGCCTCCATCTTGTGGTGAAACATAGGGACTGCAATCTTTATTTAAACTTCTAATCTTTAAAGACGATTTATAACCAAATTAAGTCTTCAAAGTAACTTCAAAGCAATTCATATTATTCGGAATAAACTAAATTTAACACTAATCCAAACTTTTATGCCAAGAATAAAAGGAAAAGGACCTGTTGGCTTCTGAAAGTTTTTCTCAGTGGTATCTCACTGCATAGATACCTATAGCAGGAACATATACAAACACCTCTATTGTATTTAATCACTTATGTAACCACATATTATAATCTTTTAAGCTAAAAGCAAACATATTTACACACTTTTAAGCAAAAAGTTGCAAACTTTGAAGCTATATGTGTGCTTATTTTGCTGTTTTTAAATGTGATATGGTGTGATTCCCTTCTCACAGAAACCCAGTTTTAGTTTAAGGATTCTAATGCTGATGTTTACTCAAGAGTAACATTAAAGTAGGATTAAATCTGTGCATTTTGACAAATTTACAGACTTAGTGAATATTTGTAAATTTTCCTCTTTCTCAAATTTAGGAAACCACATCAAGCAATTAACACTTAAGAGAAGCTCTAGGTGTTATTTAAACTCACTGTGTCATTTCTGGGTTCATGCTTTCTCTATAGGAAAAGAAAAACATTTAACTAACCAGCATAATTTTAAAATTTTTTCCAGGATTTAAAAGAAAAGTCAAAAAGGTGCAAACATTGATCATTCTGTAAATAAGAAATTTATAGACAACAATCAAGACAGATCACTATTGGCTTCAATCCTAAGGAATCCTTGGATATCAAATATTCAAACAATTCACTTGTTTCTAATTTGTAAATATTTTAAACATTTAATGCTTCAAACGAAAATAGGCTTTAACAAATAAAACCAAAGGAAAGCCTTAACTTTAAAAGAAAGTGGAAACTTATAATCTTAAATCTTTTTTTTGTTACTTATTTGTACCCGTAGGTAGATTTGGTTTGCAGTCCGGTGACAAGCCACCGGCTGCCGGTCGCTGCGTGCGCGAGTGCCCTAAACCTACATGTTTTTGGTATGCGGGAGGAAACCGGAGAAATCCCGGAGTAAACCCACGCAACTCGAGGAGAACATACAAACTCCACACAGCTCACTGTTGGTCAGGATTGAACCCAAGATCCCCGTGATCCCCCGGCCGAGGGTAAACTGTGCTGCCACAGTGCTAAACCACTGCGCCACCGTGCAGCCAATCTTTAAAGCATTTAGCCTCTTTTGCTTTTGGATTTCTTTTGTAAATAAAATCCTCACTTTCAAAGTGACATTTTGCAAAATTCCAAAGCTAGTTATTGATGACAAATTCCAATACTAGACTTGAAAATCAAAGGAAAGAAGTCAATCCCCACAATTGAAATTCCTGTTTTATTTTGTGAAACAAATTCAATCCAATTTCAATTCAACTTTATTTATCAACATAGTTTCAACGAACAAATTAATTGAAGCATCACTACATTTCTAAATAATTTCAAAATTCTATTTCCCATCCTGCAAGCCTACAAGTTGAAACAAATTCTAAAGGAACTTTCAACTATCACGGTTGTAAAATAAAACACTCAAGGTTAAACCTTGTTGAACAAATTTAAGAATAATCAACAAGTTGAATTTTTTTTTAAAAAAAAAAGGCTAAATAACAACAACGGTCAAACATGACGAGTCAACAGACAACCGACCGATTTACCAAACTGGATGATCTTCAAACAACATTGGAAGCATGGACTTCTAATTTAATTTCTAGCTTCACAGCACGGGTCAAGGAAACACAGCCCGAAGAATTGAAGCAACTCACTGAAGAACTTTTGAATGAACACGCTGAAAAACCACCAGAAGGCAAGGACCTCACCAGTGTGTTAGGTAAGTTTGCGCTAACATTAGTCGCAAGATTAAAGGTAGCTGAGAACGAGCTAGCAAATCAACAAACAATGATCCTATCTCTCCAAGAAGAGAATGAAACACTGAAAGAAAATCTGGAACAATCTCAAGAGGAGAATGACAAAACTCAAAACCAACTGGATGAAGCGGTACAAGATTTGGACCGTGCAGAGTCAGAAAAGGAACGGTTGATGCATAACAATGACGTGCTTCACCAAGACAACAATGAACTTGAAGATGCCCTTCAAGACACAAAGAAGGAACTCAGAAGAGTTGAAGGTCAACTTGAAAATGTGAAGAAGGACTACAAGGAATGTCAACTGCTCCTAAAGGAAAGACATGAACACCGGGACATCCACCACGCTCCCTCGCCCGATTCCCGTTTCGAATATGGACGACCGCGTGGACAGCGTGCGTGTGCCCCTTCAGACCACGACCTTGACAAGATTGCGCGAAATATCACCAAATTTGATCCAGAACCTACGGGTTCACCTGATGCCAAAGTCTATTTACAGGACATTGATTACTACCTGCGTAAGCATCCTGATGCTACGATTGATGATCGCATCTATCTGATTAAGCTAACATCTAACAGGTCAGTATCAAAATTCATAGACCGACAGCCGACAAACATCAAAGCAGACTACATGCTGCTCCGCGAAGCCATTGAAAAGGAGTTCTCTGACGACTGCCTACAAGCAGGGCTAACTGCAGCCCTAGCCGTGAAGCAAGGACGCTCAGAGCCAACACAAGCCTACTACCAGAGACTCCTACTTGCATATTTTGGATCTCAAAATACACCAGGGATGGAAGAAGACCACAATTTCAACACCCTCTTCATCCAAAACCTCCATCCCACTGTGAGCCATTACCTGGGAGTTACAGCTAACCCAAGGTCAAACTCAATAAGTCAGCTGAGAGAGTTTGCACACTATGCATTCCAAAAACAGCAACAAAGTCGCAACAAGCACGCTGAGCCTGCCACAGTGCTAGCTATTAGAGATGCATCTAACACCTTGGAGTTGGAAGGAGCCCCTCGCTCTACTCCACCTCTTACACCGCGAGTACATCAACAGCCGAAGCATTTTTCCAACCGACCTCATCAAGGTCAAAACCACACTAGGTCCTCTGGATACCACGTTGGACCAACTTTGCGAAAACCCGACTACCGTCGTAGACCATATCCACTGGATAGGTCACGAGAACGCGATACGGACTACCATGATGACAGATACCGATACGAAGACATGCATAACCGCGACAAATGGTCTCCATCCCAACACAGAAGCTCAGAAGCAGAGACCTATCACAAACCTTGGAAGGAAGAAGAAACTCCTACATTCAGTAGAGAAGATATTGAAATTGTCAAACACCTCCTAGCAGAGATTCAAAGCTACAAAGAGAATAAAACTGCTAACATTCTAGCTATATCAGCTGTGCCAACTCAAAACAAGCGTTCCAAACGAAGGAAACGCAAGAAGAAAATCCCTCATGCAAATGAGGAAGGACCAAAGGACTCAACGCAGTCCAGCGCTGTTATGGCAGCCCAACCACAAGTCACAGACCACTCCTCTAATGACATTTCGCAACTCTGTGTCGAACCACCGGTTCCGCAATTCCTATGCGATTTAAACGAGAGGGGGGTGGCACAGAAATTCTACCTTCCACTGACCCTTGAAGACATGGGGTGTCAGGAAGCTGTTTTAGACACCGCTGCTGACATCACTCTCATGTCACACACCCTTTTTGACAAACTACGTGTAGCTGCTAACCGCGCTAACAAATATTTGAAACTGGAACCCTGTTCATTAGCCGTGCGGCCATATGCGCTCACTAAAACAACCCTGTTGGGCGTATCACTACTAAACATGTCCATTGGACCCATGACCTTGACACATCCGGTCTACGTGTCCAAACTTGACGCCATTCCATTACTTGTTGGCAAAGACCTACTGAACCATTTTGAGCCACTGATTGATTTCAAGAACCTCAAACTATGGGCTCAAACACAACACCCTCACCCATTTGACCCAACAAGAACAACTGAATCACAGTGCTTTGTTCTGAACACTTTGGACACCCCAAGTCTCACATAACTAGCACTGTTGGAACAACTGCAACCGAGTGAAAGCAACCGCCAAGACCAAGGTGAGTACTGTCCACAAGAAGTCAAAAGTCGCCTTCAAATACAAGGTCAAGCCAAACACTCAAATGACCTTGAAAACTCAACGGCCGAGCAGAAAACCCCAAACGGCCCTCTTGAAACCCTTGATACCCATGATTCAATGGTGGTGTCACATTTTGAAACCCACCCACCCGCCCATGAGGCCTGCATGGTCACAAGAGCCACACCAACCGGCTCTCTAGACCCTCTGAAACCTCAAGTTTTTGCGACAAAGAACCCAACTTTTGCAAGCACAAGGCGCACAGTCACCCAACCATGCAACCAAATGATCCATAAAACCGTCAAACACTGGTCGGATAAAACGGTACATGCACTGCCTGCATCTAAACCCTATGACATACCAAACCTGAAACCACTTCATGTGACACAATTTTCTCTGCAGCTATACAATGGCACTCCTGTTCATGCTTCTGACGAACCACCATCGCCACCGCTCAGAGTTCCTCAAAACCAGAGAGGGGTGATGACTGCCAACGCCCATAACATTCCAGCTGCAGAGCACAAAAGCGTCAAGATGACATACAAAGCTCCCAAGGCTGTATTTCAAAAACATTCAGACCGGGTTGCCAAACGACACAAAGCGTACAACGATCAAAAACTCTTGCATGACAAACTGCGAAGGGGGGACAAGATCTTCCACCCCACATTTGTACCACATACACCTGAAATAAATTCACAGGAAAGGAAAATCACTCCTAAATTCCTGCCTAAGTGGATGAATCCACACATTGTCACCAACAAACTTTGGCCACTCAAGTGCCAAACCCAGGACCCCATTTTCAAATGGGCTCACCAAAATCAGAGTAACCTTTACCAAAACCCCATGGGACTTGTTGGGTACAACACTGTCAAAGTAAGTCCATAAATAAGATTAAAATCAAACCTACGTCTGAGAAATAACTGTAGCTAACTACTAGCCTCAGGTACACTCAGTCAAATTTCTCCAATCAGTTAACTGCATCAAAACCTCCAGAAAGGAAAGGGTATATTAAAACCAAATTAGCCCTTAAACTAATTTCAAAGGCCTCTGTAAAATCTAATAAACTTCAATCAACTTACTATTACCGAATAGTATACACAAGACATTCAACACCATTAGCTTGAGCTAATAATCTTAAAACTCCCATCAAAGGTGAAAAACAAGCACAAGGTTTAGAGTTCAATCTCTTAATCTCTATTCTGTAATTTCCCAGTTTTGGGATCAATAAAGTACATCCATCTAAAAGAAATCACTCCACCTCTAAGAGGAATTTTCATTTGCCAACCAGGTATCTAAAGAAAGATCAACAAGAAGATTAAGACCCAAAACCACTCACTTTTATGTTTGCCAAGATGACGGCCCTCCTGTTTATCAGTTTAGCCATCTGCCTAGCAATCACACCCACTGTTACCCAGTCAGAATTGGGCCAAGCCAAAATGAAAGGTCAAAGATCCTCGGGTGGATTCTTGATAACAGCCTCATCGTTAGAGCCTCTAGTTAACCTTAGCATGCCCACTGTTAACTCGGTCAACACCGCTAAACCGAAACGCCAGGTTGTCGAACCACAAATGGTTACCAAAATCTTACAAGACACTGTGTTGGTTTTGAATGCTTGCTCCGAAGCTTCAGTCAAACTCAACAAGGTCTTGAACTCTTTGCTCTTTGTGTTAAAGGTTGACTATACTCACACACAGCCAATGTCTATGTTACTCTCAGAAGTAGCTAGAAACATTAGCTTTTCAGTTAACGCTTTAGCAATGAATATGCTCTCTCATCATATCCTTTTTGCAGTAAATCCAAATTTACTTCTCATTGCCATCCAAAGAATGATAACGACATCCTATGCCCACTCAGTTTTTCTGAACAAAAGCCTCAAACACCCTATGATTTGGACATCTGTGGAACCATGGTTTAGTCTAACTAAACAAATTCAATTTGAACCTCCTTGAGTCACCTCAATATTGATTAGTCTGAATCTACCTCAAATATGAAAGAATTTTATTTTTGCTTTTGACTAAGATTTTTGGATACATGCTTGGGTATATACAAATAATCCTTTATACTTTATTTAGATTTTATGTACATTTAAACTGTTTTTGAAACCTTGAATAGATATTTTTCAGCAAACCCAAAACATTTATATCAAGTATGTCAAAACCCACATACTTCTAGTTCACTTTTTTTTTGTACCCAGAATTTTTAAGTCTTTACAGGCTTATACAGAACTTTAGTATATCCTAGACAATTATACAATGTTTATATTTGGTCATGCCCAAATTATTTTTGAAATTTCCAGAAGTTTTTCAGAAAACCAAATTTAAGGACCTACACTTTGGAATAGATACTGTTTACAAGCTTAAGACGTATCGACATCAGAACTTTAGTTCAGCATTTGGATCAAGCCTCGCCAAATTGGGATTTGATGCCTAGGATTGCTATCAACGCTGAATCAACGTCACCATTGATACCAGAGGGGGGACTGTAATAACAACCTGCAGCTGAACGCTCTGAAGACAGTGGAGATGATTGTAGACTTCAGGAAAGTCACTACTCCTCTGCCCCCCCTCACCCTCTCAGGCTCTCCCATCACCACTGCTGATTCCTTCCGCTTCCTAGGCACTACCATCACCAGGGACCTCAAATGGGAGCTGACCATCAGCTCACTCATCAAAAAAGCCCAGCAGAGGATGTTCTTCCTGCGGCAGCTGAGGAAGCTCAAGCTACCCACCAAGATGTTAGTGCAGTTCTACACAGCCATCATCGAGTCCATCCTCACCACCTCCATAACCGTGTGGTACGCAGGAGCCACTGCCAGGGACAGACTAAGGCTGCAGCGCGTCGTGCGCACTGCTGAGAAGGTGATCGGCTGCAAGCTCCCATCTCTCCAGGATCTGTACATCTCCAGGACCCGGAGGCGTGCTGGCCGGATCATAGCCGATCCCTCACACCCTGGTCACGTACTGTTTGCCCCCCTCCCCTCTGGTAGAAGACTTCGGTCCATCCAGACTAAAACCTCCCGTCACATGAACAGCTTCTTCCCCTCTGCCATTAGACTGCTGAACACTAAGTGACTCTCGTGCACCATGTACAGCAGCTCAACCAGACTCATGTCAATCATCACTGTTTTCTTCCTGCATTACCGACTGCACTATATAGTTCTCCACAGTATCTGCTGCTGGCTAATATATATTTTAACTGTTGACCAGTATCACTTAATCTTATCCTACACTTTATTACATGTATAGTTTATTTCTCTTATCTTATCATGTTTAATGTTGCAGCATTGTACCGAGACAAATTCCTAGTTTGTGTACTACATGAACAATGGCAATAAACCTGATTCTGATTCTGATTCTGATTCTGATTCTGTAGCATCATCTCACTTTGGCTCAGCAATAATTATTCTTCTGCTTAAAGACATTTTTGTTTCACCCAGAAGTAAGACAAAGAAATGGATTTTCTCCCCTTCCTTTGTTAAAACCAACCTAAGGAATTTCCCCAGTGTCCGGCTTTGCTTTTATTGCCCCCATAAAACATGCAACAGATCTGGCCTACACAGATCCACAACTCAGTTAATTTCCTTAAACTCTGGAAACGCTGGATTTAACCAGTGAACTTTAAAGTACATTATTACAAACTCAATTCTAAACCTTCATTCTTTTCAGAACTATGAAAATGCAGATGGACTCTGATGTTTTGATGTGGAAAATCAATAATATGTGTGAAATGCATTAATCTGTGATTTTATATATATGCATGTTAAAAATGTTTAAATGAATGTTTATTCCTGCATGTTGATTTAGAAGCACTGCTTATAAGGTTCAGTACCACAGGTTCAGTACCACATCCCGCTGCCACATAAAAAGTGTAAAGATTTAGCTTCCAGACGGAGATTATTATAGATTATTAATTAGTCAATGGGCTATCTCACATTATAACAACTTTTCATATATTCATATATTTATTCCATCCAGCTACAATGCTCTGCACTGTGTGTCTGTGTGTGTGTGTGTGTGTATATATATTTTATAGTAATATGTACATATGTATATTAGCTGCTCTTGCTTGCTTGTTTTTTCTTGCCTTCTGATTGTTGCTCTGAGTGTTGCTATCCCTGTGCTGTTGCAATCCTGGAATTTCCCTGTTGTGGGACTAATAAAGGCTTATCTTATCTTATCTTATCTTATCTTATAAGATACACTAAGGTTAGTTTAGTTATACATAAGTGTGTAACAGTATATTCCAATGTATTTAAAATTGTGTGTATTCCTGTGGACAGATCACATTTCACCAGTCTTCATAGAACCCCAGCTTCTTCATCCTATTGGTCTCTCACAGACGAGGCCTGTTATTGGACTAAAAGTTCATCGAGCCCGCCCACGAAGGACGCTCATTGGCTGAGATCCTGGAAGCCCGCGAAGCTCAACAGAACTTATAAATGACAGAGGGACCCCTCTTTCTTTCTCTTCCCTTTTGGCTCTCTTCACGGATTGGCTCTCTTCTCTTCACGGCTCCCCTTTTCACCGATCGTCTCTCTCTATTGTCTACACACAGCAAGGAAGAACAAAGGACCGTCTGAACAAAGACTTCGACCACGTGTCGTTTTTCTGAACACAGAGCAGATAACTCGTAATTTGTTTATGTAACTTTGTATCTTAATGTTTTCTTTTTCTCTTAAATGCCTAGGAATTTAAGAGCTCAAGAGCTCGAAAGCTTTTCTTTGAGCTCAATTTTAATCGGAGTTAAACTCCAATTTTTACTTATCTCTTTTCCTTTGTTAAACTTTCTGTAAAACCACCGTTTGTTTAATTTTAATGTAAACTTTAATCTTGACTTTATTTTTATATTTTTCTTGACCAAGCACCCACCAGAAGCTATAATTTTTATCTAAAGTCCGAAAGTGTTTTTTTAGTTTGAGATCTGATTAGATCTAATTATTATCGAAGACCTCTGGAGGCTCGTGCAGCTGAGGAATCGACGCGCTGAAGAAGCGTCATCATCGGGCTCCAAACCCAGTTTCAACTGTGGGTCACAGCCCAGAATCCAGCCTCTTCGACCGCTTGAATTTAAAGGTCGAAATGTGGACCCTGAAAATATCTGCGGGCAGATATTAACGTCCACGAAATCTTGGGCTGAGGACAACGAAAGCACCATCAAACGAGGATCACGTGAGCTGCAAACTTTAATTCATCTGCTGAATTAAACGTCTGAGGTTCGGTAATAATTTGTGTATCTAATCAGATGCAAATTAAGAAGCCCTTAACATAACTCTTCTTTTCATTAAAATTCCATTTTTATTTTCTATAAGATGAATCAAGGACCTTTTCACATAATTAGTAAACTTTCTCCATAAATTTGCGTTCTTTCCATAATCTGTTAACTCAAACTGATAGAAATTGGTTTCTCAGCTTAACCCTGGTTCCGAAAATATTGACATTGTTAATCTATCATTTACAAAATTGATTTTATGATTAATGAAATTACTGCAATGTCTGTTAATCATTTCGTTTAATAAATATTTAAAATTGATAGAAGTTGTTGAGAATTTATTTCATTCTGAGTCTGTTCAAGCACAGGTATCAAATTCAAGGAAAATTTTTGAGACTGATTATTGATTAATTTGAGTGATTAAATAGGTATAAAGTGAAATTAAAGATTAAATTGCTTCTTAAAGATAGAAGCTGGTGCCCCTTACGAGTGTTATTAACTTTTCTGATGTATATGAAATGAGATTTGATCTCAGATTCCAATACATCAATATAAATTAACTAATTCATACCTGATCATATTCATATTTATTAATATCCCATATATTTCCTCCTATAAGCATCACATTCAACTTGTAACTGATTATTGAGCAAAAGAGTGTAATCACATTTGTGGAAGCAAGGAAACCTTAGGGTGAAATTGTAACTGTGATGAAAATGGAGACTGAAATAACTGTAACCAAAATATGATGAAAATTGGACGCAAATTTTATAAAGAAAATGATAAAAGCTGACTATATGGAACAAGAAATTCTGGGTTACTCTAAAAAGTAAAATGGAAGTTATTGAAAAGGAGAATTTTATTTTTCGTTCAGCTTTATAGCTCCTATCCTAGCTTATGGACTAACTTTTTACATGAAAAATTGGGTCATATTCAATTAGAATTAGACATCACACTTAGCCCAGCAAATAGAAATTTGGAGTCTGGCTTACAAACAGCTGTGTCTTCAGAGATCAGCGATGATCTTGAATGCCAGAAGATGGCAAAAGAGGGAAAAACTGCCCACAGTCCTTTCCAATCATTGCAGTGGTTCTAGCTTATAGACTCAGCAGCAGTAGAGTGAGTGGTTGGCCCCTGGGCAGGTGAAGTCTTCTCCAAGGCAACAGGTCCTTCCCTGGCCCACGACTGTGGGATGTCCACTGGCCGACAAGAACCACAGGCTGAAGGAAAAATGAATGTATTCCACCCACGAAATCCTAGTTCTTCAGATATCGTGGTGATTGGTGAAAACAGCTTCCAGTATGAGAAAAAGTGATCAGTCCACTTTAAAACATGGTGGGTTAAGAAAAATCAATAGAAAAAGTTTAACTGAATAAAATAGAAAAAACATCTGAGAACATGGAATTTCACTCCATATAAAAGAGAAGTTTGAGGTCAAAAAAGAAGAAAAGGTATTTTTCTCAGACGTTTAAAGGAAAGAGAATTCAAGGCAGGACACACAGACAACTTAGACAAGCTTTCAGAAAGAACTACTGTCTTAACTAGGGCATTCCTCACTTAAACTGAGTAGTTTTTTTTTAGGAGAAAAACTTGACTGACATGAAAGGAAACCAATTGTCTCCCATTGTGGGAGAATTGAATGAACTCTGGTCTAATAAGAAAGCAGTCCTTTTGTTATGGTGCGGCCCTCACAGACCGCTAATGAGATGCTGTAGGTAGCCGATGAGTTTGTACATTTATTAAATAAATTAAAATTAAATCACCCTTTATTGTCATTCACCTGTATAACCAATCATGTACAGTAGAACGAGATTGTGTTTTACCTATCAACTGTGTTAATCACACACACCCCAAGTGTAGAATCAGAGGGTCGCTGCCATGCAAGGCACCACCACAAATTTCGCTCCTCCATTCCATTATTGCTGAGCACCAAGCTGGACGGCAGGAAGTTCCACTTTTATATGGTCTTTGGCATGACCCGGCCGGGATTTGAACCCCTGCCTCCCGGGTTTGGGGGCAGATGCTCTACCAACTGAGCCACCACTCCGGTAGATGGAACGACAAAATAATGAGCTTCGTGGGGCAAACACAAATAAAAGCAAGACACGACACTTACATATCATCAGCGAGGGCGGAACCTGAAAGCTGGGAAGAACTGGCTTTGGGGTTAGGGAAACCAGACTGGAAGGCAGACGAGGTCGCAGTCCCGAGCAAACTGAGCTGCTCCCTTAAATAGGGCATGACAGATTAATCAGCTGATGAAAGGTCATCAGCTGATTGGAATCCAGCCATCCAGCGGAGCTCCGCTCTTGACAGCCGGAAGCACCGCCGAGATGCTGTCATAATAAAAGCCCGGAGGCCAAGAGGTCCGCTGGAGGAGGGTCGGACTGTCCTTCCATGGAGACCTGGGGACGCTTGTTCGTCGGCACAGGCTCCAATCTGCAGTCCGCCCTCCTCCTTTGCCCATGACGTGGCTGCAGGGCTGGAACCAGGCTCTCCAGGCCCACAGGCAACCTCCTCGTCTGGCGGCCTAGTCCTGGCGCCGACGGACGCTCAGGGGAAGGAGACACAAAGGTGGCAGGTTTATAATTAATTTCTGCAGCAGGTGGATGGAGCTCGGGAGACTGTGAACCCCGAACTCAACCCCCAGGAATCAAACAAGACAGTTCATCCAGTGAAGGAAAAAAATGAAGAGACACTTGCCTGATCCGCTGAGGGCAGCTGGAACCTGCTGCAGTGGACTTGGTTCTCCCCTTCCCCTGCTGGATGGAGATAGAGGACTCCTCGGGAAGACGAAAAGCAGCCTCTCGCACCGGATCAGGAACGGGAGCAGCCGGAGACGGACTCATGGAATTCACAGCAGCTGGAGGGGGCGTCGAGGAGGGGAGAGGAACAGCCGAGGCGAACCGGGATCGAGGAGCTGATGGAACAGCCGGGACAAATGACCCAGAGGTGGAGGCGGCTGTCTTATTCCTCCGACAAGGCACAGAGGCTGCAGCTGGCTGGGAGACAGAGTTCGTATGGCTACCCGGAACTGGATGCGGATGGGGTTCTCGCTGAGGTTTGTAGTCAGCATGGTGACGAGGTTTACCGGCAGAGGGCGAGGCGAAGGTGAGGTCAGGGCAACGCTACTCCTGCCCGGAAACCGGGTCAACATATTCAGGGTATTCATACAATTCTGGATTCCTATCCAACAGCCTGACCACCGCCGTCACATGCTTCATGAACTGTGTAGGTTGGAAGGTGGAGTGAGCTGCAGCCACTCGGTCCCGGATGGAAGCCTCTATCAGCTGTAAATCCTTCGGGGGAATCCCGACTGACGTCTCACTCTGTTGGGGATGACCCCTAGACGGTGCAAACTCTGGGACTGGATGAGGGACAGGAATGGGATCCCAAAGCGAGGAGCGAGGATGCCTCCTCTTCGGCTTCCTGCCGGAGTTTCCCTCCAGCCCACGGAGCTTCTCCCATAGAGCAGAGATGTCCGCCATCCTCGCTACACTGACCATCCTGAAATCATGGCGAGGATGGCGGTTAATGGTCGCCTCAGCGAAGTCCAGGTACCAGCGTACATTGCTGGGGGTGTCGTAGAGGCAAGCAGTGAAAAGGATTCCATCAATTTCGTCGAGGGCCTTCACCAGCTCTTAGCCCAGGCTCCTAGCATAGCCCTTGAGCGGCGCCATCTCCCAGCACACTGGTACACGGTAAGTGGAAAATCAAGTCCAATTAAGCAAACTCAGGGTCACCGGTGTCTCCTTTCATCTGAGACTTACTGGTATGGTGCGGCCCTCACGGACCGCTAATGAGATGCTGTAGGCAGCCGATGAGTTTGTACATTTATTAAATAAAGACAGAATGACAAAATAATGAGCCTCGTGGGGCAAACACAAATAAAAGCAAGACATGACACTTACATATCATCAGCGAGGGCGGAACCTGAACGCTGGGAAGAACTGGCTTCGGGGTTAGGGGAACCAGATTGGAAGGCAGATGAGGTCGCAGCCCCGATCAAAGTGAGCTGCTCCCTTTAATAGGGTATGACAGATTAATTAGCTGATGAAAGGTCATCAGCTAATTAATACAGCCTGATTACAGCCTGATTTCCAGCTGAGCTCCGCTTCTGACAGGCGGAAGCACTGTTGAGACGCTGTCATAATAAAAGCCCGGAGGCCAAGGGGTGCGCCGGAGGACAGAACGGGGAACTACCGCACAACCCAAGTGCAGACAGAGTCAGCACACGGACCATGACACCTTTGTCTGTAATGGACCAATAGAATGAAAGGGGTCATTGTCCAACAGAGACTGGCTGGTTGGTTAAAATGAAAATTCACTTTATGTGTGAAAGCTAAACAAACTTCAGTGATTCATGACTAATTTTCATTCTTGCTACATTAAACATGCACTTTCATAAAGTTGTCCTTCTATAATTAACATGCATTAGAGTAAGGTTCATTGAAGCATTTTCAAACATGCAATACATTTAAACCAATGATTAATGAAACATTTCCAAACCAGAATGGTATGTCAGAGTCCTGTTTGATTTACCAGGGTGTCCTGAAAAAGGAAATAATCTGAAAATTGAAATTTTTTATTAAAAGGAAGTCATTTCGTTCATTAACTCTCTAACTGTCCACATTGCATGGACAGGTTGTGTGCCCCCAGTGGCACAGCACAGCAACTGCACCTGTCAACTTACTGATGTCCCCCTGCTATACTGTGAATTTCTACTGATCTGTATTGATCTGACAGTTCAGAAGGTGGCAGACACGCGCCAGAGGAATCATGGCTGACATTGAATACAGCAAAGAAGAAGAAATCCTCATTATTATTCTTCCTTTTTCCACTTTGAGCTCACAATACCAATGTGGTCGCCACCATGATTGGTCATGGCGGAGGCAATTCTGACTGAAACTGCATCATACAGGACAAATAGCCACGTAATACAAACAAAATTAACGTGGGATAATCATAAGAGTTTGTAGATGTGATAGAGGGTATAAATGACTGACCAAACATGAAACAACGACCACAATGAGTGAAAAACTGAGCTCACAACACCAAGATGGTGGAGCCCATGTCGTCATGGATTCTCACAGGAAAAATGCATCAAACATGAAAAATAGCCTCGTAATACAAATGAAATTCATGTGGGATAATCAAAAGAGTTTGTAGATGTGGTAGACAGTGTAATTGACGGAGCAAATGCAAAACAATGACCACGATGGATGAAAACGGACCGGTCACGTGAGCAAGCGAGCCCCCCCCCCCCCCCCCGCAAGAGGTAAGAGATGAATATATTTTTTTTTACATTTTATTTATTTTCTGGTTCATATACTTTGAAGATTAGATAAAAGCATACCCCTGTAGACAAAATGGTGTCACAAAAACAAAAACAAAAAACGAACCATTCTTTGTATAAATGTGTCCAAAGTCCACTTTTGACTGAATTATGTAATTTATATAGCTGCCGTGACATTATGCAAATTAGATGCGTAAATTTATTCCTATTTGAAACTTTGGTGTTATGTATGGCTCTTGCGAGCCATAAATAAGAGCCAAGGGCTGACCGGTGAGTTTGTGTTGTTTATTAATGATAACAGAAAGGAACAAAGGAAAGAGCCTCGTGGGGCAAAACACAAACAACAATACAAAGGTACACTTACAAATGATGATGATGATGATGATGAGAGGGGGACTGGAGCTGGACGTAGGGGTTCCAGCCTTACCCACACCGGAGAAGAGCGTGGATAATATGCGCGAGGTCACAGCCCTGAATAATCAGGACTGCTCCCTTTTATAGTAGTTGACAGCACCTCAGCTGATGAAAGGTAATTGGCCTCCAGCCATCCCATAGAACTTGACAGCTGGAGGCCCGCTGAGACGCTGTCAAAGTAAGAGCCGGGCTGAGGAGGAATATGGTGTGAGCGTGGATGGCATCAGGGCACAGACCAATGTGACAGAACCCCCCCCCCCCCCCTCAAGGCCGGGCTCCAAACGGCTAGTAACACCCAAGCCCCCCACCACCACCACCAAGGGAGGGCGGATGGGGCGTAGACCAGGAGGGCGTGAATTGGGAAAAGGAGAGAAAAAAACCCAATGTTAGCAGGGAACAAATGAAGCAATTACAGAGTATGGGGGGAAAAAAGGCACAATACTCCATAAAATGCTAATAATATGCAGCCAGAGAGAAAGAAAAACACAACATTGGCAGGGGACAAATGAAGCAATTTACAGAGTACGGGGGAAAAAAACACACAATACTCCATAACAGGCTAACAATATGCGGACAGAGGGGAAAAAAACCACTACATAGGCAGGGGACAAACAAGGCAATTACAGAGTATGGGAGAAGGAAAAAAAAAAGAAAACCACAATACTCCATAACATGCCATAACATGTTGACAAGGCGCAAAGAAAAACAACCCTAGGAGACCTAAAAGGAGAGCTGAGGCTCCTAAGGCGAAATCTACAGATACAGGACAACCCTCAACAGGAGGGGGAGAAAAAAAAGCACGCTAACCGTGATATGACTATAAGAAGTTATATACCTGCACACTCACAAAACCACAAAGGACTAGGCACAGGAATAACGGCAGAAATAATTCAGTTCGGGGGGTCTCCCCGCACCCAGCGTCCAAACCGCCAACAGGGGTGACGGGAAATGTTCAGGCGGCCTACCCGAATCCCAGGCCAGGAAAAACAGTACTTCGGGCAGCCGGACCAGACCGCCGAACAGAGAGTCCAATGAGTCGAGTGGCCGAACCAAAGAGCCGAATGGGTACGGTAGTCCCTCTGGCGGCCGACCCGCATCGCTCAGCCACCAAGCCCGTAGGGGAGAGAAAGGCAATGGTTTCCCTGTGGAGAGAAATAGTGAGGGCGAGCCGGGCCGACAGTGAGAGGTCCATATGGGCCCTGGTGGAGAAAGCTTGGGGGGATAATGAGGGTGACGATGATGACAACGGTGAAGAGGGGGATGAAGATGATGATAAGCCGGTCCAGTGTCCGATGGCAGGGGATCTGCAGCTCCCTCACCGAACCTGGATGCCACTGGTGCTGCACCCTCGTCGGATCCCGATTGGGTCACGGCTGCTCCCGCGACGGACCCCAATTGGGTCTCAGTAGTACCCGCATCGGACCTCGATTGGGTCGGCGCCGCACCAGAACCGACCTCCAACCCCGAACCTGGAACCTCTGGCACAGCGGGTGAAAGCGGCTCCTCGCCGGCGACCCTGGGAGAAGGCTTAGGAGAGAGATAAGAACCGGGATCAGGATCACCGGGAGCACCAGAACCCGGCGAGATAAGCTCGGACGCAGCGGGCGGCTGCACCTAGCTTGTCTCCCCAAGAGACAGGCTAAAATGCTCTAAGATATAAAGGAGAAAGACAAAACAGAGCACTTGCTTGATCTCGGGTTCTGACGCCGTCCAGGACTGCGAAGATCCGGGTTCAGACGGCAGGAGGTCATCATCAGGCTCCCACTCAGCTGCGTCGGGCACCGCAGCTGGCATGATGGTGTGTGCAGCTTGAGAGTCCTCCGGCACCGATGCCCACGCCGATGGCCCACATGACGTGGTGGCAGGAGAACCTCGACCCGCTGGACCGGACCGCTCCTCCGTGGAGACCCAGGGACGCTTCCTCATCGGCGCAGGTTCCATGCTGCAGTCCGATCTCCTTCTCCGCCCACAGCATAGCTGCAGAACCGGATCCAGGCTCTCCAGAACCGCAGGCCCCTCCTTATCCAGCGACATTGGCCTGGCGTCGAGGACCGCTCAGTGGAGGGAGACACAGATGATGCAGAATTAATAATTAAAGCCACAGCAGGTGGTGGGAGCTCGGGGAGCTGCGAACCCCCGAACTCCACCTCCAGGAGTCTGACAGAGCAAATCACAATAATGAGAGTGTGAATGAACTTGGACTTGCCTGTCTCCTGGAGGCTGAGTGGTGCCTGCTGTGGCAGACGTTGCTCCTCCCTTTTCCCGCCGGACGGTGACAGAGGGCCCCCTGGGAGGATGACGGGGAGCTGCTCGAGATGGTTCCGGGACAGAGCTCGCCGGGCCAGGACTCTGAGCACACACAGCGGCCGGAGAATGCGTCGAGGAGGAGGGGGCGACAGCCGAGACAAGCCGGGCACGGGACGCTGACGTAACAGCAGGAGAAGATGGCTCGGGAGATGAGGCTGCGGGGTTTCCCCTCTGACGAGGCGCAGGAGTGACAGCTGTGTGGGGAATTGAGCCCTTGCGGCGACCCGGAACTGGATCCGGACGGGATTCATGCTGAGGTTGACAGCCGGTGTGACGACGGTTTCTTGCAGGGGGTGAGGCGAAGGTGAGATCTGGGAATCGCCGTTCCTGTGCAGAGACAGAGGCGAGCAAGTCGGCAAACTCAGGGAACTCACGCAACTCTGGATTCCTCTCCACCAGTCTAACTGCCGCCGTCACATGCTTAATGATGACAGATGGATGAACTGCGGCCCGAGCAGCAGCCACTCGGTCTCGGATCTTGATAGCTGTCAGCTGTAGCTCCTCCGGCGGATTCCCGAGTGACGTCACGCCCGATGGGGAAAGACCTCTGGATGGTGCGAACTCCTGGGCTGGAACGGAGGCAGGAGTGGGATCCCGAAGCAAGGGGTGACGACTCCTCCTCTTCGGCTTCCTGCCGGGATTTCCCTCCAGCCCACGGAGTATCTCACGTTGTGAGGCGATGTCATTTCTCCTCACGCAGACTTCAGGGTGGTCGGCGTAGCGAGGAAGATTGTCCAGGGTAGGGCCTCAGTGTAGTCTAGGTACCAGCGTATGTAGTTGGGATTGTCGTAGAAGGTGGTGGTGAGGAGCGTCCCATCGACATACTCCAGGGCAGTCGCTAGCTCATTACCCAGGCGCCGAACGCGGCTCCTGGGAGACGGCATGCTCCCAGAGTTGACACCCAGACAGGGAAGAACAAAGTCCAATTAAGCAAACTCACGGCAGCCGGCAACTCACTGGCTGTGACCTACTGTTATGTATGGCTCTTGCGAGCCATAAATAAGAGCCAAGGGCTGACCGGTGAGTTTGCGTTGTTTATTAATGATAACAGAAAGGAACAAAGGAAAGAGCCTCGTGGGGCAAAACACAAACAACAATACAAAGGTACACTTACAAATGATGATGATGATGATGAGAGGGGGACTGGAGCCAGGCGTAGTGGTTCCAGCCTTACCCACACCGGAGAAGAGCGTGGATAATATGCGCAAGGTCACAGCCCTGAATAATCAGGACTGCTCCCTTTTATAGTAGTTGACAGCGCCTCAGCTGATGAGAGGTAATTGGCCTCCAGCTGTCCCATAGAACTTGACAGCTGGAGGCCCACTGAGACGCTGTCAAAGTAAGAGCCGGGCTGAGGAGGAATATGGTGTGAGTGTGGATGGCATTGGCGCACAGACCATTGTGACATTTGGATCATATTCACATCTTTCTAATTGACAGTAAGACATTATCTCTTGCAACTTTCAAGTTATAGCCTTGGAAATCTGAACTATTTTATTGACAAACATTTTTTACCACTCTTGACCACTAGGGGCCTTGACCACGCTGTAACCATTCCAGTCGCCATATGGCGACTGGGACAGCTAAAGAGTTGACCACATTTCAGCTTGCAGAGGCAACAGCGAACGTATTCTGGAGTTGTCTACCAGGGGGTAATGTTGAACTGTGGATAATTCCTAGAGACCGAGAATGTGGTCCAACATATCTGGAAGGTTTCAAACAGTTCTTGAAGCATAAAACTGTCTTGTTGGGGAGGAAGTTCCAGGATTTATGACTGCAGACTAATCTGTTCCTGGCACGAAATGGGATCCTTATCATCTCTTTTAGCATGGAATGTGTTTTCAAACTGTGGCTCTTAGATGAAGGAAACAATTCTTGACCAGACTTTTGGGTGAAACAATTTCTTTAAGGTGAAGAGTGATTTTATAGATTGGAGCCAAAGGGGTTTATGACAATCTTTATTTTCTTTTATAAACACCTAGAAGGGAATTTATCACCAAAACTTTCAGTTAACATGAAAAAAAAATGTTAATACTGACCCATCCAACTTCTGAACAGAGATGTAGTAATCCTCAGAATCCCTTGGTTTAAAATCAATACATGATTTCAACCTGAACTGATCAAAGGCTCTCAGTGTGACTCCTTTAGCGTTCATCTCTGCAATTTAAAACCAAGCCATGCAGTTGAGATAAACAAAATATGTGCAACAGTTTATTACAGGTTTTTTTCTTGTTAGTCCACATTACATCAAAGCACTGCAACTTCATGGTGGTGGAGGAGTGATAAGGATTTTTATTTGAAAAACTTTAACATGGACTTGGCCTTAGTGGATTGGAATTTAATTTTATACAAGCCAGGACCACCACTTGCCTAATCACAACAAAAAGTAATGTCAAAGCATTAGATTCACTTGTCTACTTCCTGATTTCCAATAATGCATTTACTTGCTTTTCCAAGCAGTGCAGCTACTTAGATAACAGATTCCAAGGATATGCATCCAACACATATGCATTCTGTGTCATCATGTTAAAAAGTAAAAATTAAGTTACCAAGGCCTTTATCCAAGACATAGGAGACTGGGGATGTCCACAGTATGCTCCTGTCAATAATGGAACTCCTTTGTTTCTTTAGAGGCTACAATAAAATTAAAAAAAAAATGGCAAAACTACACAGACTTAGTCTTTTTTTATATATTTTGTAATGTTTAAGTATTAAACTCACAAGCAGAATATCATCACCATGATGACCTAAGATAAAACATAAAAAACAGAAAATTGTACTTGATTAAAGGTGCACTGACACATGTAAAGTAGGCAAAACAGTCTCTCCATAAGGTCAGTTTAATGATATGACAATATTACCCACCATTGTTTATTTCAGGAATGTCATGGTCTTCACCGATTGCTACAGAAACACAAAGGATACACAGGCATAAAGCCACATCACTAAATGGGCCAAATTTATTTCATGAAATAAAATGAAACATAAGAAATAAAAAGACTTACCCACAATTTTAGGTCCACTCTGTACATTAATTAATAAAGAGAAATTTTTGATCAGCTCAAAATAATCTTTGTAACAAATCTACGTAAATAGCAATAGTTCTTTTTTTTTTTTTTTTTTGCTAGTTATAAGGAAACACTCTTCTGCAGTGTTAATTTTGGTTTTGAAGTTTTAAGGATTGAAATAATAATTAAATCACTCTTACTTGTTTTTTGGAGATTGCTGGTGAAATCAACAAGCTCATAATAAGAAACATGTAGCCCCTCATCCTCGTGGTGTTTCTTAAATGTAAGTCAGCAGACAATGTGACCAAACATAAAAGTAAGAACAGAGAATGAACCCAATGTTCATTCAATTTTATTTTACTTTTTTTTTCAGTTTGTCTCTATTGTGTTTGCCATCCTTACCTTTCTTCAAACTTGGCTGTCTCTACTGAAACTTACATGAGAAGGTGAGTTTTATAGCACAGGTATTACGTAACCAAAGTGTATGCAGGTGCCGGCCTTTGTTTGAATTACTATTGTTTTGCCTATATAGGTTTTCAAAATATTCCATGACGTTCACACAAAAGAAGTTAGATTATTTCATCACTACCTGTCCACATTTTTTTCCACAGATTATTGTTTGCTTCTGTACACTCATTATTATGGTATAGTATTACTGTTGTAGCAACATGAATCCTTAAAATTTATGCTTTTCTAATAATCTTTTTTTGCTGATTGTAAAGACTTAGCCTTGGTATGTTTTCAGCTGTGCTGAATCACTATGATTTGAACTTAAGACAAAACATACATTCTATCATCAAGTTGTGATGATGATGGACCAGTTGAGTTTGATTTGGGGCTGTCTTTTGTCTTAGCCTGTTTTCTATTCATGTAAACTGTAAATGATTTATTACATTTTTGCCATCATCTACATCTTATTTAACTGTTGTATGACTGCTGTAGAAGTGTCGAAGATACACGGGAATTCACGTGAGGTTCAGAGTACGAGCTTTATTTTTTGTGCATCCTCCAGAGGCGTGCCGCTAGCTCTCCCCAGCTGTAACCAGAATACCCGAGATTCCCAGCGGCACACATACATATTCTACTCTGAACAACTGATATCTTAAGGAGTGGCTAAGTGCTGTCAGCCACTTTCTTTCTACATATTCTAAATCCCCCCTCTCAATAAAATATAACAAACAGGGGAGATTGGCAGTTTTGACAGATAAAAGAACAGCCTAAGTGCTCCTATTAGGGTAAGGCACATGAGGGGAAGTTAGGAATGCCAGAATAACAATATATTCAACTATATTACAAATTCATTGACTTAACGTGAATAAGAACGTGCATGAAGAATGAACAGTGACATTTTTTAAGTGAGTCAGTGAGTCAGTGAGTGAGTGGAAGTGTCTAGGTGGTGTAGTCTTTGTAGAGGGTGTTGGGCCTCGATACTCTTCCTGAGCGGGTGATGATCACGCCTTCCTGGGCTGGGGCCGCCTCTGGCTGGGCAGCGACAGGCTGTGGATCCCCTGGTCGGTCTGGAGTGGTGCTAGATGGGAGGCTTGGTGTATGAGGGGTGTAGGTCTCCGGGGTGAGTAGCAGATGACGTCTGTTCCTTGTGTACGTGGCATCCCCGACCTGGACCTGGTAGCTGTTGGGTTGTGCTGCAGCTCCCGTGACCACTGTGAGCCGGTCGTATCCCCTGGCCGTCTGCATCCTGACCGTGTTCCCTGTTTGCAGTGGTGTTAGGCGTTTGGCTGATTTCTCGTAGTGTGCCTTGCGTCGCTGCCTTGCGTGTGTGAGAGCAGCCTGCACCTGTGTCTGCACCCTGGGTAGGTACATTGCTTTGGTCATGGGAATGAGGGTCTTTGTGCGCCGAGACAGCAAGCGCTGAGCTGGCGAGGGCAGTCCATCTCTTGGTGTGTTTCGTATGTTGAGTAGGGCCAGATAGACATCTGTACCATCACGTGCACGTTTCTCCAGCAGGTGTTTGGCTGAACGGACGGCCCTTTCAGCTAACCCATTTGATTGTGGGTAGTGGGGGCTGCTGGTGACGTGGGTAAAGTCCCATGTGTGGGCAAATTCCTGGAATTCCCTGCTAGTGAAATATGCAGCATTGTCAGTCATGAGCTGCTGAGGTGCACCGTGTGTGGCAAAGTGCCGTTTCAGCCTGGTGATGATGGTTGCACTAGTGGTGTTGGGGAGCTGATCCATTTCATACCAGCCAGAGTACGAGTCGACAAGCACCAGGTGTTCTTTTCCCTCCCACTCAAAGATATCAGCTGCTGTGAGGGCCCACGGTAGGTCAGGTACATCATGTAGTTGCAGAGGCTCTCTTGTCTGGTGAGGTCGCAGTGCATTACACGGAGCACATTTGGAGAGCTCATTCTCAATGTCCTGGTTGATTGTGGGCCAGAACATGGTTTCTCTGGCCCTGCGTTTTGTTGCTTCGGGGCCAGGGTGGCCTTGATGCAGCTGTTTGACGTAGTAGTGTCGCAAAGAGTGGGGGATGACAAAGCGCAGACCGCGAAGCAGCAGGCCATTGTCCATCGTGAGCTCATCTCTCATGCTGTAGAATGGTCTGAGATCATGAGGCAGTTTCTTTGACGAGTCAGGCCAGCCTGTGGTGATGACCTCAGCTAGCCGGCGGCATGTAGGGTCTGCCAGTGTTTTACGTCTCAGTTCCTCCAGTCTTCTTGAGGAGAGCACCTCCACCGTCATGACATCGTAGTCCTCAGCACTGTCGGTCTGGTCAGCAGCCAGCAGATGTGCACGTGAGAGGGTGTCTGCAACATACAGTTCTTTGCCTCTTTTGTAGGTAACCTGAAGGTTGTAACGCTGCAGCTTCAGCATCATTCTCTGGAGGCGAGCGGATGCAGAGTGGAGGGGCTTTCGCAGTATGGTGATGAGGGGCTGATGATCGGTCTCCACTGTCACAGGATGGCCATATATGTTGTCATGGAATTTTTGACAGGCGTAGACTAGAGCCAGGAGCTCCTTTTCTATTTGTGCGTAGCGCCCCTCTGTCTCCGTGAGGGCTCTGGAGGCAAACGCCACAGGTTTGTTGTTTTGTAGGCAGACAGCCCCTAGACCATGCTGAGAGGCATCAGCAGACAGCACCACTGGCTGGTGTACATCGAAATACTGGGGGACTGGGGGGCTGGTGAGAAGGTCCTTGAGTTTGTTGAAGGCCGCTGTGTGATGCTCCTGCCAGACCCAGTCCACATTTTGAAGGAGGAGCTGACGCAGGGGTGCTGTGACTTCGCTGTAGCCTGGGATGAACTTTGACAGGTAGTTTGTCATGCCGAGGAGTCTCTGGACCCCGTGCTTGTCCTCTGGGGGAGGCATCAGGCGAACCGCAGCAGTCTTGGCAGGATCCAGTTTGATCCCCTGGTCGGTGTGCAGGTGCCCCACGTATGAGACTGCAGACACCCTGAAGCGGCATTTGTCTGGGTTCAGCTTGAGGTTGACGGCACGCACTCTCTCCATGACCTGACGTAGACGCGCGTCATGCTCCTCTGTAGTGCTGCCCCAGACAAGGATGTCGTCGATGATAATTGCACATGGCTGTCCTTCAAAGAGTTGCTCCATGCACCTCTGGAACACCTCACTCCCCGTCGATATCCCATAGGGCATTCGGAGGAAAGCATACCGGCTCACTGGTGTCATGAATGTGGTCAGTTTGGAGGACTCGCTGCTGAGTGGCACCTGCCAGAATCCACATTTTGCGTCTAGGACGCTGAACACTTTGGCACCCGGCATGTCAGCTATCACTTGTTCGACTGTTTTCATGGGATGGTGGGGCCTGAGAAGTGCTTTGTTGAGATGAACTGGATCGATACACAGCCGGATGCTGCCATCCTTCTTGCAGGCAGCCACCATTGCAGATACCCATTCTGTGGGTTCGTGGACTGGTTTGATGATTTCCAGCTTGGTCATTCTGTTGAGCTCCTGAATGATCTTGTCCTTCATTGCTAGTGGTACCCGCCTGGGAGCACAGATCGTGGGGTGTACTGTGTCGTCCAGATGCATGTGGTACACCACCGGAAGCTTGCCTACAGTGCTGTTGTCAAACAAGTCTCTGTATTCTGTCAGTTCTGGCGCCCCCTGTTGGAGTGTATGCACATTTGGTCCCAGTTTCACAAAGCCCAGTTTTACACTATTAATGAGACCGAGAAGAGGTTTCACATCACTGTCAACAACATGAAAGTGTAATGTCCCGCATGTGAGATGCACAGTAGCCATGCCAATTGTTCTTATTACCTGTCCTCCGTAGGCCACGAGGTTGGTTATATGGCTGTGGTCGATGCCCGCATTGGGGTCGGTGTGGTCAAGAGCGGCTTTGGAGATCACATTGCACCGAGCCCCAGTGTCAATCTTTACTTTCAGTTGTTTTCCGGTGGTGGAGGACGACAGCATGGTGAATATCTTGCCCTTTTCTGTAGCCGTTTCCACGCTTTCACAGTAGAAGAGTTCGGCTGGGTCATGTGCGGTCTCTGTGTCCAGTTCACTTATTTTGTGCGCGTATCCTCCTCTGCGTGGGTTGTGGGGTGGTCTGCTCGGCTGCTGCCCACGCTGTGCGCTGGGTTTACACTCCCCGCTCGATCTGCAGCATTTGGAGAAGTGGTTCCATTTTCCACACGAGTTTTTGTTTTTTTTTGTTTTTTTTTTGTTTTTTTGTTACTTATTTGTACCCGTAGGTAGACTTGGTTTGCAGTCTGGTGACAAGCCACCGGCTGCTGGTCGCTGCGTGCGCGAGCGCCCTCAACCTACATGTTTTTGGTGTGCGGGAGGAAACCGGAGAAATCCCGGAGTAAACCCGCGCAACACGGGGAGAACATGCAAACTCCACACAGCTCACTGTTGGTCGGGGGCTGGGATCGAACCCACGATCTCATGATCCCCGCGATCCCCCGGCCGAGGGTAAAACTGTGCTGCCACAGTGCTAAACCACTGCGCCACCGTGCAGCCAGAGTTGCAGCGTTTATTGAAAGCTGGGCAGCTGCTGCGACTGGGTGGGTGTTGCCCACTGCAGTTTGAGCACAGGTTGAACTGCACTTCACACAGGTCTCCTTCCTTTTTCATTTCTTTGTCATCTTTTTCCTTCTTTAGTTCCATGTTGCCCTTTTCAGATTGCTCGTGTAGCACACACATCTCAATGGCTACATCTAGCGTCAATTTCTTTTCTTTCAGTAGCTGGGTGCAGAGGGTGTCATCGCGGACGCCACACACCAACCTGTCTCTAATCAGTTCATCATGTAACGGGCCGAACTCACATTTCTTGGCCAGAGACCTTAACGTGGCTGCATATGACTGGATAGACTGGTGTGGTTTCTGGCCTGTAGTATTGAACGCATGTCTGTCCATAATGACGTTTTTTATAGGAAGGCAGATTTCATCAAATTGCTTTACCAGTGTGTCAGGATCCTCCGGATCTTCGCCTTGTTCGAAGGTGAATGTGTCGTACTTGTCCAGCGCATCGGGACCGGCGAGGTTGAGGAGCGTGTACGCTTTCACCTGTTTGCTAGCCGACGTTAGCCCCGCGATACTGTAAACGCACCATTCGCGCTTGAACCTGACCCAGTTGTCTGCGATGTTTTCGTCAAAGACGAGTGGATCAATCCGTCGGAGGTTCTGCGACATGCTGGGCAGAGGCTGAGTTCTGACACCATGTAGAAGTGTCAAAGATACACGGGAATTCACGTGAGGTTCAGAGTACGAGCTTTATTTTTTGTGCATCCTCCAGAGGCATGCCGCTAGCTCTCCCCAGCTGTAACCAGAATACCCGAGATTCCCAGCGGCACACATACATATTCTACACTGAACAACTGATATCTTAAGGAGTGGCTAAGTGCTGTCAGCCACTTTCTTTCTACATATTCTACAACTGCTATATTAGATTTCTAGAAATAGGACTTGGGGGAACATAGACATACTGTAGGCATTAGCTACTGAATGACTTAGTCTAAGGTTTGCTTGTTTTTGTATGCAATCCCTTAAAAACTCAAGCATTTTTGCTAAGGATCTTGCAAGATGATTAGAATTGCAACCTATCCATGCATCCTCTACTGCTTTTCAGGGTCCTAGCCATGGGGGCAGTGGTCTAAGCCAAGAAGACTGTCACCAGCCACCTCCTCCAGATCTTCAGGGAGGAAAAGGCATTCCCAGCTGGGAGACACAGTCTCAGTGTGTTCTGGCTCTTCCACGGGGTCTCCACCCAGGGAAGACAGAGGATGCACTGCCACTCAGTTAAAATGACATCTGAGATAAATGCTTGGTGGCTACAGTAAACCATACACACGTTCTTATCATGCCCCAAATTAATCAATTCTTTTTATTTTACATCTGAAGCCTCAACTGTTTTTTTAAAAACCTTGTCCATATTTCTATATTTGGTGTCGAGGCTTGGCCCTTGTCCATATTTCTATATTTGGTGTCGAGGCTTGGCATTAACTTTTTTGCTCACCAGCCACTGTGGCTAGTGCCACAGCCTTTTCACGAGCCACAATTTTTTGGTTTGAAAATTATGTTTGATATGATTAAATTTGACTATGGCATGCTAAAACTGAACTAAATTTACAACCTTTTTAAATATAAATGGCCCTTATATATACATAAAAAATAGCAAGAGAAACACTGTTTATTTATGAACAGCAGTAAATACTCTAAAACAATAGAGAAAAATATTTGCAATGTGAGAGTGAAGTACAGGTAGATTTGGGGTCTGTCCCAATTCTCATTTGTACCCCTACTCCTACCCATATAAATTGGGACACCCCTTCATAGCTGCACTATGTCATTAGGAGGTAGTTGCTGATGGATTTAACCTAACCTGTTTTCACCAGAAAAAAGAAGAGAAAGAAAAAGTAAACTGATTAGAAAAACGTCTCATCTTAAGGAGAAAAATGTCTCAAACTTACATGAATTGGTAAATGGCGTCCACTTATATAGCACTTTTTTTCATCTCAGGATGACCAAAGCGCTTTACAGATTCTGCTATCCGCTCATTCACACACACATTCACACACTGTGAGCTGCCATACACCGGCACTGGCCTGACCCACCAGGAGCAACTGGGGGTTCAGTGTCTTGTTCAAGGACGCTTCGACACGCAGACTGCAGGCAGAGGGGGAATCAAACCCCTGACCCTCCAATTAGTTGTCAGCTACACTACACCTGTTCCACAGATGCAGGTGTAGTATAGTGAACTACTCAGTAGAAAAGGTCAGAAATTTACTAGAAAGAAAGCTGTAAATTCATAGAGAAAAATTTGTACTCCCTGGGGGCTGTTTTTTTCCCACAGGCCATATATCGGACACCCCTGGACCAACCCATTAAAAATACATATTTAGAGGGTAAAGGACAACTTCTTACTCTAAAAAATAATCATGTTAAACCACAGAGGTAGGAGTTGATGTGGGGGGAGCACAAGGATTAGCTACTCACCACTGGGACAACAGGGATCAGGGGCAGTTCTCCTGGTAATCTGATTGCTGAGAGCGGGGATAGGTGTGTACTGCCGGCTGCTGTCTGTTCATCTCCATTTCTTCAGACTGGCTGCAAAATGAGCTTGCCGTGGACAGAGTATGGCTACAACTACTCGGTACAGGAAAAGCCACCACCCACCACAGCATTTCTTCCCACCGGGCTGAACAGGGGCAGGACAGGAGACCGACCCATAGAGTAGGCAGTCCGTGGCTTCTCCAGACTCTGTCCACGGTGACAGTGGACCAATGATCACACAATGTGAGCACATAGTGCTTATGGGAGCTGTAGTTTTGTAGTCTCACATTGCAATAGGTTTATTATTGAGTTTTGACAACTCAGAGTTGGGACCAGGAAGCAGAGTCGCAGTCTTACATGCCTCTCTGCAGCTCCTCTTCATCCACCACCCCTCAACTTAGCCCCTGTCTTCCCCATCAGAGAATCATTGTCTGCTCCCTCCAAAGTAAATAATAATATAATGTATAAGCATCCCAAAGTGATTAAACAAAAAGCTGGTAAAACTCAAATTAAACATGAAGCCTCTAAATTGAATGATTTGGCCTCTGTTCCTCCTCTTAATTTAAAAATGAAATTTGGTTTGTTAAATATTAGGTCTCTAACTCCCAAGGGCGAGTTAGAGACCTAATACTTCTAACTATATCTAACTTCCTTTGAGGGCCTGGTCCTCAGTATTGGGCATTTAAGAAATTTTAGGCTAAATCCAGTTTTATTTGCCATAGTTGATCATCCTCCATCAACCTACTCATAGTTTTTATCCGAATTTGCCAAATTCTTAGCTGATTTAGTGCTGAAATCAGATAGAATAATTATAGTAGGGGACTTTAACCACTTGCGCTCCGTTGTTCCGCGGGCGGGCAAGTCTCTGCGTCCTAGGACGCACGAGGGCGCACTCTGACGCATAGTCCAGATTGTGGTGATGTAGGTGGTGATGGTGATGTAGTGGCGTCCAAGCGCCACTAAAAAAAAAACTGCAGACACAGCTGCGAACAGATTAATTCATCTGATTGACCTCTCATTCGACTAATAAGAGCCTTGAATTGGGTTTCTGAAACCTTGAAGAGACAATGAATGAAAACCTAGGAAAGAGGACCCGCCTACTGTGAATGCAGGAGCCAATTGAAGCACAGAAATTCAGGCTGGTGAAGAGAGATTTACTGCTGCAGCAGATGAAAACAAAGGACACTGGACGAATCTGCTACAGACCCCGCAGCATGGAGAACACCCACAAGTGGGACCTGCACTCATTCCAGCAGAATAGACGTTTAGGATTCTCTTCCATCATCATAGACCGACGGAGGCCAACGACAAAGGTCGTAAATCATTCACCAAAACCGCAATATTGGAATTATGTTTTGATCGGGATCCACGAGCGGAGCAGCGGCACGTTCGTCTGACAATGGGGAAGAGAAGTTCGCCAAGACTCTGCTGCTGTGAAGAGGTAAGGTGTTATAAGCTAAATTATTATTTCTCCCTGAAAACTGTAATCCAAAAATGACTTTTGACCGATCGGTAAATTACAACTGTACTGCGCACGAAGTACGAAGTGCGTGCGCCGCGATAAACGGTTCATTTGCAGTGTTCGGACCGTGAACGCCCCCCCCCCCCACTGCAGAAGAGGAGCGGGGGGAAGCATATGAGTCTATTCCTTCATGTAGCGATGGCCGTCTTCTGTAGCGAGGGGGGGGGACAACCCCCCACACACAAACACAGTAGCGAGGGGGGGGGAGCCGCTGTGAAAACATGCAAGGAGTGTAATCCATCATGTAGCGAGGGCCGAACTCCGTCTTTTGTAGCGGGGGGGGACAACCCCCCCCCCTCCCACACACACACAGACACAGCCCCGAGTGTGACCTTTCATTAGAGCCCAAAATGAAGATTCTACATTGAATTATTCAAAAGTTACAGATGTTTTTCCAAACTGTGCCATTTGGCACAATTTGGCACAGTTCCAAAATGCCTGGGAACAGCCTGAGAACAAAGCTGTGTAAAATATTCATTTTTTGTGGTATTGTTACCAAATTTGGATCTCAGCTTGATAACACTTGGTTCTACATTTCTGTTTCATTTTCCAGCCGGATTGGACAGCTGTGTGTTATTTGCAAGCATTTGTATCCAAAAAAACACTGTGTCCAAATTTATTTTCTTCAAGTTCAGTATGTTTAGATGACTGTAACTCAGTGGCCGGAGCACGAAGAGAGATTATGTTTTTTTTTGCCAAAAAATTCAAAGTGTTTTCTTTTAAATGAGACCAACCCCATGAAGATGCTGCAAAGGGTTGAATAACAGCTTTCGATTTACTTTGGGCACGTTATTTTTTGGCATTTTTAGGAAAATTGCCCGGAGTGCAAGGGGTTAATATACATGTAGATGTAGATAGTGATTGCCTTAATTTGGCATTTAATTCAATATTAGACTCAATGGGGTTTTCTCAGAAAGTAGGAAATTCTACCCATTTTCTCCACCATACGTTAGACCTTGTTCTGACATATGACAGAAATAGAAAATCTGGTAGTGTTTCCTCATAACCCTGTACTGTCAGACCATTGTCTGTTAACCTTTGATTTTACTATTTCTGACTATTTGGCTCCTAAGGAAAAATATTACTACAGTGTATGCCTCTCAGATGATGCTGTTACCAAATTTATGCAGATTGTTTCCTCTATGCCATGTATCAACACAACGAAAATTAGCAATAGACAGCTTGCTCCTTCTGTAATTGATAGCATGGTAGATAGTGTTACAGCTTCTCTGCATCAGACTCTAAACATGGTAGCCCCTTTAAAAAAGAAAAAGTCTAATCAGAGATTTCTAACTCCTAGGTTCAACACAGAAACTCATATCTTAAAACAGAAGACTCGTCAATTAAAAAGAAAATGGTGCTCCATTAATTTAGATGAAATCTATTTAGCTTGGAGAAATCATCTTTTATTTTATAAAAAAAATCTCTTAGAAAAGCTAGATCGAGTTATTTTTCTGCATTAATAGAAGAGAACAAGAATAATCCCAGGTTTCTTTTCAACACTGTAGCCAGGCTGACAAAGAGTCAGGACTCTGTCAATCCTAGCATTCCCTTAGAGCTTACTAGTCAGGACTTTATGAACTTTTTCAATAATAAAATTTCATCTATCAGAGATAAAATCAGTCAGATTCTTCCCACCGTTAAATACAGTAACTACTACAACTCCTTCAATTGATATCTGTTTGGATCAGTTTATTACAATTGACCTTTTAGAGTTAGACAAAATAGCTTCCTCATCCAAGCCTTCAAATTGTCTTTTAGACCCTATTCCTACCAGGTTATTTAAAAAAGTCTTCCCATTTATTGGTAATTTTATTCTTCAAATAATCAATTCTTCATTAACTTTAGGCCATGTACTGCAGTCTTTTAAAACTGCTGTAATTAAACCCTTACTCAGAAAGCCAACACTGGATCCAGGAGTTTTCGCTAACTATAGACAAATCTTTAATCTCCCTTTCATTTCAAAAATCTTAGAAAGAGTTGTTGCTACACAATTATCTGACCACTTGCAGGGTAATGGTTTATTTGAGGAGTTTCAATCTGGGTTTAGAATCCATCATAGTACTGAAACAGCCTTAGTGAAGGTCACTAATGACCTCCTGATCGCATCTGATAATGGACTTGTTTCTGTACTTGTCCTTTTAGACCTTAGTCCAGCTTTTGATACCATTGATCATAATACTCTACTTGAGAGATTAGAACATTATGTTGGACTTAATGGAACTTCGTTGCAGTGGTTTAGATCTTATTTATCTGATAGGTTCCAATTTGTTCATGTCAATAATGAGTTTTCCTTCAACTCAAAGCTCAGTCATGGAGTTCCACAGGGATTTGTGCTAGGCCCCACTCTTTTTAGTTTATATATGCTTCTGTTAGGCAACATTATTAGAAAGCACTGTATACATTTTCATTGTTATGCAGATGACACACAATTATACCTGTTAATGAAGCCAGATGATAGTAATCAATTAACAAAGTTAGATGCCTATCTTAAGGAAATCAAAGCTTGGATGACTTGTAATTTCCTGCTATTAAATTCAGTTAAGACTGAAGTTATTCTTGTTGGTCCAAAAAAACTTAGAAATACCTTTCCAAATCAGACTTTTAGTTTGGATGCAGCTACTCTTTCTCTTAATAGCTCTGTGAGGAACCTTGGAGTTATTTTTGATCAAGATCTGTTTTTCAATTCACATATTAAATTTGTTTTTAGACTGCCTTCTATCATTTGCGTAATATTGCCAAGATTAGGAGCACCTTGTCTCAGAGTGATGCTGAGAAACTGATCCACGCTTTTGTTAGCTCTAGATTAGATTATTGTAACTCTCTATTTTCAGGTTGCCCTAAAACATCTCTAAAACGTCTTCAGTTGATCCAAAATGCTGCAGCAAGAGTTTTAACAGGTACTAGAAAGAGAGATCATATCTCTCCGGTTCTGGCTTCCCTTCATTGGCTTCCCATAGAGTTTAGAATTAAGTTTAAAATCCTTCTTCTCACTTTCAAAGCTCTAAACAATCAGGCCCCTTTTTATTTGAAAGATCTGATATTACACTTTTATCCTAACAGAGCACTATGCTCCCAAAATGCTGGATTACTTGTAATACCTAGAATCTCCAAATGTACAATAGGGGGCAGAGCTTTCAGTTATAAAGCTCCTCTCTTGTGGAACCAGCTGCCAATCTGGATTCTGGAGTCAGACTCGATCTCTGTTTTTAAGAACAGGGTTCAAACCTTCCTTTTTGATATAGCCAACAATTAGGGAGGAATCATATGTTTCTGAACCCTCCCTTAGTTATGCTGCTAATAGGTTTAGACAGCCGGGGGGCCTCCAATAATTGCAATGGGCTTCACTCCTTTCTTCACTCTCAATGATTTTTTTTTTTTTTTTTTTTTTGCTGGTCATTAATATCTGTTTGTTCTCTCCCATAGATTGAGTCCCCATCATGCTGTTTGCTCTCTACATGTCTGTTCTTTTCATCTTCTCTATCCCCTCACCCCCCAGCCAGTCACAGCAGATGACTGCCCCTCCCTGAGCCTGGTTCTGCTGGAGGTTTCTTCCTGTTAAAAGGGAGTTTTTCCTCTCTACCATCACCAAGTGCTTGCTCACAAGGGATCGCCTGATTGCTGGGGTATTTCTGCAATTGTAGGGGTTTCCACTACAGTTGAAAGTGCTATGAGATGACTGTTGTTGAGAAATGGCGCTATATAAATAAAGTTGAATTGAATTGAATTGAATATTATTTAAGATGCCGTTTGAGAAAACTACAACCTGCCAAAGTGGCTAAGTGGGAGTGGCTGTCTTCCCGGCGACTGCTGAAATCCACCGGCCATTGGCCCGTTGGCCGGTGTTAATTTCAAGCCCTGTTTGGTGTTATGGAAGGGAGTGATACACTCCTGATCAATATCTTAGGACTGGGGGAAAAATTGCAAGTATTGGTATTTCGCGCTGGTGGATCATAACCACGTTGTAAGTAGAGCTTCAAAATGCAAACAGGAAAAAAGGAAGCAAGATACAAAAAATAGAGAGGAGGCAATTTATTTAAAACTGCAATTTAACTCAAACAGGCTACTCATCAGCTGATCAATAAGACCGTAGCCCCCCCCCCCCCAAAAAAAAAAAATAAATCTAAAACAGAACTAAAAGCATCAAAAAAAGGGTAATGAGGAAAGGAAAGGAAAAGGGTAGTGAGTAGCCCTACCATTCCTGTCATCCATCCATCCATCCATCTTCTACCGCTTTTCCGGAGGTCCGGGTCGCGGAGGCAGCAGTTCAAGCAGAGAAGCCCAGACTTCCCTCTCCCCAGCCACCTGCTCCAGCTCTTCAGAGGGGATACCAAGGCGTTCCCAGACTAGCTGGGAGACATAGTCTCTCCACCGAGTCCTAGGTCTGCCCCGGGGTCTCCTCCCAGTGGGACGTGCCTGAAACACCTCAAGTGGGAGGCGTCTAGGAGGCATCCTAATCAGATGCCCATACCACCTCAACTGACTCCATTCCTGTCAATCACTTCAAAAATTTGATGTGAATGTTTCCAGGAGGTTGTTGGAATATTGCTTCACGTGGTGAAGATGGCTTCATGAAGGGCATCCCTGGTCTGGAACTGATGACTGTTTTTGTAAACTTCCCTTGCCATCCATCCCCAAATGTTATCAACAGGATTTAGATCAGAGAAGCATGCAGGATGGTCCAAAACAGTGATGTTCGAAGTCTTTAGTCAGGTGGATGCTTTGAACTGCAGCATTGTCCTACTAAAAGACCCAGTCATTACTGCACAGATGAGTGCCCTCAGTCAAGAGGGATGCTTGCCGTAATATTTCCACATAGCCAGTTGTCATTTGATGCCCCTGCACAACCTGCAGCACCATTGTTCCACTGAAGGAAAAAGCAACCCAGATCATGATGGAGCCTCTTCCACTGTACCATGTAGAAAACATCTCCATGTCATGGGTGGCCCTCGCGGGCCATTAATGAGACGCTATAGGCCAGCCGGTGAGTTTGCATATTTATTAACAAAGGTAAAAGATGACGAAATAAACCACCATGTGGGGTGAAAACACGAACATAGATTACCGCACAGACACAGCAATAAATAAACTCAGGCTAAGGAATAAACTTACAGAGACTCGGAGAATCACAGGGTGACTGGAGCCGGGGTTAAGGACTCGAGCCGAACGTTGTACGAAGGCAACGTTATGCGAGGTCGCAGCCTGGAGCAACCCCAGCTGCTTCCTTAAATAAGGCTAAAGGACAAATCAGGAAGGGAGAATGTAATCAGTGAGATGTGATTCAGCTGTCATGGCACAGCTGGCTCTGACAGCTAGAAGTCCCGCCGTGATGCTGTCACAATAAAAGCCCAGGAAGGCCATATGACAATACTGAACAGGGAAAATACCAGACAGCCCAAGTGCGGACAGAATCAGCGCTCAGACCGTGACAGTACCCCCCTTTCACAAGGTGCATTCCAGGCACAAATGTAACATCCAAGCCCCCCCCCCCCCAAACCAGAAGGCTACCAGGGATGACCCAGGGAGGGTGGAGGGGGAACCAGGCCAGGAGGGCGAGAACCAAAAAAAAATACTATACCAAGAGGGGGGAAAAAAACCCCACAAGGAACGGGCAACAAAGATAACTAATAAAATGGTGAGACACAAAGGAAACCAAAATCCAAGTACATAAAGCACACTGCACCCAAAAAAATACCAGGAAGAAAAAAACCCAAAACAGACCGCTACAAGCAGCGCAGCACACTATGAATACAGTCTAATCAAGAAACAGGCAAGGGAAACGAAAACAAAAAAAACCAAAAGAGCATCTCTCAAACCACAGAGGAAACAAGAAAAACTGAAATACAGGCACATACAAAATACAGCGCACCCAATAATACCAAGAAAAAAAAATAACATGCTGCAGAGCGGCAATATACAAACAGTTCAATATAGTTCATAGACAAAAAATCAAAAGAGCATCCCTAAACAACAGAGGGGGAAAAAACACTTACAGGGATGTCAGCAGGCAGAGCACAGAGAAACAAAAAACAAACGGATCAGGAGGTCTACCTGCTTCCAGATCGCTGACAGGGGAAAAAGATTCTGTTCGGGCGGTCTACCACAGTCCCAGGCCCAGAAAAACAGTACCTCTGGCGGCCAGACCAGGTCACCAAACAAAGAATGCAGTCCGTCGGGTGGCCGTCCCAGAACGCCGAACCGGTGAAGCAGTCTCCCGGGCGGCCGACCCGCATCATTAGGCCACAAGGACCAAAGGGGAGAAATCAGAGGCGGCCTTCCTACCTAGAGGGATAGCGAGGAGAAGCCGAGCTGAATACAGGGAATCCCAGAGGCACCCGGTGGAGGAAAAAAGGGATCGGGGAAAGGATGAGGGGCCAGTCAAGCGTCGAATCTGCAGCTCCTTCTCTGAATTTCACACAAACCGGAGCTGCGCCCTTGCTGGACCCCGATCAGGACAGTGCTGCACCCACGTCGGACCCCGACTGGGCCGGAACAGCACCCACGACGGACCCTGATTGGGTCAGAGCTGCACCCACGACGGACCCCAACTGGGCCAGAACAACACCCACAATGGACCCCGACTGGGCCAGCGCAGCACCAGGGATGACCTCCAAACACGAGCCTGGAACCTCCAGAACAGTGATCAGAACCGACTTGTCACCGGTGACCCTGGGAGAATTCTCAGAAGAACAAAAGACACTGGAATCAGGATCACCAGTAGCGTCAGAGCCCGGCGAGACAAGCTCAGCTGCAGCGGTCAGCTGCACCCGGATTGTCTCCCTGAGAGACAGGCAATAATGCTCCAGAAGAGAAAAGAGAAAGACAAAATAGAGCACTTGCCTGATCTTGGGTTCTACCACCATCCAGGACTTCAACGACCCAGGTTCCATGAGCTGGAGGTCCACTCTTGGTTCCCATTCGACTGCAGTAGGCTCCGCAGCCGGCATGATGGTTCTCACAGTTTGAGGATTCCCTGACGCAGAAGTCCACGCCAAAGGCCTGCACAGCATGGTGGCAGGGGATCCGTGGCCTGCTGAGTTGAACTGATCCTCCATGGAGGCCCGGGGACACTTAATCATCAGCTCAGGCCCCAATCAGCAGTCCACCCTCCTCCTCTGCCCGTGACTTAGCTGTGGGGCTGGTACCAGGCTCACCAGAGCCGCAGGCTCCTTCTTTGTCCGGTGGTGTATTCCTGGCACCGGGGGATGCTCAGGGGAAGAAGACACAGAAGATGCAGGTTTACAATTAATAGCAGCAGGTGGAGGAAGCTCGAGGAACTGTGAGCCCCGAACTCCACCCCCAGGAGACAGACAAGGAAATTCACAATATGATGGGAGAGAATGAAATAGCACTTGCCTGCTCCACTGAAGGCCAATGGAAACTGCTGTAGTGGGATTGGTTCTCTTTCCCCTCTGGATGGCGACAGAGGCCCCCCCGGGAAGACGAAGAGGAGCCGCTCCCATCGGATCAGGAACGGGCACAGCTGGAGACGGACTCGTGGAGCTCACAGCAGCTGGGGAGAGCATCGAGGAGGAGGGAGGAGCAGCAGTGACGGTCCGGGGATGAGGAGCTGATGGAACAGCGGAAACAGATGACCCCGAAGGCGGAGGCTGCTGTCTTTCCCTTTCGTTGAGACGCAGGGACAACAGCTGGCTGGGAGGCAGAGTTCTTACGGCTACCCAGAGCTGGATCTGGACGGGGATCTCGCTGAGACTGGGCGCGAGCAGGGTGATGGTGTTTACTGGTAGAGGGCGCGGCAAATATAAGGTCTGGAAACTGCCGCTCCTGCACGGAAACAGAGGCTAGCAGTTAAGCGTACTCGGGGTAATCACGGAGTTCAGGACTGATCTCCACCAGTCTGACTGCCGCCGTCACATTCTTCATAATTTCCAGGCAGTTTACCTCGGAGGCCGCTGAAAAGCAGGAGCACACCATCCTCCCGGCCTCGTGTGTCGTGGGCGCCCTCTCCTGGGCCATCAGGGATAAGGTCCTGAAAGCTCAAGAAACTGAACCGGATCCGTGCGGGGGTCCCACCGGGAGCCTGTTTGTACCATCAGCTGTTCGGGGTGATGTGATCCACTGGGCCCATTCTTCAAAACTCGCCTGCCACCTTGGGATCTCCCGATTGGTGGAGTTGCTCCAGAAATCATTCTGGTGGCCTGGGCTTTGGAGGGATGTCACTGGCTACGTTCGTGCCTGCCCCCAGTGTGCCACCGGGAAGACGTCTTCTTCTCCACCGGCGGGCCTTCTTCACCCCTTGCCGGTCCCTGGGAGGCCGTGGTCTCATGTGGCTCTGGACTTCATAACCGGTCTTCAGGTATCCAACACCTTCGACACTGTGCTGACCGTCGTGGACTGCTTGTCCAAGGCCGCCCACTTTATTCCCCTGTGTGGGCTTCCAACGGCACGAGAGACGGCGGACCTTCTGGTACAGCACGTCGTGCGTCTGCATGGGATTCCCGCAGACATTGTTTCTGACCGAAGCCTGCAATTCGTGTCCAGTGTGTGGAGGAGCATCTGCAACGCTCTGGGGGCTATGGTGAGCCTGTCCTCTGGTCATCACCCCCAAAGCAACGGGCAGTGTGAGCGGGCAAATCAGGAGCTGGAGGCCGCTCTGCACTACGTCATCACCTCCAGCCCATCATCATGGAGCAATCATCTGCCTTGGATAGAGTATGCTCATAACCTAACTGTCTCTTCTGCTACTGGTATGTCACCTTTCAGGGCGTCGCTACAATCCCCCGCTGTTCCCCGAAGAAGAGGGGGAGGTGCCCGTACCATCAGTTCACGCGCACCTGAAGCACTGCCGTCGGCTATGGGCCGCTACTCGCCAGGCCCTTTTACGCACAGCAGAGCGCAACACCAGGGCAGCGAACCGGTGCAGGAGACTCTGCTCCGCAGTATCAGGTGGGTCAGCAGGTATGGTTATCGATGCAGCATATTAACCTGAAGGCTGAAAAAAGGAAGCTGGCCAAGCGTTTTATTGGGCCCTTCCCTATTGTTAAGGTGGTGAATCCTGTGGCTGTGCGTCTGGCTCTCCCTCCTTCTCTGCGTGTTTGTCCCACGTTCCACGTCTTGCAGGTCAAACCCGTGATCTCCAACCCACTCTGCCCCCCTCCTCGAGCCCCACCTCCACCCGTGTTGATCGACGGTGACCTGGCTTGGATGGTCAACTCCATCCTGGACGTCCACCGCCGGAGTCGCGGCTTGTAGTACTTGGTGGACTGGGAGGGGTATGGCCCCGAGTGGAGGTCCTGGGTGCGCCAGTCATTTGTGTTTGACAAACACCTTATTAAGGACTTCCACCAGGCGCACCCAGGTAAGCCAGCGCCAGGAGGCACTGCTCGGGGGGGCGGGGAGTACTGTTACAACTCACTCTGGGCCGTCATCTGCCTCAGCTGTGCGCACACCTGGGAGTAATCAGCCCCGGGCTATGTAGCCCGTGCTGCCTAGAGCTTCGGCAAGGAGCTGTCTGCAATGCTACGCTCTTCGCCCTGCGCACGCCCTGATTTCTCTCAGCCTTGCGCTTCACCGTTGGATTCTCCATTGGCACGTAAGCTTAACATTTCCAACCTTACCTCTTCTCCCAGGCTCTCCCCTGTGCACAGGTGGATCCCTGAGGCGGCGGTTCTCTTCCTCGCGGCGGCGGAATCATCCCTCTCACCACGCCGCACATCACAACACTTCACCGGGTGTGCTCAGCAGATGCTGTCTCCCTGGCAGGAGGCCCAAAGCCCAAGCCGACGCCAACTCCAGGACATCTGCAAGCAAGCCCTGTTAATTCTCCATCCATCATAACACGGCTAAAAACTAACACCTGTGTTTGGTTCTGTCTCTAGGGTTGCCAGGCTGCACGGCGCTCTGTTTCACCCCTGGCTGCAGCTCGTTCACCCACACTACACTCACATACCACATACACGCACCCACACACCTGATGGTTATTCAATAAAGATCATTGTATTGAACTTGAGCCTGTGTGTGCGTGTTCCCTGGGTCAGACAATATGTCAGTGAGGAGAGAAAGGAAGAAAAGATAGAAAGAAGATACTGTGGCGGCATAAAACAATAAGCGGCGAACTGAGAGTTTTTAAGGGTGTTTATTATCCGCCATCACAAGAACTCACTCCAGCGCTGTGAGCGCGCACTGAAGTGAGCCCTCAGGCTCTCGTCAGCAAAAGGCAATGCGTGTAGTCAGAAGCAGTAGTCAGAGAGAGAGAGTTACAGAGCGATATGTAGTTTAAATACCCCACTACAGACAATGCATGAATGGCACATTAACATCACAGTAAACGGCAGGAAGGCAATGGGACATTTGCATCACAGTACAGAGCAGGAAGGAACATTTGCCTTTGAGTCATACATATCAGCAGCAGGATACTGGCAGGAAGGAGCTAGACAAAGAGAGGCTGCCTATTGATATCAATACACACATCTCATTTTTCTGCTAATTGCTCCAGCTGAGCGCTCTGCTTGTCCCAGTATGTTGTGGGGGTTACCCACACTACTCCCCCCAGAGGGCTCAAATGGGGGCTGAGGCGTCGATCGTCCGGCTTTGGGAGCGAGCTGCGGTGAAAGTTCCGTGCCGGAGGAGGGGGAGGGAGGAGGGTGGGGGTAGCAAGTGCCGGCCCGGGACGGCGAAGTTGTCTGGGCCGCGCAAAAATTGCCTGTGGATCTACGATGTTGAGGGGCTGTCCTGTTTAACGTGGCGGAGATCCACAGGCTGTGAGAAGGAAAGTTTGTCTCTGACTCCTCTTGCGGCCATGAAGAAAAAAAAGGAGCTGCAGCAGTGAGGGACTTGGCGTGTTGACTTTAGGTGCGCGCGCAGCCCTAAAGCCCTTGGGGACAGCAGGCAGCTGAATTCCCTTGTGCGCCGTGGCTGAGACCCGTACAAAATCCTGTGAGCGAGCTGCGTGCGTGCTTCAGATGTGTGAGCAGCCCTGAAGGTTCTGTGTGCAGCGGCGAAGGACGATGGCAGTCTGTGGAGCCGTTATTGTCCCGTGCGTGGTGCGCTGTCCTCGTAACCCACCGGTGTGCGCGCGGGGGTTCGGTGCATGGGTGGGCCGCTGTTGAGAGGCGAGTCAGGGTCAGAGAGCTTGATGGAGATCAGCGTCGTCGGCGCTGATGGTCCTCCCTGTCTTGGCTGTTGCTGTAGTTCGCTGGTGCCGGGTCATGGTGCGTTGGAGCGGTGAGAGGGAGTAGACAATCTTTGTCCCTCGGGCTCGTGTAGATGCGTAAGAGCGGTGAGAGGGAGTAGACGATCTTTGTCCCTCAGGCTCATGTAGATGTGTAGGAGCGGTGAGAGGGAGTAGACGATTTTTGTCCCTCGGGCTCGCGTAGATGCGTAGGAGCGGTGAGAGGGAGTAGACGATCTTTGTCCCTCGGGCTCGCGTAGATGCGTAGGAGCAGTGAGAGGGAGGAGGAGCGGTGAGAGGGAGAAGACGTTCTGTGTCCCTCGGCCGGTCCAGCGTAGATGTCCCGATCTCAGGCGAGGGCCGCACCATGAAGCTTTCTGTGGCTTTCCCAGTCATGAGTGATCTCCGGAGAGCTCGCCTGGTGTTGGTTCTGCGTCGAGGTCTCCCTGTAGCTGAAGGGAGGGCAGTCCATTTGTGTCAGGCTGCTGCGTTCGCTTGTCGTCGGAGAGTCACCGCCGGGGGCTGCCAGCGTGTTCTTTTCTTGGGGTCACCAGTGTGGCGGCATAAAATAATAAGCGGCGAACTGAGAGGTTTTAAGGGTGTTTATTATCCGCCATCACAAGAACTCACTCCAGCGCTGTGAGCGCGCACTGAAGTGAGCCCTCAGGCTCTCGTCAGCAAAAGGCAATGCGTGTAGTCAGAAGCAGTAGTCAGAGAGAGAGAGTTACAGAGCGATATGCAGTTTAATTACCCCACTACAGACAATGCATGAATGGCACATTAACATCACAGTAAACGGCAGGAAGGCAATGGGACATTTGCATCACAGTACAGAGCAGGAAGGAACATTTGCCTTTGAGTCATACATATCAGCAGCAGGATACTGGCAGGAAGGAGCTAGACAAAGAGAGGCTGCCTATTGATATCAATACACACATCTCATTGTTCTGCTAATTGCTCCAGCTGAGCGCTCTGCTTGTCCCAGTATGTTGTGGGGGTTACCCACACTACATACTATTCATAACATAACAACATGCAGGTAGACAGATATGTGCAAATTCTATCACATGACATTTTTAAGAGTTTAATTTCAGCTTTTGTTAATTCAGCTTCTGTTTTGAATCATATTTTTATATTAATAAACCACAATAGCAACATTTTGGTTTGGTAAGTATTTAACCCCTTGCACTCCGGTCAATTTCCCTAAAAACGCCAAAAAATAAAGTGCCCAAATTAAATTCAAAGCTGTTCTTCAACCCTTTGCAGCATCTTCATGGGATTGGTCTCATTTAAAAGAAAACACTTTGAATTTTTTTGCAAAATAGTCATAATCTCTCTAAGTGCTCCGGCCACTGAGTTACAGTCATCTAAACATAGTGAACTTGAAGAAAATAAATTTGGCCTGGGTGTTTTTTTGGATACAAATGCTTGCAAATTAACACACAGCTTCAGATCCGGGCTGGAAAATGCAACAGAAATATAGAACCAAGTGTTATCCAGCTGAGGTCCAAATTTTGCAACAATACCACAAAAAATGAATATATTACACAGCTTTTTCCTCAGGTAGTTCCCAAGCATTTTGGAACTGTGTCAAATGGCACAGTTTGGAAAAACGTCTGTAACTTTTGAATGATTGAATGTAGAAGCTTCATTTTGGGCTCTAATGAAAGGTCACACTCAGGGCTGTGTCTGTGTGTGTGTGTGTGTGTGGGGGGGGGTTGTCCACCCCCCATCGCTACAGAGGACGAACATCGCCCATCGCTACATGACGGATTAGCCTCATGTGGCGATGTGGCAACAGCGGCGCAGTCACTGTGGCTTCCCCCCCACTTCGCTACAGAAGAATAGCTGGGGGGGCGGCGTTCACGGTCTGGACGCGGCGAACAACCCGTGTACCGCGGTGCACGAACTTCAGACTTCGCGCGCCGCACAGTTGTAATTTACCGATCGGTCAAAAGTCATTTTTGATTACAATTTTCAGGGATAAAGAATAATTTAGCTTATAACACCTTACCTCTTCACAGCAGTGTCCTGGTGAACTTCTCTTCCTCATTGTCAGACGAACGCGACGCTGGTCCGCTCGTGGTTCTGGTCTCGCGACCCGATCAAAACATAATTCCATTATTGCGGTTTTGTGCTTCCATGATTGCGGTTTTTGGCGAACAATTTTTCAAAACAAATAACAGTAGTAATTTAAAAAAAAGACTGGCGAACGCGTGTGTGTCACTCAGCCTTTGTCGTTGGCCTCCGTCGGTCTATGACCATGGAAGTAAATCATAACGTCTACTCTGCTGGAACAAAAACAAAATAAGCACCGCCTGTTGCCGAACATGCCGATGCGCGAACGGCAGTCGCTGTCACACAGGTTGCATTTGTGGGTGGTCTCCGTGCTGCTGGGTCTGTGACGGTTCTTCCTGCAGGTCCTTTTTTGATCTGCTGCAGCAGTCTGTCTTCACCCAGCCTTAAAAAAACCAGCTCGTGAACTTCTCTGCTTCAATTGGCTCACTGCATTCACAGCCTTGGTAGGCGGGTCCTTCTTGCTAGGTTTTCAGTCATTGGTTCTTCAAGGTTTCAGAAACCCAATTCAAGGCTCTTATTAGTCGAATGAGAGGTTGAACTAATCTGTTCGTGGCTGTGTCTGCAGCTTTTATTTTCAGTGCGCGCTTGGATGCATCTCCATCATGCGTCCTAGAGCGCACGAGGGTGCACAAGAGCGCCCTCGTGCACTCTGGGATGCAGAGACTTGCCCGCCCGCGGTACAATGGAGTGCAAGAGGTTAATTACCCAGGTACGAAGCGGGTACAGAACATCTAGGGTACGTTGTGATTTGGTACGAAGTGACTTGGAACAGAGTGGCAAGGGTACAGAGTGTCCAGTAACCATTTTATAATGCTGATAAAACTATTATAAAATAAAATAAAATGGACACAAACTGCTACATGCAGCGCTGGGATTCCCAGAGACACATTCCTTCATTATACATGGATTTAATATCAGCTGGGGACTGAAGTCCATAGAATATTTGGTATTGTTAAATTAAGTAGATTCTCCTCTTTCAGGTGACTATAAAATGGTCACTGTCCTGATTTCATATGTTTTTATAGTGGCTAATTATACTGGTAATTTTTTGAGGGGTGCCAGCACGAGCATTGGGTTTATCATATTGCTGGTATTTCATGTCTTGTTGCTAATAACACTGGCCAACACCAGATTTATTGTATCAGTTTGTTTTAGCTGATTTAGGACAATTTTGATGTGCTGGATCCAAAAATCATGCTGGTTTTGCTCAGTCAGGTCAACTTTTTGAATTATGGCCACATGTTGTTTTATACGTTTTTGTTTATATGTACAGGTATTTTTGCTTTATATGATTCAAAATTCTTTTTTATGTCTTGAAATTCTCTGAATTTTGAACAATGATGACGTGTAACGATATGCCGGGCGGCCTAGGCACACCAGACCAGAAATGGAGGCTTCCAGACCGTTTGCAATCAGCAATTTTTCTTTTATTCCAAAAGTCTTCACAGGCGATAACTTCAACAAACATCCAACACCTTCACACCGACACGACTCTACAACCAAATAACCAACACCTGTTATATACTGTGTGAGAAAATTAAAGTCAATTAGAACATACCATAACCCCAGGTAAGACAATAAACATTTTCCATTTTCCACACATACCCAATAACATCTAAAAGAGTCATAAATAATTCCCCACCTATTTACAGAATAAATATAAATAATACAGAATAAATAACACCATAAATAATACAATAAATAATTTAAACCCCTATTTACATATTAAATTCCCCCTAAACTCACCATCACATGCTTCCTTCCTGCTGGTATCCTTTAAAAAGGCATTCAACCCCTAAAGAGTCTTTTGCCCGGACACCACCAGGAAGCATGCTGGCAAAGGTACGTGGTTTTAAGCTTCAATTGTTTTACCCAATTAGTACAATTAACCATAACAATTATCTCACAAAAGGAATTCAAATTAGTCAAAAACAGATCCAAATAATATGTGCACTTTAACAATCATTAACATTTACAAATACTACAGATATAATTACAATTACCGGAAACCATGGCAGTGGCGACTCTCCGTCGTCACATTTCCTCCCCCCTTTCCCAAGAGTACAGTACTCTAAGAGTCATGTACTCTGGAGAGACTATCTGCCACAAGGTTGGTTTTCCCTGCCACATACCGAACAGTAAAGTTATACGGTTGAAGGGACACATACCACCCTGTAAGACGACTGTTCATGTCCTTCATCCTGTTCAGCCACTGTAGGGTCCGATGATCTGTCTCCAACATAAAATGACGCCCCAGTAAATAATACTTAAGAGACCCTATTGCCCATTTCATGGCAAGACATTCCTTCTCTACCATAGAGTGTCTCGTCTCCCGGTCCAACAACTTACGGCTCAAGAACAGTACTGGGTGTTTCTCTCCCTTCTCCTCCTGGAGAAGTACTGCTCCAATGCCAACTCCTGAAGCATCTGTCTGTAAAATGAACGGACAGGCAAAATCTGTACTGTAGAGAACCTTCTCACCAGACATAGCACTCTTCAGATCTTCAAAAGCTCTATCACACTTCTCTGTCCATTTTAACCTATTCGGTGCTGAAGCCTTAGTGAGGTCAGTCAGAATTGCCGCTCTTTCAGCAAAATGGGGAATGAACTTACTATACCATCCTACCATTCCCATAAATGACCGTACCTTCTTCTTAGTAGTAGGCACAGGATAGGTCCGGATGGCATCCACTTTACCTACTCGTGGTCTAATGACCCCCTGACCAACCACATGTCCCAGGTACTCCACCTGCTGCTGTCCAAACGCACATTTGCATGGATTGATTGTCAGTCCTGCCCTCTTAATCAAATGAAGGATCTGCCTAAGGTGTAACAAATGTTCTTCCCAGGTCTGACTGTAGATGACTACGTCATCCAAATAGGCAGCTGCAAAGTTTGATACCCTTCTCAATACCTGGTCCATGAGCCGCTGAAAAGTTGCAGGCGCCCCCTGGAGGCCAAATGGCATAACCTTAAATTGGAAACCGCCATAAGGTGTTTTAAAGGCTGTAAGTTCTTTTGTTTCCGGTGCCAATGCCACCTGCCAATACCCCTTGCATAGGTCCAGTGTAGAAATAAACCTAGCCCTGCCCACCTTCTCTAATAATTCATCAATCCGGGGCATGGGGTACGACTCAAACTTAGACACTGAATTAAGGTATCTGAAATCAATACAGAACCTCAAAGAGCCATCCTTTTTGGGGACCAGCACAATTGGGCTACACCACTCACTGACTGACTCCTCGATCACTTTCAGCTGCAACATCAAATCAATCTCTTGCTTCAGTTTTGGGTCCAACCACTCAGGGATCCTATAAGATTTCCTACATGGAACAGCCTCTTCTTTCAAATGAACCTTATGATGCACAAGCGTGGTGAAACCAGGTCTCTCCTGAAACAATTCTGGATCTAACAGTGCCTCTAACTCTCTCTGCTGATCAACCTGCAAATGAGACACTTGAAATAAACAAGGCTCTGACACATTTGTGGGAAAAGACTGTTCTCTCTCCTCATTCACTTCTGTCGCACAAATGAAGAGCTGATGATGTGTCTCCTGAAGAACAGGCTGCTGCTGATGATGACCAGGCTGCTGAAACTCCTTCAACAAATTAATATGGAAGCTCTGATGTTTTAACTTCCTGTCAGGCATATATAGTTCGTATATCACTGAACTTAGTTTCTTAGAGATTTCATAAGGCCCTTGCCATTGAGCCAACAGCTTACTGTCACACGAAGGCAGCAGTAACAAAACCTGCTGACCTGGGTGAAAAACCCTCTTTCTGGCCTTCTTGTCATACCAAGTTTTTTGTTTGGCCTGCAACGTCCTCATGTGCTCCTGAGCCAAAGCAGTCATTTGATCCAGTTTCTCTCTCATCTTAATAACGTATGAGACCACATTGTCCTGATCACTCGGTGGACTCTCCCAGTGCTCCTTTAATAAGTCCAGTGGGCCCCTCACCTGACGACCATACAGCAGTTCAAAAGGTGAGAACCCTGTTGAAGCCTGCGGCACCTCCCGATAAGCAAATAATAAGTATGGCACCCATTGGTCCTAATCCGAGCCCGTATCGGAAACAAATTTCCGTAGCATGTTTTTCAAAGTCTGGTTGAATCGCTCGACCAGTCCATCTGTCTGAGGGTGATATGGGGTGGTCTTAATACCCTTAATACCCAACAGCTTGTATACCTGCTGCAACAGTTTTGACAAGAAATTTGTTCCACAGTCTGTTAGAATCTCTCTGGGTATGCCTACCCTCAAAAATAACTGGATAAGGCAGTTGGCAACCTGCCTAGCCTTAATAGATTTTAATGGGAAGGCTTCTGGGTACCGAGTAGCGTAGTCACAAATCACCAAAATGTATCTATTACCAGAGGAGCTTCTCTCTAGGGGGCCAACTACATCCATCCCTATTCTGTCGAATGGTGTTCCAATAATTGGTAATAGCTGCAGTTGGGCACGAGCTACTCCCCTAGGTGATGTAATCTGACATATTGGACATGTTGTGCAGAACTCCTTTATCTGGGTATACATTCCTGGCCACACAAACCTTCTAGCAATTCTCTGTAGAGTTTTCTGAAATGCTAGATGACCTGCCCAAGGGATAACATGTCCCAGTTCCATAATCTTTGGTGTGAGGTCCTGTGGCAAAGCTATGGCCATAACTTCACCTTGCTGCTGGTACAGAACATGGCCTCAGCCAAACAATCCATTCTACCCTGTTTCACACCCTCAATCTCCGAGACTTTATCAAACCATGGTCCAAGTGCTGGGTCAGCTTTCTGCAATGCAGCTATGTCAGGAGGAATATCAAAATCTACTGACTGACTTAGCTGTGGTGTTTCTTCACCCAAGTTCTTTGCTGAAGCTAACGCCTTGTCTCTTCTCCTCTGAGCCTTGGATTTAGACTGCTTAATAGGCCCTGCCTCTATCCCAGAATCATAGAACGGCAACTCCTGGAGAACATTGGCAGCCCTCTGTGCCCTGGTTGTCACCATATTACAGATTTTCCCAACAGGTGCATCAAGCCTCTGCTCAATAGCGCCACCTGCCTGTCCCTCAGTTTGTTCATCTCTAACCTGTTGTATGATGTCCAACAAAGTTGGAACATCATTGCCAAGAATAACAGAATAAGGCAAATCAGGCACAAGAGCTACTGGAAGGAGATAAGTTTGACCCCCCACTGTTAAACAAACCTCAGCAGTTGGGTACAACTTCTTATCCCCATGAACACAACTAATATTCACTGTAGACTCACTCCATGAATCTCTCGGGACTAAACTGGGCAAAACAACAGTCTGGAGACAACCGGAGTCTAACAAGGCCTCTTCACACTGACCATTAAGCAGAACGGTAGTTTTATATATTTCACTATGAATTGGTACTGACAGAGTGGGTCTTGGAACTGAGCATAATAAAGAAGGTTTATCATTTTTTGTGGCAGGACATGAATATTGGGTGTGACCGATCTTATTACACTGATAACAGCGTATATCTTTATTCAAAACAAAACATGACTTTTTGCTACTATTATATCTGCTATTTGTGATCTGACTGGAACTGGAATACAGCCTATTTTGAGCTTGACCACCCCTTTCACCCTCATTAGACTTACTCCATGTGGTGAAAGAGCTGTCACGGCTGAGAGTAGGTCTCCTGCTCTCAGACCTGGTTGACAGAAAGACTTCCGCAAGACGAGCAGCGCCCTCTGCAGTCTTCGGGTCCCGCTCTTGTATCCAGATTCCCAGTTCCAGGTTGACCATCCGCAGAAACTGCTCCAAAATCAATAGTTCTGTAATGTCTTTTACAGTTGAGGTCTCTGGCTTAATCCATTTACAGAACAGGTCCTTTAAACGTACATAAAGTTCACAAGGGGTTTCGTCCTGATGAATGTCCAGGGACTGAAACCTTCTCCTATAAATGTCGGGTGTTATTTCATATTTAATTAAAATTGCTTCCTTCACTTTTTCATAATTGTTCGTGTCTGCAATGTCCATCAGCACATACGCACTCCGTGCTTTACCTGTGAGCAAAGGAGCCAACTGAATAGCCCACTCCTCTTCACGCCAGTGGCAGACCGTAGCAATCCTCTCAAACGTTGCCAGATAGTGCTCAATGTCATCCTCTTGAGAGAGCGGATTCAGCCTGGGCTCGTGGTGCGTTCGTGTCGTCCTCGGCTGCACCTGCAGCAGTAGAATATCGTCCTGCGGGCCGACCCGACTGGCTGTCACCTTGGGGTCTTCCCCTGAAGCGCCATCGTCACCACTGCGTTCAGCCCGGCTCCCATACTCCTCTCTCAGCTCCGCAACTTGCGACTGCATCTGACGAATTTGATTATTCATAGTCTGCCACCTTTGTTCTTGAAGAGCGGCTTCTTCCTCCCTCTGATGGTCTCTGGCAGTCAGTAAATGCACCATGGACTTCACCAAGCTTGTTAATTCTTCCAGCTCGTTTAGTCCACTGGCTCCCTGCTCCTCAGTTGCCATACCTGCGTCACTTCAGACCAAATGTAAACACTCGTCAGGGAACGAACCACTTCTGCCACCAAATGTAACGATATGCCGAACGGCCTAGGCACACCAGACCAGAAATGGAGGCTTCCAGACAGTTTACAATCAGCAATTTTTCTTTTATTCCAAAAGTCTTCACAGGCAATAACTTCAACAAACATCTGACACCTTCACACCGACATGACTCTACAACCAAATAACCAACACCTGTTACATACTGTGTGAGATAATTAAAGTCAATTAGAACATACCATAACCCCAGGTAAGACAATAAACATTTTCCATTTTCCACACATACCCAATAACATCTAAAAGAGTCATAAATAATACAGAATATACATAATACAGAATAAATAACACCATAAATACACCATAAATAATACAATAAATAATTTAAACCCCTATTTACATATTAAATTCCCCTAAACTTACCATCACATGCTTCCTTCCTGCTGGTATCCTTTAAAAAGGCATTCAACCCCTAAAGAGTCTTTTGCCCGGACACCACCAGGAAGCATGCTGGCAAAGGTACGTGGTTTTAAGCTTCATTTGTTTTACTCAATTAGTACAATTAACCATAACAATTATCTCACAAAAGGAATTCAAATTAGTCAAAAACAGATCCAAATAATATATGCACTTTAACAAACAATTATTAACATTTACAAATACTACACATATAATTACAATTACCGGAAACCATGGCAGTGGTCACTCTCCGTCGTCACATGACATAACATTCAATTTACATGTACTTACCTTTATATAAAGGTAAGTACATGCACAGTACTAAGTAAGTACTAAGTAAGTACAAGTTTTTACTTAGCACCTGATCAGGAGAAACAGACGTCATTTTCGGATTCAGTGGTGCAAAATTGTCTTAAATCAGTTGAAAAAACACATACAACTTACAAAAAAAAAATAATTTGTAACCCTGTGTAATGTGTATGTATTTATCAAGCATCATATGACAAATTTGAACATAAATCCAACATTTCATCACTGGGACTTGCCTGTAGTTGCAGACTCAGGGACACATGCTGCAGAAAACTGTGTAGAAACAATAACTGCTTACCTTTGTGCAAACGACGGTTTTTCTGGTCATTTACCCAGAAGATTTGAGGCGGCTGGGCCTATCCATTGATGAATTGAGCATGAGTCTCAAATGATTAATAGTTTTTAAATTGTTCATGGGTTTATGCACTCACCCCACAAACCAGGTAGGCAAACACATCTGACAGCGTGACTCGAGGCAATTGGTTGAGATCCGTGGTCCATTTCTTGTGCTGCTCATACGGATCAATCCCGTTTATTTCTTAAATTTTTTCCTTATTCCTTATTCAGCTTCTCTAAATAAGGATTTTTTTTTTAATTTTCTGTTTGCTCCGTTCCATTGCACATATGTCTATTCACATTAGCAGTTGCCTAGACTACAGGTAAACAAAGAAGCCAGACCATAACATCAAAGGGTGGAAGCATTTTATTGTTTTTGGTTTTTATGCGGTTTTCAAGTTTGTGTTTGTAGTTTGCATGTTTTGTTTTTTTATATTTAATCAGTGTGTTTTAAATGGGAAATGTTGTTTACTTCCACCCTGTGCTTCCTCTAATTACTGATCAGCAGCACCTGTGTTGATTAGGGATGTGCAGCACCTGTGGCTGCACATGATATAAGAGGTGCCCAGTCCAGAGGAGAGAGCCCTGCCTGAGGGAAGCCCGGTCAGACGAGGGCCTGCTTGGGAGAGAGTTCTTGCCAGGAGGAGAGATCCTTGCCTGAGGAGAGGGCCCCGGCCAGAGGAGAGCCCTGCCAAAACAAGAGGAGGCTGCTGGTCCCAGGAAGATGGCGGCAGTAGGGCATGACTGAGGAGGAGGAGGAGGAGGAGGAGGAGGAGGAGGAGGAGCAGTAATGGCCTAGGACCACCATGATGCTGGCATTTGGGGGAGGACACTTCTGTCTGGAGCAGTTGGGGTGATGCAGGCAAAGGACAGCAAGAGGCAGAGTGAGGAGCTCTGCCTGGGCTGTAAGTATCTGGTTTCCAGATAGCAGCACCCCATGGTGATGATGATGATGATGACAGAAATCTGGATATACTGCTGGCAAGTGTCTTCCCCTGTACAGGTTTCCTGAGGGCATCAGTGTTGTGGTGGCAGATGGAGCCTGGCCAGGAAGAGTGGACCCTCATCCTCAGCTTTTATGGACTTTCATTTATTTTTACCCACTTTTAGTCTTCTTTTTTTAGCTTAGGTTTTAGTTTAGCCTTTTTATTTTCTGGTGGGCATTTGTATATATTGTAAATAAATCCCTTTAAACATCCTCATTTTAAAGTTTCTCCTTTGATTGTTACCTGTGACTCTTCACATGGTTTTTAAAGAACCTTGCAATGGCAACAATGGCCCAGAATGCAGCGCAGCATGACGTCAATACCCATTCTCTATACACACACACACCTTTCAGCTGGTCCCTATTTGGGGTCACCACAGCAGATCATGTGTCTGGATATTTGATTTGGCAAAGATTTTACGCCAGCTGTCCTTCCTGATGCAAACTTCCCCATTTACCTGGACTTGGGACTGGCACTAGCAGTACACTGGTTTTGTGCAGTACACTGGATAAAAGAAAACTGGTTACATTGCCACATGAACCAATCTATTTAGGCTGAGCATCAAGCTAGAAGGTGGAAAGTATCATTTTTATGGTCTTTGGTATGACCAGGCTGAGGCTAGGGCCCACAACCTCCTGGTTGTGGGTTGGATGCTCTGCCACTAAGTCACCACTCTGGTATAATTTAGATTTAGATTTTTAGATTTAGTATACTTTATTGATCCCCAGAGGGGAAATTGAGGGTCATCCACCACCTGGATGGATGAAGCAGCCACGATACGGCGCTATCCCTTAACCATTCACATACACATTCACACCTAGGGCCACTTTAGAGTATCCAATTAACCTAACCTGCATGTTTTTGGCATGTGGGAGGAAACCGGAGAAATCCCGGGGTAAACCCATGCATACACGGGGAGAACATGCAAACTCCACACAGATCACTGTTGGTCGGGGGCTGGGATCGAACCCACGATCCCACGATCCCCACAATCCCCCGGCCAAGGGTAAACTGTGCTGCCGCAGTGCTAACCACTGCGCCACCGTGCAGTTACAATGCAATTACAATGATTATAAAATAATTTTACAAAAATCTATACTTAAAAAACGATATTTTTCATGCTGCTGTTTCTCAAGTTCATAACCTGTTAATCATATCAACAAAATTAAAATAATGACTTGAAATATTTCACCTGACTTGTAAGGAAAATATCTGAAAATTTACTTTTTGAATAAAAGTGAAAAATGAATATATATAGGTCAACAATAAAAAGACATTTTAGGCCTTTTAAGGTGCATTCACACCAAACGTGAACAGGCAAATTTTTCGCGCAGCACGATTACATTATAAATCAATGTAAACACACCAAGAGACATGAATAGTGAGATGCAGACAGACGAAGTTGTCTTTAAAACTTCTGCAGCTGTGTTCAACCTGCTGTGGAAATTCCCAAGATAATGTCATGCTTAGGTTAACATTATCCGACCCGGGGCTCACCTGAAAATGTCATTTCAAGCCTCCAAAACTTCACAGATGATGGGTTTTTACATTGCTAGCTTGCTAGGACATCTATGGCCGGAAACCATGGGTAAATAACCCAAAATCCAAATTCAGCTGAAGAGTTCCCAGTCCTCCTGTCTCCTGGTGAGTGAGTTTCATTTTGTAACTAGTTTACTCTGCAATGATGATAATTTTAATCCGGTGACAGCAGAATCTCAAAGCTAGCAGCTAGCTAGTTGCTAGCTAGCGGACGCGAACACGTGACTATGCAAATTCACGCGTACTCACGTCTTCCCATTCACTTTGTATGGATTCAAGCCGCCCATTCGCGTTTGGTGTGAGCACACCTTAACAGATGGAAAAATTAAGTTCTGAAAACCATAAAGGCTATGAGAAATCTGTTTATTAGCATAGTTTTTTTTATTAGTATTTTCAGCTTGCCTTGTGTAACAACTGGGATTTACATTAAGCAGCTGGATGAAGTAAGAAAAGACATCCTTTTGAAAAAGGAATCAAAGACATGATTCTTCAGTAGGAATTTAGGAAAGATTCATCCTTGTTCAACCTAAGGAATCAAAAACATTAAAACATTTATAGCAAAGTCTGTCAAAAAAACCCAAAAACATTTGCTTTATAGCATAAGCAATAAGTCCGTTTTGACCTTACCTTGCATTACATGGACTGTCATCATAAATGCTTGGACGGAAAGTTTTTGGTGGGCTTGGATAAAGTTTTGGACATGGCAAAATACTTCCATGATGCAGACTGGATATATCTATAGAATACAGAGAAACCCAGATATTCAGTCAGTTTATGAATACTACCCATTGTACTACAACCAAAGCAGCTAAAGATGAAACACTAGCACCAAATTCTTACATATTAAATGTGATTAGACCTTAAGAAATTTCTTACCCCTCATTGAAAGTAAAAAAACAGCAACGTCTCCTTTTAGCAAATTGAGCAGCTTCATTCTCGCTAGCGTCTGAAAAAACCTCATACCATATGAAGGGTTTACATATACATATTCTCCATCATGTAGAATTGGCACTCCTACTTTACGAGGTTCATCAAAGATGCCTTAAAAAAAAAAAAAATCAGTTCTTATTAGATAGATCTACCTACAGTAAAAGTTGTGACAATATAAATATGCCTGTATTCATAAAGGGCAATATCAGTAAATACAAACTACTGATTAGAATATTTTCTGGACTCACTGGATGATGGATCTGTGGTTATAATCATCTTGCTGGACATTTGTCGTTGAACTTGTGAGTTCTGGTCCAGCATGATTACAGTCACCTGCCTCCAAGGGCAAGGCCATTCCAGCATTGAATCATAGTCACCTGATACTAAACGAAAAAACACTCCAAAAAAGGTTTCCTTCAGAACTATTATAATCTGGTAAGCATAACCTTCAGGAGAATACACCCGTGGGCTAAACAAAGAAGTGTCGTATGGACTGGTTGTTAAAAGCCTTTTAAAATTGTCAATTTGCCAAACATTATGTGGACATTCAGTCTCAGATATGTTAATGTCATCAATGGAAAAGCCTCCTGAAGATTTATGATTTCCATTACGCACCTCAAACACCACCTGAAAGGGTTTGGTGGCATTCATGGGAACCTTGTGGAACATCCATTTATAGGTTGGATTACCTAAGGAAATATATTAACAATTGCTCATCAGGGGTTTGTCCCTCATAGTTCTTTCACTTTATGTGCAGTCATGCTATCTGTCTGCTTTTAGAATCTCTCGGAATTTCAACTGTGTAATCTGTCAGCTGTGTTTTGTGTAACTGAGGCTCTTTCAGTTACCTGCATCACTTGTTTTTACACCATCAATTATGCTCTGACTAAAACATGTCAGGGACTGCTGATATCATTGGTGTTAAGACATGAAGTGAAGGACATTTCATTTACAGCAGAACTACAAACATTATTACAACGTCTAACTTGAAACAATTTTTGCATGTTTGCATGTCATTCTGAGGACTAACTGACACAAACTTAAATTCAGTTAAAAGTTTTTATTTGGCATACCAATGCCAAGAAGTGATGCAAGTCATAAAAGGACTACCAGAGCATAGGGACTATATTACTCAGTCTACAATATATTTTCTTGAATGAGCGCTTCATGAAACGTGTTACAACTTTTAATTATATTGACTCAGTTTTTTTATGCCAATACATTACCAGTGGGAAATTATAAGCTTAGAGTTGAGAAAATATTTTCTTGTTAACTACAGCATGGAGATTTTCAACATCTTTTAAGGTCTAACACTAAAATTAGAATAATTACATAATATTACATGTTTATGTAGCCTGCGTTTATCTAAATGATGGATAGCAATCTTTCTTGAGAAATAAATTTATTAACATACACTACATCAGGTATTTAAGTTAGAATATCACAAGTTTTGCAACGCCTATTAAAGTAGCACACTGTAATTTTCTTGTTCCAGGCAGAACACTGAACGGACTACAACTACGGTGACAAAAACAAGTTTGAGCTGTTAAAATGTGGAAAAAGTATAGTAAGTGACCTCTTAAGTTTAGGTGTGCTCATTTTATAAGGATTAAACTGTACTCAGAGGTGTAAAATCCTGCCCCCAGAAAGTAAAATTCCTGTCCCATTCATTAACCCAGAACACCTCAACAGGACATGAGCTCATTACTTCCACCTGTGAAAGCTTGTCAGCATCACCATCAAATGACTGAAACAAATGTGAGGTAGGACTTGTACTTTCTAGAACTACAATTTTACACCTCTGACTGTACTGTGGATTGCTGCTTTGTGCACCATAAACATCAGTAATAAAAGTTCTATATGCATAACTTGAGTCACAGGATAAAAGTTTAAACTCTGTTTGAAATTGTACTGTTGTGTTAATATTTGTCATTGATATTGTTGTTATACAACCAGCAATTAAAATTAACCCAGCGTCAATTTATATTTGTTTGAAACCCCAACAAATTCCAATAAGCATAAAAAATGTAAGCACTTATGAAGAAAATAGTATGTATTAGCAAGGTAGCGTTTCATATTCCAGCTTGATTTCCTCACCTGTGATCACACCCATGAGAGTGAGTTTCCCCTTTGTGTCATAAATGTCCTCAAACTCTCGCATCCAGATGTTGAGTTTGTCTGATTGGCTTCCACTGTGATAAAAGTAGAACTGGAGACACTGAACAGGACACTTCCTAGTGGGTCTTATCCTTTTGGTCTCCAACCATGCAGAATCACCCTCCCAACCTGAAGCTGTGCTGGCATGCATGAAATAACCTTTGGAGTTGTGATAATTGTCACTTGGTAAATGTAATAACTGCTGGGGTGTGTGATATTTATGAGGGCAGTTGGACAGTTGACATTTGAACAGCTCTTGAGAAAGTGAGTTATGAATAACTAAATCAACAGAAATAAATCAAACTTTACCTCCAGTCTTCAGATTCAGGTTGGTGTGGTCAGCATAAGGACCTCCAACATCAAAATTGCTCCTTTTCCAACCTCTGGCCAAGCCTTTGCTGCATAATTTCATCCCACAGATATCGGCATTAGAGAAATTGCAGTGCACCACTGAATAAACTGATGCCTCTGGGATAATGCAAAAAATATGTATGTTTTGTTTATTCATAAGTTATTTATAAACAGTGCAATATTTTTGGTTTTAAATCAGTAGTCACAAACTTACGGCAGTTATAAAGGTGGTTCACTTTATACACATCAATCGCACTCATTTCCATTCTTTGGCCTATCATGTCTTGGAACTGTTTTATCTTAGTAACAATTGTGTCTTTTCCATTTTTAGAGAAGGCGATTTTAGGATAGTGCATTACTGACAAGTAGTCATAAGGAGTACCAAATGTTGGACTTGAATCCTTTGTTCGTTTCTTAAAATCACCGATATATCCTGTAAGAGCACACATAAAACATGATTCAATTTTGTTGTCACAAAAAAATATACTCTCCTTTTTTTCTGTATCTTTAAATTTTAAAAGTGAAAATGTTTTTAAATAGTGCTGGGCAAATTAACACGCAAATTAACACTTTATCATATATCTCTAAAATCATATCCAATCTTAACAATAGTAAAGCTAAAGACATATTTGGAATGGATACAGCTTTTCTGAAAGAATACAAAGAAATTTTAACACCAGTATTAACAAAAATTATAAATCAATCCATAAATGAGAGTACCTTTCCCACAATTTTGAAAACAGCCATTGTACGGCCAGTGTACAAATCAGGTGATAAGCTCCAGGTCGCAAATTACAGACCTATCAGCGTTCTCCCAACCATTTCCAAAGGCTTGGAGAAAGCTGTAGCACAACAGCTGGTGGACCACCTTGACTCCATGACAGCACTTAACCCCTTTCAGTTTGGTTTTAGGAAAGGATATTCCACTGAAACAGCATGCTGCTATCCATTAGAAAACATCAAATCCAGCCTGGATGGGGGAGGGGTAGTGGGGGCTGTTTTTCTTGATTTGCGAAAGGCTTTTGATACAGTTAACCATGCGTTACTTTTACATAAATTATCACAATTCTCCCTTCATAAAAACACACAAAATTGGATAAGGTCATACCTCAGTGACAGACAGCAGTGTGTAATGGTAAATAATGTTACATCTCCCTTAAAAGCATGCAGTATGGGTGTACCCCAGGGCTCTATTTTAGGGCCTTTGCTGTTTACATTATGTATTAATGATCTCCCGTCTGTGTGTAATGCAAGTATAATTATGTATGCTGACGACACTGTGGTATATACACATGGTAAAACAACTGAAGAGGTGACTGAAAAATTAACACAGGAAATGGAGAAAGTCTCACATTGGTTGAGGAATTCTTGTTTAACCTTAAACGTAGATAGATAGATAGATAGATAGATAGATAGATAGATAGATAGATAGATAGATAGATAGATAGATACTTTATTTCGAACAAAAAAGTATAACAAAAACAAAACAAATGACAAATGCAATAAAGTAACAGTATACACTGTTCGAAAGGGAGAAGGAAGAAGTGAACACTTATTAATTCCATCTCCTCTTTTCCATAAAAACACCCATGTGAATTATATACAAATTACCACCTTTAAGACCCCAAGTAAACAATTTACTGTATTTTTTACAAATCAACATTAACACCCATCCATCCTAACATACATTGATGTCCATACATCAAAACCAGCCTCAAACAACACAGATATACACAGTGCTGTCCCACCCACCATTCCATAGTGTCCCATAATGTCCCAGAGTGAGCATAGTGAATCGTACATATAAATACTACCCTTCTAACATATATCCTTTCAGCAAATAATGTTTATACCTCTTTTTGAATTGATTTCTGTTTGAACATAGTTTAAGTTCTGGCTCCAGACTGTTCCACAAATCCACCCCACAGACAGATATGCACAGACTTTTCCTGGTTGTTCGTATCTTGGGTTTTGTAAAGTTTAAGTCTCCTCTCAAATTATGATCATTGTCTCTTTTTTAAAATATTTTTTGTATATTAGTTGGGAGTTGATTATTAATTGCCCTGTACATTACTTGTGCTGTCTTAAATTTAACTAAATCGATGAACTTTATGACATGTGACTTTAAAAACAACGAATTGGTATGGTCTCTATATCCTACATTGTTTATTATCCTTATAGCTCTTTTTTGTAATGTGCATATTGACTGTAGGTTGGTCTTGTAGGTGTTTCCCCAGACTTCTACAGAGTAGTTAAGATAAGGTAAAAACAGTGAATTGTACAGTAAGACCAATGATTTATAGTCCAAGATGTGTCTCGTCTTCCCCAGTATGCCTATACATTTTGCTAACTTGGCCCGGATGTGACTGATGTGAGGTTTCCAGCAGATTTTATTGTCTAGCGTCACCCCCAGAAACTTATTTTCCTGTACTGTTTCTATTCTGGTATCATCTATCATCTATCATTACCATTATTTCATGATTTGTTTTATAATTTCCAAACAACATAATCTTTGTTTTTTTTTAGATTTAGAGATAATTTATTTTTGTTGAACCACTGCGTTAACTTTTTCATTTCAGTTGTGACCACCTCTAAAACCTGTGGCAAATTCTCACCAGTGCAAAGGATATTTGTGTCATCCGCAAACAGAATAAATTTCAGAATTCTTGATACTTGGCATATGTCATTTATATACAAAATAAAGAGTTTGGGTCCCAAAACTGACCCCTGGGGCACACCACAAGTGATGTCCATGAAGGGTGATTTGTGCTCACCAATTTGTACAAATTGTTGTCTGTTACTTAAATAACTTTCCACCCAACTCAGTCCTACCCCTCTTATCCCATACCTTTCTAGTTTCCTTAGTAGTATTCTGTGGTCAATGATGTCAAAAGCTTTCTTTAAATCTATAAATACTCCTACAGCAACCTTTTTTATCTATACAACTAGTAATTTCTTCTATAAGTTCGATCAGTGCCAAAGATGTAGATTTATCTGCTCTAAAACCCTACTGGCTATCTGTAAGGAGGTTGTGTTTTTCAATAAAATCATCCAGTCTCTTAGTGAAGATTTTTTCAAGTATTTTGGAGAATTGTGAGAGTAAAGAGACTGGTCTGTAATTTGTGAAATGATGACTGTCTCCTGTTTTGTATAGAGGTATTACTTTTGCTATTTTCATTTTGTCTGGAAATGTACTAACTAACTAACTAACTAACCTGCACTTATATAGCGCTTTTCTAGTCACAAAGACCACTCAAAGCGCTTTCATTAATACTAACCCTCTATTCTAAGGGCCTATAGGAAACAGATATCTAGGTACCAGTTTGAAATGACAGGTTACAGATGTGGGTGAGTGGCTTAACAATTCCTTCAATTACTTTTTTCACTATTGTCATGTCAATTTCATTCCAGTCCGTTGATTTTTTTGTTCTTAAATTTACTCACAGTCTCGATAATTTCCTTTTCAGTAACTGCACCCAAAAAGATTGTGTTTGGATTTCTATCTTCTATTTCATTCACAGAACCACTGTTGTTTGTTTCTGGTGTCACTATTGATTTTGCTAATTCAGGACCAACGTTTACAAAAAATTTATTGAAACCACTGACCACATCCTCCGTATTATTTATCAAATTGCCATTTTCAAAAAAATATTCTGGATAATTAGCATTCTTAGGTCGATTACTAATAATCCCATTGAGTACTTGCCATATTCCTCTTAAGTTATTTTTGTTATCCTCTAATATTCTGTTGTAATATTCTTTCTTACAGGTCCTCATTATATTAGTAAGCTTATTTTTAAGCTTAATACGTTGATAATACTGTGTCAATGTTTTTTACAAATCGCTACAAATCCAAGAATTCTTGTCATATCTTGATAGAAGGACAAAAAATTAAGAACGTGACTGAATTTAAATATTTAGGTGTTACACTTGACTCAAATTTAAGCTTTAAAAAACACATTAAAAAGATGACAAACACGGTCAAATCTAATTGTGCTAATTTCAAACATATCAGAAATTCACTGTCTACTGAAGCATCAAGTATGTATCTAAATGCTATGATAATTCCACATTTTCTTTACTGCATGACAAGTTGGTCACAGGCGTGTAAATCTGCCCTGAGGCCTCTGGAATCATTATACAAGTATTCTATCAAGACTCATGACAAGAAAAGACGAACGTTCCATCACTGCCCAATCCTGTCCAAATATAACCTGTTGAGCTTTGAAAATCTAATCATGTATACAAATGTGTGTCTTTTGTTTAAGATAATAGCAACACGTGATGGCAGCCGGGATGGTCACACTTTTTCAGTGCTGAGACAAAGTTGCTGACTTTGCCACTAAAAGTACCTAACCAACAGCGATCGGCGCTCGTGACGGACACCCACGGGCTGAATTTCCACCTCCGTCAGAATCCCGTTGGAATGCCCCTTTAATCGGGTAGAACTGCTGCGCTGTACCCGAAGCGATTGCCAAGCTAACGCCAGTTAGCTTAACGCTGGCCCCAGTGCGCCACCTAACTCCGACACGAAGCGGCTCAGTCCCCGGTGAGGGCTTACCGGAGGAACCAACCGAGGCGGCGGTTGGGAGCTCGGGCGTGGCGTTGGTGAGAGACGGGGGCCACCTGGACCCAGCAGGACAGTGGCTTGAGTCGGAGCCCAGTTGCGAGGCCCAGCTGAGGAACTACCAGACTGACGGCGGTTGGTGACGGGGCCTAGCGGAGGTGCCACCCAGGCAGAAGGCGGCGGGCGGCGGTGATCGGCGGCGGTGATCGGTGGAGTTCGGCTGCGCCGGCGGTGTGCAGCATAACTGGCCAGGCAGACGGCGGCAGGCGGCGACGATCGACGGCGGTGATCTGCGGAGCTGTGCAGCGTTACTTGGCGGAGGAGCTGTGCAGGAGCTCGGTTGTGGCGGATCCAGCAGCGGCCGGGCTAGTTGAGGCCTAGCCGGATTCTCTGTTTATTTCTATCCACAGGTCAGTAAAATGCCACCAAAAAAAGAGGAAATGGAAGAAATTAAAAAATCTCTGAACTTTATGTCAGAAGAATTGGCCAAATTGACAAGCCAGCAGGCCAAAATAATAGGCCTAATAGAAGAGGTACAAGCCCTACATTTAATAATTCAAGAAAAAGACAAAAAAATTATGGACCTGGAGCAACACGGGCGTCTTTTGGAGCAACGCGTCGAGGATCTTGAACAAGGTTCTCGTATTGATGACCTAGTTATAAGTGGACTAGACATCAGATATCAGTCATACGCCCATGCCACAACAGGACTGAGTGGTGAAGATGCTCCCATGAGTGAATCAGTGTCCTTAGAAAATCAAGTGCTTCAGTTCCTTAATAATAGAGACATTAAGGTAGAAGCCAATGCAATTTCAGCCTGTTATGCTCTACCGAAGAAAGATAACAAAACAAAGAAATCAATTGTGATGCGCTTTGTGAACAGAAGGGTAAAGAATGACATACTGAGGCAGGCCAAAAAGCTAAAGGAAACTCAAGTTTACCTAAATGAACACCTGACAAAAAAAAATGCTGAATTAGCACGGCAGGCACGGATGCTGAAAAAACAAAATAAGATACAGGCAACCTGGACAAGAAATTGTAGAATTTGGATTAAACTAAATGGAACACCTGAGCAAGCAAGGAGTATAATGATCAGAGATGCTACTGACTTAAATAAATACAGATGAACACCGATTAAAAAAATTATGAGTCAATGATAATCCATATTCATACACACAATAAGAATAGTTCTTTTGATACACCATGCCAAAGTACTTTAAAAAAAATAAGCAAAATAAACAAAAACTTATGATCGACTCGAGTAGACATCAATTATCCCCAGCTGGAAGAAGTCATCTGACACAGAGTGAGGAAACTCAAACTCTGAAAATATGCCACTATGCTGAACATAAACCACAAGAGATGGAGAATGATATTGATCCTGATAACCACTTTTTCAATAATATTCATAACCACTGTGAATATTACACTGAAAAGCAATTCAAAAGTCAAGTGCAATTAGATGGTAAACTGTCAATAATACACTTCAATAGCAGAAGTCTTAACAAAAACTTTCCACAGATTCAGGACTATTTAAAACAGCTAGACAGAAAATTCACAGCTATTGCAGTCTCTGAAACCTGGCTTAATGAAGATCAGGCTGCCCTGATGGCAATAGAGGGTTATCAGATGTTTTATATTAACAGAACTCAAAAAAAGGGTGGTGGTGTTGCACTGTATATTGATGACCTGTATAGGTGTAAGCTTGTAAATGAAATGTCCTCTGCACTACCAGGGATTTTGGAATGTATTACTGTTGAGACTGACCTAGACAAAACAAAAAATCTAATCATAAGCTGCATATATAGAATGCCGGGAACTTGCATTGAGACATTCAGAGATAAATTAGTCGAGCTGTACAATAATATTACTAGTAAGAAAATGGTAGCAATTTGTGGAGATTTCAATATTGATTTACTGAATCCACATCAACAAAATGTAGTTACAGAGTTCATGAACTCTATGTACAGCATGAGTCTATATCCCACAATAACACATCCCAGTAAAATCACAGTTCACTCTGCTACACTTATTGACAACCTGTTTGTCAATGTTATCGATAAGAAAATAGAAAGTGGATTATTGATAAATGATATAAGTGACCACTTGCCAACCTTTGCACTTATCCATGGCCATACGGGGCCCAACGCAGAAAAAATTTCAAAATCGTTCAGACACAAATCACCAAATGCAATCAATTCTCTTAAAGAGGACTTGCTGAAGCAAGACTGGACAGAAGTCTATGTATCAGATGTAAATGAAGCCTATGACACATTTATAAACATTGTAACCACTCTTTATGAAAAAAACTGCACATTAGTAAAAAAAAAGCTTAAACACAAATTTGCTGATAAGCCATGGTTAACCAAAGGACTACAAAAGGCGTGTAAAAAGAAAAATTTATTATATAAAGCTTTCCTAAAGAAAAGGACAAAAGAAGCAGAGCAGCGGTATAAAACATACAAAAATAAGTTAACATATATAATAAGATGTAGTAAAAGAGACTATTACAGTAAAGAACTGGAGAAAAACAGACAATATTAAAAATACATGGACAATACTCAACAGTATCCTTGGAAATAAAAGCAGAAATACAAGCTACCCAACTAATATTCCAAAAAATAATAAAACGACTCAGAGTGTGAATATAGCTTCACCTGCAGATGAATTTAATCATTTTTTTGTTAACATTGGACCTAAACTGGCCCGAGAAATACCCACTACGGTGCCTACAGATGATACAATATGCAATAACACTGCTGTAAAAGACTCCATCTTCATAAAGAACACAGACGAAAGAGAGGTCATTGAAATTGTTAAATCGTTCAAAAGTAAAACATCTACGGACTGTGATGGTATTGACATGCTACTAGTCAAAACTGTTATCGAATGCATAGTAAAACCACTGACGTATATCTGTAACCTGTCTCTCCAATCAGGTATATTTCCCAATGCAATGAAAATAGCTAAAGTAATTCCGATATACAAGACGGGCGACAGAGGGGAACTCTCAAACTGTAGACCAATTTCACTATTACCGCAATTTTCCAAGATACTTGAAAAAATGTTCTATGAGAGAATTGACAACTTCATACTGAAGAATGATTTATTGTGTGAGCAGCAATATGGGTTCAGACACAAGAGGACAACTGCATATGCCCTAATGGAATTTACAGAAAAAATATCAACAGCCATTGAAAATAAAGAGTATTCAGTTGGAGTATTCCTAGATCTTAAAAAAGCATTTGATACAGTAGATCACAATTTATTATTAAAGAAACTACAAAATTGTATTAGAGGGGTAGCACTGTCTGACATAACGTTCGGCTCAGGAGACGCACACACACAGGCTCAGAGTAGTTCAAATAGTTTATTGGCAACAGGAGTGAATGGATGTGTGTCTGCAAAATGTTAATGTGTTGGTGGCGGCGTCTGCTTCAGGCACAGAGGCAGGAGACCGTACAGCCGGCAACCCTATGGGAGAGAACACAGAGACACAGGGTGATGGGCACACACCAACACAGGAGGAGAATAGGCGAGGGAGAAGCTTACTTGCTAGGGACAGATGACTGGCACAACAAGGACGGAACCCGGGAGACAGCCACCTGCAGGGCTCGGTGCAGCAGCGAGGAACGACGAGAGAACGGGGTTGTCCGCCGCCGAGGAATCCACCTGTGCACAGGGGAGCAGACTGGAAAAGATGAGGTAAGGATTTCTTACCACACAGCGTCGTGCTGAAGAGTAGGTTGCTTCTCGTTGAAGGGGGGATGAAGTCTGACGGCTTCAGGCCGAAGCTCAGGGCGAGGCGGCTTATATTCCTCGCCGCTGATGATGTGCAGGTGTGTGTGCAGGTGGCGCCGCTGATGAGCGGCGCGGCGTGACAGTACTCCCCCCTCTAGCAGCGCCTTCTGGCGATGGCTTCTCTGGGTGCGCTCGGTGGAAGTCAGCGATGAGCGAGGGGTCTAACACAAACGACCGGGGCACCCACTGTCGATGATCAGGCCCGTAGCCCTCCCAGTCCACCAAGTACTGCAACCCACGACCCCGGCGCCGGGAGTCCAGGATGGAAGAGACGGCCCAGGCCGGATGGCCACCAACCATCCGGGGCGCAGGTTGCGCAGCAGGAGGAGGGCAAAGGGGGTCGGAGACTGCCAGCTTTACCTTGGACACGTGGAAGGTGGGATGGATGCGGAGGGAGGGGGGAATAGCCACACGCACAGCTACCGGGTTGATGATCCGGGTGATGGGGTAGGGTCCCACAAAGCACTGTGCCAGCTTCCTCCTCTCGTCTTTCAATGTTACGTCCCGGGTCGACACGTAGACTCGTTGCCCAACTCTGTACGCCGGGGCAGGTCTTCTGTGCCGGTCCGCCACAGTTCTGTTGCGCTCCGCTGTGCGTAAAAGCGCATTACGCGCAGATGCCCAGTTAGAGCGGAACTGCCTGAGATGCGCCCTAACTGAGGGGACAGTTACCTCACTCTCCTGCACCGGGAACAGCGGGGGGTCATAACCCAGGGACGCCTTGAAGGGGGACATCCCTGTAGCAGAAGAGTGAGCGGTGTTGTGGGCGTATTCAACCCAGGCAAGATGGTTGCTCCAGGACGTGGGTTTGGATGCGGTCACACAGCGAAGCGCAGCCTCCAGCTCCTGGTTGGTCCACTCACACTGCCCGTTGGATTGGGGGTGATGGCCGGAGGAGAGGCTCACCTTGGCTCCGATGGCGTTACAAAATGACCTCCAAACCTCAGAGGAAAATTGGGGGCCCCGGTCCGAGACCACGTCCACCAGAATCCCGTGCAGCCTGACCACGTGTTGGACGAGAAGATCCGCCGTCTCCAGGGCAGTAGGGAGACCTCGCAGGGGGACAAAGTGCGCAGCCTTGGAGAAACGGTCCACGATGGTCAGGATGGTGTCATAGGAGTTGGAGACGGGGAGTCCGGTGACGAAATCCAACGCAATGTGCGACCAGGGCCTGCCAGGGACGGGCAGGGGCTGGAGCAGACCCGCTGGAGGGGCATTTCCCGACTTGCTGGTGGCACAGATTGGGCAAGCCCGGGCGTAGCGGGCTGCATCCCTCCGCAGGCCTGGCCACCAAAAGGACCGTTGGAGGAGGTCTATCATCCGGGAGGTGCAAGGGTGACAGGTGAGCTTGGAGGTGTGCAGCCAGTGGATGACCTCTCCTCGGACCGCGGATGGCACGAACAGCCTCCCCTCCGGTCCGCCGCCAGGGTCAGGTTCCACTTCCTGCGCCTTCCGGATCTTGCTCTCTACGTCCCAGGAGATGGCTCCCACGACGCACGACCTGGGCAGGATGGTGTGGGGCGTCTCCTCCGACTCCACGGGGGTGAACTGCCTAGAGAGGGCGTCAGGCAGGACGTTCTTGGAGCCAGGCCTGAAGGTGATGGAGAACTGGAACCTGGCGAAGAACAAGGACCAGCGCGCCTGGCGGGCGTTCAGGCGCTTGGCAGATCGTAGGTATTCCAAGTTCTTGTGGTCCGTCAGGACCACGAACGGCAGGTCCGCCCCCTCTAGCCAGTGGCGCCACTCTTGCAGAGCGAGTTTGATGGCCAGGAGCTCTCTGTCCCCCACATCGTAGTTCCTCTCCGCCGGGGACAAGCGCCGGGAGAAGAAGGCGCAGGGCCGTTTGGCGCCGTCGTCAGGCGACCGCTGAGATAGCACCGCCCCCACTCCCGTGTCCGAGGCGTCCACCTCCACGATGCACTGCAGCGCGGGGTCGACCTGGCGAAGGACCCGGGAGGAGGAGAACTCCGCCTTCAGCGCCTGAAAGGCAGCAGCGACCTCTTCGGTCCACCGGAACGGGACCTTAGGGGACGTGAGGCGGGTCAGTGGTCCGACGATGGAGCTGAAGTTGGGGACAAAGCGGCGGTAGAAATTGGCGAAACCAACGAACTGTTGCACCTGCTTCCGCGATGCGGGTGTAGGCCATTCCACCACCGCCTTCACCTTCTCTGGGTCTGGGAGCACCTGGTCATGTGCGATGATGAATCCCAGGAAGGATGTAGTCCTAGCGTAAAATTCACATTTTTCAGCCTTCACGTATAGCCGATTCTCCAGCAGTCTTTGGAGGACCCGCCTCACATGGACCTGGTGCTCGTCCCTGGACTTGGAGAAGATGAGAATATCATCCAGGTAGACGAACACGAAGAGGCCGATGAAGTCCCGGAGGACGTCATTAATGAGGCACTGAAAGACGGCAGGAGCGTTGGTCAACCCGAACGGCATTACCAGGTATTCAAAGTGGCCGTTCGGGGTACGGAAGGCTGTCTTCCACTCATCTCACTCCCGGATCCGGACGAGGTGGTATGCGCTGCGTAGATCCAGCTTGGTGAACCAGGTCGCCCCCTGGAGGGAGTGGAAGGCAGTGTCCATGAGGGGCAGGGTGTAACGGTCCTTCTCAGTGATGTCGTTGAGAGCCCGGTAGTCTATGCAAGGGCGGAGGGATCCGTCCTTTTTCCCAACGAAGAAGAACCCTGCCCCCACGGGTGATGATGATGGGCGAATTATCCCAGCGCTCAGTGATTCTTTTAGGTAGGCGTTCATCGTCTCCTTCTCCGGCGCTGACAGGCTGTAGAGCCGACCAGAAGGTAAGGGAGCCCCCTGGCGGAGGTTGATGGCGCAGTCATAGGGCCGATGAGGGGGGAGAGATGTAGCTTTAGTCTTGCTAAACACCATACCCAGGTCGTGAAATTCCGAAGGCACCAGAGACAGGTCCGGGGGTGCAGCGTCCGTAGCAGGGGGAGAAGCAGACGGAGAGCAGGCAGCGGACTGAAGGCAGGTGCCCATGCAGAACGTGCTCCATGCCAATACCCCAGCTGACTTCCAATCCAGGACAGGGTTGTGGAGGCGTAGCCAGGGATACCCCAGGATGACGGGCGACACAGAGTTGGGCAGGACGAGAAAGGTTATCTCCTCCCGGTGGTTTCCAGAGATGATCACCGGGACCGGGACGGTCTGGTGTGTGACTCTCCCAAGGGAAGCACGGGAGAGGTTGACCAGGGAGATGGGGTCTTTGAGCGCCTGGCAGCGGATGCCCAATCGGGTTGCCAGGCTTTGTGAAATGAAGCTGCCTTCTGCGCCCGAATCCACCAGTGCGTGGGTGAGGTGCCCAGTGGGGTTGTGGCAGAAACGGATGGGCAGCATTAATTGAGTGTGTGAGTTTAACCGATTGAGATCCGCAAGGCCCCCTACAGTGACTCGCGGACCCCGCCGACTGGCTTTCCGTGGACAAAGCTTCACCGTGTGTTGGTCATCTCCGCAATACATGCAGAGTTCCAACTCACGGCGGCGTTGTCTCTCCGCAGGTGAAAGCTTTGTCCAGCCCATCACCATCGGCTCCGACTCCTCGGGGCACGATGGTGGCGGCGCCACCACGGGGCGAGCTTGGAACAGGCGCGGCGAGGCTCCACGAGGGCGAGAAGAAGACGACTTCCGCCCTGAGGAGCGCTCGCGCAGCCCGTTATCCAAACTAATCGCTAAGGATGTCAGCTCCGCTAGCGTCTCAGGAATATCCCGCCCAGCCAGTTCATCCCTCAGATCATCATTGAGGCTGCGGAGAAAAAGGCCGCAGAGGGAGCGTTCCTCCCAGCCTACTTCCTCCGCCGCTACCCGGAAGTCGACCGCGTAGTCCGCTGCCAACCGGCTTCCCTGCTGGAGGGCGAGAAGCCGATCGACCTGGACCGTCTCGGTTGGAGTATGGTCAAAGACCTCCAGGAAGCGCCTCACGAATTGGTCATATGTGAGGGCGGCATAACTGGGCCTCGCCATTACGGCGTAGGTCCACGTTAAAGCTCGCCCCTCCAGGAGATTCCCGATATAACCAATTCGGCTATGATCTGAGGGAAAGTCTCCGGGCACACGGTGGAAAACGGACTCACACTGCATAATAAACCCCCGCGCTCCGCCGAGCTTACCGCTAAAGCGGGCGGGGGTTGGAACGGGTGTGAGCCGAACCGGTGCACTTGGAGCCTGCTGGACGGCCACTGGAGCAGCAGGAGCCGCGCCACCCTGACGAGCCGGGGGGAACGACTGCTGGGGGTCCAAGCAGCCCAACCGGTTAGTCAAATTTAATAATTGATTGAAAATCACCTGTTGCTGATAGGCTAATTGATCCACTCGAGCCTCAAGAGTGGAAAACCGGTGTGCGAGCCCGCCGTCTGCCGAGCCGCTCTGCTGAAGCCGTACTGACATAACGTTCGGCTCAGGAGACGCACACACACAGGCTCAGAGTAGTTCAAATAGTTTATTGGCAACAGGAGTGAATGGATGTGTGTCTGCGAAATGTTAATGTGTTGGTGGCGGCGTCTGCTTCAGGCACAGAGGCAGGAGACCGTACAGCCGGCAACCCTATGGGAGAGAACACAGAGACACAGGGTGACGGGCACACACCAACACAGGAGGAGAATAGGCGAGGGAGAAGCTTACTTGCTAGGGACAGATGACTGGCACAACAAGGACGGAACCCGGGAGACAGCCACCTGCAGGGCTCGGTGCAGCAGCGAGGAACGACGAGAGAACGGGGTTGTCCGCCGCCGAGGAATCCACCTGTGCACAGGGGAGCAGACTGGAAAAGATGAGGTAAGGATTTCTTACCACACAGCGTCGTGCTGAAGAGTAGGTTGCTTCTCGTTGAAGGGAGGATGAAGTCTGACGGCTTCAGGCCGAAGCTCAGGGCGAGGCGGCTTATATTCCTCGCCGCTGATGATGTGCAGGTGTGCGTGCAGGTGGCGCTGCTGATGAGCGGCGCGGCGTGACACTGTCCTGGTTAAGTAGTTACTTAAAGAATAGATATCAGTATGTATGTGTTAGCAACAAAAACTCAGAGTTACTGAAGGTCACCTGTGGAGTCCCACAGGGTTCAGTTTTAGGACCATTATTATTCAATATGTATATAAACGATATATGTAAAGTTTCAGAAAAAATGGACTTAATATTGTTTGCCGATGACACTAATCTGCTATGCAGTGGAAACAATTTGGAACAACTTCTGGATACACTCGGAAAGGAATTAGGAAAGCTTAAACTGTGGTTTGATTCAAACAAATTAACGCTCAATTTAAGTAAGACAAAATTTATAGTCTTTAACAACCATCACAACAACCCAGTACCCAAACTCAGTGTAAATGGTGTAGAGATTGAAAGGGTATCTGAAACTAAATTCCTTGGAGTAATAATTGATAACAAACTGTGCTGAAAGTCACATATTAATTATATTAAAGGTAAAGTATCCAAATCAATTGCAATATTACACAGAGTGAAATATTTGCTGAATCAACCCACACTATACACCTTGTATCATTCATTAATACTCCCATACATGACATATTGTAATGAAGTATGGGGAAATACATATAAAACAAACATATATCCACTCTTTATGCTTCAAAAGAGAGCTATTAGAATAATAAACAAAGCAGCTTACAGGGAACCAACAAACCCACTTTTTCTTAAACAAAAAACTCTCAAGTTGAAAGATCTGGTTGACTTTAAAACCGCAATAATAATGTTGAAAGTGAAGAATTTATCACTGCCCGCAAATATCCAAAAGTTGTTCCAAACAAGGGAGAAACAATATCACTTCAGAGGAACATGTATATTTCAAAAGCCTACAGTGAGAACAACCACCAAGCAACACTGTATTTCAGTGCAAGGAGTCAGATTATGGAACAATTTTGGACCTGAATTAAAATCATGTACAACGCTTGGACAATTTAAACAAAAACTAAAGGAAGAAATACTCCAAACATATTTACAAGACGACATGTAAACTCACATAAGGATTGACATATCCAGCCTGTGTTGTGTTGTAGCTTAGTTTTTTTTTTCTTTTTTTTCTTTTTTTTTTTTCTCTGTGACATTTTGTCTTAGATTTGTTTTTGAATAGTAACCGCTTAACTTAGCCTAGCTTAGTTTTCTTTTTTCTCTCAGTCACATTTTGTCTTAGCTTTGTTTTAAATTGTAATCGCTCTTGTCTTTTCTCTTTTTTCTCTTTTGAATTCTTAGATGGAATATGGGTGGGCAATATAAGCTGCGGCTTCAGCAATCACCCATTTCGGATAACTCACGTGGAATTGTATAGTAGGAGGAGTCTTTGTCTAATTTGACCTTGTTGTTATATTATACAGTTTCTTTTAACCTGTACTGTACTATCCGAAATAAATTCATTCATTCATTCATAATCCATAACTCTGCTGCTCCTCCCTTAAAACGGTTTGTTTCATTAAGTTCTGTAAATACATCTCGGACAACTCGATCAACAGCACGCGGCGAGTGCAGGATTCCTAAGCACAAGACAACATTAGCAAATTCAACATTTTCATGTGTGGCTATGCGACAGTGGAACATGTTACCAACGGAGTTACTTGCAGTAACAGACTATCACACATTTTCACGCTTGGTGAAAAAACATTTAACCTCTAAGCAAACCTGTGTCCATAATGTACTGTGATGTAAAGATGTTAGAGTGTGTGATGTTGACAATGGGACCAATAAGAGTCAGTGGTTTGATGTGAAAAATTGTTTATAAGGATGGAGTTATAAAAATGTATTATTGTATGTTTTAGTTCTTATCAATGTTTTGGGTTCTTATCAATGATATTAATGTTTTTTAGTTTTTAGCAATGCTTGGTTTTAGTTTTTTAATCAATGTTTGGTTTTAGTTTTTTATCAATGCTTACTTGTAGTTTTAGCAAATGTCTGCTTTTTAATGCTAACACCAGCCTGCCCAGGGACTACAGGTGAAAATTAGCACTTGTGCTATAACCTGATACAATGCGTCTTTCCTCTTTAAGGTCAATGTATATTGTGCATGTCCCTGCATAAATAAATAAATAAAAATAAAATAAAATAAAAAAATAAAATAAATCACACAATAACCTAATGCCTCTGTGGTTAATCGTGGCGGAATGATAAAAGTAGAACTTTCAAAACATGGGTACTGTTTCCCAGGTGAACAATCTATGGCGCAACTCAAAATACACAACATACAGTATCTCACAAAAGTGAGTACACCCCTCACATTTTTGTAAATATTTTATTATATCTTTTCAAGGGACAATACTGAAGATATGACACTCTGATACAATGTAAAGTAGTCAGTGTACAGCTTGTATAACTGTGTAAATTTGCTTTCCACTCAAAATTACTCAACACACAGCCATTAATGTCTAAACCGCTGGCAGCAAAAGTGAGTACACCCCTAAGTGAAAATGTCGAAATTGTGCCCAAAGTGTCAATATTTTGTGTGGCCACCATTATTTTCCAGTACTGCCTTAACTCTTTTGGGCATGGAGTTCACTAGAGCTTCACAGGTTGCCACTGGAATCCTCTTCCACTCCTCCATGACAACATCATGGAGCTGGTGGATGTTAGAGATTCTGCGCTCTTCCATCTTCCATTTGAGGATGCCCCATAGATGCGCAATAGGGTTTAGGTCTGGAGACTTGCTTGGCCAGTCCATCACCCTCAGTTTCTTTAGCAAGGCAGTGGTCGTCTTGGAGGTGCGTTTGGGGTCGTTATCATGTTGGAATACTGCCCTGCGGCCCAGTGTCTAAAGGGAAGGGATCATGCTCAGCTTCAGTATGTCACAGTACATGTTGGCATTCATGGTTCCCTCAATGAACTGTAGTTCCCCAGTGTCGGCAGCACTCATGCAGCCCCAAACCATGACACTCCCACCACCATGCTTGACTGTAGGCAAGACACACTTGTATTTGTACCCCACGCCTGGTTGCCGCCACACACGCATGACACCATCTAAATCAAATAACTTTATCTTGGTCTCATCAGACCACAGGACATGGTTCCAGTAATCCATGTCCTTAGTCTGCTTGTCTTCAGCAAACTGTTTGCGGGCTTTCTTGTGAATCATCTTTGAAAGGGGCTTCCTTCTGAGACGACAGTCATACAGACCAATTTGATGCAGTATGCGACGTATGGTCTGAGCACTGACTGGCTGACTCCCCACTCCTTCAATGTCTGCAACAATGCTGGCAGCAGTCATACATCTATTTTCAAAAGATAACCTCTGGATATGACGCTGAGCATGTTCACTCAATTTCTTTGGTTGACCATGGCGAGGCCTGTTCTGAGTGGAACCTGTCCTGTTAAACTGCTGTATGGTCTTGGCCACCATGCTGCAGCTCAGTTTCAAGGTGTTGGCAATCGTCTTATAGCCTAGGCCATCTTTATGTACAGCAACAATTCTTTTTGTCAGATCCTCAGAGAGTTCTTTGCCATGAAGTGCCATGTTGAACTTCCAATGACCAGTATGAGAGTGTGAGAACGATAACACCAAATTCAACACACCTGTTCCCCATTCACACCTGAGACCTTGTAACACTAACGAGTCATATGACACCGGGGAGGGAAAATGGCTAATTGGGCACAATTTGGACATTTTCATTGGGGTGTACTTACTTTTGTTTCCAGCGGTATAGACATTAATGGCTGTGTGTTGAGTTATTTTGAGGGGACAGCAAATTTACACTGTTATACAAGCTGTACACTGACTACGTTACATTGTATCAAAGTGTCATACTGTATCTTCAGTGTTGTCCCATGAAAAGATATAATTAAATATTTACAAAAATGTGAAGGGTGTACTCACTTTTGTGAGATACTATACGTACATAAAGCCCAATTAATTTTACAAACTCCTTATTTAATTTAATTTTGGGTGTTAAAATCAGTTTACTGGAGTATCGCTGTCATAATATGTGGATATGGACCGTATCAATGCACAATCCAAATCCAGGAAAGCGTTACTGTTTCTGTTTGGGCGCTGTGGGGAGGGGGGGGGGCACACGGGCCTGGGTGCTCTACTGGTGCAGGACCCAACTTCTGGAGGTTTTGGGGTTCAGAACCAGCTCATGGATGACACTGGTCCTGTGGTTTGTCTCTTTGAAGGAGGGAGCTGCTCCATGATCCAAGCAGCATAGCCGAGAAGGGCCTGTTTGCCGTGAAAAGCAGACGTGAAAGGGGCTAGCAGGTAGGCTAAAGGCTAAGCTCGGTGCTGGCTGGCACCGGGTGAGCACTGCTTCCATCAGTTCTGTTTCTGGGTGTCCGAAGGGGGAGGTAAGAGATGCAACTGGTGTGACAACTGGTGGGATGACTGGTGTGGTTTTGCTGAAGCGGTTGCTGGCTGTTTTTATATATACAGTATTTCTGCAGTACTTGCAAGGATTTTTTAGGGGGTGGGAGAATGTTCTGGATGGTTGTTGTCATTTTAATATGCTTAAGGCTTTAAAATGTACCCGTGGTTGCAGAAAGCAACCATATTTGTCCACTCCCATGTTAGTGAGTCTATGAAAAACTTGAAAACAACAAGTTCATCTTACACTACACTGAAAAAAGTTGTTTTTATTTGTGATTTAGAATAAATATGAAATTTCAGAGCTTAATCACAGTTAAGAACTTTGTCATCACCATTTTTACTATTTTTTGATGCTACATGGGCACTCTTTTTTAATGCTTTTTTAATGCTTTTTAATGCTGTTGCCCTGCTTGGGCAACAGCAATTATAAAAACCCTGCTGACCAACCGAAGGTTCAGAGTCCACCTCAGTCAGAACACAAGTGCATGGAGAATGCAGAAAAACGGACTCCCACAAGGCTCAGTTCTAGCTCCAACTCTGTTCAACCTCTACATAAATGACCTGCCTACTACAAAATCCCGCAAATTCATCTATGCAGACGACATCTGTTTGGCATTCCAAGCACCAGACTTTGAACCACTGGAACGGGTGCTCACGGAAGATCTTGCCAAACTGGACCAGTTCACCAAAATCTGGCGCCTAAAACCAAGCCCAGCAAAAACCCTCTCCAGTGTATTCCATCTCCACAATGCAAAAGCTGCCAGAGAACTAAACATCCACCTGAGCGGACTCAAGCTTAAGCATGCCCCAAATCCAACTTATCTTGGAGTGACCCTTGATAGGACCTTATCCTTCAAGGAACATCTAAAGGGGACGGCTGCTAAGGTGAAGGTACGAAACAACCTGCTCTGCAAGCTCGCTGGTGCAAAATGGGGGGCGGCAGTCTCCACCCCGCGCACCTCAGCACTGGCCCTTTCATACTCTGTAGCAGAATATTGTGCCCCTGTCTGGTCCAGGTCATCTTACTCACACCATGTAGACACCCAGCTCAACTCAACAATGAGAACTATAACTGGAACAATCCGCTCAACACCACTCCCCTGGCTCTCTGTACTGTCAAACATAGCCCCTCCACACATCCGGCGAGCAGCATTAACTCAAAGGATGCTCCAAAAAGTTAAAGATTTTCCTCACTTGCCAATCCATGCAGATATCTACACCCCACCCACTGCCCGACTTTCATCCAGACGGCCGATTTGGAAAAACCCTCCCCCAGCTGACTTTACCATCCAGACAGCTTGGCAAGAGGAATGGGAGACCAAGGAGGTCCCAAACAAACAGCTGGTGATAAACCCCAACCAACAGGTCCCGGGCACCAACCTCCCAAGGAGACAGTGGTCTACACTCAATCGCTTCAGGACTGGACATGGCCCCTGCTTGGCCAGCCTTCACAGATGGGGCAGTAGCCCTAGCCCACTGTGCGCATGTGGAGAGGAGCAAACAATGGAACACATCATAGAGGTTTGCCCGCTCCAAAGACTGGAAGGAGGATTACACACCCTCCATACAGCAAACCAGGAGGCAACTGCTTGGCTTAAGGACTTTGCATTCGCTAAATAAACTCTTTTTTAATGTATTTTTATTGAATTTTCTTGGCTATACATTCGAGAGTCATACTATACATTCATATAACAAAGGCACACCCTGAACGTTGGGAGTTGGTATACTGAACAAAACAGAAAAAAAAAGACAAAAAACAAACAAGGAAAAAAAACCCCACATATACAGAAAACAACCCATTCATACAAATATATATAAAAATCAACACAAATCAGGACACACATTTTTTGTTTATTGTGTGTGTGTGTGTGTGGGGGGGGGGGTTCGCCATTTGCACACACAAATGGTATTCACTTATATAGCGCTTTTTTTCTTATCTCTAGATGACCAAAGTGATTTACAGATCCTGCTATCCACCCATTCACACACAGTGATGGCGGTGTAAGTGCCATACACTGGCCTGACCTACCAGAAGCAACTGGAGGTTCAGTGTCTTGCTCAAGGACACTTCAACATGCAGACTGCAGACAGAGTGGGAATCGTACCCCTGACCCTTCGATCAGTAGTCAGCCACACTATATCTGCACCACAGCCGCATTATTTCACAAAGGTGAAATAATGTCAACCAGAGCAAACCAAAGTAAACTGAGACTGCTGAGTGTCTGTCAGTGTAATTGCAGACCATGTAGATCAGGGATGGGCGACTTTGCTGGTAGTGAGGGCCACAAAATTTTTTCCTCACTTTCAGAGGGCCAGATTTACATGTAAACCTTCTATGGGTGGGTGGGTGGGGGTAATTATTTCCTCCAAAGTCAAAAGTTTCACAATTAAAACTGAAAATGCAAATGAAATTTTTTTTTGAAAGTTTTATCATTTAAGAATTAAAATTACTGATAAAATTATATCTGCCCAGCAATGGACTGGTGATCTGTCCAGTGTGTACCCTGCCTCTCGCCCAAAGATGCTGGGATAGACTCCAGTCCCCCCCCCCCACTCCCCAAAAAGGATTAAGTAGTAGAAGATGGATGGATGGATGGATGGATAAAATTATATCATGACCTAATTTTTAAAACTCTCTCCATCAAAATGATGACCAAAGAGAAATTCCGGACGATAATTAACAAAAAAAGCCAAGAAGAAAAGGAAATATGAAGAGGCTTAGCTTGCTCTTGGATTCATTGTGGGTGTGGAGGGGGAGAGAAATAGCTGTGGGTAGGTGGGCTTGTTAATGGCTCCCCAAAATGGGGAATTAAAAAAAAAGTTTAAGAGCCACTGCTGTGAATGAATAAAAACAAGTTTACTGCTGTATAAAAGGCTCATTTAATTTGGGCTTTTATTTTGGTAGATGGGTGTTTTGGTTGGGGGCATAGCCATATACAGTAGTATGGTAGTTGCGACAAGCTTTGAACTTGCCGCTGCCTGGCCATGTGGTTCATGGAGCTCCAAATAGTCCCAAACAACTGCCTTTCTATAATGGCGTGTGAATGGCAGCTGTTATGATCTGCAGCATTAAAAACATTTTTTTAGCCATATTAGGCAAATATTCAAAATACCTATTGGTAGGTATATTGTTAAACTTATAATGAACAGATTTAACTGTATTACAATACAAACAAGTAACATTAACATTTAACATTTTACTGACAGAACTGTGCATCTTTTCCCTTTTAAATGTACTACTGTAGAGACTGGGTTAATCATCTCAGACTGGATGCAGAGGGTAAACAGAGAAGGACAATAGCTATGGAGATTATGGTGAGGTAGCAGGAAGAAGGAGCTGGGGGGAGAAGGGATGAATGTATTGTGATGTGAGATGTCATGCAGATGTGAGATGGGCGGTTGGTATAAAAGGAGAACCCATGGTGTACTGTGACATGCTTTTCTGTGTATGACTGATGTGAGAGTGAATAAAATTGTCTGCTGCATAAATCAGTCTCGTTATTTACACTCTCCACACTACCTTCTTTATTCTAAATTTTACTTTTTCACATAAATTTGCTACTTTTTCCTCATAATACTGTATTTCTCTGTGTAATGACTCAAAGCACACATCCAAATCAACAAAAGTATGGCTTCATCAGAAGAAGATTAAGGTTTTGGAATGGCCCAGCCAGAGTCCAGACCTGAATCCGATCGAACATCTGTGGGGGGATCTGAAGAGGGCCATGCACAGGAAATGCACCCGCAATCTGACAGATTTGGAGCGTTTTTGCAAAGAAGAGTGGGCAAATATTGTCACATCAAGATGTACCATGCTGATAGACTGAGCACTGTAATAAAAGCCAAAGGTGCCGCAACAAAGTATTAGTTTAAGGGTGTGCACCTGTCTCATGGGTTGGGCCGTCGGCGACTCAACCGGCAACCCCACCCTTCCGAGGGTGTGGAGGGTGAAACTGGGCATCCTGGCAGAACTATAAACAATATCTGTCACAGGTCTGTGGTGGACCACTCCCAGTTACACAGGGTGAGACTGGACATCCTGGCAGATAAGCACATCTGTCGCAAGGTCTGTGGTGGACTTTTGCCAGTCGGTGCATCGTGACATGCACTACATGAAGAGCAGAGATAAACAAACCTATCATCTGGTCAGTCACTGCAACAGATACTGGAGTCAGTTTGTCTTGGCCTATCCTTGCCACTGATAATACCTCTATCTGCCAAGAATGTGCCGCTACTTCAGCAAAAGCTAGTGGTACTCAAATACTTTGCAAGCAGTTTCATGAAACGGTCAGTCAGAAAGCAACTCGTACCAGCTCGGACATCGCCCAGGTTAACAAGGTCAGGAGTTCCTGGCAGCGGAGGGCGAAGGACAGAGCTGCGTGGAGGAATCTGATCAGACCTAAATGAAACAGTCATTGTTTCCACAGACAAACTGCTATGATGATGATGATGCTGATGATGAATGTATTAAATATTATTATTATTATTATTATATTGTCTGTTATGGGTGACGGCTACACCTTTCCGGTTCCGCCGCCACCCAGGGTATAAAAGGCCAACCTGGAAGAGGCACGGTCTCTCTTTGACCACCTCTCTGCCTAGCGGGAGCGTCTGGCTGTATCTAGTGAGTAATATAATAAAGTCCTGTTCAGTTCACCACTCGCCTCATTATTGTGCCACGCTTTATGGACATAACATTTGGCAACGAGGATAAAGTATGGATGCGGGCATGTCGTCTATTCGGCCATTTTTGGAGAGTCTGGGAGAGCCTCCGGTGCCTTGGGCGAGATTGTTCACCGATTTCCAGAACTATCTGGTGGCACTAAACAGCAGCGAACTGAAGAAGGTACAGGCATGGGTGACTTTAGTCCGCAATTTAGGTATGGAGGGACAGCGCATCCTTTCTGCCTTGGGAGTTAGTGATAGCTTTGATGACGTGGTTAAGCTAATGGCGTGACATTTTCGCACGCCTGCAAATGTCACCATCAGGAGGATCCAGTTTCAGCAGTGCCTCCAACGGACCGGCAAGTCAGTGCAGCACTATGTTGCAGACCTGCGGCAACTGGCTGGAGACTGACAATTTGGTGATTTAGAGGAAGAAATGGTCTGCGACCAGATGGCGGAGCACATGCTGTGTTCGTCAGCACGGTCGACATTGCTTACACACCTGACTTTAGTAGCGGCTGTGGAGTGCTGAACAGTGTGAAGCAGCGGACAAGCTGTCACACGACCTCGGTGAGAGAGCTATGCTACGCCGCCTTGACTCACAATCAACGATGCAGACTGTGGATCCGGACAGCGAAGACAGCAAAGAAGAGGAATGTGCTGCAGCGGTAAAGATGAGGTCCGCCCCGGGATCATCGAAGTGTTTGGGTTGTGTGTCCATTAAGCACCGGTACAAGGCGAAGAGAGTGTCCGGCGAGAGGCAAACGCTGTGGCAAGTGTGGACTCCTGCATCACTTTGCCAGGGCCTGTAATAGGTTTGAGTGAGGGGAACGGTGACATAAAGCAGATATCCCTGCTCCATCTCCCACGGTTATTCACATCGTTTCCCTGGACACCGACGGCCGTACATATTGTATGGTGGAACTGGACGGAGTGGAGGTACCATTATTGGTTGACATGGGCGCAGTGAGGTCAGTATTGAGTTGGCCCACCATGAGGAGTTTCTTCCCATATCATCAGCTGAGAGGTCATTTAAAGCCGTTGTGTGGCTCTGGAGGACGGAGGCTGCCCATTGTGGGTTCAGTGGAGCTGACGGCCCGATACAAGTCGGCAGTGGTCGCCAACCTGAAGTTTATTGTGACTGGCGGTGGCAAGAATGTGATGGGCTGAGACCTCTTCTATGGACTGGGGTTTTCCATCAGTGGTGTTGAGGAGAAGTGGTCGGGCTATGGTTTATGGGATCGACCAATCCCAGCAGTGGTGGAGGATGCAATATGGGATGAACCTTGGCCTAGTAATCTGGAAAGTGAACAGGACCAACCTCACCCAGGGTCATCGCGGGAGGGTTCCTGCACCAGAGCCCAAACTGCCCTAGCTGAGGGAACTGGGTGGCACCGTGGGACACCCGTGACGGCGGATGGAGCCAAGTGGCTGACTCATTCTGCTTCTGGAGTTTGGCTGGGAGGTACCGAGAAGCAGGGCATCACAATGGCTTCGCCAGCGTCTAAAATGAAAATGAGCGGGGCAGGACCGGCTGGCACGGTTAAACGACGGGCCACACAGGAACACTGGAAGCCGAGCAGGGCTCCTCTGGGGGTTGCTGATTTGGTTCGACCCAGAGAAGAGGCCCGATTGGGAGAAGCCCACAGGAAGCGGAGGAGACAGGAGGACTAGGGGTGGCTACATGTGGTGGCTGTTCGTGAGGACGGTTACCTGCAGGTGACAGATGGTACGAAGAGACACCCCAACGAGCTGCGGCATGTTTATGAGGAAGGTGAGGTGCTTTGGTACCGGTGTGCGTCATCCCCGGGCGCCAAGAAGAGACAACGCTCTGGTCGGGACCCGCCTGACTGGTCTCCGGAGGGGTGGGCTCTCCATGGTGTGTGACTGATAAGTTAAAGGGCGCAATCCATTTACGATGTGTTATTATTAATTGCCCATGTGAAAAAAACAAGTAATGTTGGTGTTAGCGTGTTTGAAGTTTATACAGTATTACTGTGTGGTTTGCGTGGGTTATGGGGTGGTTTTATTGAGAATCTTGAAAGCAGGGCATGAATGTGCTTGCTGACTGGTTAGTTGTTAATTCAAGGTTTTACCTGCATATATACAGTATATATACTGTATATATATATGTTATGGGGGTTATTTTACATTATATTAGGAACACGACAGCATTTTATTTCATGGACTATGCAACAATAAAGAAGGAAGAATAATCTGTCTGACCATGTGGAGGTGGGTCAGTAGTCCACCTGGCCCCCTCTAGTTTTAGTTATTTGTGTGCATGGATAGGCCCTATTGTTATACTTACTATTAGTGTGTGATTCGGGTTACAAATTTGGGTGGGCCTAAATGGTGTGTGTGTGTTTTGGACTTTTCTGCTACACCTTTCCGGTTCCGCCGCCACCCAGGGTATAAAAGGCCGACCCGGAAGAGGCACGGTCTCTCTTCGACCACCTCTCTGCCAAGCTGGAGCGTCTGGCTGTACCTAGTGAGTTATATAATAAAGTCCTGTTCAGTTCACCACTCGCCTCATTATTGTACCACGCTCTAAGGACATAGCACTCTGTCTCATAACTCTGATTTTTATGTACATTTAAGACTATTTTCAAATTGAAATGTGGCTGTTTTTTAGTTTTTTTAAAAAAATCATTACTTTTTCCTACAGATTTATGTATTTTTATACTAAACTAGTACATACCTGTGCATACCCGTCCATGCCCGTAGAAACCAAGTATAAGCAAGTATTTCTGCATGGCCGTTGCTGAAGGGTCTCCTCCTTTCTCAGATGGCTGTGTTGTTCACAGTCATGCCTGCGGCGTATTGCTCGAACCTGAGGTGTTTCATTTTTACAGCATTTTTTCTGACATGCAGCAGTTCTCCTTATTTTATTGCTCTCCATGTGGTGGGTCTTTCTGTTCTTCTTCGTTCAGACCACTGGTTGAGGGATAGGTGCGTTGTAATTCTAGTTCATGGACATGATCATGAAAATAGATCTGAGCAAAAAGTGGCTTTTGACCCTGTTCATGAAGAACCGTGCATGCCCGTGGAAACCCAGAAACTGGAGCACCCGGAGAAAATCAGGGCTTTGCTTGGTATTTTACACATTTGTCAGAATCAGAATCAGAATCAGAATCAGAATCAGGTTTATTGCCATTGTTCATGTAGTACACAAACTAGGAATTTGTCTCGGTACAATGCTGCAACATTAAACATGATAAGATAAGAGAAATAAACTATACATGTAATAAAGTGTAGGATAAGATTAAGTGATACTGGTCAACAGTTAAAATATATATTAGCCAGCAGCAGATACTGTGGAGAACTATATAGTGCAGTCGGTAATGCAGGAAGAAAACAGTGATGATTGACATGAGTCTGGTTGAGCTGCTGTACATGGTGCACGAGAGTCAATAAGTCACTTAGTGTTCAGCAGTCTAATGGCAGAGGGGAAGAAGCTGTTCATGTGACGGGAGGTTTTAGTCTGGATGGACCGAAGTCTTCTACCAGAGGGGAGGGGGGCAAACAGTACGTGACCAGGGTGTGAGGGATCGGCTATGATCCGGCCAGCACGCCTCCGGGTCCTGGAGATGTACAGATCCTGGAGAGATGGGAGCTTGCAGCCGATCACCTTCTCAGCAGTGCGCACGACACGCTGCAGCCTTAGTCTGTCCCTGGCAGTGGCTCCTGCGTACCACACGGTTATGGAGGTGGTGAGGATGGACTCGATGATGGCTGTGTAGAACTGCACTAACATCTTGGTGGGTAGCTTGAGCTTCCTCAGCTGCCGCAGGAAGAACATCCTCTGCTGGGCTTTTTTGATGAGTGAGCTGATGGTCAGCTCCCATTTGAGGTCCCTGGTGATGGTAGTGCCTAGGAAGCGGAAGGAATCAGCAGTGGTGATGGGAGAGCCTGAGAGGGTGAGGGGGGGCAGAGGAGTAGTGACTTTCCTGAAGTCTACAATCATCTCCACTGTCTTCAGAGCGTTCAGCTGCAGGTTGTTATTGCTGCACCAGGACGCCAGCTGGGCCACCTCTCTCCTGTAGGCGGACTCGTCGCCGTTGGAGATGAGCCCGATGAGGGTGGTGTCGTCCGCAAACTTGATCAACTTGACAGACTGGTGGCTGGAGGTGCAGGAGTTGGTGTAAAGGGAGAAGAGTAGGGGGGAAAGTACACAGCCCTGGGGTGATCCGGTGCTGATGCTAGTATAGTCTGAGACAGTCTTTCCCAGCCGCACATGCTGCCTCCGGTCCGTCAGGAAGTCGATGATCCACCTGCAGAGGGAGTCAGGCACGTTGAGCAGGGACAGCTTGTCCCGGAGCAGAGCGGGGCAGATGGTGTTGAATGCGGAGCTGAAGTCCACAAACAGGATCCTGGCGTAGGTTCCCGGGGAGTCCAGGTGCTGCAGGATGGAGTGGAGGGCCAGGTTGACTGCGTCGTCTACAGACCTGTTGGCTCGGTAGGCAAACTGCAGCGGGTCCAGGAGAGGGGTGGTGATGGACTTGAGGTGGGACAGGACCAGGCGCTCAAAGGACTTCATGACTACAGAGGTGAGCGCTACAGGTCTGTAGTCATTAAGTCCAGTGATCCGTGGCTTCTTGGGGACAGGGATGATGGTGGAGGATTTGAGGCAGGACGGCACGTGGCATAACTTAAGGGAGGTGTTAAAAATGTCTGTGAATACAGGAGCCAGCTGTTTCGCACAGAGTCTCAGGGTGGAGGGAGACACGCCGTCTGGGCCGGGGGCCTTGCGCGGGTTCAGTCTGGAGAACTGTTTGAGCACATCCTGCTCACTGATGATAAGGGGAGGGGGGGAGGAGGGGGGGGTGCCTTAAATGAAGTAGGGAATGTGGAGGCTGTGGAGCTGGAGGGAGGGGGGGAGTTGGACACAGATGACGAGGTGTCAAAACGGGCATAGTGTTGGGACAGTCTTTGACAAAGGGCTTTGTCATCCTGACCTTTAGGAGCCTTAGGTCGATAGTTGGTGATTTGCCTCAGTCCTCTCCACACGGAAGCCGAATCATTAGCAGTGAACTGCTGCTGGAGTCTCTCTGAGTATAGAGATTTAGCCCTCTTCAGCTCTCTGTTAAACCGGTATTTAACCTCCCTGTAGCAGTCCCTGTCTCCACTTTTCAGCGCTGCTTCCTTCTCCTTCCTGATCTGTCTGAGCTTAGCTGTGAACCAGGGTTTGTCATTAGAGTAACTCACCCTGGTGCGTGATGGAAGAATGTTCTCTTCACAAAAGTGGATATATGAGTTCACAGTGTCCGTGTACTCATCCAGATCATGCGTGGCTCCTTTAAGCATGCCCCAGTCAGATATTTCCATGCACGTTTCCAGCTTCTCCTCAGCATCACTGGTCCGTATCTTCGTAGTGCTCACAACAGGTTTAGTGAGCTTCAATCTCTGTCTGTATGTGGGAATGAGGTGAACCATCACGTGATCAGATAATCCCAGCGCAGCTCGAGGGACAGCGCGATATGCGTCTTTCACTGTGGTGTAACAGTGATCCAGTGTGTTTAATCCTCTGGTGGGGCATTTAATAAACTGTTTGTAGCGGGGGAGATCGTGGCTCAGATTGCACTGATTAAAGTCGCCAGCCACAATAATCAGCGAGTCTGGAAAACTCCGCTCTGTGTGTTGAATGTGATCCGCGAGCACGCGCTGAGCTTCGCGCGTGTCCGTGTCGGGAGGGGCGTACACAGCGATCATTATGAAAGAAGCAAACTCCCGCGGGGAATAGAAGGGCTTGCAATTGATAACAAGAAATTCCAAGGCAGGAGAACAGTGTTTGGAAATTACCGTTACATCAGAGCACCAGCTGCAGTTGATGTAGAAGCAGACACCGCCTCCTGTGGTCTTGCCGGAAAGCTCTGTGTCACGATCAGCACGGAAGAGCTGAAAGCCGTCGAGGCGCAGCGCGCTGTCCGGTATATTTTCCCGGAGCCAGGTCTCAGTAAAGCAGAGGACAGCTGAGGAGGCGAGGTCCTTAAAACGCATCAGCAGTCTCAGTTCATCTACCTTGTTAGAGAGAGAGTTGGTATTGGACAGAAATATGCCAGGCAGCGCCGTTCGCGAGCCTCTCCTGCGAAGTCGTACGAGAGTGCCCGCTCGTCTTCCTCTCTTCCGCCGTCTCACTTTCCGAGCCAAACAATAAACCAGATCGGCGGCAGGGGCTAGAAAAACTGGGAGGAGGTCCGTGGGGGTGAAAGTCCTGATATTTAGAAGTTCTTCACGGGTATAAGTGCAAGCAGACACACAATTGACAAACAAAAACAAACAAAGAGCGCAGCGAAGCACCATGTCGACCGCTGTGGGCGCCATCTTGGAACGCCATAGTAGTGTAGTGTAGTGTAGTGTAGATTGTCATTCTTCATGGGTACTGCTTCGAATGGGTGTGGTTTAAAGTAGTGTGTCCTATTCTTAATGGGGTGATAGACTGACACACTGATAGAGATTTCTTGAATTTATAGAGTGCCTTCTGCCTTCCTGAGTGAGATTTCCAGGTTTACTGCTTTGAATGGGTGTAGTTTAAAGTAGTGTGTCCTATTCTGTCTCAGCTTCTCTGTGCCTTGCCTGGCGTGCAGCGTTGGCGGCCAGCCGACTATTCCGCATCTCCTTGGTCTCAGCTTGTCTGTGCCTCGCCTGGCGTGCAGCGTTCCTCGCTTTGCGGGCATTTCGGGCTTCAAGTGACTCAGCACGTGCATGGCGCACTGCCATACGTTTCCTGTCTGTCTGTGCATCCCTTGTCTGTCATACCCTGTGACGTGCTCGAACCTCAGGTGTTTCATCTTCACAACATCGTTTGTGACGTACAGCACAGTCATGCCTGGGAGGTACTGCTCGAACCTCAGCTGTGTCATCTTCACGGGATCTTTCCTGACGTGCAACAGTTCTCCTCTTCTTCTTCTTCTTTTAGATTTGATTGGCGTTTGGCAGCCAGCTTACAGGTGTATTACCGCCACATACTTCACTCTAAATCATCACTCTATATCTCTTCCAATGTTACAGTGCAGCTAAAGCCTCGTCCTCCGATGTTCAGCTTGTCACTGCCACACACTCTGTATATGTCTCAAGCAGTTCTCCCCACTCTATTGCTCTCCATTTATGTAGCGTCTGGTTGGTGTATATGACATCATAAAGACATCAAGGCAGGCATCATAGGACACCACATCATAGGTAGCCAGTCCTATTGCCTATATGACGGCATTGCCTATATGACATCATCGCAAGTCCTATGTGGTCTATATGACATCATAAAGACATCAAGGCAGGCATCATAGCCACTACATCATAGGCAGCCAGTCCTATTGCCTATATGACGGCATTGCCTATATGATATCATTGCGAGATCATCATAGGACATCATGCGGACATCATAGGCAGGCATCATAGGACACTACATCATAGGTAGCCAGTCCTATTGCCTATATCGTGAGTCCTATGTAGCCTGTGATCGTAGTGTAACCCAGCGTTAAAAACGTGAATAAAATTATAAATATTGATACCGCTTTAAGAAGAAGGGACACTCATTTCACAATGGGAATAAATATTTTGAGGATAAATATATAGATAAGATAAGATAAGATAAGCCTTTATTAGTCCCACAATGGGGAAATTCCAGGATTGCAACAGCACAGGGATAGCAACACTCAAAGCAGCAATCAGAAGGCAAGAAAAAAAAACAAGAGCAGCGAGTATACATATGTACATATAAACATAAATATATAGACACACGATGCGGAGCATTGCAGCTAGATGGAATAAATATATATATATATATATATAAACAAACATTGCGGAGCATTGTAGCTAGATGGAATAAATATATGAACATATAAACACACACAGTGCGGAGCATTGTAGCTAGATGGAATAAATATGATGGATATAAGTTCAAAAAATATATCCATAGAGTGTATTCATAGATAGTTAAAAAAAAAATTAAGGGGCTCTGATCAAGTTCCTAATGTATTTATCTGGTATATCGAGCAACCAATGGCTGCGTCGTTTGTTTGGCAGCGGCAGCCAATGGGGTCATGCGCTCTCTCGCTCGGTCTTAGTGTGGCCTGCAGAACGTTTTCAGTCGCAGCAGAGACACGACCGAGAGAACGCGATCCCTTACTGAGACGATGAGCTAATGTGCTAGTAGCAGCCTTTGCCCGGATAAACTCTTGAGATTGATTTGAACCCAAAGGCTGTGAACTCACGTGAGTGCAGGAATCCTGTAAAGCACGTGTTGCTTAGCATGGTCAGGTTTTTTTGTAACCTGGATTCAGAAGAGCGTGGATCTCCAGATCTGGATGGCGAGCCGAAGCCCAAACCCTATTAACTGCTAGAGGTGATTCAACCGGTCACCTGGAACTGATACAAAAGGACTGAAAGTATTGTAAATATATTTTGGGGTATTTTATTTTTATTTTTTTTATTATTATTGTTACAAGCGCTGTGTTTGTTTAAGTGTACACAACTGTTAAAAAATATACACATACGTGAAGGTTCCCATACTATGGTATATGTGTCATCTGTTGTTGCATCTCCCAGGCTCCTACAAACCCAGAGTCTGTCTGACCTGGCCCAATTGTCCTTTCTGTCCAGGTGGTAAGGTTAAAGGTAACTACACTGCCATACCCAGTACTACCAAAAGGATACAGGACTGCACCTAAAGTTAGTGCTACAGGTGTTACAAAAATCTGGCGAGCGCAGCCAGGAGCCTGGAGCATTGCGACAACAGATGTGGATTCTGTTTTGACCTCTGACCAAACAGTTCATATACTGTCAAAATGGATTTTGTTGAAAAATACGGTGTCAAAGTTCCAAATGCAGTCATTGTCAGTGGTGTTGTTGACAAAGAAGAAGACAAAGACGTTTTTAAGTTCCTAGAGCAACATGGCACTATTCGCAGGGTACTTAGCATTGATGATAACTCGTCTGAATTTGACAAAAGTCACCTTGTGGAGTTCGAGTCTGGATTAGCTGTTGAAACATTAGTACCTGCGTTGCCGTATTTCTTTCCATCCACTGACAATCCTGATGTTAAGTACTGCATTCAAGCCTTAACTGATGTGTACACTAAAACTGTAGGGGGCAGTGTTACTGAGGCTTATCTTAGCAACCTGAGGGGTTTAGCTAAGTTAAGTGGAAAAGGTTTTGAAGAGGTGTTGCGGGAGGTTATGTCCACAATAGGGAAGTCTATTGAAGCTGCTGAGACAGCTGAAACGGTCTCTGCTGACATTGATCCTGCTTTCCCTAATGTAGAACCCACACAAAGTGGAGTCTCTCCTCCACTCCAAGTTGAAGTGCCTCGCACCCCTAAAACCACTCAAGCACTCTTCCAAAGCCCTCTTAGACCAAACTTGACACCTCAAATGTTGAGTCCAGCTGATTTTAACCCACCTGAGGTTCAGAAAATAGTAGTCGAGCATGTCATTAAAAATGCAGAGAAGCCATCAAACATCCATTCCTCCTTGAGAATCAGAGCTTTCTCTGGCAAAACGCCAAGACCCTATACTGAAGCTGATTATGAAACATGGCGTTCACATGTTAACTTGATGATGGAAGATACTTCTTTGTCTGACTTGGAAAAATCTCGCAAGATCCTTGAAAGTCTTCTTGCTCCTGCGTCTGATGTTATTCGCTCTCTTGGGCCTGAAGCCACCTCTGCCGACTATCTTAAGCTTTTGGACTCAGCCTTTGGGACTGTTGAAGACGGTGAGGAACTGCTTGTGCGATTCATGAACACTTTCCAAGATTATGGAGAAAAACCCTCTGCATATCTGCATCGTTTGCAGGTGGTGCTCAATCTCACAGTGCGTAGAGGTGGTCTAGAGCCACAGGAAGTGGACAAAGCTTCTCAAGCAGTTTAACAGAGGTTGTTGGAATGATAATCTACTAAAGGAGCTACAGCTGGAACTAAAAGATAAACATCCACCTGCGTATGCAGAGTTATTGCTTCACTTTCGCACTGCTGAAAACAGACAAGAAGTTAAAAACACACGCATGAAAAGACACTTGGGCGCCACAAAACCAAAAGCAGCCTCCTATGAACAAACAGTCACCGAAACAAGTACAAACAGTGAAGTGGAGTCGGACAGCCTGGAAGAACTGAAAAAGCAAGTCGCTGATCTAAAAAGCCAATTAGCTGCTGTCGTGAAACAAAAGAAACAAGCACCGCCGAAGATAGACCCAACTAAGAAATCTGGAAATAAAAAACCTGACCATGACAAACCTGAAGACTTACCTTCGTCCAGCCGTCCCAATACTAGGCCCAAACCATGGTATTGCTTCTGCTGTGGCGAAGATGGGCATATTGTAGCCACTTGTGAGTCAGAGCCAAACCCTGCACTTGTAGCTGCAAAACGCAAAGAACTAAGAGTTAAAAGACAGATTTGGGACGGTCAGAACCCCCAATCTTCTTTAAAACTGAAGTCTACCACTGTTGCGGGACAAACAGAGGCTAGTTCAGAGATGACCTGTCCCAAACCAAAAGCTCCATTCAAGGCACGTGCTAAACTGAAGTCACACTACAAAACAGACCCCTTTAACTTTCCTAATGGTCTAACTGGTACCAAAAGTACAGCACAAGTGAAAGTGAATGGCTGTACTGTGAGCTGTTTGTTAGATACAGGTTCCCAGGTGACTACTGCCCCTGAGTCCTATTACAGACAGTACTTATCCAACCATGAGATTAAGCCACTTTTTGAGCTGTTAGAAGTGGAGGGAGCTAATGGTCAGAGTGTACCTTACTTAGGCTACACTGAAATGCATGTCACTTTTCCAAAAGACTTTCTCGGTATTGAAGCCGAAGTGCCAACACTTGCCTTAGTGGTTCCCGATGTACGTGCAGCTGATCAGTCCTTAATGTTAATAGGGACAAACACATTAGATGTACTTTACGAGCTGTTCTCTGATGCATGTTCTGAACTGCAGCCAACCATGTCACTTGGTTATAAGGCAGTGTTAAAAGTCCTTGAGCTACGGCACAGACAGTCCCAAGACACTAGCCTTGGTTTAGTGACCATGCACAACAAAGAGCCACAGTTAGTTCCTGCAGGCCAAACAGTTGTTCTAGATGGCGCTGTAGCTGTGTCAGCCGGCAACAGTGAAAAATCTGTCCTGTTAGAACACCCGTTGTCTTGTTAGAACAACCGGTAATGTCAGCCTTACCTGGTGGTATCCTAGTAAAACCATGTCTCATAGACTTACCTGAAAGAGCACCTTACCTTGTTCCAGTTAAACTCACCAATGAATCGGAACATGACGTGACAATCCCTCAGAAGTGTGTCATTGGAGAAATTTGTGCATATCAACGAGTCCTATCGCAAGAACACTCCGTGAAAATTACAGAGTCCAAAACTGAACAAAAGTCCACTCTGAAGTTCAACTTTGACTCTTCCCCCATTAGCGCTGAACGGAAAGAGCGCCTAACAGAAAAACTCAGTCAAATGCCCGAAGTATTTGCACAAAACGATCTTGACTTTGGCAAAACAGATCAAGTGAAACACACAATCAAATTATCAGATGAAACACCGTTCAAACACAGAGCACGTCCCATACATCCAAATGACCTGGAAGCAGTCCGTAAGCATCTCAAAGAACTCCAACAAGCAGGCGTGATAAGAGAGTCCACTTCCCCATTTTCTTCGCCTATTGTAGTGGTGCGAAAGAAAAATGGTGATGTCCGCCTTTGTATTGATTACAGGAAGCTTAACATGCAGACTGTAAAGGATGCTTACGCCCTCCCCAACTTGGAGGAAACGTTTTCCACCTTGACTGGTTCGCAGTGGTTCTCCGTCCTCGATTTAAAGTTGGGGTACTACCAAACTGAGGTACAGGAGCTGGACAAACCAAAGACGGCGTTCGTATGTCCCATGGGCTTTTGGGAATTCAATAGAATGCCCCAAGGCATTACAAACGCCCCCCAGCACGTTCCAGCGCCTCATGGAGAAATGTATGGGCAACATGAATCTGCATGAGGTGATCGTATTCCTCGATGACATCATTGTATTCTCCAAGACGCCCGAAGAACATGAGGCTCGCTTAATTAAAGTTCTCAATCGCCTCAAAGAGTACGGGCTTAAACTCTCCGCTGAGAAATGCAGATTTTTTCAAACTTCTGTCAAATACCTCGATCACATTGTGTCCAGTAAAGGAGTTGAGACCGACCCTGAAAAAGTGAAAGCCCTAAGTACCTGGCCTGTGCCCCGTGATCTCAAACAGCTCCGCTCGTTCTTAGGCTTTTCAGGGTACTATAGGCGGTTCATTAAGAACTATTCCAGCATCGTTAAGCCCCTCACTGACTTAACAGCAGGCTACCCTCCTTTGCACAAAAGCCCAAAGCCCAAAGCTAAGCCTGCCCAGTACCACGACCCAAAGACACCGTTTGGCGAGCGATGGACTTCTTCCTGTGATCTTGCATTCAAAACCATCATTGAAAAGCTCAGTACTGCGCCTGTCCTGGGTTTCGCTGACCCTCAGTTGCCATATACACTCCATACTGACGCCAGCACTACAGGGCTTGGCGCCGCCCTCTATCAAGAGCAGGAGGGCCAGACTAGGGTCATAGCTTATGCAAGCCAGGGGTTGTTTAGAAGTGAGTCCCGTTACCCCGCCCATAAATTAGAATTTTTAGCTCTAAAGTGGGCAGTAACGGAGAAGTTTGCAGACTATTTATATGGCAATTATTTTACTGTTGTGACAGATAGTAACCCCCTGACGTACCTTCTGACTACTGCTAAGATGGATGCCATGAGTTATAGGTGGCTAGCTGCTCTGTCGACGTTTAACTTTAAGCTCCAATACAGAGCAAGCAAGCTTAACTCAGATGCAGATGGCCTCTCTAGACGGCCACGTGGTGAGTTACTTGATGATGCAGTGTCCCAAAAGGAGCTTGACCGCATACAGCAGTTCACTCAAACTCACTTGTCTCTTCCTGAAAGCAGTTTAAGTTCCGAGGTAGTGTCTGCTATATGTGAAAAACACCTTGTCTGTAGCTCTCCAGACAACACCTTCCCTTTGGTTCACTCGTTAGCCCTCTCTGTAGCCGTCATTCCAGATGGCTATGCCGATGAAGATGACTGTGGAGGTCTTCCAGTTGTACCCCACATGACTCCTGAACAGATCAAAAACGAACAAAGAACTGACCCCTGTTTAAGAGAAGTGATTGCACAAATTGAAACTGGGCTAAAAGTTCTACCAACTGTACAAACTGAACTTCCTGACATCAACTTGTTACTCCGAGAGCTCAGTCGACTTGAAATGTGCAATAATATCCTCTACCGCACTCACCAAGACAGAGGAAATGTTACTTGCCAGCTCGTCTTACCTGAACAGCTCCGCGATTCAGTCTTTCAAAGCCTCCACTGTGACATGGGCCATTTAGGCACAGAGCGTACTTTGGATCTCGCCAGAACAAGGTTCTATTGGCCTCGCATGGCGGCGGATATTGAAAAGAAGATCAAGACATGTAATCGCTGCATAAGACGTAAAACCACTCCAGAACGAGCTGCTCCGCTTGTCAGTATCAAGTCCACCTGACCACTCGAACTTGTCTGTATGGATTTCCTGTCCATTGAGCCCGATCAAAGTAACACAAAGGATGTGCTCGTGTTAACTGATCATAGCCATCCCTACCAGCAATCAGAAAGTTCAGACCATTGCAAAGGCACTTTGGGACAACTTTATAGTCCACTATGGGATACCCGAACGGTTACATAGTCATCAGGGTCCCGATTTTGAGTCCCATATTATAAAAGAACTTTGCAAAATCATGGGCATTCGCAAAATCCGGATGACACCCTATCACCCCAGAGGTAACCCGGTAGAACGTTTCAATAGAATGTTATTGAGCATGCTGGGTACTCTGGTTCCAAGGTTGTCATAGCCAGGAGCGGTACTGGGGTTAAGCTCCCAGTGCTCATAAAATGCTCCTTACGGCGTGTGTCTCGAAAAGCCTCTGACAACTAAGTCCAACTCCTAGCCTGCCCATGTGGTTTAGTCTCTAAGCCCGGCGGAACTGCTTTTACTAATAGGAGAAGGGGCGAGGGCGGATCTCTGGCGCCTTAAAACCAGATGCTTCGGGTAGATGGTGGCTCATCATCCTGGGAAGGTAGCCCATCTAGGGGAAGGTAAACCCTGATTTCAAACCTCCGCTGCCTTGCAGCACACCCGGTCACGGGAAAGGCTTCGGGAGTCAACCCTGAGGAAAAATCCAGAGTCGGAGCCCCTAAGGCAGTTCTCTGTTGTGCTCAACATCGTTCTGGCAGCTCCTGTGACGGCGCTGGTGCCAAACTATAGCAGCCCTGCTGTTCCTTTGGATTCATCAGTGACATGGAGAGGGGGGACATGCTGCATGGGTAACGTCTTGTCCTCCATATCTTCCTGCCCAGGCTTGAATCCCACCAACGCCCAACGCTGGAAGGTAGAACACCGGTGCGCATCGGCCTGTTCAGCCACAGGCGGTGCTGTTCCAGCAGAGTAGACGTTTAGGATTCTCTTCCATGGTCATCTTAGACCGACGGAGGCCGACGACTGGGTACTCTGGAGGAAAAGAACAAAACTCATTGGCACAACTATGTGAAACCACTTGTACATGCGTACAATTGTATGAAGAATGACACTACTGGTTTTGCCCCGTTTGAGTTAATGTTCGGTCATCAGCCGAGATTGCCAATTGATTTTGCATTTGGGCTCCCGTTTCACAACAAAAGTCTCAAGTCACATTCCCAGTACATTGAAAACCTGACGACAACTCTACAAGAAAGCTACAAACTAGCAACAGAAAATGCTAACAAGATGGCTGAAAGAAACAAAACAAGATTTGATATGCGAGTGAAACCCTCAAAACTCGAACCAGGCGACAGAGTTTTGGTACATGCAGTCCGCCTCAGAGGAAAGCACAAACTAGCAGACAGGTGGGAAGCTGAAATCCACATTGTGGTGAGCCAAGCAGCTGACTTGCCTGTTTACACTATAAAACCTGAGACAAAAGATGGTCCTGTTCGCACCGTTCACAGCGACCTCTTGCTTCCCTGTGGTTTTCTTGCCCCTGTTGAAGAAGAACCTGTCCAACCAAAACGTGTCCGCAAACCTAAGACAAGACAGTCACCTGAACAAAGTGAGGAATGTGAGAATTCAGAACCGGAAAATGAGGATGTCAATTGGTACAGAGAAGAAGCAATCCAAACGCCCATAAAGCTCACTCAAATCTATGAAATTCCCCATCCAAAGACATTCTTTAAAGAAGACATTCCTGTTGAAACTCACTCACCTGAGAATGACAACCAAATAGAAAATGACAATTCACCTGGTTGTGACAACTTACCTGGGAATGACAATTCACCTGGATGTGACAACTTACCGGATGATGGAAACCTGGAGGAAACTGAAACAAATGTGGAACAATCAAACAATGAGAATGAAACTGAAAGTGAAACCAACTTACCTGATAAAAGTACCTGTGATGAACCTGTGGAAGAAGACAAATCTGAAAAAGAAATCCCAAAGACTGTGAGACGCTCCGAGAGGACAACCTCCCAGCCAGAAAGACTACAATATAGTCAGTTGGGAAATCCTCTCATAACTGTTGCCAGTCCCTGTTTCAAGGACTAAACCTGGCTTTTACCAGAGCCTTAAGAGCCGGATATTAAGATTATTCCCATGAACACTGGTTCCCTTGTCATTACTATCTAGCTAATCTACCATGCAAAGGGACTTGCATGATTCTAAGGGGGGATAGTGTAACCCAGCGTTAAAAACGTGAATAAAATTATAAATATTGATACCGCTTTAAGAAGAAGGGGACACTCATTTCACAATGGGAATAAATATTTTGAGGATAAATATATAGATGGATATAAGTTCAAAAAATATATCCATAGAGTGTATTCATAGATAGTTAAAAACATTTTTAAGGGGCTCTGATGAAGTTCCTAATGTTTTTATCTGGTATATCGAACAACCAATGGCTGCGTCGTTTGTTTGGCAGCAACAGCCAATGGGGTCACGCGCTCCCTCGCTCGGTCTTAGCGTGGCCTGCAGAACGTTTTCAGTCGCAGCAGAGACACGACCGAGAGAACGCGATCCCTTACTGAGACGATGAGCTAACGTGCTAGTAGCAGCCTTTGCCCGGATAAACTCTTGAGATTGATTTGAATCCAAAGGCTGTGAGCTCAGTGAGCGCGGGAATCCTGTAAAGCACGTGTCGCTTAGCATGGTCAGGTTTTTTTGTAACCTGGATTCAGAAGAGCGTGGATCTCCAGATCTGGATGGCGAGCCGATGCCCAAACAGGTGATTCAACCGGTCACCTGGAACTGATACAAAAGGACTGAAAGTATTGTAAATATATTTTGGGGTATTTTATTTTTATTTTTTTTATTATTATTGTTACAAGCGCTGTGTTTGTTTAAGTGTACACAACTGTTAAAAAATATACACATACATGAAAGTTCCCATACTATGGTGTATGTGTCATCTGGTGTTGCACCTCCCAGGCTCCTACGAACCCAGAGTCTATCTGACCTATCCCAATTGTCCTTTCTGTCCAGGTGGTAAGGTCTACACTGCCATACCCAGTACTACCAAAAGGGTACAGGACTGCACCTAAAGTTAGTGCTACAGGTGTTACAATAGGATCATCATAGGACATCAGGCAGACATCATAGGCCGTCCTATGATGTCCTATGATCATGACAGACACACAGAGATTTCTTGAATTTATAGACTAAAAGTGACTAATTCATACCCGTGCATACCCGTCCATGCCTGTAGAAATCAAGTATAACCAAGTATTTGTGCATGCCAGTTGCTGAAGGGTCTCCTCCTGTCTCAGACGGCTGTGTTGTTCACAGTCATGCCAGCAGTGTACTGCTGGAACCTGAGGTGTTTCATCTTCATGGAATCTTTTCTGACTGTGCAGCAGTTCTCCTCATTCTATTGCTCTCCATCTGGTGGGGTCTTCTTCTTCTTCTTCGATCAGACCACTGGTTGAGGGATAGGTGTGTCATAATTCCAGTTCATGGACAGGATCATGAAAATAGATCTGAGCAAAAAGAGGCTTTCGACCCTGTTCAGGAAGGCCCGTGCATGCCCGTAGAAACCAAGAGAGTAGGTGCGTCCTAATTCCAGTTCATGGACAGGATCATGAAAATAGATCTGAGCAAAAAGGTTGGCTTTCGACTCTGTCCAGGAAGGCCCGTGCATGCCCGTACAAACCAAGAAACCGGAGCACCCGGAGAATATCAGGGCTTTGCTAGGCATTTTACATATTTGTAATGTAGACTGGCATTCTTCAAGGTTACACATTTTTACCATATCAGCACCTCTTTAAAAACCACATTGCTCAGAAAGCAACACTTTTACTTAGTTTCTTCATCTTGAGCAAGCATACGAAGACTGCTTGATCTGGCAACTGTGCTCGCGGCAACGTAGAATTGGCCATGGCTGAAGAAATGTGCAGAAAACACCAACGCGCTGTAAAGACTGGCCCTGTGACTTATTCATCTTGGCAATTTTGAGCCATATGACATCTTAAAGACACATTAGTGTAGGCATCGTAAGTGATGGTCTATATGACATCATAAAGACATCATGCAGACATCATAGGGCGTCCTATGATGTGCTATGTCTAAATGACGTCATATAAACATCATGTCTTTACGGCATCGTGAGTCCTATGATGCCTGGGATCATAGGATCATCATAGGACATCAGGCAGACATCATAGGCCGTCCTATAATGTCCTATGATCGTGACAGACACACATACAGAGAGATTTCTTGCATTAATAAAGTGATTTGAAAGTTGTCGGGGGTTTTTTTTTTTTCATTTTAACCTTTTATGCACACATTTGTGAACTATTTTGGAAATGTTACATTTTTCTTTGTTATGGTCCGAGCGCCGATCTCATCCGTGCTCGGGCCATACATCATCTTTGCCGGCTTTTGACAGCAGTTGTTACCTTCTGGCTCCCCAGGCTCTTATTGTGACAGCGCTCGGAGGGGCTTCCTGCTGTCAGAGCCGAACAGCTGTGCTGCATTTACGGCTTGTTAGCGGCCGGCATTTAAACAGGCGCTGACAGCAGTACAATGCAGCAGTCTCGTCTAACATTCCTTTGTGCCAGACGCTGAGCGAGCGGTTCTCGTCTCAGACGTCATCCTTTCCATGTTCCTGGTCAAGACCGTAAGTAGCTGGGTGTAGCCTTACGGTCCCATGTGGCTTGTGTAGTGTGTTTTTGCCCATAGTGGCTCATTGCTTTGTATTTGTGTCTTGTGTTCGTGTATTAAACATCATTGCAAAACTCACTGGCGACTTTTGGCGTCTTATGGTGGCTCGCGAGGGCCACCGCGTGACATTCTCTTAAGTTTAAACATGAGGAAAAAATACAAACTATGCAAGTGTACTCTGTAAAACAATCAAATTCATATACAGACAGTCATAAATAAAATGAATTTCCTGAACCACAATAGAATTACAAATGATGGAAAATATATTCTGTTAATAGTTCAGTTAGTTTTTTTAAATTAATTTCAAGTGAGTCATTTTATAAAATTGAGTATTTCACATTTGTAAATATGACAATTGTTTTTAGAATGTTTGTTTTTAACATTCAGCTCTTCATTTAGTTATGCTGCTAATAGGTTTAGTCAGCCGGGGGACCTCCAGTAATGCACTGGGCCTCACTCCTTTCCTCACTCTCTATGAAATATTTTTTTTTGCTGGTCATTAACATTTGTTTGTTCTCTCCCATAGATTGAGTCCCCATCGTGCTGTTTGCTCTCTACATGTCTGTTCTTTTCTTCTTCTCTGTCCCCTCACCCCCCAGCCAGTCGCAGCAGATGACTGCCCCTCCCTGAGCCTGGTTCTGCTGGAGGTTTCTTCCTGTTAAAAGGGAGTTTTTCCTCTCCACCGTCGCCAAGTGCTTGCTCACAGGGGATCGCCTGATTGCTGGGGTCTTTCTGCAACTGTGGGGGTCCTCCCTACAGTTGATAGTGCTATGAGATGACAGTTGTTGTGAAATGGCGCTATATAAATAAAGTTGAATTGAATTGAATTGAATTGAATTTACCAACTTAATCACTTGTTTTCAAATGTATAAAAAAATAAACCAGTCTATATCCCAAGTATCTTTCACCTGATGTTTCTCTCAACAATTTCTTCAAATAAATATGTACAGAACATTTTCAACACAACAGAATGATAAAATATTAAAATTGCTAATTTATGAATGTTAAATAACACTGCCACCATTAGATGCTAATTTATGAATGTTAAATAACACTGCCACCGATAACCAGGTTATCAAGTTGAGCTAGCTGCTGTTCACCAGAATCTAGTGTGGAGCAAGCTAATGAGCAAGTTTGGGAGCTTCTATCAAATAGAAACACGAAAAAAGCTGACAAAACACTATCACAGACTACATAATCTACATGTTAACTTAAGTGGTGAAATGAACAAAGCAACGGCCATTCATTAACTTACCAGGGATTATTAAGCAGACACTCTGGGAAATGAACGGTCTTCTATGGGGAAAACTACACTGTTCGGAACTCCATGACCCACATGACTTCTGCATTCCAAAGTTTCTATTGAAGTCTATCAGAGTGCCGCAACTATCATACTATATGGCTATGGTTGGGGGAAACAAGTAATTGTAAAATCCTCTGCATAGTTGCCAAGTCCGCTTATTATAAGCAACTTTGGGCTTGTTTTTTTCTAAAGTCACTTGCAAATCTTGTCAGTTGTGGTCTGTATATTTTTGGGCTTGTTTTTAAATGTGTAGCTGCTTATTTGGGTTTCCTTTTGTGACATATCTCCCAGCTCCCCACAAAACAGGAGCGCAATAATTTTTTTACAGGACCCATCCACACCCCCGTTTCCTGGTTACCACGCCCGCCCCACTGAACTCTATAGAGAAACTAGACAGAGACAGATCACTGGCCGCCAGAAGTGAAGCCACCTGGCCACCATATTAGTACTAACAAAACACTAGTACATCCAAATCGACGGCTGCTAAGCATAATGTCAACTTGATTTCTATAGTTCACCGGTTGCACAAGATTATAAGCTGTGTCTCCATACCAAGAAGTTAAAAATCTGTTAATTTTGGGGGAAGTTATTGAGGTAAAAGTGGCCTGCCAGGGGCTTCACTTCTGACGGCCAATGATGCATTCAGTTTTACTATAGAGATCAGTGGCACGCCCAATTACAGTGCCTTTGTACTGGTTAATGGGGCATGAGCTATACAGGTTTTTTTTATGCAGATCAGTGCATATGGGACCTTAAATCAAAAAAAAATTCTTCTTTGAAATGAATGGAAAGAGCAAAATTATCTGCTGATCCCAATCAAATTTTTCCACGAGTTACACATGTGATGTTTGTCAATTTAAAAGATAATTTTCCACATAATTAAAGTTGTCAGCTGTGGTATAATAACAGAGTAATATTTAGTTTTTGTTTAACCGATTAGCGGACAACAACTCCCATCATCCCACATCACTAAACTGTAATCGTGTTTAGCGCTGTTACTTATGCAGACTGCATATGTCTTTTCTTTTGATCAGAGTTTAAAAATTGAATTTATTCAAAGTTTTTATGTTGACTGTGTTTACTATAAATTTGCTGTTGTTTATGCAGAATACATATATATTTTTCTTTAATTAGAGTTTATAAAATTCTGTTATTCATTGCTGACTGTGTTTACAGTCAATTCACTGTAAACAAAAATAATTCTATTGATATATGTTATCGAGCAGCCTCTCTTTTACACAGTGCGGTAGGTTGCCTTTTGGGCTTTTTTTTGGGCTTGTTTCCATACAGCTGGTTGCTTGTTTCTCTTGTGAAACCTGGCAACATTGATCTTCTGTTTTAGTCGTGGTGTGATGAGCTGCAGCCCTGAGTGCATAAAGGCTTGTTATAGTCTCCTACCTGCCGTGAATCCAGACCATAAATCTGCTTCCTGCTATCTGTATCGTGTGCTAAGTGAATGACAAGAAGTAAGTGCTGTTGCATGTGGTTATCTTTGTTTAATAAGTTACAATAAATTACCTGTCGGTTGAGTTGCAATTCTCCAATGCAGCCATTTGTTCTTTTGGTATGAGAAGTTTGATTTGTGGGGTTGAGTTCACCTGTGGTTGAAACAGTAGTGAGTTGTAGTTGTTTAGAGGGAGTTTTGCCACCCAAATGGGCCAGCAGTGCGCCTTCTGGTGTGGTTACCGTTAATGTGGCTGCCACATGCAGTGACCTGGTTTCACCTTGCGGTGTCACCATTGCCCCACTAGACTATAAGCGACTTTCACATCTCGGCTCGCGCAAAGCATCATGGGAACGTGGCTACCAAACATGCTCTATTGATTACATTTAATTTATGGAAAGTTCCTGATCTACGAGCATATTGTATGCGTAGGGGTCTTCCCAGTTGTACCTGCAAACGCAAGGATGAACTAGTTGCACTTGCATTCACGGCCACGTTGCAAAAATTGGCCAAAATTGCCCCCCTGTATGTACGCTGACATAGCAGATTTTTTGTTGTCAAAGGACCAAGCACCCTTACTTGCAAGACTCTGAAACAACTACAAAGAAGGTATGCGAGTGGTTTGACAGCTCAACTTTGGTTTTGTCATTTTGAGTAAATTTCACTACAAGGCATAGCCTGCTTACTTAGATCTATAGGTTGATATTACTAGTTTATTACTAGTTTATTACTAGTTTAAGTACCACACGTTTTCAATGATTTGCAATTTTATTTTATACCAGCCTACTTACCAGTGGCCTTAATTTCATGTGTGTGGTAGATCAAGCTTCATTACCAATATACAAAGAACTACATCCTAGATCCAGGCCTGTCTGTCCATACCTACTACTTCAGGGTTTAGACTCGTGTCAATTAGGCTAGAACTTGAACAATGCACAACACTATTTAATTATGTTATAATATAGACTTACTGCTTTAATCCAACAATCACATCCGTCCGGATCCTTCAGCTCCATGGGGAATGTATATAACGTAAATAGCGGTGGACATGTGCACACACTGGTCCTGAAGTTACACGCATGTATGCTACAAGTTTGCTTTTTCCACTGCTCTAGATGATACATGCCGTTCCCACACTTCACTACGGCACAGTGTGCACCTGGCATAACGGTGATTTAAAGCTTGAAGCAGACTTTAAATGGCAATTGTTCAGGTGTGACAGTACTGTCTATACAAAAGCAAGGTGGCTAGCGGAATGTTTGGTAGTCCTGACCTTTGAATTGGATGTCGGGTCGCATAGTCCGCACATGCGCACTCGTAATGCGAAAGTCGCTTATTGATTGATTGAATCCTTACTGCTTGCATTTTCCTTCACAAATTGAGGGTTTATCACCTGGAAAGTGGTTTGATCCTATTAGTTGAGGGCAGCTTTGTTTGTTTGTTTATGGATTAACAACCCCAGCATGTTTTATTTTGAGAATCATCTGTTTCTGATTTAGTTTGTTTTCTGTGTTTGCAGACTGCCAAGTACATTACTTGTATCAGATGCTGGAATACAATACAATATGGTTATAAAACCCCAAGTCTCTTCTCCATCCTTGTATCCTGACCGATACACCATCCTTTATACTGCTAAAACCTGGGCTGCACGGTGGCGCAGTGGTTTAGCACTGCAGCAGCACAGTTTACTCTCGGCCGGGGGATCGCGGGGATCATGAGATCGTGGGTTCGATCCCAGCCCCCACCAACAGTAAGCTGTGTGGAGTTTGCATGCTCTCCCCGTGTTGCGTGGGTTTACTCCGGGATTTCTCCGGTTTCCTCCCGCATACCAAAAACATGTAGGTTTAGGGCGCTCGCGCACGCAGCGACCGGCAGCCGGTGGCTTGTCACCAGACTGCAAACCAAATCTACCTACGGGTACAAATAAGTAACAAAAAAAAAAAAAAACCTTTAAAGAGTCAGCACAGCCTAATAACCCTCCCAAACATTGGCTCTTCGAGCTGGAGAGCAGTATTCAAGACAGACTCAGAGAAAGAGCTGCACACTGATGTGAGGCCTAAGAGACAAATGTGTCGTCCTACCAGACTGCAGGACTTTGAAGAGGATTATGCAGGATATCAACAGCGAGATCTGTCACCATGGGGCCCACCTCCTTCTCTCATAGGAAAATGAGCGTTTGTTCAGATGCAGGGACTAGTCCAGATGACCCCCTTCCACACCTCCCCAATTCATTCTGGAAGCTTCTATGGGAATGCTCCTCAGTATGAGACTTCTCAGCTGGCCCCAAACCTACTCCAGAGGAGAGATGCCTACCTGAACATTCACCCAAATACCTGCAGACCCCATTCTCAGACTAGGACGGACATGACGGACATGACATAACGGATGGGTCTGTCATGTTGTGAACGCTCCCCCCCCCCCCGCTACTCTTCTGTAGCGGATTGCAGATATACTGCAGATATTTTAGTCCAACTGTGCGTAGTAGACCGCGGCGCACAGAGCGTGTACCGCGGCGCATGGACTGGACACGGTTCGTGCGCCGCGTCTGGACCGTGAACGCCCCCCCGCTACTGTTCTGTAGCGGATTGCAGATATTATTGCAGATATTTTAGTCCAACTGTACGTATTAGACCGCGGCGCACTGTCACCGCTTTCCGTCATGTAGCGATGGGCGATGTCCGTCCTCTGTAGCGGGGTGGGTGGGGGGGTGGCAGTTGTTATCTTCTACATTACAAATATTCTAGTATAAGTTTTAGTGCACTGTAGGTTATTTTTTCTTATAAAAAAAGCCACACATTTTTTACGTGGCATGCTTCTTTGTGTGTGGGGGCTTGTTTGTTCATTCATTCATGAATGAATAAACACCCCCCCCCCCCACACACACACAGCCCTTCACCTTTCATTGGAGCCCAAGATGAAGCTTCTATATTGAATCATTCAAAAGTTACAGACGTTTTTTCCAAACTGTGCCATTTGGCACAATTTGGCACGGTTCAAAAACCCCTGGGAACTACCTAAGAAAAAAGATGTGTAATATATTCATTTTTTGTGGTATTGTTACAAAATTTTGACCTCAGCTGGATAACACTTGGTTCTACATTTCTGTTGCATTTTCCAGCCCGGATCTGAAGCTGTGTGTTATTGCTGTGTGTTGTTGCAAGCATTTGTATCCAAAAAAACACCCAGGCGAAATTTATTTTCTTCAAGTTCAGTATGTTTAGATGACTGTTACTCAGTGGCAGGAGCACTTAGAGAGATTATGACTGTTTTGCCAAAAAATTCAAAGAGTTTTCTTTTAAATGAGACCAACCCCATGAAGATGCTGCAAAGGGTTGAAGAACAGCTTTTGATTTACTTTGGGTACGTTATTTTTTGGCGTTTTTAGGGAAATTGACCAGAGTGCAAGGGGTTAATTAATCTGTCAAGTTCAAGTTTCAGACTCGTGTTTGATGGGTCATTATTTTATTTAGCTGTGGGACTTTTGATAAAACACTGTATTAAAGCAGAGACTGAGAACAAGGTGATGCAGGTGTGCAAACTTAACCCTTAGCATTCCAGCCAGTTTACCTGAATTTAGAAAACACAAAGAAAATCAAATTCTTTCTTCATTGAATGGCAGGAGAAAATTTAAAACGTTCCCCTGGTGGAATACCGGAATTTTAAGAGGTTAAATTTGCAACTTTTTCCTTAAGTTGAATTTTTTTCTTTACATTTGCAACTTTTTGTTCCAAAATTTGCAGTTTTTTTCTTGTCATTTTTTTACTTTTTTCTTGTACTTTTTTTTTTTTTAACTTTTTTCTCCAACATTTGCAACCTTTTCCTCTAAATCTGCAACCTTTTTTTCTCAAAAATTAGAGATAAACAAACCTATCATCTGGTCAGTCACTGCAACAGACACTAGAGTCAGTTTGTCTTGGCCTGTCCTTGACACTGATAATACCGCTATCTGCCAAGAATGTGCCACTAGTCCAGCAAAAGCTAGCAGTACTCAAATACTTTACAAGCAGTTTCATGAACTGCTCAGTCAGAAAGCAACTCATATCGGCTCGGACATCGCCCAGGTTAACAAGGCCAGGAGTTCCTGGCAGCGGAGGGCGAAGGACAGAGCTGCGTAGAGGAATCTGATCAAACCTAAATGAAACAGTCATTGTCGCCCCCGACAGACTGCTATGATGATGATGATGTGTTTGCATCATTATGGTTTCCTTCTCCTTCTTCAGCAAGAAGAAGGAGAAGAGAGATATAAGAGACAGAAGGATATAAGAGATAGAAGGAGTGCTATCAGGCTTGGTTGGCTTGTGGGACTCCCGAAGCAGCTGAGGTGTACCGGCAGGCCAAGCGGAGTGCATCTCGGGTGGTTGCTGAAGCAAAAACCTGGGTATGGGAGGAGTGCGGTGAGGCCATGGAACAAGACTTTCGGTCGGCCTCGAAGAGATTCTGGCAAACTGTCCGGCGGCTCAGGGGGGGGAAGCAGCTCCCTGTCAACACTGTGTATGGTGCGGATGGGGCGCTGTTGACTTCAACTTGGGATATCATCGGGCAGTGGAAGGAATACTTCGAGGATCTCCTCAATCCCACTGATAAGCCTTCCATGGAGGAAGCAGGGCTTGTGGACGAGGGGGATGACTCGCCTATCACAGGGGCTGAGGTCGCTAAGGTGGTTAAAAATCTCCTTGGTGGCCGGGCCCTGGGGGTGGACGAGATTCGCCCTGAGTACCTCAAGGCCCTGGATGTTGTAGGGCTGTCATGGTTGACACGCCTCTGCAACATTGCGTGGAGGTCGGGGACAGTGCCTTTGGCATGGCAAACTGGGGTGGTGGTTCCTCTCTTCAAAAAAGGGGACCGGAGGATTTGCTCCAACTTTAGAGGGATCACACTCCTCAGCCTCCCTGGGAAGGTCTATGCCAAGGTACTGGAGAGGAGAGTCCAGCCGTTGGTCGAACTTCGGATTCAGGAGGAGCAATGTGGTTTTCGTCCTGGCCGTGGCACATCGGACCAGCTCTTTACCCTCTCGAGAATTCTCGAGGGTTCGTGAGAGTTTGCCCAACCAGTTTACATGTGTTTTGTGGACTTGGAGAAGGCATTTGACCGCGTCCCTCATGGTTTTTTGTGGGGGGTGCTTCGGGAGTATGGGGTATCGGGCTTGTTGTTACGAGCTATTTGGTCTCTCTATGACCGTTGTGAGAGTTTGGTTCATATTGCCAACACTTGGTCGGACTCATTCCCAGTGAGAGTTGGACTCCACCAGGGCTGCCCTTTGTCACCGATCCTCTTCATAATTTTTATGGACAGGATTTCTAGGTGCAGCCAAGGAATGGAGGGTGTCATGCTTGGTGACCACAGGATCTCATCTCTGTTGTTTGCAGATGATGTTGTCCTATTGTCACATGAACAGCTTCTTCCCCTCTGCCATCAGACTGCTGAACACTAAGTGACTTATTAGACTCTCGTGCACTATGTACAGCAGCTCAACCAGACTCATGTCAATTCACTGTTTCTTTTTGCATTACCGACTGCACTATGTGGTACTCCACAATATCTGCTACTCGCTAATATATTTAAAATTGCTTTGACTAGTATTACTCATTCATATTCTACATTTTATTGCATGTATAGTTTTTTATTTCTATCTTTTATTTTTTCATGTTTAATGTTGCAGCATCGCACCGAGACAAATTCCTAGTTTGTGTACTACATGAACAATGGCAATAAATCTGATTCTGATTCTGATTCTGATTCTGATTGGCTTCATCCAGCAATAACCTTTTTTTAATTTTTTTTTATTTTGTACACTTTATTGATCCCCAGAGGGGAAATTGAGGGCATCCACCTGGATGGATGAAGCAGTCATGGTACGACACTATCCCTTAACCATTCACACACACATTCACACCTAGGGCCACTTTTAGAGTCTCCAATTAACCTAACCTGCATGTTTTTGGCCTGTGGGAGGAAACCTATAGTTCTTACTGGGACGGTTTGCCGCTGAGTGTGAAGCGGCTGGGATGAGAATCAGCACCTCCAAGTCTGAGTCCATGGTCCTCAGCCGGAAAAAGATGGATTGTCCTCTCCTGGTTGGGGACAGGCTCCTGCCCCAAGTGGAGGAGTTTAAGTATCTTGGGGTCTTATTCACGAGTGAGGGGAGAATGGAGTGAGAGATTGACAGACGGATGGGAGCAGCATCTGCAGTGATGCGGACGTTGTACCGGTCTGTTGTGGTGAAGAGGGAGCTGAGTTCTAAGGCAAAGCTGTTGATTTACCAGTCAATCTACGTTCCTACTCTCACCTATGGTCACGAGCTTTGTGTAATGACCGAAAGAACGAGATTGCGGATACAAGCGGCTGAAATGAGCTTACTCCGTAGGATTGCTGGACTCACCCTTAAAGATAGGGTGAGGAGCTCAGTCATCCGGGAGAGGCTCAGAGTAGAACCGCTGCTCCTCCACATTGAAAGGAGTCAGCTGAGGTGGTATGGGCATCTGATTAGGATGCCTCCTGGACGTCTCCCACTTGAGGTGTTTTGGGCACGTCCCACTGGGAGGAGACCCTGTGGCAGACCCAGGACTCGCTGGAGAGACTATGTCTCCCAGCTGGTCTGGGAACGCCTTGGTATCCTCTCTGAAGAGCTGGAGCAGGTGGCTGGGGAGAGGGAAGTCTGGGCTTCTCTGCTTGAACTGCTGCCTCCGCGACCTGGACCTCCGGAAAAGCGGTAGAAGATGAATGGATGGATGGATGGATGGTTTCCGGTTATGTTTTATTCTGACAGCGCTGTGCAGCTTCCAGCTGTCAGACTGGTCAGAGCTGCACACCATTCATTCTGTTATTTTCTCCACTCATGCATCCACACCTGTCTCTAATTATGTACTGCTTACAAGGGCATGGCAAGCCTCTGGGGTTTGTCGTGTCCTTCTTCCACTTGCACCTATCCTCTGGAGCAGAGCTGTTGTCCCGAGTGTGTTTGGGTCCTGCTGTTGAGGAGAGTGGGAGTGCTCCGTCCAGGTATGTGTTTCCCTTATTTCCAGTCGTGAGCCTTCGCAGCCTTCGAGAGAGCTCTGGATGGATTTCGCCCCTGGCTCCATGTTCCCGGCTTCATGTTCCCCTGGACGTCGAGCCCCACTCTCCTCCAGCATTTATTATTGTGCACTTGTTTGTTAGTGCCACACACACCATGCTTTAGTTTTTGGATGTTAATGTTCTTGTCTGGTTTTATGTTAAAAAAGGTGCAAACTCACAGAGAGCGTTTGGTGTCCTATTTTTGCCCATGAAATGGGCGATTCATGACATTATGCATAGCTTATCACAACTTCTGCATAGCACAGTCGTGCCAGACTGCTGTTGCCTCCTGATCCATCAATCCTAGTTGCGTGAGAGATCATGTCTGTTCAACTGAAATGATTCTCCCCTCCAAAGATCATGGCGAGGGGCGTGACCGACCTGGCAGAGCTGTCAAACCTGTCAGGTTGATCACACTGCCTAAAACATCTGATGTGTCATGTCAGGAATGTCAGATCACAGTTGTCACAACCTGGCTCAAAGGCACATGAACTGATGGCAATAAAAAAAAAAGTTTATTTTCAATAAAGTGAAAAACAAAACAAAACCAAGATAAGATAACAAGAAAGATTGTGCCTTTGCCGGGAGCCACAGCCAAATGACAGAAAATTGGGATTTATCATGGACAACAGCTGAGTTCTGTGCTTTTGGTGATCAGCTGCTTGGATCCACCTCCTCCAGTGTTCTGACATTTTGGCATATCTATCAGAATAGCACTGGACAGCTGATGGTACAGACTGCAGTCAAAGGTAAAAACAAAACATGGCAAGGAGGGCTAAACAACGAATTGGATCTTTATCCTGTAGCTAGAAAGTGCTCGGACAGTCCCCAACAGGCCCCATTATACAAAAAAGTACTGTATGTGTGTTTATCTCTCTGTATGTGTATGCGCTGCAGGCAGCAGCTGAGCTCTGGATGGGTTTTTCCTGTTAGCCGATGCTGTAAATACGCCATTATAGGTAGCTGTAAGTTAGAAACCCATTCAGTAAGTTACACATAGGTTCAAAGAGCATTAGTCATATGTTAGAAATAAGTTTTGGGTACACTAGACATTTATCTCTACGTATTTTGACTTATGAGTAACTTGTGAGTCGCTTACAAGTAACGTGTGTGAACAAAAGCATCACTTCCCTACAACTTATGCCCCGCTTATGCGGGACGTTTTAGCCATATGCTCGATACCACTGGATACCGCCGTATACCAGCATGCTTCAGTGTGCTCTTATTTTATATACACCACTTACCCAGCGGTGGACCCTCAGGGCCAGCAAAGCCTTCTATGCTGGCCTAAACAGTATCAGGATTACATTTACAACCTACATTCTTATATTTGTTCCATGAGGATGTATTAAATTATTCCCAAGAGTCTATTCTCTTCATTTTGTAGCTTTTCTCTTGGTTGCACTCATATTTCAGCCATCTGTGTTACTAGGGTCAAGCAAATCTGCCTTGGGCCTTCAGGAATTAACAGTGCGCTCTGTATGTTAAATTAACTGTTAAACTTATCCTGTTGCTTTAACCTGTTGCACTCCGGGATACCGCGGGCGGTCACGTCTCTGCATCCTAGTGTGTCTCAGCGCGCACTGTGCGTCTCAGTGTGCACTGAAAAAAAAAAAGCTGCATTTCCGTTCTTCCAGTACAGACACAGTCGCGAACAGAAAGCCAAAGGAGTGTTTTGATTGGTTTAGATTTGATTGACCTCTCATTCGACTAATAAGAGCCTTGAATTGGGTTTCTGAAACCTTGAAGAACCAATGACTGAAAACCTAGCAAGAAGGACCCGCCTACCAACGACCGCGAATACAACGAGCCAATTGAAGCAGAGAAGTTCGACGATTGAAACATGTGCTTCCCGTGCGTAAAATCTGTTCTGTCAATAAGCCGCTGGGTGATACACATTGAGACCTGTGTAACGGTAGCGTTAGCCAGTCTTTTTTATTACTACTGTTCTTATTTGTTTTGAAAAATCGTTCGCAAAATCCGCAATCATGGAGGAGATGGTTTGACCGGGTCGCGTGACCAGAACCACGAGTCCATAACAGCGGACCAGCTTCATGTTCGTCTGACAATGAGGAACAGATGTTCGCCAACGACACTGCTGTTGTGGACAGGTAAGTGTTATAAGCTAAATTATTCTTTATCAATAAAAATAGTAATAAAAATTACTTTTGACCAATCGATAATTACAACGGTGCGTCATGGCAACATGACGGACCGTTGACAGACCGTTTTTTGTGCGCCGAGCTCCTCTGTAGCGGGGGGGGGGGGGGGGGTTGTTATCCTCTACATTGCAGATATTTTAGTATAATTTTTAATGCACTGTAGGTTATTTTTTCTTGTAAAAAAAGGCCACACATTTTTTACGTGGCATGCTTCTTTGTGTGTGGGGGGCTTGTTTATTCCTTCATTCATTCATAAATGAATAAACAACCCCCCCCCCCCACACACACACACAGCCCTGAGTGTCACCTTTCATTAGAGCCCAAGATCAAGCTTCTATGTTTAAGCATTCAAAAGTTATAGACATTTTTCCAAACTGTGCCATTTGGCACAATTTGGCGCAGTTCAAAAACCCCTGGGAACAACCTGAGAAAAAAACTGTGTAATATATTCATTTTTTGTGGTATTTGTTACAAAATTTTGACCTCAGCTGAATAACATTTGGTTCTACATTTCTGTTGCATTTTCCAGCCAGTATCTGACAGTTGTGTGTTATTTGCAAGCATTTGTATCTAAAAAAAAACACCCAGGCAAACTTTATTTTCTTCAGATTCAGTATGTTTAGATGACTGTTACTCAGTGGCAGGAGCACTTAGAGAGATTATGACTGTTATGCCAAAAAATTCAAAGTGTTTTCTTTTAAATGAGACCAACCCCATGAAGATGCTGCAAAGGGTTGAAGAACAGCTTTTGATTTACTTTGGGTATGTTATTTTTAGGCGTTTTTAGGGAAATTGACCAGAGTGCAAGGGGTCCAATCAGATGTCTTCTGTACATCCAGAGATACGCATAGAAGGCATTTGAGAATGTTGGCATTTTCACATCTTTTGATTGGATGGTTAGACTCCTCCACCCACAATGCAGAGGATCCTAGCTAGCAAAATGCCAGTGTAAGGACTTGCTTAAGCAGCTACAATATACTGTGTCTGTTTAAATATAATAGCTGTTTTTCCACCCACAATTTCCGACAGGTGAGAGGAAAATGATTTGGTCACAGACATTTTAAAAAATCAATTTTCCAGACAGACTTTTCAAGAAAAGCTGGTCATTGTGAAGAGAAGTCAGCCAACCCCGAAAGCAGGCCCGTCTCAGCCGAGTAAAGGATTTGTCCGCTACTTCCATATTAGCAACGAGCGGTATTCTTGGATTACAGGGTCCGAGGAGTGCTGCAAATTATCTTGCTGGGAATGCCTGTTGTTTGCAACTGATTGAGTAGCTATTTGGAGCCAGACAGGGTTTGCAAACTTGAGCTGTCTACTGTCACACCATGAAGATTTAATCAGAAATTTTCATTTTTGGCCGTATGCATTGTGTATCCATAAAGACTTGGACATATACAGTACATAATGTATTAGTAACTTATATAGAATATTTTCATAACTTATAAGTAACTTAAACCAACTAATGCTTAGCGTGTTGCCGACATTCGCAATTTATGCATAACAATAGTCTAACTTCTGCATAGCGCAGTCATGCCAAACTACTGTTGCCTCCCAATCCATGAATCCTAGGTGTGCAGAGATCATCTCTGTTCAACCGAGATGATTCTCCCCTCCAAAGGCTACGGCGGGGGGTGTGACAGACCTGGCAGAGCTGTCAAATCTGTCAGGTCAGTCATGCCTAACACAACTGATGTGACACATCAGGAACATCAGATGACAGTTATCACAACCTGGCTCAAAGGCACGCGAACTGGAGGCGATAAAAAGTTTATTTTCAATGAAGTGAAAAAAAACAAGATAATGCTGTGATGGCTCGCTCTGTCTGCTCATTATCCGCAGCTGCGCGCATACCTGCTCTCCATCACTGCCGGGGCTATTTAGACCACGCTACCCTCAGATCAGCGTGGAGTCGTCTGTCTCCATGGTCGGATAAGACCTACACTCTCCTTTGTCTTCTTCTCAGAACCTTCTTGCCACAGCCTACTCTTGTCTGAGAACCTCGCTTCCTGTCATCCGTCTCCAGGAAGGATAATCATTTCAACTCCAAGTAAGCCCACATTCTATTCATCACTGTCTATGCTCACCCCCTGTGCACAGGCGCAGATCCGTGGCGGCGGACCTCTCTCTCTCCTGGCGGCGGACCAAGCTGCACCACACATTTCCCGTATTCTCCTGACATCCCCAGCTGCTATTGGGACAGCAGGCGCTGTCTTCCTGGCCGGAGCCGTTGAGCCGAACCTGAGCCCAAATCCATCTCTGCAAACAGTAAGCACTGGACTATTCTGTACATTCCCTCCGGGGTCCAACGCTAACTCTCCCTGTCTCTGTTTGTCCATAGGGTTGCCAGGTTGCACAGTGCTCTGCTCACCCCCGGCTGCTACACTCACACACACACGCACGCACACACGCACAGAACATCCATCCATCCATCCATCTTCTACCGCTTTTCCGGAGGTCCGGGTCGCGGAGGCAGCAGTTCAAGCAGAGAAGCCCAGACTTCCCTCTCCCCAGCCACCTGCTCCAGCTCTTCAGAGGGGATACCAAGGCGTTCCCAGACTAGCTGGGAGACATAGTCTCTCCACGAGTCCTGGGTCTGCCCCGGGGTCTCCTCCCAGTGGGACGTGCCTGAAACACCTCAAGTGGGAGGCGTCCAGGAGGCATCCTAATCAGATGCCCATACCACCTCAACTGACTCCTTTCAATGTGGAGGAGCAGCGGTTCTACTCTGAGCCTCTCCCGGATGACTGAGCTCCTCACCCTATCTCTGAGGGTGAGTCCAGCAATCCTACGGAGAAAGCTCATTTCAGCCGCTTGTATCCGCGATCTCGTTCTTTCGGTCATTACCCAAAGCTCGTGACCATAGGTGAGAGTAGGAACGTAGATTGACTGGTAAATCGACAGCTTTGCCTTAGAACTAAGCTCCCTCTTCACCACAACAGACCGGTACAACGTCCGCATCACTGCAGATGCTGCTCCAATCCGTCTGTCGATCTCTCGCTCCATTTTCCCCTCACTCGTGAACAAGACCCCAAGATACTTAAACTCCTCCACTTGGGGCAGGAGCCTGTCCCCAACCCGGAGAGGACAATCCACCTTTTTCCGGCTGAGGACCATGGACTCGGACTTGGAGGTGCTGATTCTCATCCCAGCCGCTTCACACTCAGCGGCAAACCGTCCCAGCAAGAGCTGTAGGTCATTGCTGGATGAAGCCAACAGGACAACATCATCTGCAAACAACAGAGATGAGATCCTGTGGTCACCAAGCATGACACCCTCCATTCCCTGGCTGCGCCTAGAAATCCTGTCCATAAAAATTATGAACAGGACCGGTGACAAAGGGCAGCCCTGGCGGAGTCCAACTCTCACTGGGAATGACTCCGACCGAGTGTTGGCAATGCGAACTAAACTCTCACAACGGTCGTACAGAGACCGAATAGCTCGTAACAACAAGCCCGATACCCCATACTCCCGAAGCACCCCCCACAAAAATCCACGAGGGACGCGGTCAAATGCCTTCTCCAAGTCCACAAAACACATGTAAACTGGTTGGGCAAACTCCCACGAACCCTCAAGAATTCTCGAGAGGGTAAAGAGCTGGTCCGATGTGCCACGGCCAGGACGAAAACCACATTGCTCCTCCTGAATCCGAGGTTCGACCAACGGCCGGACTCTCCTCTCCAGTACCTTGGCATAGACCTTCCCAGGGAGGCTGAGGAGTGTGATCCCTCTAAAGTTGGAGCACACCCTCCGGTCCCCTTTTTTGAAGAGAGGAACCACCACCCCGGTTTGCCATGCCAAAGGCACTGCCCCCGACCTCCACGCAATGTTGCAGAGGCGTGTCAACCATGACAACCCAACAACATCCAGGGCCTTGAGGTACTCGGGGCGAATCTCGTCCACCCCCGGGGCCCGGCCACCAAGGAGATTTTTAACCACCTTGGCGACCTCAGCCCCTGTGATAGGCGAGTCATCCCCCTCGTCCCCAAACCCTGCTTCCTCTGTGGAAGGCGTATCAGTGGGATTGAGGAGATCCTCGAAGTATTCCTTCCACCGCCCGACGATATCCCCAGTTGAAGTCAACAGTGTCCCATCTGCACCATACACAGTGTGGACGGGGAGCTGCTTTCCCCTCCTGAGCCGCCGAACAGTTTGCCAGAATCTCTTTGAAGCCGACCGAAAGTCTTGTTCCATGGCCTCACCGAACTCCTCCCATACCCGGGTTTTTGCTTCAGCAACCACCCGAGCTGCACTCCGCTTGGCCTGCCGGTACACCTCAGCTGCTTCGGGAGTCCCACAAGCCAACCAAGCTTGATAGGACTCCTTCTTCAGCTTAATGGCCCCCCTCACCACTGGTGTCCACCACTTGGTTCGGGGGTTGCCACCACGAGATGCACCGACCACCTTGCGGCCGCAGCTCTGGGCTGCCGCTTCAACAACAGAGGTGGAGAACATGGCCCATTCAGACTCCATGTCTCCAGACTCCCTCGGAATGTGGTTGAAGTTCTTCCGGAGGTGGGAGTTGAAGACCTCCCGGACAGGGGCCTCAGCCAGACGCTCCCAGCACACCCTCACTATACGTTTGGGTCTACCAGGTCTGAATGGCTTCCTCCCCTGCCATCGGATCCAACTCACCACCAGGTGGTGATCAGTTGACAGCTCTGCACCTCTCTTTACTCGGGTGTCCAAGACATACAGTCGCAGGTCTGATGATACGATAACAAAATCGATCATCGACCTGCGGCCTAGGGTGTCCTGGTGCCAGGTGCACATATGGACACCCTTATGCTTGAACATGGTGTTCGTTATAGACAGACTGTGGTTAGCACAGAAGTCCAATAACTGAACACCACTCGGGTTCAGATCGGGCAGGCCGTTCCTCCCAATCACCCCCCTCCAGGTTTCACTGTCGTTGCCCACATGCGCATTGAAGTCCCCCAGTAGGACAATGGAGTCTCCAGGAGGAGCACCCTCCAGCACCCCAGTCACAGACTCCAAAAAGGGTGGGTACTCTGAAACATCATTTGGTGCATAGGCACAAATGATGGTCAGGACCCGTTTCCCAACCCGAAGGCGCAGGGAAGCAACCCTTTCGTCCACCGGGGAAAACTCCAATATAGAGGCAGCAAGGTGGGGCGATACAAGAATACCTACCCCTGCTCGTCGCCTCTCGCCCGGGGCAACTCCAGAAAAGGCCAAGCTCCAGCCCCTCTCCAGGAGACTGGTTCCGGAACCGGAGCTGTGTGTTGAGGTGAGGCCGACTATATCTAGCCGGTATCGCTCAATCTCGTACACCAGCTCAGGCTCCTTCCCCACCAGAGAGGTGACATTCCACGTACCAAAAGCCAGTTTAGAAAGCTTGGGATCAGTCCGCCAAGGTCTCCGCCTTTGACTGCCACCTAATCCACATAGCACCGGACTTCCATGATCCCTCCTGCAGGTGGTGAACCTACTGGAGGGCGGACCCATGTAACTCCTTCGGGCTGAGCCCGGCTGGGTCCCATGGGTGGAAACCCGGCCACCAGACGCTAGCCTTCGAGCCCCTCCCCCAGGCCTGGCTCCAGGGTGGGGCCCCGGTAACCCCATACCGGGCGGGGTACACTGAATCCTTGATATACAATTTATCATGAGAGTCTGTTGGATCGTTCTTCGTCTGGCCCTTCACCCAGGACCAGTTTGTCTTGGGAGACCCTATCAGAGGCAAATTGCCCCGGACAACATAGCTCCTGGGATCACTGGGGCACGCAAACCCCCCCACCACGATAAGGTGACGATCCATGATAAAGATAATTGTATCTACTCTTGAGTCTGAGTCTGCTCTCTGGGTCATTAAACTATGTCAAATGCATGGAGTGTGCTTTTGCTTGGAGGCGCAGCAAACAGGAAAGTGTGATTTATCATTGAAAACAGCTGCGCTCTGCGCTTCAGATGATCAGCTGATTTGAGCCACCTCCTCTGGTGTTCTGACATCTTGGCATATCTATCAGAACAACACTGGACAGCTGATGGTACAGACTTCAGTCAAATATGAAAAAACCCAACAGGTCCTGTTATACGAACAAATACGTGTGTGTATGTGTATGTGGCAGGCATACACACACACACACAGGGAAGTATGCAGGCAGAGCTATGTACAGGTTTTTTCTGTGAACCAATGCTGCAAATATGCATTTGCTCCGTGAATGTGGGATGTATCAGCCATGCGCTGGATACGTTGGAAAATTTTCAGCATGCTGAAAATTAATTTTCAGAGGAGCTCAGCGAACTATGTTGTAGCATGCTTCAGCATTCTTCAGTGTGGTCTTAACTTAGACAAAACTTAGCCATAACTGATTCAACATATGCCAGCATATTCTCCAAATTTGTCATGTTTTGGCTGCCTAAATCGCCTAGGTGTGACAGGGCCTTAACCAATGCAGCAGCAAGACACCAAAGCACAGCCGCCAGCCGGACACTTACAAGCAACAGTACTGTTAAACCTTTGGGAAACAAGAGTGGAGCCGCAGCTCAATGAACAAGTGTGCAGGGAAATGGAGCTCCACAACGAAAAGGTAAAGATTTTTAAAACTATAGTTTAAGGTATCTTTAACATGCTTTGTGTAGACGGCCCTATAGGCTATTTTTATGGTGTTTGGTATGAATGGCATTTAAATCGGGTAGATCACCACTGAAGGTCTACTTGTAAAATACACGGTCCGCCACTGCACTTACCGATAACCGATCTGACACAAGCCAGCGTATTCTCCAAATTTTTCAAATGGTTGGCAAATGCTACCTAAATCGTCTAGGTGTGACAGAGCCTTAAAGCCTGATTTTAGCCCTTCTGTGGAGCTTATGCTCCCTGTGTTCACAAGAGCATATTGAGCAAATAGGCCAGGGATGGGCAACTGCAGGCCTCCAACTTCAGTGCGGCCTGCCAGTCCATTTCCAAAAATTTATTATTTATTTACATCACGTTTGATTGTACTGTATTTGAAACTTCATTCTTAAATAGGTTTGTCACCCATCCTGTAAACTACAGTATTGTCCTGTTTTTTTACAGTAAAATAATGTGTTTGTCCTGTATTTACTAGGTGCCTTTAACGCAGCCTCATCTCATCTGCAATCTGCATGTTGCCCTCCTACTCATTATTTGTTGGTTGATTTGTTTACTTTTATGCACTGCACGTGAAGTCATTGCTCAACAGTGATTGGGCGGGAGATAGCCGGGCAGGCTCAGCAGCAGCCGGAATGCCTTGCCGGCTTCTCCAGACCAACATGTCTGTGGCTGCGCTGTGTTCCAATAGTCAGTCCCATGCATCAGTCAAACAAACATTTGCAAAAGTACCAGCATGAGTGGGAAAAACTCAATGATTGACTTGACAGCATAAAATATAATGAGTACAAGACAAATTGCAAAGTATGCTGGAGGGTGTTTTCCGTATGGTGGCTTGGGAGCTGTGTGGCAGCATGCTGCAGGAGAACAGCATTCTCGTAATATCAGGACCAGAAAAGCCTATATTGCAGTCTCTCAAATCTTCATTCCCCAAGAATCTCCTGAGGCTGATGCTCTTACAGCAGCTGAGTTATCCCAGGTATACAGTAGTTGCACACCTGATGATGATGATGATGATGACAAGAAGAGCAGTATTTCAATCAAATGTATTTAAAGTAATATCAGTTGGTCTGCAATCAGGGTTGGTACACATTTTACAAGGTCAAATTCAACCACTTTTTAAGGATCCTTTTCAATTATTTTCAGCACCTTATAGCTGGGGTAAATTACATATTTACAGGAATACATACACTATTCAGTCTATTCAGTCGTAACTACAGTGGTGCGAAAAAGTGTTTGCCCCCTTCATGATTTCTCATTTCTTTGTATACTTGTCACACTTAAATGTCTCAGATCATTAAACAAATTTAAATATTAGACAAAGACAACACAAGTAAACACAAAATGCAGTTTTTAAATGAAGGTGTTAGTATAGGCTAATTAAATTACACATTTTTCAGGAAAGCTATTTGTGCCCATTTCTGCAGGTATACCACATGGTCAGACACAATCTCAGCTATAACAGCACTGACTGTGGACACAAATTCAATCAAAAGATTTTGCATGATTCCAAAATTGGAAATAAGATGTCTCTAGGGAGAACAAAGGTAGAAGCATTGTAAAAGCCCCTGTCACACCTTGACAACTTAGGCAACGTAGGCCGACATATCAAAATTTCTCTAAAACGCTGGCAAACGGCCAAAATGTTCAATTTTGGGCTTATGCATCTCATCCATAATGAATTGGACGTACAGTATACAGTATCTCACAAAAGTGAGTACACCCCTCACATTTTTGTAAATATTTTATTATATCTTTTCATGGGACAACACTGAAGATATGACACTTTGATACAATGTAAAGTAGTCAGTGTACAGCTTGTATAACAGTGTAAATTTGCTGTCCCCTCAAAATAACTCAACACACAGCCATTAATGTCTAAACCGCTGGCAACAAAAGTGAGTGCACCCCTAAATGAAAATGTCCAAATTGTGCCCAATTAGTCATTTTTCCTCCCCAGTGTCATGTGACTCGCTAGTGTTACAAGGTCTCAGGTGTAAATGGGGCTCAGGTGTGTCAAATTTGGTGATATCGCTCTCACACTCTCTCACTGGAAGTTCAACATGGCACCTCATGGCAAAGAACTGTCTGAGGATCTGAAAAAAAGAATTGTTGCTCTACATAAAGATGGCCTAGCCTATATGAAGACTGTCAACATCCTGAAACTGAGCTTCAGCATGGTGGCCAAGACCATACAGCAGTTAAACAGGACAGGTTCCACTCAGAACAGGCTTCACCATGGTCAACCAAAGAAGTTGAGTGCACGTGCTCAGCGTCATATCCAGAAGTTGTCTTTTGAAAATAGACATATGAGTGCTGCCAGCATTGCTGCAGAGGTTGAAGGGGTGGAGGGGTCAGCCTGTCAGTGCTCAGACCATATGACGCATACTGCATCAAATTGGGTTGTATGGCTGTCATCCCAGAAGGAAGACCCTTTTAAAGATGATGCACAAGAAAGCTCACAAACAGTTTGCTGAAGACAAGCAGACTAAGGACATGGATTACTGGAACCATGTCCTGTGGTGTGATGAGACCAAGATAAACTTATTTGATTCAGATGGTGTCAAGCATGTGTGGTGGCAACTAGGTGAGGAGTACAAAGACAAGTGTGTCTTGCCTACAGCCAAGCGTGGTGATGGGAGTCTCTTAGTTTGGGGCTGCATGGGTGCTGCTGGCACTAGGGAACTATAGTTCATTGAGGGAACTATGAATGCCAACATGTACTGTGATATACTGAAGCAGAGCATGATCCCCTCCCTTCGGAAACTGGGCCGCAGGACAGTATTCCAACATGATAACAAAAACACACCTCCAAGATGACCACTGCCTTGCTAAAGAAACTGAGGGTAAAGGTGATGGACTGGCCAAGCATGTCTGCAGACCGAAACCCTATTGAGCATCTATGGGGCATCCTCAAATGGAAGGTGGAGGAGCGCAAGGTCTCTAACATCCACCAGCTCTGTTATGTTGTCATGGAGGAGTGGAAGAGGATTCCAGTGGCAACCTGTGAAGCTCAAATGAACTCCATGCCCAAGAGAGTTAAGGCAGTGCTGGAAAATAATGGTAGCCACACAAAATATTGACACTTTGGGCACAATTTCGACATTTTCACTTGGGGTGTACTCACTTTTGTTGCTAGCGGTTTAGACATTAATGGCTGTGTGTTGAGTTATTTTGAGGAGACAGCAAATTTACACTGCTATACAAGCTGTACACTGACTATTGTAGCATCATCTCATTTTGGCTCATCAATAAGAATTATTCTTCTGCTTAAAGACCTCGTTTCACTCAGGAAAAGGACAGCCAAAGAATTGCTCTTTCATCCCAGGACCACAGCTGAACTCACATTCCTTTGTTAAAACCAGACTTCAGAATCCCTTTTAATGCACTTCCTCTTGAACTTTTATGGTCCATAAATGTGGAGACATGGAACAGACTTCTGTGGAGTACCTCATTATGAATAAGGTTTATTGTCAATACTACCATACGTAATACATACAGGAGAATTGAAATTTGACTTGACATTGGGCGCGCTCAGTAAGCGCATCCCATAGCCGGGGCAGCCCGAAGGCGCCAGTCGAACAGTGGGGGGGTAAGGGGGGGAGGGGGGAAAGGAGGGGAAAACACAATAGGAGAGAGAAAAAAGCATTGTTGATCAAAATAAAGCTCATTTTTATGACCAATATTGTGATTACAAGAAAAAAAACTCTCAAATGCACAATTAGCAGACAATAGAATTCACACGATGACAAAGCAGTTGAGAGAGTCAGTGTATGTTTTTATATATATCAGTGTATGTATCAGTCCTGTAATGAATGTTGTATGCAGTGTAATGTAGGTGTGTCAATCACTAGTGAACAGCAGAGGGTGCCTCCTGGCAGTGGATGGATGTTAGTCATGTGATCTATGGCAAGTCCAGAGTCTCTCTCTCTTGCTTGCAGGTGGCAATTGAAGACACATGGTGTCCTTGGGAGTCCAGTCTGCTGAAACAACAGCGATTGTGTCGAATTGTTTGGGTTAGCAGAGCCGATCCTTCCGCTTATCTCCATCGAGGAGGAATGTAAATATAAACAGGGCGCCAAAGACAAGGTCAAATCTGCACAGTGCACTCAGAGAATAGAATTTCCCTCACCCGTGCAATTCTGTGCTTCAAAATTTCCATGTACAGGCTTAAACTTGAACATTTCTCTGGAGAGCACTGGCAACTTCAGGATGTATTCCACCATCTGAATCACCATTCAGTTCACCATGCCGCCTCGTGCACTCCCCAACTGGTCGAAATTGGTGAAGGAGCTTGCCTGGATCCACATTTTGAACAGCTGTCCACCTTCCTCAATTTCTGAAACACCAGGAAAACTCCAGAGCCAAAAATAGAAATCCTGTGTCATAGCCAATAGATGTCTTCTGCATCTCCAGTCAAATCATACACCCAGCAGGTCCAATTCTTGGGCTCCCCCTTGGCCCGGTTCTTGTTGAAAAGTGGTGACAATAGCACATTTAAGCCGCTTCCAAATCCATAATTTCCATTTAGATTAGGATTCAGCAGAAGAAGAGCGACTAAACACAGACACGAACGCAACATTGCAAGCTGGGAATAGATCAGGAAGGCAAGAGGAGGGAGGAGGAGGAAATGCGACTGCTCTCTCTGAGGGCTGAAGAAGGAATCATGGTTCTATGGGCTCATGGTCTACAGAGATCCACAGCTCAACATTGCCCTCTACTGGCAGCTCTGGAACATGCTGGAGTTAACCAGTGAAGCTTTTAATCACATTTGTGTTAACTCACTTCTCAACCTCTTCCTCTTTTTCCAGGACACCAGGAAAAGCAAATGGACTCTGATGTTTAATCTGGGCAATCAATAACGGGTTTGAAATATATTAATCGTTGATTGTAAATATGTGCATGCTAAAATATTTCAATGAATGTTTATTCTTGCATATTAATTTAACACTAGAAGACCCAGACATTAGCCCTCTTGTGGCCACTTGATGGTCCCCCTATGGGTTTTCTAGCCAAAAAGGCCAAATGGCCCCTCTCTGGGTCTTCTAGTGTTAAAAACACTAGCTATAAGTTGCATGAACACTGAAATAGGTTAGAGTTTATCTATAAGGGTATAGAGGAATAATCCAGTATTAAAACTTGTGTTAAGATTTGTAAAAACGAATCTCAAATCATGTGACCGCCAGCAGCCAATCTCTGCTTGACAACAGCTCTCTCTAGGTTCAGATGAAAGACTGTTTGTTCATTGGACTAAAGTTCGTAAAGCCCGCCCACGAAGGAAGCCTATTGGCTGGGCTCCTGTAAATCCAGAAAAGCCCGTGGAAATTCTCCACAGATAAAAAGGGAATTGTGTCATCACCTGACTCTCTTTTTGTCTCTTGTCCTTTGTCCTGTTCACTTCGTCTACACAGCAGAGATCTTTTCGGGAGAACAAAGGGACTTCACTGCCCGAACAAAGAAGCCTTCTCCCACGTGTTTCTTTTCTACGATCACAGAGCCTAAAGTATCATGTTTTTTTGTAACCTCTTTGTATCTTTAATGTTTTTTCTTTAAATGCCTAGGAATTAATTCTTTCTTTCTTGAGTGCAATTCTAATTAGGAGTTAAAAACTCCAATCCTAGACGTCTCTATTTCTATAATTTTTCACCTGTTAAACTTTCTGTAAAACCACCGATTTAATTTTAATTTAAGATTTAATCGACTTTATATATATATTTTTATTGACCATTCCCACACCAGAAGTTCTTTTCATCTAAAGTCCGAAAATATTTTAATTTGCCATCAGATGAGATATTGCAATTATTTTCGAATGCCCTCGTGAGAGGAAGCTGCTTGCCAACGAAGAAGAAGAAGAAGGACGTGCAGCCTCGTTACCAAGCACTGAAGGAACCATCATTGCCATCTTTGTTCGACCTAAGCTACAACTGTGAGTCATACAGTCAAAATCCAGCCTTGTTGACCGCTTGACTATAAAGGTTGAACTGTGGACCCTGAAATATCTGCGGGCAGATATTTTCCCTTTACATCCACGAGATCTTGAGTTGAGGACGCTGCCGAGAGGAAACCGACCATAACGCCCGGAGTCACGTGAGCCATATTCTGATTCATCTGCTGAGTTAAACGTCCGAGGTTTGATGATAATTGAGTATCTAATCAGATGAAAATTAAAGAGCTATTAACATAACTTTTCTTTTCATTAAAATTCCGTTTTCATTTTTTAAGAGTAATCCAGAATTTTTTATAATTATTTTAATTTTCCCCATAAATTTGTGTTATGTTTTCTATAATCTGTTAACTCAAACTGCTCTAAATTCATTTTCAAAGTTTCACCCTGGTTCTGCAAATGTTGACATTGTTAATCTATCATTTACAAGTTTAATTTCATGATTAAAGTGAATCATTGTAATGTCTTTTAACCTCTTGCACTCTGGTGTACCGCGGGCGGGCACGTCTCTGCGTCCTAGAGCATACGAGGGTGCACGAGGGCGCACGAGGGTGCTGCGTCCTAGAGCGCACTGAAAAAAAAAAGCTGCATTTCCGTTCTTCCACTACAGACACAGCCGCGAACAGATTAGATATGATTGACCTCTCATTCGACTAATAAGAGCCTTGAATTATGTTTCTTAAACCTTGAAGAACCAATGACTGAAAACCTAGCAAGAAGGACCCGCCTACCAACGGCTGGGAATGCAGCCAGCCAATTGAAGCACAGAAGTTCGAAAGCTGTTTTGTGTAAGGCTGGGTGAAGAGAGACTGACTGCTGCAGCAGATGAAAAAAGGACCCGCAGGAAGAACCGCCACAGACCCAGCAGCACGGAGACCACCCACAAGTGCGACCTGTGTGACAGGGACTGCCATTCGTGCATCAGCCTGTTCAGCCACAGGCGGTGCTGTCCCAGCAGAGTAGACGTTTAGGATTCTCTTCAATGGTCATCATAGACCAACGGAGGCCGACGACGAAGGCTGGGTGACACACACGCGTTCGCCAGTCTTTTTTTATTACTACTGTTATTTGTTTTGAAAAATCGTTCGCCAAAACCGCAATCATGGAAGCGCAAAGCCGCAATAATGGAATTATGTTTTGACCGGGTCGCGTGACCAGAACCACGAGTCCGGAACAAGCGGACCAGCTTCTTGTTCGTCTGACAATGAGGAAGAGAAGTTCGCCAGCTACGCTGCTGTTGTGAACAGGTAAGTGTTATAAGCTAAATTATTCTTTATCCCTGAAAATTGTAATCAAAAATGACTTTTGACTGATCGGTAAATTACAACTGTGCTTAGTAGACCGCGGCGCATGAAGTCCGAAGTCCGTGCGCCGCGGTACACGGTTCGTGCGCCGCGTCCGGACCGTGAATGCCCCCCCCCTTACTCTTCTGTAGCGGGGGGGGCGGGCGGGGACTGCGGGGACTGTGCGCCGTGGTCGCCACCTCGCCACATGACTGTTCCGTCATGTAGCGATGGCCGATGTCCGTCCTCTGTAGCAGGGGGTGGGGGGGTGGCAGTTGTTATCTTCTACATTACAAATATTTTAGAATAATTTTTAATGCACTGTAGGTTATTTTTTCTTGTAAAAAAAAAAGCCACACATTTTTTACGTGTCATGCTTCTTTGTGTGTGGGGGCTTGTTTGTTCATTCATTCATTCATGAATGAATAAACAACCCCCCCCACACACACACACACCGCCCTGAGTGTCACCTTTCATTAGAGCCCTAGATGAAGCTTCTATATTGAATCATTCAAAAGTTACAGACGTTTTTCCAAACTGTGCCATTTGGCACAATTTGGCACAGTTCAAAAATGCCTGGGAACTACCTGAGAACAAAGCTGTGTAATATATTCATTTTTTGTGGTATTGTTACAAAATTTTGACCTCAGCTGGATAACACTTGGTTCTACATTTCTGTTGCATTTTCCAGCCCGGATCTCAAGCTGTGTGTTATTTGCAAGCATTTGTATCCAAAAAAACACCCAGGCGAAATTTATTTTCTTCAAGTTCACTATGTTTAGATGACTGTTACTCAGTGGCCGGAGCACTTAGAGAGATTATGACTGTTTTGCCAAAAAATTCAAAGTGTTTTCTTTTAAATGAGACCAACTCCATGAAGATGCTGCAAAGGGTTGAAGAACAGCTTTTGATTTACTTTGGGCACGTTATTTTTTGGCGTTTTTAGGGAAATTGACCAGAGTGCAAGGGGTTAATCAGAATCAGAATCAGAATAAAGTTTATTGCCAAGCACATTTACAAGTAGACAAGTAAACATACGAGGAATTTGACTTGACATTGGGCGCGCCTGAAAGGCGCATCCCAATGACGTGGCAAGCCATGACGAGGCGCCTGTCATACAGGAGGGGAATAGAGGGCAAGGGTCAAGGAAAAAAAACAATAGGCAGAGAGAAAAAACATAGTTATCAAAATAACGCTCATAAGCTCAAATAAGCTCAAGTGAGCCGAATTATGATCACACAGAAAAAAACCCTCAATGCACAATTAGCAGACAATGAATCACACTTAACAAACAGCAACAGTAGAGAGAACAGTGAATGTGTGTCTTTCATCAGTATAAATGGGTCAGTCGTGTGTGTGTTGGATGCAAAGGGTGTCAGTTATCAGTTACTGGTGGACAGCAAAGATCTCTCTCTCAGCAGATGCTATGACTAGTGTCTGAAAGACAGATGGAATTCTCTGAGTCAGACACATCGCGCTGTCCTTGAGAGTCAGATACTGTATGCCAGATGTTTATGAAGGGGAAAATCAACATTTATACTGTTATCTTCATCCAGGAGGACTGAGTGCTGAGGGCGCCGAAAACAGGTCGAATGAGCACTGACGTTCAGAGAAAAACTTTCCATTCTCTTATGGGTTCAGTGCTCCGTAATTCCATCGTTGCCAGGCTTTGAAATCATATCCTGGAGAGCTCTTAGTGCCACCGTGATGTTTTCAATCTTTCTGTTCAGTTCTCCATTAGCCGCTATCAGAGTCCTCCCTAGCTGGTCGAATTGATGAAAGAGCTTCGCAGGGTCAGCTTTTTGATAAGCTCTGTCCATCTTCTTTAATTTTCGATACACCAGGACTATCCCAAAGCCGATCAGTAGAAGTCCTGAGACCGTAGCGCCAAATAGATATATATCTTCTATATCTTCAATTGAAAGATTGCACAGACACATAAGTTTCCAATTATATGTGTCTTTAATATAACCCGCAGCAGCAGTACCTGCAGGACAGATGGGCTCCCCCAGACCCGATTTCCTCGTTGAGAAGACAGTGCCGATTGCGTTCAAAGCCCAGCTTACTAAATCCATAATTTCGTTTGGATGAATCACCAGTAGAAGAGCCACGCAGACACAGACAATAGCAAGCTGGGATCCAGTCAGTTAGGGAGGGAGAGGCAGGGAGCAGGAGAGAAGAGAAGAAGCGACTGCTCTCGCTGGAGGGCAGAAGTGAAATCATCATTTCATTTAGTAAATATGTGAAAATGAGAGAAGTTGTTGCGAATATTATTTCATTCTGAGTCTGGTTCACAGTCCCCAGCATCGACTTCACTAAAATTTTGAGACTGATTATTAATTAATTTATTGAGTGATTAAACAGGTATAATGTGAAATTAAAGATTAAATTGCTCCTTAGAGATAGGAGCTGGTGCCCCCACGAGTGTTTTATTAATTGTTTATGTGTGTGGACCCAGAGGTCATCTCAGGTTCCAATACATTAATACAAATGAAATAATTTTTATACCAATCATAATTATTAATCATCATATTGCTACACTACATTATATCAAAGTGTCATATCCTCAGTGTTGTCCCATGGAAAGATATAATAAAATATTTACAAAAATGCGAAGGGCGCACTCACTTTTGTGAGATACGGTACAGAACATATTAGTAACTTATATAGAATGTTTTGATAACTTACATACAACTTATACCAACAAATCCTTAGCATGTTGCTGGCATTCAAAACTTATGCGCTATGATAGTCTAACTTATGCATAACGTATGCATAGCTTATCCTAACTTATGCATGCCACGGTCATGCCAAACTGCTGCCGCCTCCCGAGCCATGAATCCTAGGTGTGCAAGAGCATGAAGGCTCCACCGAGATGATTCTCTCCTCCAAAGACCATCGCACGGTGGGGGGCATGACCAATCTGGCAGATCTGTCAAATCGGTCAGGTCGGTCATGCCTAAGGAAAGGATAAAATAGCTGATGTGACAAGGCATGAACGTCAGATGACGGTCAAAACATGTCAGCTATGAAACATCTCTTTACTTTGTCTTAATAGAAGAACAAGACTAGTTTGACATGGACATCTGCTCAGTCCAGTACAGTAGCTGCAAGTTAGAAACCCGATCAGTTAGTTACACATACTGTAGGTTCAGAGCACATTACTCATAGGTTAGAAATGAGTTTTGGGTACATGAGACATTATCTCAACATATTTCGACTTATGAGTAACTTACAAGTAACGTGTGTCAACGATCGCATAACTTACCAACTTATGACCCATGTATGCGGGATGTATGAGTCATACGCTGGATACATCGAAAAATTTTGTGAAGGTACAAAATTTTTAGACGACCTTGCTATACTACCATGTATACCAGCATGCTTCAGCATGCTCTTAACTTATACAAAACTTACCCTTAACTTATTCCACATACGCCAGCATATTCATCAAATTTTTGAAACATCGGCATACGCTGCCTAAATCGTCAAGGTGTGACAGTGGCTTAAAAGTTGTCCTCAGTCCAAAGGTGGTGGTGGTGGAGGGTATCCTTTATTTTTCTGCATTGAAGGTGGCAACCCTATTCTTAACCCTCCTGTTATGTTACGGGTCAAATTGACCCATTTTAAAGTTTGAACATCTAGGAAAAATAGTTAAAAGTATTTTTTCAGTATGAAACTTCTTCTGCTTGCCTTAATTAGTGTAATCAACATATAATATGAAAATGTTTCATCTCACATATTTGCAATTACCCCCTGCATGTTTATATCACATAGATACTGTTTGGGTCAGTGTGACCCAGCAGTCAAACTGGAGGTAAAAGGGTGTCAGAAATGTCAGACTGTTTCTTTCTTTGCACCTTATTGCAACATATTTCACACACACACACACACACACACACACACACACAGAGGTGCAGGTGTTATGACTTTTGACGGGAACCATTTATGTTCTCGCGGGAAAACTCCACCCATATTCAGTGGGCACTCAACAGGGGAGGGGCAAAACATATAAAAGCTTTTCTGCATGGGAGTCCTACCAACATTACACTGTCAGGCAGACCTTTACAAAATGAGCAGCAGAAACAAAAGGATGACAGTCCAGGAGGCTCTGGAAGCCATCTTTGATCATGACAGTGAAATAGAGGAGGATGTGTCTGAAGATGAAGACTATCTTGAGCTAAATTCTGATTCTAATGATTCTGATTTTGAACCAGATGAGGGAATAGCTATTCCTGTTCCTCCAAGCAAGACATTTATGTCAAAAAATGGTGAAATACTTTGGTCTTCATCCCCAAATGTGCGTCAGGCAAAACTGTCTGCAGAAAACATAATAAAGACAGCGCCAGGGCCCACTAGGATGGCAGTGACTCGTGTGACTGACATCAAGTCAGCTTTTGAGCTGGTCATGCCAGATTCAATACAGAAAATCATTCTGGAAATGACTAATCTAGAAGGGAGGCATGTTTGGGGAGAAGTGGAAGGAGCTGGACAAAACACATCTAGATGCGTATTTGGGGCTCCTCATCCTGGCTGGGGTCTATAAATCGAAGGATGAATCAACAGCCAGTCTGTGGGATGCAGAGCCAGGGAGGCCGATATTTCGAGCCACAATGTCTCTGGAGACTTTTCGCATTTTCTCCAGAGTAATCCGATTTGATAATCGAGAGACAAGGGCTGGTAGACGGAAGAGAGACAAGCTGGCAGCTATTAGGACAGTGTGGGACAAGTGGGTAGAGCAACTTCCACTACTCTATAACCCAGGCCCTAATATCACAGTAGATGAAAGGCTGGTGACATTAAGAGGTCGCTGCCCATTTAGGCAATATATGCCTTCCAAACCAGCTAAATATGGAATAAAAATCTGGGCAGCATGTGATGCAAACAGCAGCTATGCATTGAACATGCAGGTTTACACTGGAAAGCCGGTTGGAGGAGCCCCGGAGAAGAATCAGGGCACAAGGGTTGTGCTCGACATGGCACAGGGTCTCAAGGGGCACAACATAACCTGTGACAATTTTTTCACAAACTACAACTTGGGTCAGGAGCTTCTGAAGAGAAAGCTCACAATGGTCGGAACTATCCGAAAGAACAGGGCTGAACTCCCTGCTGAGCTGCTGGTAATCAAGAACAGGACCCCTCAATCTTCCATGTTTGCCTTCACAGACACCACAGCCCTAGTGTCTTACTGCCCCAAAAAGGGAAAAAATGTTGTGCTCATGAGCACTCTGCACAAAAATGCTGAAATAAGCACAAGAGGGGAACAGAAACCAAGCATGATCCTGGATTACAATGCCACCAAAGGGAGGGTAGACAACTTGGACAAAGTAACAGGGTCCTACAGCACCAAACGAATGACTGCACGCTGGCCATTGGTCATCTTTTATAACATGATCGATGTAACGGCCTACAACACATTTGTCATTTGGACTGAGATCTTTCCTGACCAGAATGTGTCAAAGCTGTACAAGAGGCGCATCTTTCTTGAGGAGCTGGGGAAGGCGCTTGTGACACCGCACATCCAACTGAGGAAGCACCTGCCAAGGACCCCAGCCGCTGCAGCCACGGTGAGGGAGATCCAGGAGAGGACTGCACCAAGTACACCAGTGCGTGAGGTAAGTAAGTGTTTGTGTGTATATATAAGTGTATGAGAGTGCGTTGTGTGTGTCTTGGGATCAGCAAAAAGACAGCATAGTAAAGTAATCATGGTCCTCGTGGTTCTAGGTTGCTGCTGAGGGGAAAAGAAAGAGGAAGAGGTGCCAGGTCTGCAGGCCATCTGATGATGTCAAGACAAGCATGACCTGTGCGAAATGTGGAAAATTCATTTGCACAAAGCACAGTGTGATGACATGTCACTCATGTGCTGTGTCGACGTAAAGACAGACAGACACACACACCTTGTTCATTAGTGGTTCACAAACAGTGCATGTATGTAAAACAAAATTTAAATGTTATGTTTCAATGTTATGTTTTATATGTTGGTCTTTCAAAAGTAATAAAGTGGTGAAATATTAAAAGTTTGAACATTTTTTTTTATGATAAATGAGTGAATTATCCTAATTGAACCATTACCTCTTAGAGGTAAGGAACACCAATGCACTAAATATTGATAGAATAGTTAGTAATGGAATCAGTAATGAAATATTAACAATGTTTGTTAGGATTTTTTTGGTTTCGGACATCTTTTGGATAATTAAACATGCACCAGGTCAAACTGACCCGGGAACACCATTGTTGTTCCTGACAAATGAACATAACAGGAGGGTTAAATGCAATTATAGTGTCTTATGTAGCTATAGGACAGCTACCTACAGTATATAGTGTCCTATATAGCAAAGCTATAGCTTTGAAATCTCACTAGGTGTGTTCCAATTGCCCAATAGTGTACTCTGAAGTGGACTGCACAGGGTATTCTGCCATAGTTGCGGGTTTGATCCATGGACCGGCAGGATTACATCTGGATGGGACAGATAACGTAGCAGTGTTTGCCCTACCCCCCTTAACCCCACTGTGGTGACCTTGAACAAGGCCCTTAACCCCAACTGCTCCAGTGGAGCTGCTCAATGGCCGCAGGTCAGTCTGTTGTTGGACTGGGCAGCTTCCTGGTGTGAATGTGTAACTGTCTGAATGTGAACAGGGTGTCCTTGAAAAAGAGAGGTTGCCTCTCAATGGAACTACCCTGTATAAATAAAGATAAGATAAGATAAGCCTTTTTTAGTCCCACAATGGGGAAATTCCAGGATTACAGCAGCAAAGGGATAGCAGCCCTCAGAGCAATAGTTAATAAGATAATAGGAATCGGTTAGCCAAAGCAGTAGATGGATATACATATGTACACATATACTGTATATACACAGTGCAGGAGCATTGCAGCTAGATGGAATAAACAGTATTACAGTTTGTTAAATTACCCTGCAGAATATGAATATGTCATATTTCGCATTTGAATTAACAGTGTTGTTGCCACCCTCAGTAATGATTGTTATTGTCCTAGTTGTGTATTGGAGGGGACAATCTCTACTGTGCAAAGTTGTTATGTTTAGTACATCTAATAGGACCTCTATGAGCAGCCCTGGTTAGGTTATAAAGTCTGATAGCCATAGGTAGGAAGGACCTTCAGATCCTCTCCGTCGTGCACCTAGGATGGCACAGCCAACCACTAAATGAGCTCCTCAGAGCATTCAGCATGTCCTGCATGGGGTGGTACTTGGACTCCAGCAGAGATGACAGCGTAGTCACTGTACTCCTCTCTCCTATCTCCTCCACTGGGTCGAGGCAGTGCCCCAGAACAGAGCTAACTTTGTTGATCAGCCTGTTCAGTCTCTTCCTGTCGGCTGCCATGATGCCACTGCCCCAGCAGACCACTCCAAATGTGATGGCTGATGCCACCAGCGAATCATAGAAGGTCTTCAAGAGTGCCCTTGCACTCCAAAAGACCTGAGTCTCCTCAGGAGGAACAGCCTGCGCTGCCCCTTCTTGTAGAGCACGTTGGTGTTGTATGACCAGTCCAGTTTATTGTTCAGGTGAACACTCGGGTACTTGTAAGATGTCACCATCTCACTGTCTGTTCCCTGGATGTTTATTGGTACTGTGGGGGGTTGTACTTGCCTGTGGCAGTCCACCGCTAGTTCCTTAGTTTTCCACGCATTGATCTGGAGGCAGTTCCATAGGCACCAATCCACAAACTCCTGGATAAATCCTCTGTACTCTGCATCATCCCCATCAATGATGAGGCCAACGATCACAGTGTTGTCAGAAAATTTCTGTAGATGGCAGTGTGCTGTGTTGTGTGAAAAGTCAGCAGTGTAGAGGGTGAACAGGAAGGGAGCCAGAACTGTTCCCTGGGGGGGGGGGGGGGGCATACTGCAGATGATGGTGTCAGACACACAGTCCTGGGTTCTCACAAACTGTGGTTGGTTTGTGAGGTAGTCCAGGATCCATGATGACAGGTGCTGGTCCACCCCTGCGCACAGCAGCTTGTCCCTCAGGATCACTGGTTGGATGGTGTTGAAAGCACTGGAGAAATCAAAGAACATGATTCTCACAGTCCTCCCAGGCTTTTCCAGGTGGGGCAGAGAATGATGTAGGAGGAAGATCACTGCATCCTCCACCCTGATGCCATGCTGGTGGGCAAACTGAAGTGGAGCCATCGCTGGTTCCACCAGGGGGTGGAGGTGGGCAAGGAACAGCCTCTCCAGGGTCTTCATTAGGTGTGATGTGAGGGCTACTGGTCTGTAGCTGTTCAAGTCCTTAGGGTGAGGGGTCTTTGGTATGGGTACCACACAGGATGTTTTCCACAGCTGTGGTACCCTCTCCAGTTTCAGGCTCAGGCTGAAGATGTGCTCCACGAGCCCACACAGCTGGTCTGCCCAGGACTTGAGAAGCCTCAAGCTGATGTCGTTTAGACCTGCAGCCTTTGTCTCCTTGATCTTCTTCAGCTCAGCTCAGCTCTCACCTGAGTCACCTGGGCTGTGTGCTGGGAGGGGGGTGTTGGGTCTGTGGGGAGGGGGGACAGCGGGAAATGTATGGGGGGTGGGGGAGGGCTGTGGATAGCAGGACTAGATGAAGCTGGAGGCAGCAGTGGTTGGTAGGCAGGCGGAGAAGAGGGCGGTTGGTCATACCTGCTAAAAAACAGGTTGAGGTTGTTCACCTAATCCATACCACCTACAGCCTGGGAGGAGGCATTCTGGTGCCCAAAGATAGTTTTGAGGCTTCTCCAGACACCATTGATGTCACTCTGCTGCAGTTTGTTCTCCATCTTCTTCCTGTAGCTGTACTTCCCCTCTCTGATCTTCCTCCTTAGCTCCATCTGTACAGAATTCAGCTCCTCCTTGTTTCCCAGCCTGAAGATCCTTTTCTTCTCCTTCAGCAGTGACTTTATCTCAGGGTTGATCCAGGGTTTGTTGTTTGAGAAACACCATATGGTCTTGCTGGGTACGGTGTTCTCCACACAAAAGTTGATGTAGTCTGTGATGGTGTGTGTAAGGCCGTCGATGACCATGTGGATCACAAATCTGCTTCCACACAGTGGATTCAAAGCAGTCCTTAAGAGCGTCCTCCATTCTGAATTAAAGGTTATTAAATGCTATTAAAGGTTAAGTAAAAAAATAAAATGCAAAAGACGCAACAGACTTACACAAATGGTCCCCTCCAGTATACAACTAGGACAATATCAGTCGCTACGAAGGGTGACAATCTGTATGGGTACATATTCATACTATGTAGGATAACTAAGTAGACGGTTATGCTGTTTATTCCATCTTGCTACAATGCTCCGCACTTTGTATATATATTTATATATTTATGTGTATGTATGTATGTCCACTGCTCTTATTTATATTTTCCGTATCTTCTTAATTATTGCTCTGAGTGTTGCTATCCCTGTGCTGCTGCAATCCTGGAATTTCCCCATTGTGGGACTAATAAAGGCTTATCTTATCTTATCTTATTTTAAAAATAAATACAGTGGTGTGAAAAAGTGTTTGCCCCCTTCCTGATTTCTGTTTTTTTGGTATGTTTGTCACACTTAAATGCTTCAGATCATCAGACAAATTTAAATATTAGACAAAGATAACACAAGTAAACATAAAATGCAGTTTTTAAATGAAGGTGTTTATTATTAAGGAGAAAAACAATCCAAAACCTACATTGCCCTGTGTGAAAAAGTGATTGCCTCTAAACCTAATAACTGGTTGGGCCACCCTTAGCAGCAACAACTGCAATCAAGCATTTGCAATAACTGGCAATGGTCTTTTACAGCGCTGTGGAGGAATTTTGGCCCACTCATCTCTGCAGAATTGTTGTAATTCACCCACAATGGAGGGTTTTCGTTCATGAACCGTCTTTTTAAGGTCATGCCACAGCATCTCAATCGAACTCAGGTCAGGACATTGACTAGGCCACTCCAAAGTCTTCATTTTGTTTTTCTTAAACTATTCAGAGGTGGACTTGCTGGTGTGTTTTGGATCATTGTCCTCCTGCAGAACCCAAGCACACTTCAGCCTGAGGTCACAAACAGATGGCCGGACATTCTCCTTCAGGATTTTTTGATTGACAGCAGAATTCATGGTTCCATTTACCACAGCAAGTCTTCCAGGTCCTGAAGCAGCAAAACAGCCCCAGACCATCACACTACCACCACCATATTTTACTGTTGGTATGATGTTCCTTTTCTGGAATGCTGTGTTACTTTTATGCCGGATGTAATGAGACACACATCTTCCAAAAAGTTCAACTTTTGTCTTGTCATTCCACAGACTATTTTTACAAAAGTCTTGGGGATCATCAACATGTTTGATGGCAAAACTGAAACAGGCCTTTACGTTCTTTTTGCTCAGCAGTGGTTTTCATCTTGGAACTCTGCCACGCAGGCCATTTTTGCCCAGTCTCTTTCTTATGGTGGAGTCATGAACACTGACCTTAACTGGGGCAAATAAGGCCTGCAGTTCTTTGGATGTTGTTGTGGACTCTTTTGTAACCTCTTGGATGAGTCGTCTCTGCGCATTTGTTCCTGAATTTCTTTGGATCACAGCATGATGTCTAGCTTTTGAAGATCTTTTGGTCTACTTCACTTTGTCAGGCAAGTCCTTTTTAAGTGATTTCTTGATTGAGAACAGGTGTGGCAGTAATCAGGCCTGAGTGTGGCTAGAGAAATTGAACTCAGCTTTCCAAAGATGTGATAAACCACAGTTCATTTATATTTTAACAGAGGGCAATCACTTTTTCACACAGGGTCATGTAGGTTTGGATTTTTTTAGCCTTAATAATAAACACATTCATTTAAAAACTGCATTTTGTGCTTAGGGCAGCATGGTGGCGCAGTGGTTAGCACTGTGTCAGCACAGTAAGAAGGTCACGGGATCAATTCAACCCCTGACCATCATGGGTTTGATCCCACCCCCTGGCCATCGGTGACCCTTCTGTGTGGAGTTTGCATGTTCTCCCTGTGTCTGCGTGGGTTTACTCCGGATAGTCCGGTTTCCTCTCACAGGCCAAAGACATGCAGGTTAGGTTAATCGCCATCAACTGGGGGTTCTAAATTGTCCTTAGGCACAAATGTGAGAGTGAATGGTTGTCTGTCTCTCTATGTTGGCTCTGCGATGGACTGGCAATCTGTTCAGGGTGTACCATGCCTCTCACTCAAAGATGCTGGGATACGTTCCAGCCCCTCCACGACCCGAAAAGGATTAAGCGGTAGAAGATTGATTTTGTGTTTACTTGTGTTATCTTTGTCTAATATTTAAATTTGTCTGATGATCTGAAACATTTAAGTGTGACAAACATACAAAAAAATGAGAAATCAGGAAGGGGCGAACACTTTTTCACACCACTGTAAAATATCCACCTTATTCCTGAGGGCTCTGCTGTAGAAACGATTATGGGGCAACTTCCAGTTTCTGCTGAAGTAGTGGTAAATCAGTCGGCAAGAGTGGAGTAGTGTGGGATTTAAAAGAGCGTTTTTTGAATGAATGAATGAATGAATGAATTTATTTATGAATGAATGAATGAATGAATGAATGAATTTATTTATTTCGGATAGTACATTACAGGTTAAAAGAAACTGTATAATATAACAACAAGGTCAAATTAGACAAAGACTCCTTCTACTATACAATTCCACGTGAGTTATCCGAAATGGGTGATGGCTGAAGCCGCAGCTTATATTGCCCACCCATATTCCATCCAAGAATTCAAAGGAGAAAAAGGAGAAAACAAGACAAGAGCGATTACAATTTAAAACAAGGCTAAGACAAAATATGACTGAGAGAAAAGAAAACTGAGCTAGTCTAAGTTAAGCGGTTACTATTCAAAAACAAATCTAAGACATAGTGTCACAGAGAAAAAAGAAAAACTAAGCTATAACACAACACAGGCTGGAAATGTCAATCCTTATGTGAGTTTACATGTCGTCTTGTAAATATGTTTGGAGTATTTCTTCCTTTAGTTTTTGTTTAAATTGTCCAAGCTTTGTACATGATTTTAATTCAGGTCCAAAATCGTTCCATAATCTGACACCTTGCACTGAAATACAGTGTTGCTTGGTAGTTGTTCTCACTGTAGGCTTTTGAAATATACATGTTCCTCTGAAGTGATATCGTTTCTCCCTTGTTTGGAACAACTTTTGGATATTTGCGGGCAGTGATAGATTCTTCACTTTGAACATTATTATTGCGGTTTTAAAGTCGATCAGATCTTTCAACTTGAGAGTTTTTTGTTTAAGAAAAAGTGGGTTTGTTGGTTCCCTGTAAGCTGCTTTGTTGATTATTCTAATAGCTCTCTTTTGAAGCATAAAGAGTGGATATATGTTTGTTTTATATGTATTTCCCCATACTTCATTACAATATGTCATGTATGGGAGTATTAATGAATGATACAAGGTGTATGGTGTGGGTTGATTCAGCAAATTTTTCACTCTGTGTAATATTGCAATTGATTTGGATACTTTACCTTTTATATAATTAATATGTGGCTTCCAACACAGTTTGTTATCAATTATTACTCCAAGGAATTTAGTTTCGGATACCCTTTCAATCTCTACACCATTTACACTGAGTTTGGGTACTGGGTAGTTGTGATGGTTGTTAAAGACTATAAATTTTGTCTTGCTTAAATTGAGCGTTAATTTGTTTGAATCAAACCACAGTTTCAGCTTTCCTAATTCCTTTCCGAGTGTATCCAGAAGTTGTTCCAAATTGTTTCCACTGCATAGCAGGTTAGTGTCATCAGCAAACAATATTAAGTCCATTTTTTCTGAAACTTTACATATATCATTTATATACATATTGAATAATAATGGTCCCAAAACTGAACCCTGTGGGACTCCACAGGTGACCTTCAGTAGCTCTGAGTTTTTGTTGTTAACACATACAAACTGATATCTATTCTTTAAGTAACTTCTTAACCAGGACAGTGCTACCCCTCTGATACCACAATTTTGTAGTTTCTTTAATAATAGATTGTGATCTACTGTATCAAATGCTTTTAAAAAATGTTTTTTAAATGCTTTTTAAATGCTTTAAATTTTTTAAATGCTTTTTAAATGCTTTAAATGCTTATTAAAAAATGTTTTTAAAAGTATTTCAAATTTGTTTTAATGTATAGTCCACATATCTGTTTTGCAGTCAAGTGGCAGATAATTTCAGCACTTGTAGTTTTTGTAATTTTTAATGTTTTTGCATAGTTCTGGTACTTGTTGCTATTCGTGGTGTGAGGTTCCTCACAAATTAGCACAGCTAAATCTGTGGCTTCAACAGGAATGAGTAGATCATGCACTGAAAACTAAAAAAGACTGTTCGTGTGATCGGTGGTACAGACACAGGACAGACACAAGAGCACCAGCAGATATGTTTTCACTTGTATGAATGTCACAGATCTGACGTTTATATATGTCACCAGATGCAAGGCTGCATGAAGTAACATAATAAATAAAAAAAATAGTAACAGTTTGCTTCCTAAGGCTTAATGATTTGGGTGTTTTTTTTGGGGGGGGGGGGGGTCCAGTGCACTATATCAGGGGTATCCGACTTTCAAGCGCTTTCTCTTTTTCTGTAATTTGCAGATGTCGGTTTCGTTTTTATAATATGCAAGGGAACATAAAAGAGTTTCAGACTTGCATTGCAATTTAAAAAAAAAATCATTGATTTTGCCGTTAGAATCGAAACTATTGGTCGTGTCCCCTCATTTTTCCCAGTTTTTGTGTGACATGAAAATCGCATCAATTTCAAAGTACAGTACTGTAAAGTGATCTCTGAGTAACTCTTTCTACTCATTTATGCAAGAGATAACAGAGTTGTAATGCAAATTCAAAATAAAACATTCCCCAATGTGATCGGATCTATGGTTTTTGTACGGTGACCCCTGCAAATTTACTCATACGACGTAAATTTCCGTGTCCCCGAATTTACGCAGCAACATGCAAGTTATTTGGTAAAGTAACCAGAAAACAGGAAGTGCTGATGCTTTTCACTTTGCACCTTTCAAATCCCAAACCATACACGTAAAAAGGAGATCAGTCTTTGTGAAGCTCAGATGTAGAATATTTCAATAAAATCTCAAACATTTATGACACATCGAATATGGTGTCCTTTAAAAAATTTACGTCTTCGGTCTTGGTCGGCTGCGCGCAGCCCCGTCTGGCGAGGTGAGCGCCCTGGGAAAGCACTTTTATTTTCTCTACCCCGGATGTGCTCAACCCATGTGGAGAGAATTAACCGTGGTCACTTTATATTGAAGTTATCGAAGGTCCAAACTTCCGTGTCCCGCATTTACGCCTTTTGTGATTTTACGTCTTATCCAACAAACAGGAAGAATTTGAAGGTATGTATACACGTTATCACATCTTAATATGTCATGAAAATGTAGCTGTTGATGAGTTTTGATGCGTGAAAAATACTGGAAGTGTTGAAGTTGTTTCATGTAAAACATGTGCCATTGCAAAGTGCATTGGCACACGGGGAAACAAAAGCCCGAGTGTCCCGTTTACGTCTCCATTTACAAGTAGTTGAAGTGAGCGCTCATCCTCAAGAGTTCCTGAACGCGAATGCCGTTACGAAAATAGTTAATAGTTTCATAAACCTGACACAATTGGATAGTGATTAGTCAATTTCATGTGCAGATTAGATCAATTTTAAATTTTGCCACCAATGTCACACATTGGACCCCTAATAAATAAAAACACCCATTTAAGAAAGATACTGTAAGAGGTAATTTTGGAAAAGGCTTTTATTATGAAGGAGGAGTGACGGAAGTGAAGTGGGATGATGTTTTTATAAATAGAATGTTGGGTGCAGGTATGGCTGGATATTAAAGTTATGGGAAGAGCTCAAATGGTCTCGTTCTTGTGGCAGAAGGACTAGCCTTCAACTATCACCCACGCAAGCTTACACTGGTGGCAGCGGTGTTGATTTTTGAGGACTCTTCTCAACTTGGTGAGCCTATTTAACAATCTGACAGTTGGAGGCTAACTACAAGCTAAGCTTCATTGTTTGTAGCTCAGTGTTGTTAGGCATCATGTACCTATTGCTTTCTCCTTCTGGAGTGTACACCACGCCACTATGTCTGACAGGGAGTCACCAGACACCAGTATCAGACAACGCAGCAGGCAGTCTGCCCTGGTTTCACCTGCAACAGTGCAGGGCCCACCCCGAGGAATTTCGCTGCCCCCGCCATTCTGCAATGACGGTCGGGAGTCCTTCCAATTATGGGCTCACCGCTATGAGGTAATTCAGGCCGCCTGGTACAAGGATTGCAATGTTGATTTGGATGCAGTATTGGCTTTGGAGCAACCCACAAGACTGCCGCCTGAACTGTTTATTGTATGGGATAACCTGCCTTCCACCACACAGCGTTCCTATGCAGATACAAAGAAACATCTTCAGGCTGCTTTTGGTCATAAGGACGTTATCGCTTCTTTTCAGACATTCCCAAATGCCCGCAGTAGGAAACCAAATGAGGCCATGGAGGCTTATGCTGTGGATGTGTGCAGACTTGTGAAGGAGGTTTTCCCTGATTTTGAATACAATGCATCCGAGTACATGAAAATGTCACGCTTCATTGCTGGGTTGGATCAGGAGCTCCAAATTAAGTGTCATGAGAGAGGAGTGAAAAGCTTTCAAGAGGCTGTGGAAGTAGCCACTCTAGCTGAGCATGCTCGCCAGGCTGCAAGGTTAGTGACACCAGTCTCCCCACATAATGTCACTACCAGAGATGTTGGCAACACAACCCAGTCAGTTAATTCTGTGACTGATAATGACACATATGTGAGAACAGCTGTCCAGGACCTCACAGCCACCGTCCAAAATTTGAGTAAAGCTCTTGTTGCCCTGAAGATAAAACTGGAAGAGCAAAGCAGAATGTACCAGCCAGAAAGGCATGGCTACAGACACTCTCACAGGTCTCCTTTACGTTATGGACGTAGTCCAGCTAGATACACTAAGACCCGCAATGCACGTCTCTCCTCAAGACGCTTTCCCTCCTCCTCACCTGAATTTAACAATCGGCATTCACCAATCCACAATTACAGAGGTGAATAATACCAGTGCTTGTATAGCCCAAATTCAGCAACATATTCAGCGGACAAGTCACATAGCCAAGAATCCTGTTATTCTTCCGGACAGTATGATAACAGAAGTGGAGCTCACCACTCTCTTTCAGGGACCCCTTTGAGTTTGCGTAAGAGGAGCCCAAGTCCCCACCGTAAACATGTTTCATTCCAGGACCATCAGAGGGGCAGCCATGGATTCCAACACCTGGTTCGTGGCCATCAGCAGCACTCAAACTATGACTTCCTGGGCCCACAAACCTCTCATCAGGGGAAACGGGCATTAGCTGAAGATGTGGGGCACTCTTCAGCTGGGCCCTTAGGAGCCCCAAATGAAATTGATGAATCTGCATCACACATCAGTACTGCTTTGCTGCCCTCTCGTGACAACAAAGGTACTACATTTTCCCCTACTGAAAATCGAAACACTGTTGCCGTGGTAAATGAGATACCCTTTTCTTCATATGTAAATGGATTTGTTGAGGGTACAGATGCACACATTCTGTTAGATTCAGGCTCCCATATCTCATTTATCAGTGAAGCAACCAGAATGTCCATTTCAGTACTAGCCACAAAGCCTCTTATGAAGCACTACATTCTGTCTAAAGCAGTAACTGGGCACAATTTAGATACTTTGGACACCATTGATGTGGCTCTGAAATTAGGTTCCCATACGTTCCATCATAACATGCAGGTGATAAGAAATGTTACTCAGAGCACACTGTTGGGCCTAGACTTTCTTCAGCTCCATAAGGTCACCTTAGATATGGGCAAGGGTATACGTAGTCTTTATGGGGAGGAACTGCCACTGCTAAAAACTACACAGCTGGCCCCTGATAACTGCACGGCAAAGGTTATGGAATGCACAACTGTACTCCCACATTGTGAAATGAACTGCAAGATCACATTAAACCCTCCCACAATCACTGCTGGCATCCCAGACAACTATGATGGCTGCCTAGAGCCACACCAGATGGACAATGAGGGCATCGCAGTGGCGCACACCTTGACAACGGCAGTAAATGGTGTGACTACAGTGCGCCTTCTGAATCCGACGGATAGTCCCATCACGCTGCAGCCAGGTATGCACATAGGACAGTTCATCCCTGTGGCACAAGCTGACATAGTGTCAGATGCAATGTATCCAACTGCCCTTTGCAATCACACATGGCAACAAACACTGCCCAAATCTCTGACAAATTGCCATTTGATGTTCAGTGTGGTGCTCTGACTGCCTCTGAGAGGTCTCAACTGACCAAACTGCTCCTGTGTTATCATGATGTGTTCAGTAAAAGTCCTACAGATTTTGGCAGAATTGACATTGTCAAACACAAAATCCACACAAATGCTTCACCCCCCATTAGAAAATGTGCCTAAGAGAAGATAAGCCTTTATTAGTCCCACAATGGGGAAATTCCAGGATTGCAACAGCACAGGGATAGCAACACTCAGAGCAACAATCAAGAAGACAAGAAAAACAAGAGCAGCGAATATACATACTGTATGTACATATAAATATATAATATATAAACACACAGTGCGGAGCATTGTAGCTAGATGGAATAGATATATAAATATATATACACACAGTGCAGAGCATTGTAGCTAGATGGAATAAACAGCATAACCGTCTACTTAGTTATCCTACATAGTATGAATATGTACCCATACATATTGTCACCCTCCGTAGCGACCGATATTGTCCTAGTTGTATACTGGAGGGGACCATTGTGTAAGTCTACTGCGTCTTTTGCATTCAATACTAAGGTCATCACGTTTTTTTGCTATCTCTGCAAGCAGCCCTGCTTAGGTTATACAGTCTGACACCCGTAGGTAGGAAGGACCTGCAAAACCTCTCGGTTGCGCACCTAGGTTGATGTAGTCTGCTGCCACTCCAAAAGACCACTCCAAAAGTGATGGCTGATGCCACCACCGTGTTGTAGAATGTCTTCAGCAGCGCCCCTTGTACACCAAAAGACCCGAGTCTCCTCAGTAGGAACAGCCTGCGCTGTCCCTTCTTGTAGAGTGCGTCAGTATTGTGTGACCAGTCTAATTTATTGTTCAGATGAACACCCAGGTACTTGTAGGATGTCATCATCTCAATGTCTGTTCCCTGTATGTTTACTGGTGCTGTGAGGGGTTGTCCTTGTGTGCGGCAGTCCACCACCAGCTCCTTAGTTTTCCTTGCGTTGATCTGGAGGCAGTTCTGATGGCACCAGTCCACGAAGTCCTGGATAAGTCCTCTGTACTCAGCTTCATTTCTGTTGGAGATGAGGCCGACGATCGCAGATTCGTCAGAGAACTTCTGTAGATGGCAGTGTGTTGTGTTGTGTGAGAAATCCGCAGTATAAAGGGTGAACAGGAAGGGAGCCAAAACCGTTCCCTGGGGGGCCCCCGTGCTACCGATGATCATGTCGAACACACAGTCCCAGGTTCTCACAAACTGTGGCCGGTTAATGAGGTAGTCCAGGATCCATGATGACAGGTGCTGGTCCACCCCTGCGCACAGCACCTTGTCCTTCAGGATCAGTGGTTGGATGGTGTTGAAAGCACAGGAGAAGTCAAAGAACATGATCCTCACCGCATTCCCGGACTTCTCCAGGTGGGACAGAGAACGGTGAAGGAGGAAGATCACTGCATCCTCCACCCCAATGCCATGCTGGTAGGCCAACTGGAGTGGATCCATCGCTGGTCCCACCAGGGGGCGGAGGTGAGCAAGGAGCAGTCTCTCCAGGGTCTTCATCATGTGGGACGTCAGGGCCACTGGTCTGTAGCTGTTCAGGTCTTTGGGGTAGGAAGTCTTTGGTACAGGTACCACACAAGATGTTTTCCACAACTGTGGTACCCTCCCCAGCTTCAGGCTCAGGTTGAAGATGAGCTCCACAATCCCACACAGCTGGTCTGCACAGGACTTGAGGAGCTTTGCGCTGATGCCGTCCGGTCCCGAGTTCTTCCTCGCCTTGATCTTCCTCAGCTCCGTCCTCACCTGGGTCTTAGCGAGGGTCATGTTGGGGGGCTGTGTGTTGGGAGTGGGGGGTGTTGGTGGAGTGGGGTGTGGGCAGCAGGACTCGATGTCTTTAGAAGCAGCAGTGGTTGTTGTGCAGTCGGGGGGGAGGGCGGTTGGTCAAACCTATTAAAAAACAGGTTCAGATTGTTCGCCCACTCCCTGCCCCCCGTGGCCTGGGGGGAGGTATTCTGGAGCCCAGAGATGGTTTTAAGTTTCTCCAGACCCCACCGATGTCACTCTGTTGCAGCTTGTCCTCCATCTTCTTCCTGAAGCTGTCCTTGCCTTCTCTGATCTTTCTCCTCAGCTCCCTCTGTACGGACTTCAGCATCTCCCTGTTCCCCGACCTGAAGATCCTCTTCTTCTCTCTCAGAAGTGTTTTTATCTCAGGGTTGATCCAGGGTTTGTTGTTCGAGCAATACCGTATGGTCTTGGTGGGTACGGTGTTGTCCACACAGAAGCTGATGTAGTCCGTGATGGTGTGAGTGAGGCCATCGATGTCCTCACCATGTGGATTGCAGAGCTGCTCCCAGGCAGTGGTTTCAAAACAGTCCTTTAGAGCGTCCATTGCCTCCTCAGACCATAACTTCACTGTGCGCATGGCCGGAGGTTGTCTGTGCACTAGGGGTTTGTACACCGGCAGGAGATGAACCAAGTTGTGATCCGATCTCCCGAGTGGGGGGAGCGGTGATGAGGTGTATGCCTCCTTAGTGTTTGTGTAGAATAAGTCCAGTGTTTTTTTGTCTCTAGCGTGGCATGTGACATACTAGGTGAACGTGGGTAGAATGGGAGACAGTGAAATATGGTTGAAATCGCCTGAGATGAGGAGAAGAGCATCTGGGTGTTCTGTCTGCAGCCTGCCAGTTACTGAGTGGATGACGTCACGCGCTGTCCCAGCGTTCACTGTCGGATTTGCATAAATAACAATGCAGATCACGTGTGAGTATTCCCTCGGGAGATATGTAGGCCGCATGCTAACAGCTAGCAACTCCTTGTCTTTGTTGCAGTGTTGTTGTTTAACCGTGATATGTCCCGGTCTGGACCAGTTGTTATTGACATACATCATCACTCCTCCACCCCTTGCCTTCCCACTGTCTGGTGTTCGGTCTGCCCGTATTGCGTGGAAACCCTCCAGTTCAATGTTAGCATCTGTTACTAGTTCTGTTAGCCACGTCTCCGTGAATAGCATCAAGCTACACTCTCTGTATATGTTCTCGTAGCGGGAGATAGCCGCTAGCTCATCTGTTTTTCTCAGTAGCGATCGTACATTCCCCATAATAACGGATGGGAGGGCGGGTCTGTACCTTATATTCCTCCCCTGCCGTCTTATTCCAGCATGACATCCACACCGTTTCCGTCTTATTTCTCCCGGTATGTCGAGTTTTTGCATTAGCATCGTGGACCGGTTAAGTGTTAACAGCTGGTCCCTATTATACTGCCTCCTACAAGAAACAGTGGATCCGTCTGCTGGCTCAGGAGACATTTGGGCGATCTACATGTCTGTGATGGATAAAGGTGTCGCCGAAACAGAAAGATTAGCAAGAGAGCCAGATAATAAATAGATGGGAAGAAATTGATCCGCTGGTGCAAAAAGGCAGCCTACTCGTGTGGCGCCGGAAGTCAAGTCGCAGTCAAGATGCAGGAGGTGATTCAGTCACAGGTGAATGGCATGTTAGACAAAGGACTTATTGAAATCAGCCATAGTCCCTGGGCAGCCCCTGTTGTAATGGTGTGAAAAAAAGATGGCTCATGGCATTTTTGTGTTGATTATAGGAGTTTGAATGCTGTGACCATCAAAGATGCTCATCCTTTGCCCAGAACAGATGATAACTTGGATGCATTACAGGGCTCATCAGTGTTCAGTACCATGGACCTTTCATCAGGGTATTGGCAGGTGCAGTTGGATGAGCAAGACAAAGCCAAAACAGCTTTTACTACTGGTAGGGGTCTTTACCAGTTCTGTGTTATGCCCATGGGTCTTGTGAATGCTCCACCCACATTTCAGCGTTTGATGCAGCTGGTTTTACAAGGCCTCTCCTGGAAAACATGTCTTGTTTATTTAGATGACATTATCGTGTACAGCCCCAGTTTTTCCACACATTTGCAGCATCTTAGAGAGGTGTTTGATCGGCTAAGAGCAGCTAATTTAAAACTCAAACCATCAAAGTGTCACTTTGCTCAAGAAGAAGTGTCATTTCTAGGGCATGCAGTCTCTGCAGCTGGTCTGAAACCTGCACCCAAAAACACTCCCACTGAACCCCACTGAAGTCAGAGCATTTCTCGGCTTATGCTCATATTACCGCCATTTCATCTATCAATATGCTAAGCTGTCTGAACCTCTGCATAGCCTCATTCAGAAAGAGAAACCATTTGTCTGGACTGAAATTGAACAGTCTGCTTTTGACTGCCTTCGCCATGCCCTAACCCATCCTCTCCTACCCAGATTTCTCACAAGAATTCCTGCTCTTTACGGATGCATCCAACACAGCCATCGGGTGTGTGTTATCACAGGTTAATGACTGTAATATGGAAAAAGTCATTGCCTATGGTAGCCATGTCTTGACACGGACTGAGAGACGCTGGTCCACTTATGACAGGGAGCTGTGGGCTGTTGTGTGGTCTATTCGTCACTTTCGCCAATATTTGACTGGACACCATTTTCGCATCATCACGGATCACAAACCTCTTCTTGGTTTGCGAAAAATGACCCTGGATTGTGACTCAACAGGACGTAGAGCAAGGTGGGCTCTCGAGATAGACCCCTATGATTGGACGGTTGAACATAGGGAAGGCAGCAAACATGCTAATGCTTATTCTATGTCACGTTGACCATCATCCACGAGGGCCATTGAATCTGTAAAAGCACAGCTCTGTCCAGCTCAAGCAGACCCACAGGAAAAAGCACCTGAGCAGGTGCCCAGTCCCCTGACAGCTGACCCTGCAGCAAGCCCTTTAAGCACTGTTTCTGCTGCCACACAGACTGATCAAACACCCACATTCCCAAAAACATCACAATCTGAGCAGGTGGTAAATGTGGAGCCTGAAATGGCCACCAGTTATTCCTTCCTAAACAGGGACCATAGCCATCTCATTCAAGCTCAGCAAGATGACCTGGTATTAAAAACTGTCATTGAGTGGGTGCTGACAAATTCCAGGCCACCATTTGCTAAACTCAAACACACTTCGCCTGAGCACAGACATTTTTGGAGAGAGTTCCCAAAGCTTACTGTTGCTGACTCTATTCTGTGTAGAAAAGTAAGACACCCTCCAGGTAACCCAATCTTACAGATTGTGATCCCTAGCAGCTTACAAAGAGAAGTGTTTCAAACACTACATGGACATTCACTCACTGGCCATTTTAGTGCTGAAACAACATTGCAAAGTACCCAGGGTAGATGTTATTGGCCATATATGGCAAGTGACATAAATGAATGGTGCCTGCAGTGTGTTGCCTGTGAAGCAAGGAGGCCACAGACTCCACAGCAACAAGCCATCCATCCATCTTCTACCGCTTTTCCGGAGGTCCGGGTCGCGGAGGCAGCAGTTCAAGCAGAGAAGCCCAGACTTCCCTCTCCCCAGCCACCTGCTCCAGCTCCTCAGAGGGGATACCAAGGCGTTCCCAGACTAGCTGGGAGACATAGTCTCTCCACCGAGTCCTGGGTCTGCCCCGGGGTCTCCTCCCAGTGGGACGTGCCTGAAACACCTCAAGTGGGAGGCGTCCAGGAGGCATCCTAATCAGATGCCCATACCACCTCAACTGACTCCTTTCAATGTGGAGGAGCAGCGGTTCTACTCTGAGCCTCTCCCGGATGACTGAGCTCCTCACCCTATCTCTGAGGGTGAGTCCAGCAATCCTACGGAGAAAGCTCATTTCAGCCGCTTGTATCCGCGATCTCGTTCTTTCGGTCATTACCCAAAGCTCGTGACCATAGGTGAGAGTAGGAACGTAGATTGACTGGTAAATCGACAGCTTTGCCTTAGAACTAAGCTCCCTCTTCACCACAACAGACCGGTACAACGTCCGCATCACTGCAGATGCTGCTCCAATCCGTCTGTCGATCTCTCGCTCCATTTTCCCCTCACTCGTGAACAAGACCCCAAGATACTTAAACTCCTCCACTTGGGGCAGGAGCCTGTCCCCAACCCGGAGAGGACAATCCACCTTTTTCCGGCTGAGGACCATGGACTCGGACTTGGAGGTGCTGATTCTCATCCCAGCCGCTTCACACTCAGCGGCAAACCGTCCCAGCAAGAGCTGTAGGTCATTGCTGGATGAAGCCAACAGGACAACATCATCTGCAAACAACAGAGATGAGATCCTGTGGTCACCAAGCATGACACCCTCCATTCCCTGGCTGCGCCTAGAAATCCTGTCCATAAAAATTATGAACAGGACCGGTGACAAAGGGCAGCCCTGGCGGAGTCCAACTCTCACTGGGAATGACTCCGACCGAGTGTTGGCAATGCGAACTAAACTCTCACAACGGTCGTACAGAGACCGAATAGCTCGTAACAACAAGCCCGATACCCCATACTCCCGAAGCACCCCCCACAAAAATCCACGAGGGACGCGGTCAAATGCCTTCTCCAAGTCCACAAAACACATGTAAACTGGTTGGGCAAACTCCCACGAACCCTCAAGAATTCTCGAGAGGGTAAAGAGCTGGTCCGATGTGCCACGGCCAGGACGAAAACCACATTGCTCCTCCTGAATCCGAGGTTCGACCAACGGCCGGACTCTCCTCTCCAGTACCTTGGCATAGACCTTCCCAGGGAGGCTGAGGAGTGTGATCCCTCTAAAGTTGGAGCACACCCTCCGGTCCCCTTTTTTGAAGAGAGGAACCACCACCCCGGTTTGCCATGCCAAAGGCACTGCCCCCGACCTCCACGCAATGTTGCAGAGGCGTGTCAACCATGACAACCCAACAACATCCAGGGCCTTGAGGTACTCGGGGCGAATCTCGTCCACCCCCGGGGCCCGGCCACCAAGGAGATTTTTAACCACCTTGGCGACCTCAGCCCCTGTGATAGGCGAGTCATCCCCCTCGTCCCCAAACCCTGCTTCCTCTGTGGAAGGCGTATCAGTGGGATTGAGGAGATCCTCGAAGTATTCCTTCCACCGCCCGACGATATCCCCAGTTGAAGTCAACAGTGTCCCATCCGCACCATACACAGTATGGTGCGGATGGGACACTCCAGTAGGTTCACCACCTGCAGGAGGGATCATGGAAGTCCGGTGCTATGTGGATTAGGTGGCAGTCAAAGGCGGAGACCTTGGCGGACTGATCCCAAGCTTTCTAAACTGGCTTTTGGTACGTGGAATGTCACCTCTCTGGTGGGGAAGGAGCCTGAGCTGGTGTACGAGATTGAGCGATACCGGCTAGATATAGTCGGCCTCACCTCAACACACAGCTCCGGTTCCGGAACCAGTCTCCTGGAGAGGGGCTGGAGCTTGGCCTTTTCTGGAGTTGCCCCGGGCGAGAGGCGACGAGCAGGGGTAGGTATTCTTGTATCGCCCCACCTTGCTGCCTCTATATTGGAGTTTTCCCCGGTGGACGAAAGGGTTGCTTCCCTGCGCCTTCGGGTTGGGAAACGGGTCCTGACCATCATTTGTGCCTATGCACCAAATGATGTTTCAGAGTACCCACCCTTTTTGGAGTCTGTGACTGGGGTGCTGGAGGGTGCTCCTCCTGGAGACTCCATTGTCCTACTGGGGGACTTCAATGCGCACGTGGGCAACGACAGTGAAACCTGGAGGGGGGTGATTGGGAGGAACGGCCTGCCCGATCTGAACCCGAGTGGTGTTCAGTTATTGGACTTCTGTGCTAACCACAGTCTGTCTATAACGAACACCATGTTCAAGCATAAGGGTGTCCATATGTGCACCTGGCACCAGGACACCCTAGGCCGCAGGTCGATGATCGATTTTGTTATCGTATCATCAGACCTGCGACCGTATGTCTTGGACACCCGAGTAAAGAGAGGTGCAGAGCTGTCAACTGATCACCACCTGGTGGTGAGTTGGATCCGATGGCAGGGGAGGAAGCCATTCAGACCTGGTAGACCCAAACGTATAGTGAGGGTGTGCTGGGAGCGTCTGGCTGAGGCCCCTGTCCGGGAGGTCTTCAACTCCCACCTCCGGAAGAACTTCAACCACATTCCGAGGGAGTCTGGAGACATGGAGTCTGAATGGGCCATGTTCTCCACCTCTGTTGTTGAAGCGGCAGCCCAGAGCTGCGGCCGCAAGGTGGTCGGTGCATCTCGTGGTGGCAACCCCCGAACCAAGTGGTGGACACCAGTGGTGAGGGGGGCCATTAAGCTGAAGAAGGAGTCCTATCAAGCTTGGTTGGCTTGTGGGACTCCCGAAGCAGCTGAGGTGTACCGGCAGGCCAAGCGGAGTGCAGCTCGGGTGGTTGCTGAAGCAAAAACCCGGGTATGGGAGGAGTTCGGTGAGGCCATGGAACAAGACTTTCGGTCGGCTTCAAAGAGATTCTGGCAAACTGTTCGGCGGCTCAGGAGGGGAAAGCAGCTCCCCGTCCACACAGCAACAAGCCCCTATGCAAAATGTGGTTACTTCAATGCCTTTTGAGAAAATAGCCATGGACCTGACAGAGCTGCCTCTCACCCATCGAGGTAATAGGTACATCCTTGTCAAAATGGACTATTTCACAAAATATCTTAACCTGTATGCCCTCCCTGATCAACGAGCAGTTACTGTGGCAAAATGTTTGTTCGAAGACTATATCAGCCGCCATGGTGTGCCTCAAAGCCTGCACACTGACCAAGGACGCCAGTTTGACTCAGATTTGGTAAAATGTCTATGTTCACTTTTGGGCATTCACAAAACAAGAACTTCTCCATATCATGCTATGTCAGATGGCATGGCGGAATGGGCTAACAGATCCATAAAGGATCAATTAGCGAAGTATCTTCTCACCAAAGGTGGAGAATGGGATGAGCATCTTAAGCAAGTTGAGTTTGCTTATAACACCACTGTCCACTCCTCCACCAAACACACGCCCTTCTTCTTAGTTCATGGACGAGAGGCTCGTCTACCCACCGACCTCCTCCTTGGGGAAACCTCTGGAGCTTCAGGAAACACACAAGATGCGCCACATGATTATGCTCACTCTATTGTGAAAAAACTCTGTGATTCGTTCCACTCTGCTGCACATAATATTGCTGCTGCAGGTGCTCAGCAGAAGCATTACTATGATCGACACAAGAGATATATGGCTTATGAAGCAGGGGACCTGGTTTGGGTTGATCTCCCCTCTCTCAATAGGCACAAACTGTCTCCCAGATGGACAGGCCCTTTCAAAGTCTTACGGAGGCTGGACTTTGGTACAGATGATAGTGGTGTGGTCTGTGAGCTGTTGGATATGTTAAACCCCAGAGGCAAACCAAAAGTCATTCACTACAACCGTCTCAAGCCTTATCGATCCCCATGGTCTGCAGCACAGTCACCACCCCAAACCTCGGAACCAGCACCACCTTCTGCCTCTAGTCCATTTACACCACCACTCACTGCACTCTGAGGCTCAAGGCCTTATGTGTATCAACACCCAACCCCTGCTTCACCTCCAGTACCTGATGTTCCCCATGTGCAGCAACCCCCATATGGACATGTTCCAGTGAGAAACAATTTACCAGCTGTGCCTCCACAACAGCCACCTGTTGTTGTTCAACCTCCCTCTCAAAGGAAGACCAAGTCAGGATGTTGTGTTTGACGGCCACAACGTGACAGAACTGACACTTCCACTGTTTAGCATTCACCATTGACCTCATATGCAAACATAAGCAGACTGGACTTAAAAAAACAAAACAAAACTGTACACCCCAGTTCTTCTCGAACAGTTTGGAAATTTTCCCTGACAGATGTGTAGTACTAGATTGCCTTTTTGCTGTTGCTGTTGTTGTTGTGAAGCGAGGACGCTTCTTTTGTGAAGGGGGAAGTAATGTAAGATGTAATTTTGGAAAAGGCTTTTACTATGAAGGAGGAGTGACGGAAGTGAAGTGGGAGGATCCATCCATCCATCCATCTTCTACCGCTTTTCCGGAGGTCCGGGTCGCGGAGGCAGCAGTTCAAGCAGAGAAGCCCAGACTTCCCTCTCCCCAGCCACCTGCTCCAGCTCTTCAGAGGGGATACCAAGGCGTTCCCAGACCAGCTGGGAGACATAGTCTCTCCACCGAGTCCTGGGTCTGCCCCAGGGTCTCCTCCCAGTGGGACGTGCCTGAAACACCTCAAGTGGGAGGCATCCAGGAGGCACCCTAATCAGATGCCCATACCACCTCAACTGACTCCTTTCAATGTGGAGGAACAGCGGTTCTACTCTGAGCCTCTCCCGGATGACTGAGCTCCTCACCCTATCTCTGAGGGTGAGTCCAGCAATCCTACAGAGAAAGCTCATTTCAGCCGCTTGTATCCGCGATCTTGTTCTTTCGGTTATTACCCAAAGCTCGTGACCATAGGTGAGAGTAGGAATGTAGATTGACGGTAAATCGACAGCTTTGCCTTAGAACTAAGCTCCCTCTTCACCACAACAGACCGGTACAACGTCCGCATCACTGCAGATGCTGCTCAGATCCATCTGTCAATCTCTCGCTCCATTTTCCCCTCACTCGTGAACAAGACCCCAAGATACTTAAACTCCTCCACTTGGGGCAGGAGCCTGTCCCCAACCCAGAGAGGACAATCCACCTTTTTCCGGCTGAGGACCATGGACTCGGACTTGGAGGTGCTGATTCTCATCCCAGTCGCTTCACACTCAGCGGCAAACCGTCCCAGCAAGAGCTGTAGGTCATTGCTGGATGAAGCCAACAGGACAACATCATCTGCAAACAACAGAGATGAGATCCTGTGGTCACCAAGCATGACACCCTCCATTCCCTGGCTGCGCCTAGAAATCCTGTCCATAAAAATTATGAACAGGATCGGTGACAAAGGGCAGCCCTGGCGGGGTCCAACTCTCACTGGGAATGACTCCGACCGAGTGTTGGCAATACGAACCAAACTCTCACAACAGTCGTACAGAGACCGAATAGCTCGTAACAACAAGCCCGATACCCCATACTCCCGAAGCACCCCACACAAAAAACCACGAGGGACGAGGTCAAATGCCTTCTCCAAGTCCACAAAACACATGTAAACTGGTTGGGCAAACTCCCACGAACCCTCAAGAATTCTCGAGAGGGTAAAAAGCTGGTCCGATGTGCCACGGCCAGGACGAAAACCACATTGCTCCTCCTGAATCCGAGGTTCAACCAATGGCTGGACTCTCCTCTCCAGTACCTTGGCATAGACCTTCCCAGGGAGGCTGAGGAGTGTGATCCTGTGGGAGGATGTGTTGGTAAATAGAACGTTGGGTGCAGCTATGGCTGGATATTAAAGTTATGGGAAGAGCTCAAATGGTCTCGTTCTTGTGGCAGAAGGACTAACCTTCAACTATCACCCACGCAAGCTTACACTATCTTTTTTTTTTTTGCATTCATTGTACTGCCTTGAAACGATATGGACTTGATATTAGCAGCTTCAGCGTGCATTCATTTTTAAATTATCACAAAATATAGATCAATAAAATTTTGAACAATTGTCAGAAAAGGTCTGTACATGTTAAGTTAAATAACAAGCATTGTTTCACCCAAAAGTCGGGTCAAGAATTTTTTTTTTTTTCACCTAAGCACCACAGCTTGAAAACACATTCCATGGTAAAAGGGACGATAAGGATCCCATTTGGTGTCAGGAACGGATTAGTCTGCAATCATAAATCCTCCCCAACCAGGCAGTTTTATGCTTCAAGAACTGTTTGAAACATTCCAGATATATTGACCACATTCCACAGGTCTCTAGGAATTATCCACAGCTCAACATTACCCCCTGGTGGACAACTCTGGAATATGTTCGCTGTTACCTCTACAAGCTGCACTGTGGTTAATGGATGAAATGACTCTCTTTTAACAAAAACTCTCAATTTTCAGAAGATTTTCTTTTTCAGGACACCCTGGAAAATCAAGAGGGACTTTGACATACCATTCTGGTATGAGATGTTTCATTAATCACTGGTTTAAATGTATTGCGTGTTTGAAAATGCTTAAACAACCCTTATTCTGTTGGACGGTTACAGACAAAGGACTGCTTCCTTATTGGACCAGAGTTCATTCAATTCTCCCGTGATGGGAGACATTTGGTTCCTTTTCATGTCAGTCAAGTTTTTATCCTTTGAAAGTGATCAGTTTAAGGAAAAAACGCACTAGTTCAGGCAGTGGTTCTTTTCTGTAAGTTTGTAAAAGCTGTCTGTGTGTCCTGCCTTGAATTCTCTCTTTCCTTTAAACATTTGGGAAAAAATACTTTTTCTTCTGTTTTGAGCTCAAACTTCTCTTTTATATGGAGTGAAACACTGTCTTCTCAGATGTTTTTTTTTTTCTGTTTTATTCTGTTAAATTTTTTCTATTGCTTTTTCTTAACTCAACGTGTTTCAAAGTGGTCTGATCGTTTTATTCCCCCCCTCACCCTGGAAGCTGTTTCACCAATCACCACGACATCCGAAGAACTCAGATTTTGTAGCTTATTTTTTTTTTTTTGTCTCTTCAATCCTATGACTTTGATCAGACTTTTGAACTATTTCCAATTTATTTGGACCTGGGAGAGCCACTGAAAAAAGCCCTCTCGTGTTGTCCACATGACATACTGCTCCAGCGGCCAGCAGCCTCTCATCATTGTTGTTGGATCTCAGCTCCTGACTGTTTGCCTCTGGGAAGAAATTGCCGGCAAATATTTTCCAGTATCATCAAAAAAAGCTTCAGTGAAGAATCCAGCTGAAAGCCAACGCAAAGGTCACATGAGTAAGATTCCTTTATTTCATCTGCTGAGTAATGCGATGTCCATCGCCTTAAAGTATGCCATAATTTGTCTCAGGTTTAAAAATAGTTCATAACTCTGATCGGAGCTTTAGAATTAGAGAGAATAGTGTCCCTCTTTCCAAGACCAGCTATAAGACATAGTCTCTCCACTGAGTCCTGGGTCTGCCCCAGTATCTCCTCCCAGAGGGATGTGCCCAAAACACCTCAAGTGGGAGGCATCCAGGATGCACCCTGATCAGATGTCCACACCACCTCAACTGGCTCCTTTCAATGTGGAGGAGCAGCAGTTCTACTCTGAGCCTCTCCCGGATGACTGAGCCCCTCACCCTATCTCTGAGGGTGAGTCCAGCAATCCTGCGAAGAAAGCTCATTTCAGCCACTTGTATCCGCGATCTCGTTCTTTTGGTCATTATCCAAAGCTCATGACCATAGGTGAGGGTAGGAACGTAGATTGACTGGTAAATCAACAGCTTTGCCTTAGAGCTTGGCTCCTTCTTCACCACAGCAGACCGGTACAATGTCCACATCACAGCAGATGCTGCTCTGATCCATCTGTCAATCTCTCACTCCATTCTCCCCTCACTCATGAATAAGACCCCAAGATACTTAAACTCCTCCACTTGGGGCAGGAGCTTGTCCCCAACCCGGAGAGGACAATCCACCTTTTTCCGGCTGAGGACTATGGACTTGGACTTGGAGGTGCTGATTCTCATCCCTGCCATTTCACACTCAGTGACAAATCGTCCCAGTAAGACCTGTAGGTCATTGCTGAATGAAGCCAGCAGGATCATCTGCAAACAACAGAGACGAGATGTGGTAACCGAGCACGACACCCTCCATTCCCTGGCTGCGCCTCTGTGATTACACTCTTTTGCTCAATAATCAGTTACAAGTTGAATGTGATGCTTGCTACCTGATCATTTCACCTTACCAACCAGTCTGTTGAATGTTATATCATTTAATCTGAGTCTGATCATTAAAACTGTAAATGGTATATGGAAGTTTCTGTTGATTTCTTTTTCCTGTGTCTGTTTCTGTGGTCACCCAGGAGAATTCATGAATATTTGAGCCTGATTGATTGAAGGTATAAAGATTAGTTATTAACAAATTGTCCAAGTTTTGGACTGGTGCCCCAAAAATGAGTTATTTCCCGGTGTGTGCGTGGACCTGAAGCAAACCTTTGTTTCCACACACACACACCTCTAGGTATAAATTAAAGAATCTTTGTACCTTATAACTAATTTCCCTTACATATTTAATGATTCCCCAGCATGACACTGTGTGCACTTTTGAAAGAGACACAAAAAAGAATATTAAGCCATAAGCTGTGTGTGTGTTTTGGTCAAATCTGATCCGCTTTTAAAAAACGGTGGAGTTTTTTTGTGTGTATGTCTCCTGTGCTCCAGGGGTCTGCAGTCGCTGTGTGTGTTCCTGTGTCTCTCTCATCACAAGGGGGAGGGGGAAATTTGGCCCATTCCCCCATCCTGATCAGATCCATTTCTGTTTTTGTTTTTTTTTTTAAAGCATGCTAAAAGTTCAGAAAAGCGTTATCATATGCTGAATTAATAAAGATTAAGGCCTGGAGAGGCGGGATCGCGAAGAAACCCAATTCTTCCCTTGTTAATTCAACACGTTCAGGGAAATTCCTCTTGAAGTAAATTTTTCCTCAAGTGTTCAGTGATGAATCTAAATCATGCTGGATATGCAGCATGATAAAAGTTACTGAGAGGAAATTGTTTGAGCTAACAGTGGTGAATTGTACACAAAGTTCAAGTTATAAGATTATTCTTGCATGAAAAAAAAAAACAAATTCAAGGAGACTAACACTCCAGTTTTGGGAAAAAAAAAAAACAAAAAAACAAGGCATGGTTGATGGTGGATCTTATATCTAGCTTCACAACACGGGTCAAGGAAACATAGCCCGAAGATCTGAATCAACTCACTGAAGACCTTTTGGATGACTACACTGAAAAGCCACCAGAAGGAAAGGAGCTCCCCAGTGTGTTAGGTAAGTTCACACTAGAATTGATTGCGAGATTAAAAGTAGCTGAGAACGAGCTGGAAAATCAACAATCAACAATCCTCTCTCTCTGGGAAGAGAACACATCACTAAAGGAAAAACTGGACCAATCTCAAGATAAAAACGACAATACTCAAGCTCAACTTGATGATGCGCTATGAAATTTGGACCAGGCAGAGTCAGGAAAGCCACGGTTGACGCATGACAACAACTTGCTTCACCACGAGAACAGTGAACTTGAAGATGCCCTTCGGGACACGAAGACGGAACTCAGAAGAGTTGAAGGTCAACTTGAAAATGTGAAGTCTGACTACAAGGAATGTCAACCGCTCCTACAGGAAGCACATAAAGACCGGGGCTTCCGCCACACTCCATCACCCGATTCCCATTTTGAGCGTGGACGATCGTGTGCACAGTGTGTGTGTGTGCCCCTTCAGACCACGACCTTGACGAGATCATGCAAAATCTTATGAAATTTGATCCAGGTCCTACGGGTTCACCTGATACCAAAGCCTATTTACAAGACACTGACTACTACCTGTGCAAGTACCCTGATGCTACGGTCGACAGTCACATCTATTTGATTAAACTAACATCTAACAGGTCCGTATCAAAATTTATAGACAGACAGCCGACAGACATCGGGACAGACTACATGCTACTCTAAGAAGCTATCGAAAAGAAATTCTCCAATGACTGCCTACAATCAGGGCTATCGGCAGCTCAGGCCGTGAAACAGGGTCACTCAGAGCCTCCACAGGCCTACTACCAGCGACTCCTTCTTGCATATTTTGGATCTCAAAATACACCAGGGATGGAAGAAGACCACAACTTCAAGACCCTCTTCATCCAGAACCTCCATCCCACTTTGAGTCACCACCTTGGAGTTACAGACAGCCCAAGGTCAAGCTCAGTAAGTCAGCTGAGAGAGTTTGCACATGATGCATTCCAAAAACAGCAACAAAGTTGCAACAAGCACGATGAGCCTGCCACCGTGCTAGCTATCAGTGCTGCTTCTAACACCCTGGAGTTAGAAGGAGCCCCTCGCTCTACTCCATCTCCTACACAGCAATTACATAAAAAACTGAGATGTTTCTCCAACTGACCTCATCAAGGTCAAAACCAAACTGTGTCCTCTGGCTCTCACGCAAGACCAACTTTGCGAAAACCTGACTACCGTCATAGGTCATATCCACCAGATAGGTCGCGAGAACACAATGTGGACTCCCAAGATGACAGATATCAATACGAAGACATGCATAACTGCGGCAAATGGTCTCCTCCACCTCGTCACATAAGCTCAGAAGCAGAGACCAATCACAAGCCTTGGAAGAAGAAAAAAAACTCCTACTCTCAGTGGAGAAGATATAGAAGTCAAACACCTTCTGGCGGAGATTCAAAACAACAAAGAAAATGAAACTGCTGATATCCTAGCTATCGCAGCTATGCCAATTCAGAACAAACACTCTAAACCATGAAGAAAAGGCAAAAAGAAAATCCCTCTAACAACTGGGGAAGAACCAAAGGACCTAGTGCAGTCCAGTGCTGTTATGGCAGCCCAACCACAAGTCAGAGGCCACTCCTCTAAAAACATTTCGCAAATCCGTGTCAAACCACCGGTTCCACAATTTCTGTGTAACTTAAATGAGAGGAGGGTGGCGTGAAAATTCTATCTTCCACTGACCTTTGAAGACGTGATGTGTCGGGACACTCTTTTAGACACCGCCGCTGACATCACTCTTATGTCACACAACCTTTTTAACAAACTATGTGTAGCAGCTAACCGTGCTCACAAGGATTTAAAACTGGAACCCTGTTCGTTAGCCATTCGACCATATGTGCTCACTAAAATGACCCTGACAAGTGTGTCACTAGTCAAAGTCTCCATTGGCCCCATGACCTTGACTCATGTGGTCTATGTGTCCAAATTTAACTCCATTCCAATGCTCGTCGGCAAAGATCTACTGAACCGCTTTGAGCCACTGACTGATTTTAAGAATCTCAAATTATGGGCTCAAACTCAACAACCTCACCCATTCAACCTAACAAAGACAACTGAATCACAGTGCTTGGTCCTTGACACTTTGGACACCCCAAGTCTCACACAGTTAGCACTGTTGGAACAACCAAAACTGATTGAAAGCGACCGCAAAGACCAAGTTGAACATTGTCCTCAAGAAGTCAAAGGGCACCTTCAAACACAAGGTCAAGACAAGGAAGCAAATGACCTTCGGAAATCACTGGTCGAGCAGAAAGATCCACTTGGCCCCCTTGATATTGTTGACGCAACATTGGTGTTACCTTCTGAATCCCACCCACCCACCCCTGTGTGGGTGGGTTGGATTCGTTCTGCATGGTCACAGGAGCCAATTCAACCGGCTACCAGGAACCACCGCAACCTCAGGGTTATGCATCGGTGGACCTAACTTTTGTGAACACTAGGCGCACATTTACTCCAGCCTGTGGCCCCGTGGTCCATAAAACCGTTATACACCGGTCAGACCCGACCGTACAAGCACTCCCCGCGTCAAATTTCTCTAATATGGTGAAATCAAAAACACTTCCTGCGATGCAGCCTTCTCTGCAGTTACGCAATGGCACTCCTATTCCTGCTTCCAACCACCAGTCGTCACCACCGCTCGTAGTTCCTTGAAACCAGAGGGGGGTGATGACTGCCAACACCCATGACCTTCCAGCCACATAACACAGAGGTGTCAAAATGACGTACAATGCTCCCAAGGCCACATTTCAAAAACATTTGGACCGATCCGCCAAACTAGGCAAAGCATACAATGACCAAAAAGTTTCCCATGGCAAACCTTGGGGCGGGGGGGGGGGGGGGGCAAGGTCTTCCACTACACATTTGTACCGCAAACACAACAAATCATTCTACTGGCAAGGAAAATCACTCCTAAATTCCTGCCCGAGTGGATGAATCCACACGTCATCAACAAACTTTGGCCACTTACGTACCAAATCCAGGACCCCATTTCATTTCCATTTTGGGCCCATCACAATCCAGGACAGTAAGTCCATAAACAAGATTAAAATCAGGCCTGCATCTGAGAAATAACTGTTAGCTAGCGGTTAGCCTCAGGTACACTCGGTTGCATCTCTCAAAACCAGTCGGTGAACTACACCAAAACTTCCAAAGAGAAAAGGGTAAATTACCAAATTATCCCTTAAACTAATCTTAAAGGCCTCTATAAAATCTAATCCATTTCAATTGACTTACTATTCTCAAATAGTACACACAAAACATCCAATACCAATAGCTTGAGCTAGCAACATCAAAATCCCCACTAAAGGTGATAAAATATTTAAGGTTTAGCGTTCGATCTCTCAAAGAAATTGTTCCACCCTTGAGAATAATTTTGATTTGCCACTCAGGTGTCTAAAAGAAAAACCAACAAGAAGGTTGAAATTAAAATCACTCACTGATATTTGTTTGCCAGGATGATGGTCCTCCTGTTTTTCAGTTTAGCCCTCCACCTAGCTATCACACCTACTGTCACCCAGACAGAACTGGGCAGAGCCAAGACAAAAGGTCAACAATCCTTAGATGGATTCTCAGTAACAACCTCAGCATTAGGGCCTCTTCAGAATCAGAATCAGAATCAGAATCAGCTTTATTGGCCAAGTATGCACAACACATACAAGGAATTTGACTTTGGCTAAAAACTTGCTCTCGTTGTTCAAATGGAGGATTTAAATAAGATTTAAATAAGGATTCAATGACAACAGAGTATGTACAGTAAATTACAGTCTGTCCACGTTTCTATAAAAGGATGCAAATATATACAGGAATATATGCAGTTATTTACTCAGACTATCCACACTTTGCAGAAATATATGAAAAAATATACAGTCACACAGTATTTCAATGTGAACTCAGATTCAGTGATATAATGTGAATGAAGTAAAAAGCAGTGTGAGAGTTATGTGCAATGTAAGAATGGATGAAAAGTCATGAGTACAGCAACAGGTAGGACTAGGTGAATGTTAGGAGTTCATCAGAGTGATGGCTTGAGGAAAGAAACTGTTCCTGTGACGGGTGGTTTTGACCTTCAGTGATCTGTAACAACGACCAGAAGATAGAAGTTCAAACAGTTTGTGGCCGGGGTATGACGGGTCAGCACAGATGTTTCCCGCCCATTTCCTGGTTATGGACCGATATAAGTTCTCAATGGAGGGTAGGTCGGTACCAATGATCCTCTCCGCAGACTTAATGAGCCGCTGCAGTCTGGTCTTGTCCTGTTTAGTGGCAGATCCAAACCAGACAGTGATGGAAAAGCAGAGGACAGATTGGATGATGGCGGTGTAGAAGACAACCAGCAGCTCCTGAGGCAAATCAAACTCCTTGAGCTGACGCAGAAAAAACAACCTCTGCTGGGCCTTTTTCCGGACAGTGTCTATATGGGAGGACCACTTCAGGTTCCAGGAGATTGTGGTACCCAGAAACTTGAAGGAGTCCACAGTGGACACTGTGTTGTTGAGGATGGTGAGTGGGGGGAATGAAGGAGGGTGTCGCCTGAAATCCACAGTCATCTCCACCGTTTTGGCTGGGTTAAGTTCAAGATGGTTCTGGCCGCACCAGAGGATCAGCTGCTCCACCTCCCGCCTGTATGCAGACTCATCACCATCCCGGATCAAACCGATGACTGTGGTGTCCTCCGCAAACTTCAGGAGCTTCACCGAAGGGTCCTCTGAGGTGCAGTCATTGGAGTAGAGGGAGAAGAGCAGTGGGGAAAGGACACATCCTTGGGGGGCGGCAGTACTAATTTTTCGGGAGCTGGATGTAAATCTCCCTAGCTTCACCTGTTGCCACCTGTCAGTCAGAAAGCTGGAGATCCACTGGCAGGTGGAGGGAGGCACCTTGAGCTGGAGGAGTTTCTGATGAAGAATTCCTGGGATGATGGTGTTGAACGCTGAGCTGAAGTCGACAAACAGGATCCTGGCGTACGTCCCTGGGGAGTCGAGGTGTTGCAGGATGTAGTGTAGTCCCATATTCGCTGCATCATCCACTGACCTGTTTGACCTGTAGGCAAACTGCAGTGGGTCCATCAGGAGGCCTGTGACGACCTTCAGGTGGTTCAGCACCAATCTCTCCAAGGATTTCATGACCACAGAGGTCAAGGCAACAGGTCTGAAGTCGTTTAATCCTGTAATAGAGGGTTTCTTGGGAACTGGAATGATGATGGAGCGTTTGAAGCAGGAAGGCACTTCACACAGCTCCAGTGATCTATTAAAGATCCGGGTGAAGATGGGGGCCAACTCGTTGGAGCAGACTCTCAGGCAGAACGGAGACACACCATCAGGTCCTGCAGCCTTCTTGATCTTTTGTCTCTGAAAGACCCAGCGCACCTCCTCTTCACAGATCGTTAGTGCTGGTGGGAGGTCAGAGTGGAGGAGGGAGGAGTGGAGGAGTGCTAGCTTTAGTACTTCCACTGCTAACCCGGTCAACACTGCTACATTAAAACTCCAGGTAGTTGAACCACAAACCATTACCAAAACTTTGCAAGGTATTGTGTTGGTTTTGAATGTTTGCTCCGAAGCTTCAGTCAAACTCAACAAGATCTTGAACTTTTTGCTCTTCGTGTTAAAGGTTGACTATGCTCACGCACAGCTGGGGTCTATGTTACTCTCAGATGTAGCTAGGAACAATAGCTTTCCAGTCAACACTTTAGCAATGAGCCTGTTTCCACCCTATCTTTGCCCTTTTTCAGTGGTCACAAATTTACTCCATGTTGCCATTCAAAGAACAAGGATGACATTCCATGTTCGCTCACTTTTCCAGAATAAAGGCCTCGAACACCCTATGACTCAGACATCTGTGGAAGCATGGTTTAGTCCAGCTAAACCAATCCAATTTCAGCCTCCTTGAGTTATCTCAATATTACTTAACCAAAACATTTACCTCAGGTATGTAAAAATTACATACTTTTTAATTTTTTACCTTGGTACCCAGAATTATCTTTTTGTACTTTTGTAACCAGATTTTTTGAGTCTTTACATGCATATACAGTATTTTAGTATATTGTAGACAATTTTACAATTTTTATATTTGTCCATAGTCAAATTATTTTTGAAGATTCCTAGAATTTGTTTATTTTTTTTAAGTAAACCAAACTCAAAGATCTATACTCAGGAATTGATACTGTTTACAAGCTTAGGGCTTATGGACATCAGAACCATTAGCTAAACAGTTGGGTCAAGAGTCACCAATTGGAACCAGCCATCAAGGATGTGTACCAACGCTGACAGAAGCTCACCACTGATACAGAGGGAGGATATGTAGTGTCAATCCCTTTGGCTCCAATCTATAAAATCACTCTTCACTTTAAAGAAATTGTTTCACCCAAAAGTTTGGTCAAGAATTGTTTTTTTTCACCTAAGCATCACAGCTTGAAAACACATTCCATGGTAAAAGAAACAATGAGGATCCCATTTGGTGCCAGGAATGGATTAGTCTGCAGTCATAAATCCCTGAACTTCCTCCCCAACCAGGCAGTTTTATGTTTCAAGAACTGTTTGAAACATTCCAGATATATTGACCACATTCCACAGGTCTCTAGGAATTATCCACAGCTCAACATTACCCCCTGGTGGACAACTCTGGAATATGTTCGCTGTTGCCTCTGCAAGCTGAATTGTGGTTAATGTATGAAATGACTTCCTTTTAACAAAAACTCTCAATTTTCAGAAGATTTTCTGTTCCAGGACACCCTGGAAAATCAAGCGGGACTCTGACATACCCTTCTGTTTGAAATGTTTCATTAATTATTGGTTTAAATATATTGCATGTTTGAAAATGCTTAAACAAACCTTATTCTAATGCATGTTAATTATAGAAGGACAACTTTATGAAAGTGCATGTTTAATGTAGCAAGAAAGAAAATTAGTCATGAATCGCTAAAGTTAGTTTAGCTTACATGCATAAAGTGAACTTTCATTTTAATCAAGATGTGTTTCATCCTATTTGAAAAGGTCATTCAAGTCATCTGATCTGAATCATCTGAATGAAAAGGTCATTCAAGTCATCTGACTTGTGCAAGCCAATCACCAGCCAGTCTCTTTTGGACAACGCCCCCTTTCATTCCATTGGTCGGTTACAGACAAAGGACTGCTTTCTTAATAGACCAGAGTTCATTCAATTATCCCACGATGGGAGACAACTGGTTCCCTTTCATGTCAGTCAAATTTTTATCCTTTGAAAGTGATCAGTTTAAGGAAGAAACACGCTAGTTCAGGCAGTGGTTCTTTTCTGTAAGTTTGTAAAAAGTTGTCTGTGTGTCCTGCCTTGAATTCTCTCTTTCCTTTAAACATCTTGGAAAAATACTTTTTCTTCTGTTTTGAGCTCAAACTTCTTTTTATATGGAGTGAAACTCCGTGTTCTCAGATGCTTTTTTTTCTATTTTATTCTGTTAAACTTTTCTATTGATTTTTCTTAACTCACCGTGTTTTAAAGTAGACTGATCATTTTTTTCCTCACACTGGAAGCTGTCATTTCACCATGACACCTAAAGAACTCGGATCTCGTGGTTTAATTTTTTTTTTGTTTGTTTTTGTCTCTTCGATCCTGTGACTTTGATCAGACTTTTGAACTATCTCCAATTTATTTGGACCCGGGAGAGCTGCTGAAAAAAACCCTCTCATGTTGTCCGCATGACATACTGCTCCAGCGGCCAGCAGCCTCTCATCATCGTTGTTTGGTCTCAGCTCCTGACGGTTTGCCTCCAGGAAGAAATTGTCTGCTGGCAGATATTTTTCCAGTATCATCAAATAAAGCTTCAGTGAAGGATCCAGCTGAAAGCCAACGCAAAGGTCACGTGAGCAAGATTCCTTTATTTCATCTGCTGAGTAATGCGATGTCCATTGCCTTTAAGTATGTCATAATTTGTCTCAGGTTTAAAAAAGTTCATAACTCTGATCAGAGCTATAGAATTAGGGAGAAATAGTATCCCTCATTTCATTAAATTCTGTTTTCCCTTTTTAGAGTAACCCAGAATTTCTTTTTTCATATAATCAGCTTTTATCATTTTCTTCATAAAATTTGTATCCAATTTTCTTCATATTTTGGTTACTGTTATTTCAGTCTCCATTCTCATCACAGTTACACATTCATACTAAGGTTTTCTTGGTTCCACAAATGTGATTACACTCTTTTGCTCAATAATCAGTTACAAGTTGAATGTGATGCTTGATACTTGATCATTTCACCTTACTAACAAGTTCGTTGAATGTAATGTCATTTTAATCTGAGTCTGATCATTAAAACTGTAAAGGGTATATGGAAGTTTCTGTTGATTTCTTTTTCCTGTGTCTGTTTCTGAAGTCACCCAGGAGAATTCACGAATATTTGAGACTGATTGATTGAAGGTATAATAGTTAGTTTTTACTAAATTGTCCAAGTTCTGCACTGGTGCCCCCAAAACGAGTTTTTCCCGTTGTGTGGGTGGACCCGAAGCAAACCGTTTCCACACACACCTATATGTATAAATTAAAAAATCTTTATACCTTATAACTAACTTCCCCTACAGTCTGCTCTAAGGTAAATTTGATTATGTCCAACATATTTTCACAAAATGCAACCAACTTTATTGCATTGGAGACATTGATATATCTCAGAGCTTTTATTTGTTTACAGCGTTAGCATTTTAGCAGCAGAGCTAAGTAACGGAGCTACTGTCTGCAAGGCCACTTTTTAAAGTCATCTTCTCATCCCTCGATAGTCATGGGAAGTGGTATGATTATATTATTCTTTTCGAGGTGCAAAAGGCCGTGTTTCCTCATTTTTGATGCCAAAGTCATTGTTTTTTTAACAAGGAAAAGTGTCCCGTTTCCGTGACAACCCCACTTTCTAAACTAGTACCGGAAGTTGCACACATAATTCATGCAAAGCATCATGGGGGCTAAGAATAAGGTGGATTAAGTGAGATTCCCAACCAAACGGAGCAAACGGTCTTCAGTTCAAAGGGAACTGAGAACTGAACTGGAAAGAAGTGAACAGCCGTACATCACTTCACCGGAAGTTGACAAGAAGATTACCCATAAGCCTTTGCACTTCAAATATGAGTAAAACAAGCTATTATACTGGAATGGTGGCCTGGGGGTAGAGCATCCGCCCCACAACCGGGAGGCCAGGGTTCAAATCCCGGCCAGGTCATGCCAAAGACCATGTAAAAGTGGAACTTCCTGCCATCCAGCTTGGTGCTCAGCAATAATGGAACGGTGAAGGGAAATGTTGGCTACCACAGTGGGTGCCCAAGTCAAGTGTACTCCCTGCACCGGTCCCAAGCCCAGATAAAATGGGCAGGGTTGCATCAGGAAGGGCATCTGGTATAAAAAAAAAAAAAAAAAAAAAAAACCCACCTCAGCTTCAACTGTAAGAGGACCCACCCCAACTGTGGGATTAATTGTGTCCTGTCAAAATAAATATGGATGATGATGATAATTGTTGCTAACATTATTAACACGCTAAACTGATGTTGGTTACTGTTTATATCAACCGATAGTAAGAAACATAAATTATCCACCGTAGTATCAGTACGTGTCCATGGTTACCGTGGTAATGCACAGAGGAGGGGCCAATGGCTACAGGGTGTTTCAAATTGAGAAATTTTGTGAAGGGCAGTTAACTTAATTGATATTCTCTGAGAACGGAGCAGGGAATAGGGAATACAGTTGAAGTAAACTGTGGATCGGCAACGTAGCTTCTGTCCAATCTCCCATTTTGGGGGGGATGGGGAGCTTAATTAAAACTTTACAGCAAAAAAAAAAAAAAACACAGATATGAGACATTTGAGTGATTGTGCTCTTGATTTGTCTTGTAAGTCACAACAAAACATGTTACAGACATGTTAACAACAGAAAAAAAGATTTTTGCCCGAGTGTCACTTAAAGCTGTAAACGCCATGTATCCACTGCATGCAAAAATGTTTTTTCCGTGTCTATGCACGTTTTCTCAGAATGAAAAAATGTGCAATTTTACTTTTTGGGTTTTTTTTTGTGAGACTGGGCTGGGTCATGCTACTTGGGCACTCTTGAGTCCAAACTAATTTGTGTTTCTCTTTGTGCAGACAAAAAATCTAAACTAATATCAGTCTAGTCAAACACCATAAAAAAATGATGTAACCTAAGTAATGATTGTTCTAAAAACAAGAATTAAAAAGTTTTCAAAAATTTTACCATCCATGACGTTTTCCCACATAATGCGTATGTAGCCATCTCTGTCATATCTTGCTTGTTCATGATAAAGGCCCAGGGTGTGGATTAATTCATGCTCCACTATACCAAGGTTATCACAATGCTGACCGATGGAAACAACTTGGCCATTTTTCTTTAGCCTTGCCACAAAAGAGTAGCACCTGTATAACACAATAAAAGATGTTAAGGCTCATGCTCACCTTGATACTGAAGATGAAATAGTAACGAATATGTGATGTGGAAAAACACAAACACCCTTTATCCTTTTTGAATGCAACGTAGTATTCCTCTGACTCTCTGGGCTTGAAATCAATGCATGTCTTCAAACGGAAATGTTCAAAAGCTTGCAAAATAATTCCTTTTGCATTCACATCTGTGCTCACAGTAAACATAAAAGTCAGTGTTTCCTCTATTTTCTTTCAAGGTTTGACCACACAAATGCAATGTAAAACATTAAAAGGTTTTGCTATAAGCATTACTCACCAAGGTTGTCATCCAATACATAGGGGATGGGATTATCCCACAGCACTTTTTTATCTTTTAAAATTGCATTCCTGGCAACTCTTGTTTTTGTCCCAATTTCCTTGTGTGAGAGAAAACATCAATGGACATCAAGAAAAATACATGGCTTAATAAATCAAAAAAATGCAAGACAGAAGAAAATTGCCTACTTTAATGTCACCTTCAAATAAATCCAGGCCTGAAAGGTAAACAGAAGTTAAGAAAGCTTTCTTATTAAAGCTGGAAAAAGATTAAAAAAAGAGCACCACACATGGTATATTATACTCCTGTCCACAGCCAATATCGACAGTGCATAGTAATATACCAACAACCGAAAAATCAATTACAAATGCGCAACTTAATATACTCTAGATCTGTAATAAAACTAATAGCCATATAATTGCAAGGATTTAAAGAGGAAATGAAACAATCTATGTAATAATCATCATTCAAAACATGAACACTTAAGGTGTGTTCATACCAAACGCGAACAGGCGGCATGAATCCATACAAAGTGAATGGGAAGATGCGAGCGCGCATGAATTTGCGTGATCACGTGTTCATGTCTGCTAGCAGTTAGCTAGCTAACTAGCTGCTAGATAGCTTTGAGATTCTGCTGTCACCGGAGAAAATTATCACCATTGGAGAGTAAACTAGTTAGAAAATGAAACGCCCTCACCGGGAGACAGGAGGAGTGGGAACTCTTCAGCTGAATCGGGATTTTGGAGTTATTTACCCACGGTTTCCGGCCACGGACATCCTAGCAAGCTAGTAGCATTAACACCCATCATCTGTGAAGTTTTGGAGGCTTGAGACGACATTTTCAGGTGAGCCCCCAGTTGGATAACGTAAACCTAAGTATGACGTTATTTTGGGAATTTCCACAGCAGGTTGAACACAGCTGCAGAAGTTTTAAAGACAACTTTGCCTGTCTGCATCTCACTATTCATGTCTGTTGGTGTGTTTACATTGATTTAAAATGTAATCGTGCCGCGTGAAAAATTTGCCTGTTTGTGTTTGGTGTGAACGCACCTCCAGTCTTAAAATATTTTCCTAGTTTGACCCTGTAAGTCTAATAGTATTTGAATAAATCTAATTGAAATTAGGTTTTTGTGATCTGAAAATCGCCATATTTTTTCGTGACATCGCTAGGTTGGTTAGTGCTCAGAGGTCTGCATTAGCTACTGTGGAGAGTTTTTACAAACACCAGGTTAATGGTTGATTATTAGACCAAAACTATAAACAGATGTAAGGGCGGGCGGTCATTATTATAGTACCCTGACTGTAGTGGTATATTTTACGTGGTCAAAATGAGGAGGGATTGCCCGCTTTGATTTATGACATCTTTAACAGCTGACTGATATCTGCATTGAAATGACGGAGATGTCGTTAGCCACGACGCTAAAGTGTGCAACGATCTTTTATATTAACAATGACACATGTTTTTTGAATCAGCGGGACTGATGGTTCATCAGATAAAAAGCTCTGAAGTCTGATCCCACTGTTCTGTGATCAGTTTTTTTCTCTAATAAAGTCTGGTGTCCACAGATCACTGCAGACTGTTAGCATAGAGGTAACGTGTGATAACGTCACTTTGACTTTTCAACTAAACTCTTAGGCTGAGCAGAAAGTACTGTACATCCTCAGTGGAGATTTATGCAAAATAGATCACCACTGTCTTCACTTCTTTTAAAATAAAACTAGGAAAGCACTCAGAGAGTACATATCTCTGCCAAGCCTCCTTCCCTCCCTCAAGGATCACCTCCAAAATGTATTGGGTTTGTGTGTATCCTTGGAGCCAACTCTGGTGAAAATTGCATCAAAGACTGTCCAGTAGTTTTGGAGTATTGCTAACACACCGTGAGAAGATAAGAGCCTTGGCTGAGGTATGCATTCTCAGATCATCACCAAAATGTAATGCTTCCTCTGTAGCCCAAGAACCACCTCTGGTGAAAATTTCATCCAAATCCATCCAGTACTTTTTGTGTAATCCTGTTGCACAAATACAAAGCCCTTGGTGGAGGTATGCATTCTCGGATCACCACCAAAATCTAATCGTCTGTTCCCTGTGCCATTACATACCTTTCCTGAAAATTTCATCCAAATCTGTTCCTAACTTTTTTAGTTATTTTGTTAACAGACTAACAAATAAATAAATAAACTAATGATGACTAAAACATTACCTCCTTGGTGGAGGTAATAATTAGATCATTTATGTGCAAAAACCCATCAGTTAATAAATGACTTTCTCATTTATTAAAAAAAAAAAATCTTCCTCTGTTAAAAACTGTTCCTTTTAACAGGGACTTGGATTTTGCTTCCATCCAAATAAATAACTTAATTTAAAAAATACTTCAACTAAGCCCAGTTTACCAAGAACAAAAATCAATTATTTTACTGATGTCTACAATTCAAAGACTAGAATTTAAAAATTACAGGACTGAATATAATAACGGGAAGCTTAAAATATTTAAAGGTGAAAAATCAACATCAACATAGCACTGTATGTTGATAGAAATTTAAAAAGTAAAAAAGTGGACAGCATGACATCAACAGTGAATGAAATTATGGAATGTTTAATAATTGAAATTACGATGGAAAATAGAAAAAAAACATAATAGTAAGTTGTATATATATAGAGCACCGGGATCTGATATGGAAAAATTTAGAAATGGTATGGAAAAGATGTATACAAAAATAAGACAAAAAGATATCTTTATTTGTGGTGACTTTAATATAGATTTAATGAAAACAAAACAACAAAAACTAACTGAAGATTTCTTAGATACAATGTATAGCTTAACCTCATTTCCAAAGATTGCAAAACCCACAAGAATAATGACACACTGTGCTACCCTGATAGACAACATTTTTACCAATGTTATTGAATATGATATGGTGAGTGATATACTAATAAATGACATTAGTGACCACCTGCCTGTATTTGTTTCTTTAGATGTTAATTATGGGGTTAATGAGAGTACGAATAATAATAAACCATGTAAAAAGATTATTTACAAAAGAATACGAACAGAAGATACAATCAATGCTTTAAAAGGTTACTTAATGTTACAGAATTGGGATGTTGTCTATAGAGAGAAAGAAGTGAACTTGACATACAATAAATTTATTGATACATGAATGAATCTTTATTATATTTATAGTACAGGTTAAAAGAAACTGAATAATATAACAAAGGGGGAAAGAAAATCCAACAAGGTCAAATTAGACAATAACTCCTCTGATTATACAATTCAACATAAGTTATCCGAAATGGGTGATGGCTGAAGCCGCGGCTTATATTGCCCACCCATATTCCATCCAAGAATTCAAAAGAAAAAAAAAAAAAACAAGACAAGAGCGATTACAATTCAGAACGAAGCTAAGACAAAATGTGACAGAAGAAAAACTAAGCTACAACACAACACAGGCTGGATATGACAATCCTTATGTGATTTTACATGTCATCTTGTATATATGTTTGGAGTATTTCTTCTTTTAGTTTTTGTTTAAATTGTCCAAGTGTTGTACATGATTTTAATTCAGGTCCAAAATCGTTCCATAATCTGACTCCTTGCACTGAAACACAGTGTTGCTTGGTGGTAGTTCTCACTGGAGGTTTTTGAAATATACATGCTCCTCTGAAATGATATTGTTTCTCCCTTACTTGGAACAACTTTTGGATATTTGCGGGCAGTGACAGATTCTTCACTTTAAACATTATTATTGCAGTTTTAAAGTCAACCAGATCTTTCAACTTGAGAGCTTTTAATTTAAGAAAAAGTGGGTTTGTTGGTTCCCTGTAAGCTGCTTTGTTTATTATTCTAATAGCTCTCTTCTGAAGCATAAAGAGTGGATATATGTTTGTTTTATATGTATTTCCCCATACTTCATTACAATATGTAATGTATGGGAGTATTAATGAATGATACAAGGTATATAGTGTGGGTTGATTCAGCAAATATTTCACTCTGTGTAATATTGCAATTGATTTGGATAGTTTACCTTTAATATAATTAATATGTGACTTCCAACACAGTTTATTATCAATTATTACTCCAAGAAATTTAGTTTCAGATACCCTTTCAATCTCTACACCATTTACACTGAGTTTAGATACTGAGTTGTTGTGATGGTTGTTAAAGACTTTAAATTTTGTCTTACTTAAATTGAGCGTTAATTTGTTTGAATCAAACCACAGTTTAAGCTTTCCTAATTCCTTTCCGAGTGTATCCAGAAGTTGTTCCAAATTGCTTCAGAATCAGAATCAGAATCAGCTTTATTGCCAAGTATATTTACAAGTAAACACACAAGGAATATGACTTGACATTGGGCGCGCACATTAGGCGCATCCAATGACACGGCAGCCATAGAGGCGCCTGTCTGCAGTGGGGGTAAAGGGGGGAGGGGGAGGGGGGGAAACACAATAGGCAGAGAGAAAAAACATAGTTATCAGAATCACGCTCGTATAAGCTCATATAAGCTTATGAGCCAAATTTTGATTACACAGAAAAAAAACCTCTATGCACATTAGCAGACGATAGATACAATCACACAGCAGAGGGAGGGAGAGCAGTGTGTGTATATTTGCATGTCATTGTGTAGTGTGAGTGTAACAGTTGTTAGTGAGCAGCAGAGGGCGCCTCCAGGCAGTGGATAGATGTTATAATCATGTGACTTATAAACAAGTCAGAGATCAGAGTCTGTCTCTCTTTTCCTCTTCCTTGCAGAAGGCACATGGGCAATGTCCTCGAGAGACCAATCCGCTGATGACAACAACTGATTGTTGATGTATGGGTAGACATAAGCCACTTCCCAGCGTTATCTTCATCGAGGAGGAATGTAAACAAAGGCGCCAAAACACAAGGTCAAATCTGCACAGTGCACTCAGAGAATAAAAAATTTCTCTCTCTTCGATTCTGTGCTTCAATTTCATACAGGCTTGAATCATACTTTAGATCATTCTCTGGAGAGCACTCAGCGATCCACAGATGTTATCCACCTACCGAAACATAGGTAAAACATGTCCAGAGAGTTCGTTCTCTCTTCAATGCATGCCAGATAGTAAATTCCATGTTAATCCTGCCGCTGACAGTCAGTGCTCCCCCCAGCTGGACGAATTGTTGAATTTGTTAAGGGAGCTACGCCGGGGTCCGCATTTGATTAGCTCACCCAGACAATTTCGATACACTAGGAAAACTCCAGGGGCCAAACAGAAGATCCTGTGATCAGTTCAATCTCAGTCGAATCACACAGACACATGAATTCCAATACCATGAGTCTCCCTTGGGTTCCCCCTGACCCGATCTTCTACTTTTTAAAGTGGTGACAATCGCATATAAGTCGCTTTCCAGATCCATAATTTCCATTTGGATTAAGATTCAGCCAGGAGAAGAGTGACATTGCAAGCTGGGATCAGAAGGGAGAGGATTAGGAGGGAGAGGGAAGAAAAGCGTCTGCTCTCTCTCAGAAGCCACTACATAACAGATAACAGATTAGTGTCATCGGCAAACAATATTAAGTCCATTTTTTCTGAAACTTTACATATATCATTTATATACATATTGAATAACAATGGCCCCAAAACTGAACCCTGTGGGACTCCACAAGTAACCTTCAGTAACTGTGAGTTTTTGTTACCAACACATACATACTGATATCTATTCTTTAAGTAACTACTTAACCAGGACAGTGCTACCCCTCTAATACCACAATTTTGTAGTTTCTTTAATAATAAATTATGATCCACTGTATCAAATGCTTTTTTAAGATCCAGGAATACCCCAACTGAATACTCTTTATTTTCAATGGCAGTTGACATTTTTTTCTATAAATTCCATTAGAGCAAATGCAGTTGTCCTCTTGTGTCTGAACCCATATTGCTGCTCACACAATAAATTATTCTTCAGTATGAAGTTGTCAATTCTCTCATAGAACATTTTTTCAAGTATCTTGGAAAATTGCGGCAATAGTGAAATTGGTCTATAGTTTGAGAATTCCCCTCTGTCACCCGTCTTGTATATGGGAATTACTTTAGCTATTTTCATTGCATTGGGAAATATACCTGTTTGGAGAGACAGGTTACAGATATACACAGTGGTTTCACTAAGCATTCAATAATAGTTTTGACTAAGAGCATGTCAATACCATCACAGTCCATAGAGGTTTTACTTTTAAACGATTTAACAATTTCAATGACCTCTCTCTCGTCTGTGTTCTTTATGAAAATGGAGTCTTTTATAGCAGTGTTATTGCTTATTGTATCACCTGTAGGCGCCGTAATGGGTATTTCTTGAGCCAAATTAGGACCAATGTTAACAAAAAAGTTATTAAATTCATCTGCGGTGAAGCTGCATTCACACTCTGAGTCGTTTTATTATTTTTTGAAAAATCAGTTGGGTAGCTTGTATTTCTGCTTTTATTTCCAAGAATACTGTTAAGTATTGTCCATGTATTTTTAATATTGTCTCTGTTTTTCTCCAGTTCTTTACTGTAATAGTCTCTCTTACTACATCTTATTATATATGTTAACTTAATTTTGTATGTTTTATACCGCTGCTCTGCTTCTTTTGTCCTTTTCTTTAGGAAAGCTTTATATAATAAATTTTTCTTTTTACACGCCTTTTGTAATCCTTTGGTTAACCATGGCTTATCGGCAAATTTATGTTTAAACTTTTTTTTTTTACTAATGGACAATTTTTTTCATAAAGAGGGGTTACAATGTTTATAAATGTGTCATAGGCTTCATTTACATCTGATACATAGACTTCTGTCCAGTCTTGCTTCAGCAAGTCCTCTTTAAAAGAACTGATTGCATTTGGTGATTTGTATCTGAACGGTTTTAAATATTTTTCTGTGTTGGCCCCCGTGTGGCCATGGATAAGTGCAAAAGTTGGCAAGTGGTCACTTATATCATTTATCAATAATCCACTTTCTATTTTCTTATCAATAATATTAACAAACAGGTTGTCAATAAGTGTAGCAGTGTGAACTGTGATTCTACTGGGGTGTGTTATTGTGGGATATAGACTCATGCTGTACATAGAGTTCATGAACTCTGTAATTACATTTTGTTGATGTGGATTTAGTAAATCAATATTGAAATCTCCACAAATTACTACCATTTTCTTACTAGTAATATTATTGTACAGCTCGACTAATTTATCTCTGAATGTCTCAATGCAAGTTCCCAGCGTTCTATAAATACAACTTATAATTAGATTTTTTGTTTTATCTTGGTCAATCTCAACAGTAACACATTCCAAAATCCCTGGTAGTGCAAAGGACATTCCATTTACAAGCTTACAGGTCATCAATATACAATGCAACACCACCACCCTTTTTTTGAGATCTGTTAATATGAAACATCTGATATCCCTCTATTGCCATCAGGGGAGCCTGCTCTTCATTAAGCCAGGTTTCAGAGACTGCGATAGCTGTAAATTTTCTGTCTAGCTGTTTTAAATAGTCCTGAATCTGTGGTAAGTTTTTGTTAAGACTTCTGCTGTTGAAGTGTATTATTGATAGTTTACCATCTAGTTGCACTTGACTTTTGAATTGCTTTTCAGTGTAATATTCACAATGGTTATGAATATTATTGAAAAAGTGGTTATCAGGATCAATATCGTTCTCCATCTCTTGTAGTTTATGTTCAGCATAATGGCATATTTTCAGAGTTTGAGTATCCTTACTCTGTGTCAAATGACTTCCTCCAACTGGGGATAATTGATGTCTACTCAAGTCAGTCATAAGTTTTTGTTTGTTTTGCTTATTTTTTTTTAAAGTACATTGACATGGTATGTCAAAAGAACTATTCTTACCTTGTGTGTGAATATGGATTATCATTGTCTCTTAATTTTCTTAATCAGTGTTCATCTGTATTTATCTAAGTCAGTAACATCTCTGATCATTATACTCTTTGCTTGCTCAGGTGTTCCATTTAGTTTGATCCAAACTCTACAATTTCTTGTCCATGTTGCCTGTATCTTATTTTGTCTTTTCAGCATCCGTGCTTGCCGTGATATTTCAGCATTTGTTTTAGTTAGGTGTTCATTTAGGTAAACTTGTGTTCCCCGTAGCTTTCTGGCCTGCCTCAGTATGTCATTCTTTACCCTTCTGTTCACAAAGCGCATCACAATTGATTTCTTTGTTTTATTATCTTTCCTGGGTAAAGCATAACAGGCTGAAATTGCATTTGCTTCTACCTTTATGTCTTTGCTGTCAAGGAACTGAAGCACCTGGTTTTCTAGGGAGACTGATTCACTCAGGGGAGCCTCCTCACCTCTCAGTCCTGTTGTAGCATGAGCGTATGACTGATATTTGATGTCTAGTCCACTTATAACTAGGTCATCCATAAGAGAACCTTGTTCAAGATCCTTGACGCGTCGCTCCAAGTCCGTAATTTTTTTGTCTTTTTCCTGAATTGTTAATTTTAAGTCTCGTACATCTTCCATTAGGCCTATTATTTTGGCCTGCTGGCTAACCATTTTGGCCACTTCTTCTGACAAGAAGTTCAGAGCTTTTTTGATCTCTTCCATTTCCTCCTTCTTTGGTGGCATTTTTACTGACCTGTGGATAGTAAAAAACAATTTCTGCTTGTGTCGCCGGTATCCGATCCGACCGACCTCGAATCCAGCTGGGCCTCAGCTAGCCCTCTCCGCTGCTAGTCCCGCTGCTTACCGCCGCCGTAACCGAGCTCCTGTCTAGCTCCTAATCACTATATGATAAAAACTGTCCAATTAAAGAAATTCATAAAAAACATAAAATATAAAAATTGCCCGTGGTTAACCAGGGGGTTACAAAATGCTTGTAAAAAGAAAAATTATCTCTATAAAAATTTCATTAAATTAAGAACTAAAGAATGTGAAAAAAGATATAAAACATATAAAAATAAATTAACTGAAATAATATGAAGTAGTAAAAAATTATACTATAGGAAAATGTTAAATGAAAATTAAAATAATATAAAAGGAGTCTGGGATATATTAAATAAATTAAGGAAAAATGGAACTAAAAAAGTGATATATCCAGAGTATTTTACTGATAATTGTGGTGATAATTATGATAAGAACATGGTAGTAAATAAAATGATTTTTTTTTTTTTTTTTTTTGTAAATGTTGGACCAGAGTTGGCAGCAAAAATTGTAAACCAAGGAAGAGACACTGTGAGTGACACATTGATTGGAAATAACCCTCGGTCAGTCTTTCTTTCACCAGTGGATGAACTAGAGGTAAAATCTGTTGTTGAAAAGTGTAAAAATAAATTATCTACTGATTGTAATGGTATTGATATGGCACTAGTAAAACGAACTGTTGATGGCATATTAAAACCATTTACAGTGGGGTAAAAAAAAGTATTTAGTCAGCCACAAATGTGATTTTCTGGATTTTTTTTTCTCATTATGTTTCTCATAGTTGAGGTATACCTATGACGGAAATTGGAGACCTTTCTCATCTTTTAAGTGGGAGAACTTGCACAACTGGTGGCTGACTAAATACTTTTTTGCCCCACTGTATACATATTTGTAATCTATCATTTCAAACTGGCTCATTCCTGCAGAAAATTAAAATAGCAAAAGTAATACCATTATTCAAGCAAGGAAATAAACACCACTACACAAACTGCAGACCAGTATCACTCCTTCCACAATTTTCAAAGATTTTGGAAAAACTTTTCAACAACAGATTAGAGGACTTTTTAAATAAACATGGCGGCACGGTGGCGGAGTGGTTAGCACTGCGGCAGCACAGCAACTCACCCTTGGCCGGGGGATCCTGAGTTCGATCCCAGCCCCCGACCAACAGTGATCTGTGTGGAGTTTGCATGTTCTCCCCGTGTCTGCGTGGGTTTACTCCGGGATTTCTCCGGTTTCCTCCCACATGCCAAAAACATGCAAGTTAGGTTAATTGGCATCAAAACTGGGGATTCTAAATTGTCCTTAGGTATGACTGTGAGAGTGAATGGTTGTCTGTCTCTCTGTGTTGGCCCTGCGATGGACTGGCGATCTGTCCAGGGTGTACCCTGCCTCTCGCCCAAAGATGCTGGGATAGGCTCCAGCCCCCCCGCGACCCGAAAAGGATTAAGCGGAAGAAGATGAATGAATGAATGAATGAATGATCTGCTTTATCAGAATCAATATGGATTTAGAGCAAAGAGTACAACATCATTGGCAATAATGGGCACAACAGAGGAAATAATAAATGCATTAGATAAAGGAAATATGCAATTGGTGTATTTATAGATTTTAGAAAAGCATTTGATACAATAAATCATTCAATACTTCTTGATACACTGCAATTGTATGGTATTAGGGGAGTGGCACTGAATTGGGTTACATATTATTTATCTGAGAGACCGGGATTTCTCCGGTTTCCTCCCACATGCCAAAAACATGCAAGTTAGGTTAATTGGCATCAAAACTGGGGATTCTATATTGTCTTTAGGTATGACTGTGAGAGTGAATGGTTGTCTGTCTCTCTGTGTTGGCCCTGTGATGGACTGGCGATCTGTCCAGGGTGTACCCTGCCTCTCGCCCAAAGATGCTATTAGGCTCCAGCCCCCCCGCGACCCGAACAGGATTAAGCGGAAGAAGATGAATGAATGAAAGAACAACAGTTTGTCAAGATGGGAAAATATGTTTGGATATATGGGAATTGCTTGTGGGGTCCCCCAGGGGTCAGTATTGAGCCCCAAATTATTTAACATATATATAAATGATATATTCCAAGTTTCTAAATTATTCAAAATAATATTATTTGCTGATGATACTAATGTATTTTATTCTGGAAATAATTATAATCAACTAATCCATGCTCCAAATATTGAATTAAATAAGCTTAAAAAATGGATGGATAGTAATAAATTATCACTAAATATAGATAAAACTAAGTTAATGATATTTGGCAATTGTAAAAATAAAGATATACAGTACATATTCATATAGAAAATGTAATTATTGAAAATATTAAGGAGATAATAATAATAATAATAATAATAATAATAATAATAATAATAATAATAATAATAATAATACTAGATGATATAATTAGTTGGAAACCACGTCAGATACATACAAAACAAGGTCGCAAAAAATATTGCAATTATAAATAAAATTAAGCAAGTCCCAGATTACAGATCACTTCATATCTTGTATTGCTCATTAATACTTCCATACTTGACCTATTGTATGGAGGTCTGGGGTAACAATTATAAAAGTACACTTAATTCATTGCTAATATTACAAAAAAGGGCAGTCCATGTTATACACAAAGTCAGGTATCTTGAACATACTAATTTATTGTTTTTACATTCAAAGTTATTGAAATTACGGGATCTGGTTGATTATTATACAGCACAGTTAATGTTTAACATCAGCAAAAACTTTATGTCACACAATATACAAAATCTTTTCAGTGAGAAAGAAGGGAAATGCAATCTACGGGGGATTTCAAAATTTAAAATGCACCTAGTAAGATCTGCTGGGAAGGGTTTTTGTGTGTCTGTGTGTGGGGTAAAATTGTGGAATGGGTTGGGGGGAAAAACACAGGCAATGTCCAAACATCCATATATTTAAATCAACATATAAAGAAATGATTTTTGAACAATATAAAAATAAAGGACAGTAATATTACACTGTAAAAAAAAAAAAAGTCTGTTGTTTTTACGGAAAAAAGCTGGCAGCTGTGGTTACAAGAATAATCCCGTAAAAAATACAGTACAAATGTAAACAACTTTACAGAACAACTTGTAAATTTTACTGGGATTCAATGTAGAATAAGCAAAATCTGCATGTAAATTTTACTGAAAAGTTGCATATAAAAGCAGTGTGGTCCTGTTAAATTAGCAGTAAAAGACTGTATAATCTACAAGTTTAAAATGTTTGTTTTTTTGTGAATTACTACAGTTTTATGATGTAAAATTTACAAGTTGTTCTGTAAAGTTTTTTACATTTGTACTGTATTTTTTACGGAATTATTCTGGTAACCACAGCTGCCAGCTTTTTTCCGTAAAAACAACGGAATTTTTTTTACAGTGTACAATGTGTCTTCAGTGAAGAAAGGTTGTTATTGTTGAATATATATGCTGAGTACTATTATTATTGATATCATTATTACTAGAATATTACAACAGTATTAATTAGGATTGTTGTTAGGATGGAATTATTTGAAGTATTATATTGGCCAGGTGGAATTATTATTATTATTATTGTTGTTCTTGTTGTTGTTGTTGTTGTTGTTGTTGTTGTTGTAACTACTATATGTCTACCTATTATTATGGTTATTATTATATGGTTACTTATTGCACCTACGTATTGTAAGCCATGTGGGGGTATATGGTGGTATATATGGTGATTATGATGATGATGATAATATTGTCTATAATTATATTAAACATACCAGAAGTATTTATTTATTATTATTACAATTATTATTAGATGTTGGTGTTATTGTCAATATAATCTATCATTGTTGTATCATTTCTATTGCATAATTTAATTATAAGATGTATTATATATTATGGTATTGTAAAATGAATGTAATTGTGGGATGAATAATGACTAGAATGATATTATAATTTATTGGGTATGGAGAAGGGGTGGGACTATATAAGTGTTCGCTTCTTCCCACTCCTTTTGAACAAGGCATTTTTATTTTATTTTTTTGGTTTTGATTTTGTTTTAATTTTTTTTTGGGGGGGGGGGGGGGTCTGGATGTTCAAATTAATAAAATCAATCAATCAATCAATCAAAGGTGAAAAATCTGTGTAATATTTACTACAAATTGAAAAAAAAATGAAGAACAGAGTGGCAGAAGATAATTGAAACCCATTCTAGTTGTCTTACAGGAGAAAAAAAAATATATATGTACATTACTATTGAATGACCACAGTTTGTTTAGCTTCAGTTATCAATTCAAAGGTAACACCCTGCAATAGATTTGGGAAAAACGACTTCCCATAACATTTTATACTGTAAGTTATTTTGAGCACAACACTCATTCTCTCGCTGCTTGTAAATAAGAGCCTCAAATCATAATAAATTAAAAAAAAAAATCATGAGTAAACAAAGTTTAAAAACGCTTTCAGTTTGTGTCTCGGTCTCTCTCCATTTTTTCTTCACCAGTCCTCTTGAACACCTGGAACTGCTGAATGTTAAAACATTTCTGTAGCTACATTAAACTTCAAGTCTGGTCATTGTTCTCCGATGATTCATAAGGACTTAACTGATCTAAAGTGGAAAACATTTTCAATAGAAACACCACATTTTTTCAGATTTTATTACATGAAGATCATCACAAGGCTTGTCTCTATGATGAGGGATGGAGTTGTCTTTGGATCCTTCCTGTTAAAATGAAAATAGACATTAATAAAAAAAAAAAAATACAACAAACTGCAAATGTGGTATTCACTAAAGGAAATAAGTACAGGAATAAAAGTTACTATTGATGAAGATAAAATGTAATGTTAAGCTGTAAAAGTGTGTCCGATTGAAATGGGCTATCTAAATATTTATCATCTCATCAGTTGATTGCAGCTCATTAGCAGCTAACAGCATTAGCATGCTGCAAGCTTACTAATGGCTGTAGTGGCTTCCAGTCTAGTTTTATCAGACAGAAAACTGCTGTAATTACATTCTCAGGTTATATTAGTGACTCAGAGAAAGCAGAAGCTTTCATTCTCACATTTTAACAAGTTAATTTGTGTCCGTGTTGATGCTAACATTAACACCATTCATTTACCTTCATTAATACACTTCGGCTCAGCTGAACGTCACAGAGCAGAATCATCTTTCTCACAGAAAAGCACCCGATTCTTGAAACATGGATTATGCAGGAAAAGTCCCCAAATAAGTGGTCCACATGAATGTCTTGACAGCAGAATCACAGTAGCAGCAGGCAGCAGCAGTGATCCACACCCTAGTCTCCTGACACCTAAATGAAGGAGGTGGCTGCTGTAAAACCTACAGCCTCTGCTATTCTCTTCACTGGTTTAAAGACAGAGGGCATTGAGTGTGTCTAAAATTCCTCACCATATTTTTTTTTTTATTTAAGTTTTTGTAAAGGGTATACAAGTCGTTACAGCAATGCATTGTTTACATTTTCATCACATGTTCCCTTATTTTCTGATATCTGACAACATTGGAAGAATAATTCTTACAACACCCCCTTTTTTTTAAGTGAAAGAAAAAGTGAAATTAAAGAGAAAAAAATAAAAAAAAACAAAAACAAACAAACCAGCAAAAAACAAACAAAAAGAAAAAGTAAGTAAATAAAGGTAAAAGAGCATCTGAGTAGAGTTGGAACAAAGAGTGGAACCATTATTGAAATGGTATTTGTCAAAGATTAGATCTAATGGAAGACACATATGCGATCCAGGGTTGCCAAAAGTTCATGAACCCATCCATGTCCTGTCTCAGTGCGAATGTCAACTTTTCCATCGAGTAAATGTCTTGGATCACGTTAATCCAATCTTCAGGTGTAGGACAGTCCTTCAACATCCATTTTTTAGTTAGAACTTTTTTGCTTGCCAATATTAAAACATTGAATAAGTATTTTTCTCCTCGTCTTTCCAGTGAGTCCGGTAGTAAACCCAAATACAAAGTTACAAAAGAAAAGGGAACTGTTATTTGAATATTTTCCCCAGTATTGTCTGTACATTGGTCCAATATTGGTGGATAACTGGGCATGACCAAAACACATGAAAATGATTTGCAGTCTTTTCACCACACAAGCGCCAACAGTTCAATCCCTTATGGGTAAATTTGTTTTGTGCAGGTGTTCTGAAAAATCTTACCAAGTTTTTCCATCCAAATTCTCTCCACTGCAGGGATGAGGCACTTTTCCTTTGCTGTTTATTTAGCTTTTCCCATATTTCCAGTTGTAAAGTGAAATTCCCCTCTTTTTCCCATCTCTCTTTTATATATGATGTGTTGTCTCCTTTTAAGTCTTGAAGACCTTGGTATATTTTAGAAATGTATCTGATCCCTGGGATCCCTTTATATGCCATTAAGAAGACCTTCAGAACACCTGACTGGGCCCTTTCCAAATCCTCCTTTTTAAGTATATTGTTTATGTGGTGTCTAAGCTGGAAGAACCTGTAAAGGTCTTGATTTATTAGGCCTTGTTTTTTCAAATCTTCAAAACTTCTTAAAATTTGCCCTTTAAAAAAATCGTAATATTTTATCAGCCCTTTCTCCTTCCACTTTTTAAATCTGGTGTCTGTTTTATTAGGAGTAAAGTCTTGATCATAGGCAATCCATTGCAGAAGTCGATAGGGCTCTTTAGTTTGATTCTCTCTGACTATCTTAAACCAAATTTTTAGCGGGGTCTCTATCCACGGGTTAGTGTTATTCAAAAGCTTAGGTAAGGCATTGTTCCCTATTATCGCCTGTAGGGGGATGTCACTTGTTATTTGGCATTCGATCTCCTTCCATTGTGCAGTGTAGACTGGGTTACATATCTCTACTAAAGTTTTAATTTGTGCGGCTTTAAAGTAGTCCCTGATATTTGGCAGCGCGAGCCCACCTTTGTCTTTGTTTAGCTGTAAGGTTCTATATCTGATTCTAGATCTCTTGCCCTGCCATATGAATCTTGAGATCCTTCTGTCCAGCTCCTGCCATGTTTTTTTGGGAGGTTCTACTGGTATTGTTTGGAAAAGGTATAGAAGACGTGGAAGTATATTCATTTTGACTGCTTCAATTCTTTGTGCAGTACCCAAGAATGGTATCATATTCCATCTTGCTAGGTCAGATTTTATTTTTGTCACCAGTGGATCATAGTTTAGTGATATAATTTTGTTGAGTTGTTTCGGGATATTGACCCCCAGATATTTCATAGATTCTGACTCCCAGTTAGTTTTGAGTTTGCTTAGTGAATAATGATTTGGGTCATAGTCGAATGTTAAAATTTGGGTTTTATGCATGTTTAATTTCTACCCCGATAAATCTCCATACTCTGAAAAAACTGAGGTTAGTTCTGGTAAAGAAGTGTCCGGCTGCCCTAGGTATATTAAAATGTCATCAGCAAAGAGTGCTATTTTATGTTCCTTCTGACCAAGTGTAATACCTTGAATTTTTTGATTTTGTCTTATCCATTGGCTCAGAGGTTCTATGAAGATTGCAAAGAGCAGTGGAGACAGGGGGCAGCCCTGACGACATCCTCTTTCCAGTTCAAAAGATGATGATAAATTACCGTTAATCCTTATTTTAGCTGTTGGTTTTTTATATAATGCCTGTATAGTTCTAATGAAGTTGTTATGAAAATTGAAACTGGATAAGATTCTATATAGAAAAGACCAGTCAACCGAATCGAATGCTTTTTCAGCATCTAATCCCAATATGACTGCATTTAAGTTATATTTTTTTATATGATGAATTATGTGTAAAGTGCGTCGAATGTTGTCTTGTGTCTGTCTTTGTCTTATAAAACCTGTTTGGTCTAAATGAATTAGGTCTGTCAGTATATTTTCTAACCTTTTGGCAAGGATAATGGTAAAAAGCTTATAGTCCTGATTTAGTACACTGATTGGTCTGTAGTTGGAGCACTCTAGTTTATCCTTTTCAGGTTTAGGTATAACTGCAATGACCCCTTCTCTCCAGGAGGGGGGGATTTCCCCTGTGTGGAGGACATAATTAAATGTTTTCAGGAGGAGAGGAGATAGTTGCTGTTTAAAGGTTTTGTACCACTCTGCTGTATAGCCATCAGCTCCTGGGGATTTGTTAGCTTTAAGTTTCATAATTGCTTTTTCCAATTCTTTAGGTTGTATTTCTGACAGTAGTGTTTTATTTTGTGACTCCGTAAGTTGGGGAAGGTTTAATGTGTTTAGGAATGCCTCGGATGCGTTTTTATGTTTTTTGTGGGAGTATAAGTTCTTATAGTAATTCTCGAAGCTTTTAAGAATATCCTGAATTCTGAATTTTATTTCCTTTGATACTGGGTCTCTGATTTTGTAGATTGCTCTTTCTGTTTGATGTTTCCTCAATTTATAGGCTAGCAATTTTGCCGATTTACTGCCTGCTTCATAGTATTTTTGTTTCAAAAATGTAAGTTTCTTCTGGATTTCTATTGTGTAGATCTCATTTATTTGGTTTTTAATTTCCTTAATCTTGAGCGAGTCAGTAGAATGAGTGTTGCCTTTGTGTTCTTTTTCTAGGTTCCTAAGTTCTGACTCTAATGTGGATAGTTTTTCTTGTCTTAGTTTCTTTTGGGTTGCCAGTTTTGCAATAATCTTTCCTCTTATTACAGCTTTGCATGCATCCCACAGTATTAAAGGGGATACTTCTCCATTATCGTTTTCTTCCAAATATCTGAGAATATCTGATTCCAATTCATCTTTCAATGGTCCTTTCAGGACATTTGAATTTAACCTCCAAGAAAATGTATTATTTGTGTATTTTTGGATATTTAAGTCCATGTAGATCGGACTGTGGTCAGAGAGATCCATCAGTCCTATTTTACATGTTTCTACTCTTCCAATGTCTCTATTAAACATAAAAAAATAGTCAATCCTTGAGTAAGATGAATGTGGAGTTGAGTAAAATGTATAGTCTTTTACACTGGGGTTGAGTTCCCTCCACACATCACAGATTCCCATTTCTTTTAGTAGCATCCGAGTCTTCCTGCTTTGGGTGTTATTTTGATGTGGAGAATTACCAGAAGCATCCCAGTATGGATTCAGTCTAAGATTGAAGTCCCCACCACATATCACTAAACCTTGAGCTTTAGTTATCATTAGGTCAAATACATTTTTATAAAATTTCCAGTTAGCCCCTGGGGGAGCATACACATTCAGCAGGGTGATATCTTCTCCCTCTAGCCGCCCAGTTACCAAACTGTATCTCCCTTCTTTATCTTTGTGTTCTGATTTTTTTTCAAATGTAATTTTGGTTGATATCAATGTCGCTACTCCCCTCCTCCTCCCTGACTTATATGAAGATGAAGAGATCATTTTAAACCCTTGTCTACTGAGTTTATTGTGCTCCACGTCTGTTAGGTGGGTTTCTTGTAAAAATATTATTCCTGCTTTGTCTTTTTTCATTTTGCCTAGAATCTTGGATCTTTTAACTGGATTCAGGATTCCTTTTACATTATATGAAATTATTTTGGTTACACCCTGTTTCTCCATTGTGTTGTTTTGTTTAGTATAACTGTGTGGTGGTCCTCTTTTGTGCTACTCAGAAACTTGTATGAGGGGGGTTGGATGTGCAGATTGATTCAAAAAAAAAAAAAAAATGGTCGCTATTCCAACCTGAAAACGGACAGTTTATCCGCGACGCTCTGGCGCTGGGTTTCCCGCTGCTGGCCCGTGGATTTTGAAGGTCTTTGTGTTGTCCATGTTTGCGTTTTGATCTTCTCACTCGGGTCTGCTGCGGGTTTAAATACCGTTACCGGGAGCCCTCTTCTCGCCATGTCAGCTGTTGCTTCTTCCGCCGAATTATAGAGACATGTTTCTTCACCGTAGAAGACCCTTAACTTCGCAGGAAATGGCGTCTGAAAGCGCAGTTTCTTCTCTCTTAGCACCTTTTTCGCGTCATTGTATTCCCTGCACTTTTTAAGGACCTCCGGGGCGTAATCGTGTTCCACGAAGACTTTTCTCTCCTGGTGCATAAATCCTTTTTTCTGCCAAGCCAGTCTTACAACCTCTTGTTTTATTTTGAAATTGGAAAATCTTACCAACACCGAACGTGGGAGCGCTTCCGCCGCTGGCCTAGCGGCTAATGAACGATGTGCCTTTTCTATGTTTAAGTCGGTGGTTTGTGGAATATCCAATTTCTCTCTTAGTAAAGATTCCACGCATTCTGCCATTGAGTTAAAACCGTTTTCGGCTCCTTCTATCAGACCATGAATTCTTATATTGTCTCTTCTCTCTCTTCCTTCTTGGTTGGCTAGCTTAGCCTCTATAGATGCTTGTCTTTTGCGTAGGTCCAGCACAGAATCTTCGAGCACTTTTATTCGTTCCTCTGCTTCCAAGATTCGGTTCTCGGCCTGGTCCACTCTGCTGTTTGTCCTTTTCAATTCGTCTCTGAATTTCCGAAATTCGGCCGTAACCTCTCGGCGAAATCGTCGTAGCTCTTCAAATAGCGATTTCAGGCTAACCTTTTTGTTAGCTACCACCAGTTCCTCGTCTTCTGAACGGAGATCTTCCAGTTCAGATTCTCCGGCCGATACGTGTCCTGGCCTGGAGAATTTCAGTTTCTTCTGTTTTCCTTTAGACATGATGATTTTGTCTTTTGATTTTCACTCCTCCAAAAATCCGTTAAGTTTGATTTTCAAGGTGTTATCTTGGATTGGGTCTGAGAGCTTCAGTGTTAAGCTGCAGTCGCCATGGCGTCCAGACCGGAAGTCCTCACCATATTTTTAACTTAGTCTGCCTTCATAATCCATCCATCCATCCATCCATCCATCCATCCATCCATCCATCTTCTTTCTCTTAATCCTTTTCGGGTCGGGGGGTGCTGGAGCCTATCTCAGCATCATTGGGTGAGAGGCAGGGTACACCCTGGACAGATCGCCAGTCCATCGCAGGGCCAACACAGAGAGACAGACAACCATTCACTCTCACATTCATACCTAAGGACAATTTAGAATCCCCTGTTTGATGCCAATTAACCTAACTTGCCAATGAACCTAACTTGCATGTTTTTGGCATGTGGGAGGAAACCAGAGAAATCCCGGAGTAAACCCATGCTGACACGGGGAGAACATGCAAACTCCGCACAGATCAGTATTGGTCGGGGTCTGGGATCAAACCCAGGATCCTCCGGCCAAGGGTGAGTTGCTGTGCTGTCGCAGTGCTAACCACTCTGTCACCGCGCTACCCTGCCTTCATAATCTAACTCTAAATATTAAAAATAACTCTCCTCCTGATCGATTTGTCTAATAAATACAGTTGCTGCTGCCTGCAGCAACCAACCCAGTGACGTCACAACCAATATGGCAATTTTCAATTCTGAAAAATGTAACGTCAGTTAGATTTTATTCCAATACTGTTGCATTTACAGCGTCAAACTAATAAAATATTTTTACACTGAGTGTCCATGTTTTGAGTTATGATCATTACATGGAGCATTTCATGTCCTCTTTAAGCATGGCAATCTACAATTTCTCAGTAGAGCAAATTTAGAGAAAATGTCTGAAAATCATTTAACCCCTGACAATATGCACATCTTCAATACATGTACAAACACTGTGTGAAATGAAAATGTCCTTGCTTGAAAACTGTGGTAGGAGTTAGCCAAACCAGACATGTACCTTGTTTTGAAATTGTGATCCAAAAATGACAGTTGTAAAACCTGTAATTTTAACAAAAATTATCCAAAATCAAAATCCTAGTAATATGCATGTCTTCAATACATGCACATGCAACTGTGTGAAATGAAAATGTCCAAGCTTGATAACTGTGGCAGGAGTTAGCCGGACAAACCATGTAAACGCTATGGACCTCTTGCACAATGTAGAGTAATGTACTTTCGCATTCCAGACCACCCGCATTTCCAGTTCTGCTTCCATTATATTTTCCCATTACCTGTGCTTTCTCTTCAATAAATCAATTTTATCACTTTCACTTATCATTGTGCAGTATATACTAGAAATAGTGTGCAAGCAGATCATTTTTTATTCCTTGCCGGTCGAAGCCCAAAGGGGTCAAAGAGCCCTTTGGCCAAAGACCAAAGGGAGATTATGTTATGGGTCAGTCCGTCTGTCCATCCCACTTTTGTGAAATCAAGTCCTCCTACAGTTTTGTTCAAATTGTTTTGACATTTGGTACTATGGTTTGAGATACTCTGATGATGCGCATATTGTAGTTTCACTCTCATCGGATGACCTTGAGGGCAAAGGTCAGAGATCAGATTTTTCGCTAATGTTTCTTAACCTGGTCTGTAGTCACAGTGATGTGGGGGTTGATGCTGACGTCCTCAGAGGAGAGGGAGGGGGCTGGGGGGAAGGTGCTGCACAGGAGGGTGCGGGGGGGGGGGGGGGTCTGGCTGTGTTGTGGGAGTGACAGATGGTGAGTTGAAGCTATTAAAAAACAGATTCAGCTCATCAGCTCTCTCAAGGCTCCCCGATGTCTATCTGTCCCTCCCCTTACACCCAGTGATGTGTTTCATTCCCAATCAGATATCCTTCACATTGCTTTGCTGGAGTTTATCCTCCAGCTTCCTCCTGTAACTGTTCTTACACATCCTCAGCATCTCTCTCAGTTCATGCTACACTCTCCTCAGTTCCTCCTTATCTTCAGACCTAAAAGCCCACTTCTTCTTGTTAAGAAGTACTTTCAGGTCACTGGTGATCCATGGTTTGTTGTTGGGGAAACAGCGCATGATTTGAGCTGGCATGGTTGTGTTTTCACAGAATCAGATGTATTCTGTGATGCAGTCGGTCATATTGTCTATGTCCACCCCATGTGGTTCACAGAGTACATCCCAGTCCGTTGTCTTGAAGCAGTCCTGTAGTGTGTCAGCAGCCTCCTGTGTCCACCTCCTCACAGTCCGTGTGTAAGCAGGTTGCCTTTGCACATGGGGAACATACTTCGGTGATAACAGAACCAGGTTGTGATCTGATCTGCCAAGTGGGGGTAGAGCTGTGGCACTGTATGCATCTCTGACTTTGGCATACAGTAGATCCAGTGTTTTATTTTCTCTGGTGGGACAATCAACAAACTGGTGGAAGTTTGGTAATGTTTTGCCCAGTGAGACAAACTGAGTGGGTTAAAATTACCTGTGATGGCTATAAATGCTTCAGGATGCTGTTCCAGTAAAGTGATAGCAGTGGAGCTGATGACATCACAGGCCACCGCTGCATCAGCTGATGGAGGGACGTATACAGCAATCACAACGGCACATCAGAACTCAAAACTCAGAAAGGATTTATTGCCAAGTACATTAACAGTAAACAACTGATAACATACGAGGGATTTGACTTGACACTGAAAACAACATGCATTTCCGGTGACACGGCACCGTCGATAACGCGCCTGTCAGCAGACTAGGAACAGGAAGCATGGGGAAGAAAAGGATAAACACAATAGGAGAGAGCAAAAAAGCATTGATTGTCAGAATACCGGTCATAAATGATCAATATTATGATTACAAGAAAAAAAGCCCTCAATGCACAATTAGCAGACATAGAATGCATACAAGACACAAAGAGAGCAGTGAGTGAATGATCTTCTCATCAGTTTATTGAGTCAGTATGAGTGTAGTGTTGAGTGAAGGTGTTTATATCAGTTAAGAACAACAAAGTCTCTTCAGCAGGAGTTGTTGTGTCTAGCGTCTGGCACTTTGTCCTTGAGCCAGGCAGCTGGCTGTCCATAAGAGTCAATGCAGCTCAAATGTTTTGAAAACAAAAAACTGCAGATAATCTGGAGGACTTGATTGTAAGGGGCAGGTCAGATAAGTCGAATAGTACTGTTCCCAGAGAAAAAAGACTTTATATTCTCTTACAGATTAAGTACTTTAATCCTTCAGTGCTGGACGTTGAATTCTTCATGGACGGCTCTCAGCGTGATCATGATGTAATCCATTTTCCTAGACAGTTCTCCATTAGCCGCTGTCAGAGTTCTGCCCATTTGTTCAATTTGATGGTTAAGCCTCGCCTGGTCAGCATTTTGATAGGCTCCCTCCATCTTCATCAATTTACGGTACACCAGAACAATCCCAGATCCAATCAGAAAGATTCCGATTACCATTGCTACGAAGATGTATAAATCTTCGACATCTTCGATAGAAAGATCACACAGGCACAAGAGTTTCCAATTACTTGTGTCCTTCAAATAGCCCGCAGCCGCTGTTCCTGCGGGGCAAACTACCTCCCCCGGGGCACTTTTCCTCGTTGAAAAAATAGTGTCAATTGCGTTCAAAGCCCAGCTTATTAAATCCATAATTTCGTTCGATAATCAGCAGTAGAGACACGCAGACAGACGACAGCAAGCTGGGATCCAGTCAGTTTGGGGAGGAAAGAGATAAAGAGTCAGAGCTGGAGAGAAGGAAAAAAGCGTCTGCTCTCTTTGGAGGGCGGAAGTGAAGACATGTGAACTCTTGCGGCATACTCTAGTGCTTATGGGGGTTGTAGTTTTGTAGTCTCACTTTACAATAGGTTTATTATTTAGACGTCACTTGAGAAAACTACAACCAAAGTGGCTAGTGGCAGTCATTGTCTTACCTGCCACAGCAGAAGTGTACCTGCCAGGGGCGGGTGAGTGGTTGTTAATGTCAGGCCCTGGTCAGTAAACTTGGTACACAGGTTCACCCTGTGACCCTGAAGTGTGACTATGGTTTTGAGGATCACAAGTTCAAAGGTCAACAGCAAAATGGCTTACAAACTATATCTCAACAACAAAGAAAACTAAGGTCACCAAACCTGGTACACAAGTTCACTCTGAGATCATGACCTCCGAACACAGATTTGGGGTCAAAAGGTCAAAGGTCAAGGTTGGCACTCCCTATGATCTCCTGCTATAGAAGTGTAAAGTCCTCTAGGGTCACCAAACTTGCTACAAGGATTCACCTTGGGATCCTGACCTACAACTGTGGGTTGTATACTTTGTATATTTGTGGATGATGGGCTGAAGAAGGAGTCCTATCAAGCTTGGTTGGCTTGTGGGACTCCCGAAGCAGCTGAGGTGTACCGGCAGGCCAAGCGGAGTGCAGCTTGGGTGGTTGCTGAAGCAAAAACCCAGGTATGGGAGGAGTTCAGTGAGGCCATGGAAGAAGACTTTCGGTTGGCCTCGAAGAGATTCTGGCAAACTGTCCGGCAGTTCAGGAGGGGAAAGCAGCTCCCTGTCCACACTGTGTATGGTGTGGATGGGGCACTGTTGACTTCGACTGGGGATATCGTCGGGCGGTGGAAGGAATATCTCGAGGATCTCCTCAATCCCACTGATACGCCTTCCACAGAGGAAGCAGGGTTTGTGGACGAGGGGGATGACTCGCCTATCGCAGGGGCTGAGGTCGCCAAGGTGGTTAAAAATCTCCTTGGTGGCCGGGCCCCGGGGGTGGACGAGATTTGCCCTGAGTACCTCAAGGCCCTGGATGTTGTTGGGCTGTCATGGTTGACACGCCTCTGCAACATTGCGTGGAGGTCAGGGGCAGTGCCTTTGGCGTGGCAAACCGGGGTGGTGGTTCCTCTATTCAAAAAAGGGGACCGGAGGGTGTGCTCCAACTTTAGAGGGATCACACTCCTCAGCCTCCCTGGGAAGGTCTATGCCAAGGTACTGAGAGGAGAGTCCGGCCGTTGGTCGAACCTCGGATTCAGGAGGAGCAATGTGGTTTTAATCCTGGCCGTGGCACATTGGACCAGCTCTTTACCCTCTCAAGAATTCTCGATGGTTCGTTGGAGTTTGCCCAACCAGTTTACATGTGTTTTGTGGACCTGGAGAAGGCATTTGACCGCGTCCCTCGTGGTTTTTTGTGGGGGATGCTTCGGGAGTATGGGGTATCGGGCTTGTTGTTACGAGCTATTCAGTCTCTGTACGACCGTTGTGAGAGTTTGGTTCGTATTGCCAACACTCGGTCGGACTCATTCCCAGTGAGGGTTGGACTCCGCCAGGGCTGCCCTTTGTCACTAATCCTGTTCATAATTTTTATGGACAGGATTTCTAGGCGCAGCCAGGGAATGGAGGGTGTCATGCTTGGTGACCACAGGATCTCATCTCTGTTGTTTGCAGATGATGTTGTCCTGTTGGCTTCATCCAGCAATGACCTACAGCTCTTGCTGGGACGGTTTGCCGCTGAGTGTGAAGTGGCTGGGATGAGAATGAGCACCTCCAAGTCCGAGTCCATGGTCCTCAGCCGGAAAAAGGTGGATTGTCCTCTTTGGGTTGGGGACAGGCTCCTGCCCCAAGTGGAGGAGTTTAAGTATCTTGGGGTCTTATTCACGAGTGAGGGGAAATTGGAGCAAGAGATTGACAGACGGATCGGAGCAGCATCTGCAGTGATGCCAGTCAATCTACATTCCTACTCTCACCTATGGTCACGAGCTTTGGGTAATGACCGAAAGAACAAGATCGAGGATACAAGCGGCTGAATTGAGCTTTCTCCGTAGGATTGCTGGACTCACCCTCAGAGATAAGGTGAGGAGCTCAGTCATCCAGGAGAGGCTCAGAGTAGAACCACTGCTCCTCCACATTGAAAGGAGTCAGTTGAGGTGGTATGGGCATCTGATTAGGATGCCTCCTGGACGCCTCCCACTTGAGGTGTTTCGGGCATGTCCTACTGGGAGGAGACCCCGGGGCAGACCCAGGACTCGGTGGAGAGACTATGTCTCCCAGCTGGTCTGGGAACGCCTTGGTATCCCCTCTGAAGAGCTGGAGCAGGTGGCTGGGGAGAGGGAAGTCTGGGCTTCTCGGCTTGAACTGCTGCCTCCCCGACCCGGACCTCCGGAAAAGCAGTAGAAGATGGATGGATGGATGGATGGATACAGTAATTACATTGAAAAGTTGCAAACTGCTCTCTGTTAGTAAGTATTGGGATCTTCAAATGAAAACGGAGGTGGGGTACATTGCCTTCGCCTCAGAATGCTCTTGTCTTTCTAAAGTTCGTGTTCCACATTTTGATCATTTTTGTTACAGTACAGGGCCATTTAATAGTTCCCCAGTTAGCTTAGCGGCTAGCAGCTATCATGGTTGTTTATGTCTGCGCCATTCCAGATACCACTGCATGGGCTGTAATAGATCTGTGAAACTCACTGAAACATATGTCTGAGTCTCAGCTGTTAGCTGACTTCTTTTAATATTACCTTGTGTATGCAGAATCCTTTGGTTATTCTTTTTTATTTTATGTACTTTATCGATCCCCAGAGGGGAAATTCAGGGCATCCACCTAGATGGATGAAGCAGCCACGGTATGGCACTATCCCTTCACCATTCACTCACACACATTTAGGGCCACTTTACAGTCTCCATTTAACCTAACTTGCATGTTTTGGGCCTGTGGGAGGAAACTGGAGCACCCGGGGTAAACCCATGCAGACCCGGGAAGAACATGCAAACTCTACACAGAAGGGTCACCAATGGTCAGGGGGTGGGATCAAATCCACGATGATCAGGGGTGGAATCGATCCTGTGACCTTCTTACTGTGCTGTCACTGTGCTAACCAATGTGCCACCAAGCTGCACTTGTTGTTGTTGATGTTATTTATGTTATTGATGTTATTGATTGTGGGGGCATGGTGTTGGACTTCTAAACTCAGGGAATAATTGACCGAAAGAGGAGGTCTCACCGGGGGGTATCAAACGGGACAGTAAGGACTATGCGCCCCCCTGGGAGAGGCGTAAATGCCGGAGCCGCTGGGAGAAGAAGGGTGTTAGAGCGGTGCCAGCGGTCATGTTAATGTGCCACACAGGGTTTGTTCTCAACATAATGTATGATGATCGGAAGTTCCGAGTCTTGATGCATGGTGTACTGTTATCACTACGTGTTATATACACTGAGGTATGTTACCGCAGATCAACAGCAAGCCAAACTTGTTTTTCACGAGCCAGGAAACCGAGCGTCCTGCTCACTTTATTCAGTCTCCTTAGACAGCTTACAGTACCTTACAACTGTGGCTCGAAGCTCGTTGAAAAGCCCGAGTGAAACTAAAAAATAAAACAGAAAACAAATACAGTTAGCAACCTAGCGGGCCCCTGGGATAAGACTAATTTTTGGAAACACAATACACTCAATACATAAAACAAGCTTGCGGGGCCCTGGGATAAGACTAATTACTGGAATATTCACAGTCTAAAAACGATCTCAAGATCACATTTAACGAAGCTTATAAAATTGACAAAACAACAATCAACTTACAGCCATTACTTTCGGAGGTGTAAAAAGGCGTTTAACACACAGGAGGAACGTTTCAGACATTCGCGGGCAGGCTAAGCACTTCTGCCTTTTTTTTTTTCTTTCTCCCTCACAAAGTCCGTTTCTTCTACCCATAAATCCTAGCGGCAACTGGCTGCGCTTTCAATATAAAATACAAGTAAATTACTATTAACTATACAGAAATTATTTTTAGCACACAATGACTATTTTCTACCATGAATTATTACAAATAGATTATGACATTTATTATGAACTATTTCTCAACTCTATAAAACACACACTACTGAGGGCAGAACACTCCCCGCCTGGCATTACTAATGCCACTACTTCTTTTTATCTACTACCCGACATATAAAAATGGAGGGCATGTTTTGAGTCTCTCAGGTGGAAGATCTGCCATTTTCTGAGTCTCTAGTTTTCTCCTGAGTCTCCTGCACGTTGCACAATGGTGGATAATGGACGAGACCAGTCTTTGGCAACCTACAATCCACAGTCCGGCTTGCCTAATTGCGCTTTCCGTGAACTGCCTTCCTTGATGCACAACTTTGACATGATAGTGACGGACAAGCAGTTGAGTTACATGATGCTTGTTTGGGAGAATGGTTGGATTCTTGGATGCTGTGTTCAATGACACATGTTTGAGGCGACCTCCAACTTTGATGAGGCTTTCATTCATATAGGGGTCAAGAGCCACGATGGGACTTGAACTGCAGACGGTTTGATTGGCATGGAGAGCAGCATACTCGTCGGGAAAGGCGTCTTTTTGAACAGACTGAAGGATGAGGTTACTGGCAGCATCCAGCTCCTCTGGAGTGCGTGGCTTGCTACATCGATGCCAGCCCCTGCATGAATGATCTGACAGGTTGCTTGATGAGTGAGAACGAGCTTGGTGAATTAGGAATGCAATGGCACGTACTAATGAGTTCCAACTTGAAAAGCGCTGGAAGCATTCTGGTGAGAGCCCGTTCTTCTGAATGTGAGTAGAAAAGATAGCGACCTTTCTGATTTCAGAGTCTACTTCAGGCTCGATTAACTCAAAGGATTCAGGTGTCTCGGATTCAGGTGGTCTGTAAAGGAAGTCTGGTCCCTTAAACCACAAAGTGTCCATAAGCTGTGATGCAGGTATTGACCTGGTGGCTAGATCAGCTGGGTTTTGCTCTGATGTGATGTAGTGCCACTGTTCAGGGGATGTGGACTGACGTATACGATGAACGCGGTTATGCACATAAACATAGAAGCGCTTCGAATCATTGCAGATGTACCCAAGAACCACCTTGCTATCACAGTAGAATTTGACAGCGTTTGGTTTGTGATCAAGTTCGTCGAGAATGAGCTCCGCCATCTCAACCGCTAGAACTGCTCCACAAAGTTCAAGGCGAGGTATCGTGGGCTCTGGTTGTGGTGAAAGTTTTGCTTTCCCAAGCACAAATCCGACTTCGCATTGTCCTTCTGCATTGACTGTCTTCAAGTATGCTACTGCCGCAATAGCCCAGCTTGAGGCGTCGGAAAAGATGCACAGTTCGGTGTAAGTGGACTTAGAGAGGGAAGTTGGTACATAGCAGCGTGGCACCTTGAGGCTGCTGAGATCTTGGAGGGACATTTTCCATGTTTCCCATGTGTCCATTTTGTCCTGAGGAAGAGGAGCATCCCAACCTTGGACACCATTCGACAGTTCACGTAACAAGAGTCTGCCTTTGATTGTCACTGGTGACGCTAGTCCCAAGGGGTCGAAGATGCTGTTAATCGTTAACAGAACCCCGCAGCGGGTGTAGGGTTTGTCATCGACGGCAACCTTGAATGTGAAAGAGTCAGTGTTTATGTCCCAGCACAGGCCTAGACTTCTCTGAGCTGGTAGAGTGTCATCGCCGAGGCTCAAGTCTTTGATACCGGTGGCCAGGTCTTCTGGCTTGAAGGCTTGCATGACTGAGACACTATTCGAGGCGATTTTGTGGAGCTTGAGATTGGACTCGGCCAAGGATGAGCCTGTGCGCTTGAGCAAGTCTTTCATTTGAGAGTTTTTTGTTGAGTTGCGTCTTAGTGAGCCCAGTCTAGACAATGCTTGGTCCCTGTTATTTGGGAGCGGCAAGCGAGGAAACTTGAATGGCAGAGGAGCGATCCAGTTGTTGTCTCCATCCTGGTGGACTTCCTTCTCCATTATCTTTATGAAGGTCTCATCTTCGAAGGACGCAGCGCACTTGTTATCGTTCTCTGTGCACTCAAAAACTTTGTCCCCAAGCTTTTCTTCCGCTGTGTTGGGTTTTGAACTGCGTTTGGAGAGGCCGTCCTTGTGCTCCCCACCGTAGCATGGTTTCTCTTTGATATAGATGCTGTTAGGACAAGGAGTGAAGAAGGATGGGCGTCCGTTGGAGAGCATGTGTGTCTTATAAACATTGACGATTGGCTTGTGAGCGTTAAGGCACACCTCCCCCACAATTACCCAGCCTAGGTCCAGGCGTTGAGCAAATGGAGCATTGTGGGGTCCGTTGACATGTTGCCTTACCTTGTGGACTCGTAGGATGTCTCTGCCCAGTAAAATTGCCGTCTGAGCATCTGGGTCGTACTTGGGAATGAGAGGAGCGAGGTGTTTTAAGTGGGCATGAGCAAGAGCGACTTCGGGCGTAGGTATTTCACCCCTACTGAACATTATCTCGTCGCATTCAAGGAGAGGAGGGAGGTCATGGGCCTCCACCTACTGGCTCGATTTGGAACCCCGCTGCTTCCCTGCCAAGCATTTCAGTTAAACCAGCACATGTTCTCATGTGGTATGTCAGAGGGTTACCTTTGATCCCAAACAGCTCGGAGAATTCAGGACGGGCCAGCGATTTATTACTCTGATCGTCAAGGATTGCATACATCTTAACGGAGCGTTCTGGTTGGCCTTTAGGGAAAACTCGAACTAGACATACCTTTGAACAAGAACGTAGGGGATTACCTTCACCGCAGATCTCAGTGCACCGTGACGTTACCTCAGGTGGTGTGTTGTCTCGGGGCTGAGGCTCTGGTTCAGGTGTGTTTCCTGGCTGGGGTTGCTGACTTGAATCAGGATGCATGGCAGAGCAATGCCTCTCACTTTGGCACTCCTCTCACTTGAGTTTTATATCACAGTTCTTTATTGCGTGCGTGGGAGAGCAGCAGCGAAAACATCGTTTGTGTTCTTTGAGTATGCTTCGCCTCTCTTGTAGCGGTTTATTCTGAAAAGCTCTACATTTGGCTAGAGGATGCATTTTCTTATGGACTGGACAGTAGCGTGTCAAATCGTCCTCTTTAGTACTAGCGGGAGCAGTTGCGTCGACCTCTGTTTTGTTTACAGTTAGAGGCATTCTGTAGCTAGTTTGTTTGAATGGTGGTCTCTCACCTTTGCTGAAGGGTTGGCTGCTGCATGTCGTAAAACTTGGGTCATTTCTTGCTTTAGCCTCGTCTTGGACAAACTTTACAAAATATGAGAAGGGAGGGAAGGTTACATCATATTTTTGTTTGTATTTTGAGCCTGCGTGCAGCCATTTATCTTGTAAACTTGGAGGCAACTTTTCAACTATGTGCTTAACCCCACGGGGTGTGTCGAGGTAGGCGAGACCTGGGAGATAAGCTTCATCTTTAGCGACCCACAGCTCTAAGAGTAAATCTCCAAGTTCCTTGAGTTTTACATTGTCTCTGTTTGTAAGGCGAGGGAAGTTATCTAGTTTTTTAAACAAGGCGCTTTCTACTACTTCTGGCGTAGCATAACACTCTTTTAACCTGTCCCATGACAATTGGAGAGCAGCTTTGGGGTTAGTGGCATAGACAGCTCTGATTCTTTTAACGTGCTCTGAGGACTCTTTACCAAGCCACTTGACTAGGAGATCTAACTCCTGGCTATATGTGAGACCAGCGTCTTCAGTTGCATTTATAAATGACGACTGCCATGTTCTAAAGTTTTCAGGGGTGTCGTCAAACTTAAAGAGTCCGGTTGTGATTAGCTCTCTGCGCGCGAGGAACCTAGCAAAGTCTGCCATAGGTGGGTCACCACTGTGGGAAGCATGGTAGCTGTTTGGCCTGACATAGTCTCTCGGTATGTCGATGGATTCATTTTTCACATACGTTTTCTTGAATGCTGGTGGAGAGAGAGTTTGTTCGGGTCTCCTCGGAGTGAATGATTGCGCCCTTTGTGCAGGTTCGGCTTGAGGTGTTTCTTCTTCAGCTGGTCGCACCTGTGACTTTAGCTGGATTTGGTGGTGTACATACTCCATAGTTCTCTGTCTGACAACTTGTGGTGGAATTACGCTCGTTACACTCTCTCCTTCGTCCAGCTCGGTAGCTGCAGCAGCTTCTAGAACTTCTGCTTTTGCTGTGGCGGCCGCTGTTTCCTTCTCTATCTCCAGCATCTCTAGATCCAGTTCTAGCTTTGCTTGTTCTAGCTTTGCTTGTTGCTTAGCTTGTTCTAGCTTTGCTTGTTGCTTAGCTTGTTCTAGCTTTGCTTGTTGCTTGGCTTGTTCTTGTTCTAGCTTTGCTTGTTGCTCTGCTTGTTCTAGCCTTGCTTGTCATTCGGCTTGTTGTTTTTTAATTTCTAATTGTTTCTTGCTGTACAAGGCTCTAGCATCCGCAGCTTCAGCAGAGGCTCGTGCCATAATGGCTGCTTCCATTACATTGGACTTTGAGGATAACTTGGAGCTAGAACGTTTGGAGCTGGAGCTAGCGTTGTATGATGATTTGGCTTCAGAGTTCGCCTTTTCTTCCGTCCTCTTCTCTTGAGTGTCGTCCATCGCTGTGTCGTGAATCTTAACTTCACCAACTGCTGACGTGGTTTTTTACTCTTGAGTGTCGTTCCTCATTGTGTCGTGGACCTTATCTTCACCAACTGCTGACCTGGCTTTTCACTCTTGAGTGTCGTCCCTCGCTGTGTCATGGACCTTATCTACATCAACTGCTGTCGTGGCTTTTCACTGTACTGTTATCACTACGTGTTATATACACTGGGGTAAGTTAACGCAGATCAACAGCAAGCCAAACTCGTTTTTCACGAGCCAGGAAACCGAGCGTCCTGCTCACTTTATTCAGTCTCCTTAGACAGCTTACAGTACCTTACAACTGTGGCTCGAAGCTCGTTGAAAAGCCCGAGTGAAACTAAAAAATAAAACAGAAAACAAATACAGTTAGCAAGCTAGCGGGCCCCTGAGATAAGACTAATTTCTGGAAACACAATACACTCAATACATAAAACAAGCTAGCGGGGCCCTGGGATAAGACTAATTACTGGAACATTCACAGTCTAAAAACGATCTCAAGTTCACATTTAACGAAGCTTATAAAATTGACAAAACAACAATCAACTTACAGCCATTGCTTTTGGAGGTGTAAAAAGGCGTTTAACACACAGGAGGAACGTTTCAGACATTCGCGGGCAGGCTAAGCACTTCTGCCTTTTTTTTTTTCTTTCTCCCTCACAAAGTCCGTTTCTTCTACCCATAAATCCTAGCTGCAACTGGCTGCGCTTTCAATATAAAATACAAGTAAATTACTATTAACTATACAGAAATTATTTTTAGCACACAATGACTATTTTCTACCATGAATTATTACAAATAGATTATGACATTTATTATGAACTATTTCTCAACTCTATAAAACACACACTACTGAGGGCAGAACACATGGTATTAAAGACATAAAAGAGGAATGCACGGAGACCTGGGATCTTTTTTTGCTGTGAATTATGTTGGAGAAAGAATAAAGTTTCTGTATCGTTCAGCTCGTTACCTCGTCTGCTTCCTTTCTCCACATTGGTGACCCTAAGATGTGCCATGGAAAGTGAGCCGAGCACCGCCCCAGAGACTGCCTGGAGGGAAAGCACCAGTGCCACATGCGTGGTCTTAGTCGAGCTCCCAGACTTCTGGCTTCACAACCCGACCACGTGGTTCTTGCACATAGAAGCCCAGTTCGTACGCCACGGGATAACAACAGACAATACCAGGTATTACCACATAGTCACTGCGCTGAATGCACGGATGTGTGCACCACGCAACAGGTGACGAGCCTGCTCCTGGAGCTGCCGGCCCAAGAAAAATATGAAGCGCTCAAGAGGATGCTTCTCCAGCACTATACCCTTTCTGACAGTGAGAGGGCAGAAAGACACCAAACACGTTCGGAGTTAGGGGACAGATCAACAGTGGAGCTCATGGAGAGCATGTTGGTGCTGTGGAGGAAGGACGACAAATCTTTCCTGTTCGCCCACTTGTTCCTCAGGAACCTACCGGCTACAGCGAGGGTGATCCTGGCCAACTCGCCACAGCTGGTTGCTAAGGACTACTGCGGCCTGGTGCAGGAAGTGGACCGCATCATTTTGGCGACCAGAACTCTCAGCGTGCAGACAGCAGCACCGGCATCCATGATGGACTCCAGTGAGGTCGAGGAGCCACTCGTGGTAGCAGGGACGGCCACCAGAAGACAAAGGGATGGGGTGATCTGTTTATCATTGCCGTTTCGGCTCGAATTTCCCAACGCTGCTTGTCGCCATGCCAATTCAAGAAGCTGGGAAGAGCACATTCGGAATTCAGTGGCAGCTGCAACCGATGGCGACAGGAACAGACTGCTTTATGTCACGGACACACATTCGGGGAGACGGTTTTTGGTGGACTCCGGCTCTCAGAAGAGCCTCATCCTGCAGGTCAATGCAGACAGGGTGACAGGACGCAGTGGTCCCGAGTTCACGACCACCAACGGATCCACCATCAGGACATTTGGTGAGCGGACACTGACGATATGCTTACATGGATGCAACTTTCAGTGGGACTTTGTGATAGCTGCATGTTCCGGCCCCATTTTAGGCACAGATTTTTTATGTGCTTATGGGTTGTTAGTCAATGTTGCTAATAGGAGATTAGCGGACGCTGTCCCTTTTACCTCACTGCCCTGCACAGCTCAGGGAGCTGAGTCAACAACACTGACTAACATTATCACACCAGTGGGTCACTATCATCATCATCATCATCATAGCAGTCTGTCGGGGGTGATAATGACTGTTTCATTTAGGTCTGATCAGATTCCTCCACGCAGCTCTGTAATTCGCTTTCCGCTGCCAGGAACTCCTGACCTTGTTAACCTGGGCGGCGACGTCCGAGCTGATATGAGTTGCTCTCTGACTGACCATTTCATGAAACTGCTTGCAAAGCATTTGAGTACCGCTAGCTTTTGCTGGTACTAGCGACACATTCCTGGCAGATAGAGGTATTATCAGTGGCAAGGACAGGCCAAGACAAACTGACTCCAGTATCTGTTGCAGTGACTGACCAGATGATAGGTTTGTTTATTTCTGCTCTTTGTGTAGTGCATGTCATGATGCACTGACTAGCAAAAGTCCACCACAAACCTTGCGACAGATGTGCTGATCTGCCAGGATGTCCAGTCTCACCCCGTGTAACTGGGAGTGGTCCACCACAGACCTGATTTTACCCATGAGGTGTTTTTCTCCCTCCGAGACGCGCAAGACAGTCGACTCCATTATCAAACTTCTGTGTGGCACAAAAATAGCCATAAAAATCCAGGATTCATCTGTAATACTGAACATCATCATCATAATCATCATAGGGGACAGATATGGGGAATGTACGATCCCTACTCAAGAAGACTGACAAGCTATCGGCTATCTCCCACTACGAGAGCGTCTTCAGAGAGATTAGCATGATGTTGTTTACTGAGACGTGGCTAACAGAACTAGCAACAGATGCTAACATTGAACTGGAGGGTTTCCACGCAATACGGGCAGACCGGACACCAGACAGTGGGAAGGCGAGGGGTGGAGGAGTGATATTGTATGTCAATAACAGCTGGTGCAGACCAGGACATATCATGGTTAAACAACAACACTGCAACAAAGACACTGAGCTGCTAGCTGTTAGCATGCGGCCTACCTATCTCCCGAAGGAATACTCACACATGATCTGCATTGTTATTTATGCAAATCCGACGGCGAACGCAGGGACAGCACGTGACGCCATTCACTCAGTAACTGGCAGGCTGCTGAGAGAACACCCAGATGCTTTTCTCCTCATCTCAGGTGATTTCAACCATATTTCACTGTCCCCCATTCTGCCTACATTCACCCAGTATGTCGCATGCCACACTAGAGACAATAAAACACTGGACTTATTCTATGCAAACACTAAGGAGGCTACACCTCATCACCACTCCCCCAACTCGGGAGATCAGATCACAACTTGGTTCATCTCCTGCTGGTGTACAAACCCCTAGTACACAGACAACCTCTGGTTATGCGTATGGTGAAGTTATGGTCTGAGGAGGAAATGGATGCTCTAAAGGACTATTTTGAAACCATTGCCTGGGAGCAGCTCTGCGATCCACATGGTGAGGACATCAATGGCCTCACTCACACCATCACGGACTACATCAACTTCTGTGTGGACAACACTGTACCCACCAAGACCATACGGTGTTACTCGAACAACAAACCCTGGATCAACCCTGAGATTAAAACACTTCTGAGAGACAAGAGGATCTTCAGGTCGGGGAACAGGGAGATGCTGAAGTCCGCACAGAGGGAGCTGAGGAGGAAGATCAGAGAAGGCAAGAACAGCTTCAGGAAGAAGATGGAGGACAAGCTGCAACAGAACGACATTGGCGGGGTCTGGAGAAACCTTAAAACCATCTCTGGGCTCCAAAATACCTCCTCCCAGACCACGGGGGGCAGTGAGTGGGCGAACAAATCTGAACCTGTTTTTTTAATAGGTTTGACCAACCGCCCTCCCCCCCCGACTGCACACCAACCACTGCTGCCTCTAAAGTCATTGAGACCTGCTGTTCACACCCCACTCTACCAATACTCCCCCACTCCCATCACACAGCCCCCCAACCTGACCCTCACTAAGACCCAGGTGAGGATGGAGCTGAGGAAGATCAAGGCGAGGAAGGCCATCAGGACCAGATGGCATCAGCGCAAAGCCACTCAAGTCCTGTGCAGACCAGCTGTGTGGGATTGTGGAGCACATCTTCAACCTGAGCCTGAAGCTGGGGAGGGTACCACAGTTGTGGAAAACCTCTTGTGTGGTACCTGTACCAAAGACTTCCTACCCCAAAGACCTGAACAGCTACAGACCAGTGGCCCTGACGTCTCACATGATGAAGACCCTGGAGAGACTACTCCTTACTCACCTCCGCCCCTGGTGGGACCAGCGATGGATCCACTCCAGTTCGCCTACCAGCATGGCCTCGGGGTGGAGGATGCAGTGATCTTCCTCTTTCACCGTTCCCTGTCCCACCTGGAGAAGCCCGGGAACGCGGTGAGGATCATGTTCTTTGACTTCTCCAGTGCATTCAACACCATCCAACTGATGATCCTGAAGGACAAGCTGCTGTGCGCAGGGGTGGACCAGCACCTGTCATCATGGATCCTGGACTACCTCACTAACCAGCCACAGTTTGTGAGAATCCGGAATTGTGTGTCCGACATGATCATCGGTAGCACGGGGGCCCCCCAGGGAACAGTTTTGGCTCCCTTCCTGTTCACCCTTTATACTGCGGATTTCTCACACAACACACTGCCATCTACAGAAGTTCTCTGATGACTCTGCGATCGTCGGCCTCATCTCCAAGGGAGATGAAGCTGAGTACAGAGAATTTATCCAAGAATTCGTGGACTGGTGCCATCGGAACTGCCTCCAGATCAACGCAAGGAAAACTAAGGAGCTGGTGGTGGATTGCCGCAGGCAAGGACAACCCCCCACAGCACCAGTAAACATCCAGGGAACAGACATTGAGATGGTGACATCCTACAAGTACCTGGGTGTTCATCTGAACAATAAACTAGACTGGTCACACAACACCGACGCACTCTACAAGAAGGGACAGTGCAGGCTGTTCCTACTGAGGAGGCTCAGGTCTTTTGGTGTACAAGGGATGCTCTTGAAGACATTCTACGACACGGTGGTGGCATCAGCCATCACTTTTGGAGTGGTCTGCTGGGGCAACGGCATTGCAGCAGCCGATAGGAAGAGACTGAACAAACTGATCAAGAAAGCTAGCTCTGTCCTGGGGCAGCGCCTTGACCCAGTGGAGGAGATAGGGGATTGAAGGATGGTGGCTAAACTGTCATCTCTGCTGGAGTCCGAGTCCCACCCCATGCAGGACATACTGAACGCACTGAGGAGCTCATTTAGCAGTAGACTACATCATTCTAGGTGCGCGACCGAGAGGTTTCACATGTCCTTCCTACCTACGGCTATCAGACTGTATAACCTAAGCAGGGCTGCTCGCAGAGATAGCAAAAAGACGTGACGACCTAATAGTATTGAATGCAAAAGATGCAACACACTTACACAAATGGTCCCCTCCAGTATACAACTAGGACAATATCAGTCGCTACGGAGGGTGGTTCCAAGGTTGTCATAACTAGAAGCGGCACTGGGGTTAAGCTCCCAGTGCTCATAAAATGCTCCTTATGGCGTGCGTCTCCAAAAGCCTCTGACAACTAAGTCCAACTCCTAGCTTGCCCGTGTGGTTTAGTCTCTAAGCCCGGCGGAACTGCTTTTACTAATAGGAGAAGGGGTGAGGGCGGATCTCTGGCGCCTTAAAACCAGATTCTTTGGGTAGATGGTGGCTCGTCAACCTGGGAAGGTAGCCCATCTAGGGGAAGGTAAACCCTGATTTCAAACCTCCGCTGCCTTGCGGCACACCCGGTCACGGGAAAGGCTTCGGGAGTCAACCCTGAGGAAAAATCCGGAGTCTGAGCCCCTAAGGCAGTTCTCTGTTGTGCTCAACATTGTTCTGGCAGCTCCTGCGACGGCGCTGGTGCCAATCTATAGCAGCCCTGCTGTTCCTTTGGATTCATCAGTGACGTGGAGAGGGGGGACATGCTGCATGGGTAACATCTTGTCCTCCATATCTTCCTGCCCAGGCTTGAATCCTACCAACGCCCAACGCTGGAAGGTAGAACACCGGTGCGCATCGGCCTGTTCAGCCACAGGCGGTGCTGTTCCAGCAGAGTAGACGTTTAGGATTCTCTTCCATGGTCATCATAGACCGACGGAGGCCGACGAAACGAAGGGTGACAATATGTATGGGTACATATTCATACCATGTAGGGTAACTAAATAGACGGTTATGCTGTTTATTCCATCTAGCTACAATGCTCCGCACTGTGTGTATATATATTGATATATTTATGTGTACATATGTATATTCACTGCTCTTATTTTCTTATCTTCTAAATTATTGCTCTGAGTGTTGCTATCCCTGTGCTGTTGCAATCCTGGAATTTCCCCATTGTGGGACTAATAAAGGCTTATCTTATCTTATCTTATAGCAGTCTATCGGAGGCGACAATGACTGTTTCATTTAGGTCTGATCAGATTCCTTCACGCAGCTCTGTAATTTGCCTTCTGCTGCCAGGAGCGGAAAAATGCAACCTTCCTCTGCTGTCTGAAGTACCTTCCGTCAGAGGGCACGAGCGTCTTTAAACACAGCAGAGTCTCCGGCTACAGGACCAGGGTGGAGAATCTCCTGGCATTTCTCCGTTTTGTGGTGGAGTGTGGAACCTCTTTGCTTAAGTAATATGGCTGCCAGTGAATGTAAAATGACCATCAAAGGCTCTGAATGGGTGTGCTTTAAAGTGCTGTCTCCTATTGTGTATCTTCTTCTTCTTCTTCTCTTGGTTACTGGCGGATAGCAAACAACTTAAAGGTACATACCGCCACCTACTGTACAAGAATGTGTAACATTATGTCATCTGAGACCAACCCCTATCCGCCACTGACTTGATTATCATTGCTCTATATCTTCTTCTTCTTCATTTAGATTTGGTGGTTGGCAACCAGCTTACAGGTGCATTACCGCCATGTACTTCACTCTATACCATCACTCTATCATAATCTATCTGGTCACGAGCTGTAGTCCTATTGTCATCACTCTATATCTTTGTATAAGGAGTTCTTATAAGGACTTCTGAACAACTCCTTATGTGTGAAAAAATTATCCGTCCTTGGACTGTGTCCTCGGTGGCGTCAATAGTTGTGATTTTGGAGTTTACTACCGACATTCAACACATCGCTGGTAAGCTCAACGTTGTGGCCGACTGTCTGTTGCATATGTTAGTGTCCCCGGTCTACATGGGAATAGATTTCCCCACGATGGCCGCAGAGCAAGCCAAGGACACGGACATTTGCGTGCTCCAGTCTGTGCCTACTGGTTTCAGGCTGGAGAGAAGGGTGGTGCAAGAAGGGTGTGCTCTCTTGCTCTGCGACATCTCCACCGGCCACCCGCGCCCAGTGGTTCCGAGCTCTTGGCGCCATTGCATTTTTGAGTTGGTCCACTGCCTTTTGTATCCAGGAGTGCGCGCTTCGGTGAGGACGCAAGGATGTGAAAGAGTGGGCTGCAGCTTGTGTCGCATGCCAGCGGGCCAAAGTGCACAAGCACACCAGAGCCCCCCTCAAGCCATTCCAAATCCCGGCCAGGAGGTTTGACCACTCCCACATGGATTTGGTGGGACCCCTCCCACCACTGCAAGGTTTTACGCACCCCTTAACAATCGTGGACAGCACCACGCGCTGGCCTGAAGTGGTCCCGCTGGCTTCTACCACAGCCGCAGAAGTGGCTCTTGCTTTGTTGTCAGCTTGGGTCGCACGGTTTGGATCCCACTTGAACATCACTTCCGACAGGGGTCCACAGTTCATTTTGGACCTCTGGTCCGCGATGGCCCAGAGCCTAGGGGTCAAAATTCACCGCACTACTGCTTACAACCCCCAGGCTAACAGGTTATGCGAGTGTTTTCATAGGTTGCTTAAAGCAGCCTCAGAGCTTCGCTCACGGATGCAAATTGGGTCGACCGCCTGCCCTGGGTTCTTTTAGGGTTGCGCTCCACACTTAAGGAGGATTTGGCAGCCTCCCAGGCAGAACTCCTTTTTTCTCATCCGCTGTCGATCCCCGGAGAGTTTTTATGGGAAAACCCTGCACCCGAGGTTGATCCGCCCGTGCAATTTTTGCACAGTACGGAGGCTTTTAATGCACCGGCCCGGCCCACCATTGTTTTCCCCGCACCTTCATCCTAAGAAGCTTGCAGAATGCCAGTTTTGTTTTTGTCAGGCACGATGTGCGCCGGACCCCGCTGCGCCCACTGTAGGACGGACCGTTGAGGGTGTTGGAACCTGGGGCAAAGCATTTTGTGTTAGATTTGGGGGGATGTAGGGAGACCGTCTGCATCGATAGGCTGAAGCCCGCTTTTGTGTTGGCAGACAAGCAGGTGTGTTGGCCCAAGCTCCCCGGCATGGACACTCACTGTTGGTGGCTCCGCAAGTTGGTGATCCCTCAGCAGGGACCTGCACTTGTGAAGCTGATGTTTTCTCCCCCTTCCTTTTTCCCTCCACAGACTGACGTGCCCTCCTGTACACCCCACCAGCAGGGCGGTGCAACTGGATCGGCAACCCCCTGCTACAGCTGCTATGGGCGCCAGCTCAAGCCCAAAGGACGGCGGGATTAGTGCCCTTTCTGGGTGTTTGGGGGTGGGGGAGGCTGTGTGGGGGCATGGTGTTGGACTTCTCCACCCAGGGAACAATGGACCAAAAGAGGAGGTGTCACCGGGGGGTATCAGACAGGACAGTAAGGACTATGCACCCCCCGGGGATCGGAGTAAATGCCGGAGCCGCTGGGAGAAGAAGGGTGTAAGAGCGGCGCTGGTTGTTTGCTAAGTTGTTTGCTATCCGCCAGTAACCAAGAGAAGAAGAAGAAGAAGATACACAATAGGAGACAGCACTTTAAAGCACACCCATTCAGAGCCTTTGATGGTCATTTTACATTCACTGGCAGCCATATTACTTAAGCAAAGAGGTTCCCCACTCCACCACAAAACGGAGAAATGCCAGGAGATTCTCCACCCTGGTCCTGTAGCCGGAGACTCTGCTGCGTTTAAAGATGCTCGTGCCCTCTGACGGAAGGTACTTCAGAAAGCAGAGGAAGGCTGCATTTTTCCACTCCTGGCAGCGGAAGGCAAATTACAGAGCTGCGTGGAGGAATCTGATCAGACCTAAATGAAAAAGTCATTGTCGCCTCCGATAGACTGCTATAAGATAAGATAAGATAAGGGCTGCACGGTGGCGCAGTGGTTTATCACTGTGACAGCACAGTTTTACCCTCGGCCGGGGGATCGCGGGGATCATGAGATCGTGGGTTCGATCCCAGCCCCCAACCAACAGTGAGCTGTGTGGAGTTTGCATGTTCTCCCCGTGTTGCGTGGGTTTACTCCGGGATTTCTCCGGTTTCCTCCCGCATACCAAAAACATGTAGGTTTAGGGCGCTCGCGCACGCAGCCACCAGCAGCCGGTGGCTTGTCACCAGACTGCAAACCAAATCTACCTACGGGTACAAATAAGTAACAAAAAAAAAAAAAGATAAGCCTTTATTAGTCCCACAATGGGGAAATTCCAGGATTGCAACAGCACAGGGATAGCAACACTCAGAGCAACAATCAAGAAGACAAGAAAAACAAGAGCAGCGAATATACATATGTACATACACTACAGTTCAAAAGTTTGGGGTCACCCAGACAATTTTGTGTTTTCCATGAAAAGTCACACTTTTATTTACCACCATGAGTTGTAAAATGAATAGAAAATATAGTCAAGACATTGACAAGGTTAGAAATAATGATTTGTATTTGAAATAATAATTTTTTCCTTCAAACTTTGCTTTCGTCAAAGAATCCTCCTTTTGCAGCAATTACAGCATTGCAGACCTTTGGCATTCTAGCTGTTAATTTGTTGAGGTAATCTGGAGAATTCTGACGCAGTGAGCAAACACATTGTACCATTAGAACACTGGAGTGATAGTTGCTGGAAATGGGCCTCTATACACCTATGTAGATATGCACCTATGTAGATATTGCACCAAAAACTAGACATTTGCAGCTAGAATAGTCATTTACCACATTAGCAATGTATAGAGTGTATTTCTGATTAGTTTAAAGTTATCTTCATTGAAAAAAAAACAGTGCTTTTCTTTCAAAAATAAGGAAATTTCTAAGTGACTCCAAACTTTTGAACGGTAGTGTATAAATATATAAATATATAAACACACGAGGCTCTAATCAGAGACATGCTGTTCGCAGACGACGCTGCAGTCACAACCCACACACAGCAGGAGCTTCAGACCCTGATGGACCGCTTCTCCCAGGCATGCAAGGACTTCGGGCTTACCATCAGCCTGAAGAAGACTAACGTCTTGGCGCAAGGTACGGAAGCACCACCAACCATCACCATCGATGACTACAAGCTGGAGGTCGTGAATCAGTTCACGTACCTGGGGTCCACGATCAGCAACAACCTCTCCCTTGATACAGAGATCAAAAGAGGATTGGAAAATCAGCCTTCACACTCGCTCGCCTCACCACACGAGTGTGGGAGAATCCCAAACTCTCTGTCAAGACGAAGATGGCAGTGTACAATGCCTGCGTCATTAGCACACTGCTCTATGGAAGTGAGACGTGGACAACATACACCCGGAAGGAAAAGAGACTGAACTCCTTCCACTTGCGCTGCATTCGCCACATCCTGGACATATCCTGGCAGGACAAAGTGCCCAACACAGAAGTTCTGTCCCATGCTGGCCTTCCCTCCATGTTCACTCTACTCAGGCAGCGCAGGCTTCGCTGGCTAGGCCACGTTCACCGTATGGAGGATGGCAGAATCCCCAAAGATGTCCTCTACGGAGAACTTGCAACTGGCAGGAGAGACGTTGGCCGCCCACAGCTGCGCTTTAGAGACGTCTGCAAGAGAGACATGAAGGCCCTGGATATCAACACAGAGCGCTGGGAGGACCTTGCAACAGACCGCTCCAAATGGAGAGGCACCCTGACCAGACAGCTCAAGGCGGGTGAAGAGAGACTGACTGCTACAGCAGATGAAAAAAGGACCCGCAGGAAGAACCGCCACAGACCCAGCAGCACGGAGACCACCCACAAGTGCGACCTGTGTGACAGGGACTGCCATTCGCGCATCGGCCTGTTCAGCCACAGGCGGTGCCATCACATTCTGAGGGAAGCAGTGCTTAGACACTCCGGTGGACTACCTCTTCCCAACACTGGTGCTGACAGCCCGCATACACTGCCAGCTGTTGCTCCTGCATCCCAAACTGCTAACAACCAGGTTCACGCAGCTTGTACAAAGCAATCTTCTAACTGTAAGTCACCCCCCCTTCACCCCTACGACGCTGATTGTCGGAGATGATATAATCAGAAATATCAGATTCTTTAATGCTGTAATTTGCTGTTTTCCTGGAATCACTACATCTGCTTTGCTGGATAAATTACCATGGTTGCTGTATTCATGCCCTTCATCTTTAACCAGAATTATCCTTCACATGGGTTGTAATGACATTCATCGTCAACAATCTAAGCTAACTAAACTTGACTAAAACAAGCTCTTTAGCCTATTAAAAAGCAGTTTTTATTAGTGGCCCTATTCCAACGCTGTCTCGAGGTGCTCAGCAAACCATGACTGGCGCCTAGCAGCTGCCCCGGCCTTGGATGCGCTCTGCAGAGCGTGCCCAAATGCCAAGTCACGTTTCGTTACCTTGTATTTATACATGTGTAATGACAATAAAGTTGAATCTCATCTCATCTCATCTCAATTTAGCAGACTACTCAGTCTCAGTACCTGACTCCAGCATTCCGGCCCTCCCCACAGTTTTGGTTTCATTGACAATTTCAGTCTGTTTTTTTTTTTTTCAATAAATCCGACGGGGTCCATCTAAACAGACTAGGTAGCTCAATATTAGCTGGTAATATCCAACATACTGTGCTGTCTACATCCGGTAACTGACTCGCTAAACCACTCACCCACTCCTACCATCCCATAGAGACTGTGTTTGTCCCCCGACACCCTAAATTTTTCAAAGTTATTAAGTCCATCCATCCATCCATCCATCCATCCATCCATCTTCTACCGCTTTTCTGGAGGTCCGGGTCACGGAGGCAGCAGTTCAAGCAGAGAAGCCCAGACTTCCCTCTCCCCAGCCACCTGCTCCAGCTCTTCAGAGGGGATACCAATGCGTTCCCAGACCAGCTGGGAGACATAGTCTCTCCACCGAGTCCTGGGTCTGCCCCGGGGTCTCCTCCCAGTGGGACGTGCCTGAAACACCTCAAGTGGGAGGCGTCCAGGAGGCATCCTAATCAGATGCCCATACCACCTCAATTGACTCCTTTCAATGTGGAGGAGCAGCGGTTCTACTCTGAGCCTCTCCCGGATGACTGAGCTCCTCACCCTATCTCTGAGGGTGAGTCCAGCAATCCTACGGAGAAAGCTCATTTCAGCCGCTTGTATCCGCGATCTCGTTCTTTCGGTCATTACCCAAAGCTCGTGACCATAGGTGAGAGTAGGAACGTAGATTGACTGGTAAATCGACAGCTTTGCCTTAGAACTAAGCTCCCTCTTCACCACAACAGACCGGTACAACGTCCGCATCACTGCAGATGCTGCTCCAATCCGTCTGTCGATCTCTCGCTCCATTTTCCCCTCACTCGTGAACAAGACCCCAAGATACTTAAACTCCTCCACTTGGGGCAGGAGCCTGTCCCCAACCCGGAGAGGACAATCCACCTTTTTCCGGTTGAGGACCATGGACTCGGACTTGGAGGTGCTGATTCTCATTCCAGCCGCTTCACACTCAGCGGCAAACCGTCCCAGCAAGAGCTGTAGGTCATTGCTGGATGAAGCCAACAGGACAACATCATCTGCAAACAACAGAGATGATGTGTGAACAGAGATGTTAGTGCAGTTCTACACGGCCATCATCGAGTCCATCCTCACCTCCTCCATAATCGTGTGGTACGCAGGAGCTACTGCCAGAGACAGACGAAGGCTGCAGCGCGTCGTGCGCACTGCTGAGAAGGTGATCGGCTGCAAGCTCCCATCTCTCCAGGATCTGTACATCTCCAGGACCCGGAGGCGTGCAGGCCGGATCATGGCCGATCCTTCACACCCTGGTCACGTACTGTTTGCCACCCTCCCCTCAGGTAGAAGCCTTCGGTCCATTCAGACTAAAACCTCCCGGCACATGAACAGCTTTTTCCCCTCTGCCATCAGACTGCTGAACATTAAGTGACTTATTGACTCTCGTGCACTATATACAGCAGCTCAACCAGACTCATGTCATTCATCACTGTTTTTCTGTTGCATTATCGACTGCACATCATCTACTACTTGCTAATTTATTTAAAACTGCTGTGACTAGTATTACTCATTATTATTATTATTATTATTATTATTATTATTTATTATTCTACATTTATTGCATGGTTTTAGTCTTTAATTTTTTTTTAGTTTATCTCTTTATCTTATCATGTTTTAATGTTGTAGCATTGCACCGAGACAAATTCCTAGTTTGTGTACTACATGAGCAATGGCAATAAATCTGATTCTGATTCTGATTCTGATTCTGAGATGAGATCCTGTGGTCACCAAGCATGACACCCTCCATTCCCTGGCTGCGCCTAGAAATCCTGTCCATAAAAATTATGAACAGGATCGGTGACAAAGGGCAGCCCTGGCGGAGTCCAACTCTCACTGGGAATGACTCCGACCGAGAGTTATTAAGTTATTAAGTCAGAAAATAAAAAAAACAGAACAAAAATTTGATAACAATTAAAACCTCTTACTCTGGAGTCCAGCAACAGAAAATAGTTAAGTGTGGTCTTTTGAATATTAGATCTTTGCCTAACAAAGCTGTACTATTAAATGAGATGATATCAGATTATAACTGATATTTTCTGTCAAACAGAAACCTGGCTCCGTGGGGATGAATATGTCAGTCTTAATGAAGCCACTCCTCCCAGTCATATCAATACTCATATTCCTAGAGAAATTGGCTTTGGTGGTGGAGTGGCAGCCATCTATAATTCAACTTTATTAATTAACCCTAGGCCAAAATCACATTATGATTCATTTGAAAGTCTTGTACATAGCTTATCTCATCCAACCTAGTAGTCACAGCAGCCCGTTTTATTTGTTATATTATGTCGCTCACCTTGCGCTTATTCTGACTTTTTGTCTCAATTTTCAGAATTCCCATCAGCTCTAGCTCTTAGCTCAGATAAAGTCATTATAGTAGGTGATTTTAATATTCATGTTGATGCAGATAATGATAGTCTTTGCACAATGTTTTTATCCCTCATTGATTCCATTGGATTTCAGCAATGTGTAACTGAACCTACACACCTCCTCATAACCTCATCCTTGATCTTGTTCTGGTATATGGTACCAAAATCGATACTATTATGATTATTCCACAAAATCCCATTCTGACTGATCATTATTTAATCATGTTTGAGTCTGTATGCTTTAGTCTCTCCCAAATAGATAAGTATACTGATAGTATAGCAGTCTCACCGCAAACCACACAAAATGCTGTTGCTCCTCTTAAAAAGAAGAAAAAAATTAAACATAGGAAACTAGCTCCATGGTTTAACTCTTAAACCATGGCTGGAAAAAAGCTGTCGTCATACCAGTTCATAAATCAGGCAGTAAAGACGATATATGCAATTACCGCCCAATCTCTATTTTACCAGTCCTGTCTAAGGTTCTTGAAAAAGTTGTAGCTACACAGATGATAGACTACTTACAAGACAGTCAACTTCTTCATCCACATCAATTTGGTTTTAGACCAGGATACTCAACAGAAACAGCAAATTGTTGCCTTATTGAAAATGTCAAACAGTCCTTGGACAGGGGTAATGTGGTAGGAGCTGTTTTTCTAGATCTCAAAAAGGCTTTCGATACTGTAAACCACAGTTTGCTTTTATCCAAAATGGTATCTTTTAACTTCTCCCCAGATACATTAGATTGGTTTGCATCTTATCTCCAGAATAGAGAACAGTGTGTAAAAGTTCACCAGGATAAATCCTCACTTTTAAATAACCGTATGGGTATCCCACAAGGGTCCATTCTTGGTCCTTTACTTTTCAGCATTTTTATTAATGACTTGCCGCTACACTGCTCTGCTGCAACATGCCAACTTTATGCAGATGATGCAGTTATTTACACAGCTGCCAAGACTCCAGCACAGGCTGCAGATGTACTGTCTACAAGTATGGTTGATGTCCAAGAGTGGCTCCTCCAGAACCATCTATTGCTGAACCTTCAGAAAACAGTTTCAATGTGCTTTTCAATCAAAAAATATAACCTGCAATGTTTTAAAGTTAATATACATGATCATGACATCAGTTTAGTTACAGAATTCAAATACCTTGGCGTTGTACTAGATCCTCAACTCAAATTTAATCTTCATATAAAGAAAATTTCAAAAACAGTTAAAAAAAATCAGAACTGCTTTAAATTAATTAGATATTACATACCTTACGAACCTGCTGTACTGTATATGCATTCTATGGTTTTTTCTCATATAACATACTGTTTGACAGTCTGGGCTCAAGCAGCCCCTTCCACTGTAGTAGTCTTAAGAATAAATATGTTCCTGCAGTAATGAACTTCCCAAAATGTCCGTGTTGTAAATATGTCAAGTGTTTCTGATGGGGCGATAATTAGTGTGACACATCTGGGAACTTCCTCACACGCTGGAAGCCTGGGAAGGGGTAAGTTGTGTGTAATTCCTCAGGGAACGAAATTGATTAATGTGATTGATTTACTGTAGTTTTCTTTAAGTTATTGTACTAATTTTGATTGTAAGATTTTCTGTTACATTTTCCTTTGCAATACCTATGTAAAATATTCAAAGTAGTGTCATAAATACCGATGATTGATGGCTAGTTAAGTAGGCGCTAACGAGTCCATTGTTCTGTAGGAATGCCAGCACTTGTCCCCATTCCCGTGTCATGTGTAAATTGTCTGCCCCAATCTGTTTCAGGTATGTTAAAATGTTAAATGTACTGTTGTAAAAAATAGAAAAAACGATCAGTCATGTAACTCTGTCATGTAATGCTGTCATGTATTTGGTGCTAAACTTTTTCTTTGCTTGTGGTATACTGTAACTATACGATCTAAAGTTATGTAGTCCAAGTAGCTGTAAGCTATGTTTCTCACACGCTGGAAGCCTGGGAAGGGGAATGCCAGCACTTGTCCCCATTCCCGTGTCATGTGTAAATTGTCTGCCCCAATCTGTTTCAGGAATAAACAGACTACTGACTGATCGAGATCCTGCCTGACGTCTACTTCTCTGCATCGGCCAAGATTTATTTTATTTTGTTATTTTAATGTAGCTGACTAGTTCGAGTTTTGAGAGTTTCATTGACCTCTGTTTACTGAAATTAACTTTCAAATGTTTCCATAAATCAGCACCAGAGCCACTTGCTGGTTTCATCCAAAGACAGGACAGCAGCAGAGCCACCAGGAGTTCTGTTAACAATAACTGTAAAATATTCCACCGCAGAACCACATTTGGACAAACAGCTTTCTCTATAAAGGGCAGTCACATCTGGAACACAATGCCAAATGAAATTAAAATAATAACGGACTTTAAAACATTCACTAAAAAGGTTAAAAACTGGATGAAAAATAAACAAGAATGTACCCATGTATGAAATGATTGTCTGCAGGGTGAGAGTGAATGAAGGGAAGGAATGAATGTGTTTGTTTATAGTGAGTGACGAAGGGAGGGAGGCCTGAAATAGGCAAATGTGTGTCAGGTTGTTATATTTGAGTATTTATAATATTTATAATATTTATAATTGTGTATTTATAATGTATTTATGTTTTTTGCATTGATGTATGTGGTTATTGTGTATTCCTTTTCTTTCCTTTTTTTTTTTTTTTTAACTTGTTTCTCCTTTCTAAAGCCCATCCAGGGACAAGAGTTGCAAATTAGCTAATAGCTATACACTCTGTGCAACACATCAGATTGATTGTCATTGATTAATTGTCTATGTTTATTGCACTGTCCCTGTCAAATAAACAAATCTATCTATCTAAACTCATAAGCTAGAACAACTAGTGCATAGATATGAAATGAAATGGTGTTCTACTAAGAGTGTAGTATTACATTAAGCCTTGAAAAATATTCTTAAAACTTATAGAAAAGCCCTCTCAAGTGCTAGGCAACTATACTATTCTACATTAATAGAGGACAATAAAAACAATCATAGATTTCTTTTCAGCACTGTAACTGGGCTGGCAAAGAGTCATAACTCTGTTGATGTTTGCATTCCTACTACTCTTCAAAGTAATGATTTTATGAGGTTCTTCAATGAAAAAATGACTCACATCAGAGATAAAATTCAGAATCCTTTACTTTCTTTTAGCCAAGATTTATTTCCTGATGCACATGCATGTTTAAGCTCACATTTATATTTAGACAGATTTCTCCCAATTAGTCCTTCTGACTTAAATTCACTTTTTTATCCTGTGAATCAACTACTTGTCTTTTAGACCCCATCCCAACTAAACTCCTCAAAGCTCTTTTGCCTTCAGTTAGCACACATTTTCTCAACACAATAATTGTGTCTTTATTAGCAGAACATGTAACTTTGTCCTTTAAGACAGCTGTACTTAAACCCCTTCTTTAAAAAACACCCACTCTTGATTTGGGAACCTTGACTAATTATATACCTACAGTATATGCAATCTCCTGTAGCTCTCAAAAATCATTGAAAAGGCAGTTGCTATTTAGTTATGTGCCTTTTTAGAGAATAATTGTCTATTTGACAAGTTTCAGTCGGGATTTGGGAAACATCACAGTAATGAGATGGCATTTGTGAAAGTTACAAATGACTTTCTAATGGCGTCAGATAAAGGACTGGCCACCGTGCTTGTTTTACTAGACCTTAGTGCTGTGTTTGACATCATTGACCATTGTATCCTCTTGCAAAGACTAGAACATTCAGTTGGTCTTAAAGGAACAGTCCTTAAATGGTTTGAGTCTTACTTATCAGAGAAGTCGCAGTTTGTGTATATTCATGGTGAATCTTCCATGAAAATGAAAGTTCATTATGGAGTTCTGCAAGGCTCTGTGCTGGGAACAGTGCTGTTTACCTTATATATGCTACCTTTAGGTGACATGAGAAATCATTTCATCAACTTCCACTGCTATGCAGATGACACTTAATTATACTTATCAATGGACCCAGCTGATCTTAACCAGTTAGCTTCACTTCAGGAGTGTCTCCGGGACATTAAAAATTGGATGGCGTCTAACTTCCTGTTGCTAAATTTGGATAAAACCGAACTTATTGTATTTGGGCCCCAAAATGCAAGTAACGCATTATCTAAAGAAGTAGTCAAGCTAGATGATGTTGTTCTGGCCCCTAGTGTCACTGCAAGGAACCTAGGTGTAGTTTTTGACCAGGATTTGTCCTTTAATACACATTTAGGACAAATCTCTAGGACTGCCTACTTCCACTTGTGTAACATTGCTAGAATCAGGCCAATGCTGTCTTTCAGTGATGGGGAGAAATTAATTCATGCTTTTGTTGTCTCCAGGTTGGATTATTGCAATTCTCTTTAATCAGGTTGCCCTAATACGTCCATAAAAACTCTTCAGCTCATTCAGAATGCTGCAACATGTGTACTGACCAGGACTAGGTTAAGAGAACACATTTCTCCTGTTTTGGTTCTCTGCATTGACTTCCCATAAAATATAGAATTGACATTAAAATTCTTCTTCTTACTTATAAAGCCTTAAACAATCAGGCACCATCATATCTTAAAGGCCAAATGTCACGTAATTTTTTTTTCAAAATGACAACGAATTTAGATAAAATACACATAGCTTAAACCAAATATTCATACCGGAGACCATATCACCCACCTGTATTTACATAATTGCACAAAATACACCAGGTGAAGGCCCCACCTTGCTTGCTGGCTTGTGACAGCCAGTCCAGACCACGCCCATGTTTTTGACATCACCAGTTGTACCCTGGCTGCCCTGCCTATCCACATTCACACTTATCAACATTGGACAATCATGACGGAAAGTGACAGCGATTGTGAAGAAATTAGTTTAGTTTTGTCTTTTTTTTTTTGTCAGTGGTTCAGACAGTGACAGAGGCATAGAACCTTACAGGTTCGAGCCGTCCGAGACGGAATCAGATGCTTTGTCTGATGACAACAGTTCCAACGATGACCAGAGAGCAGAACCAGTGGAAAATGTCATTGAACTGGACATTAATCGCCTCCAGAATTGCGAAGCCGAAGGGGGTCTGTCGAGGGCGCCCCATAAATATTGATTTTTCAGAAGCCATTATTATTACAGTGGAGGAGAGCCGCTGCTGTCAAGAAATTGACCAGATCAATATGAAAATGGAGGCGCATACCTGTCAAGTGAGACGTTTTCGCCGTATTTTGGTGCCAAGCGCAGCTGTGGGAGACGGCGGAGTGGTTTGGGACACTTTCCTGGGAAATGTTTTAAATGTAGTTCGTGTTGTTATTATCAAATATTTTAAGGAAAATACGGGGAAAATGCAATTTTAGCAAAAACGGGCGTATTGCCATTTCTGTACGCCCAAAAGAAAAAATATACTGGAAAAAAAACTGAGTGTGTTGAGGAGCCCGTCCTGTGTGTGATCAGCCACAGCTGGTGCTGGCAGATCGCTCAGCGTCAGCTATTCGCACTACCATGAGAAGTGTGGAGTCACTCATTAGTCTAATTGTCGGGGCGGGCTGATCGCTCAGCGTGAGCTATTATCACTACTGTTCGAAGTGTGGAGTCAATCATTAGTCTAATTGTCTGGGCGGGCTGATCGCTCAGCTTGAGCTATTCTCACTACAATGAGAAGTCATTAGGACAATGGTTTAACAGGTTGAGCTGTGCAGCGGTTGCAGAACAGACAGAGATCGCCTGACAAATACAGAATTCTGCTTTTTTTTTTATTTAGCGCCGGACGCTGAGTTGTGTTGTTATTGTCAAATATCCATGAATCCTTAAAATATTTGACAATAACAACACGAGTTGCATTTGGGGCATTTCCCAGAGAGGTGTCCCTTGTTGCTCCGCCGTTCCTTATAGCCGCTTTTTACGGTGTTGAAGTACGGCGAAAACGTCTCACTTGACAGGTATGAAAACATTTCCCAGAGAAGTGTCGCTTATTACCCAGCTGTCCCTGATAGTCCCGTTTTAAGGTATGGGTGAAATATCCAATTTTTTCTTTCTTGTTGCTCACTTCAACCTTCCAGTCTCCATATAAACAATCAATTGAAATACCCCAAGCATCAAACTAGGGTACAATCGATTTCGTCACTTCCGCCTTCTTCCCCAGGCGATTCCAGGGGCCGTGTCAGGCCAAGCGCGGCAGTTTTAAATTAACAAATATTCCGTTGTTACTGAAGCATATGCACCAAGACCCGAACGGATCGGTTCCCTTTTATATCTAGTTTCAAGATATTTAAAGTACCCTGTTACGTGACATTTGGCCTTTAAAGAACTTGTAGTGCCTTATCATTCAACTAGAATGGTGCGCTCCCAAAGTTCTGGTTTACTTGTGGTTCCTAGAGCTTCAGAAAATAGATCAGGAGGCACAGCTTTCTCCTACAAAGCTCCTCTCCTTTGGAATCTTCTTCCAACCTCTGTCCGAGAGGCTGACCCACTCAGTACATTAAAAAGTAGGCTAAAAACATTCCTTTTCGATAAAGCCTATAGTTTGTTATGCTGTCATTCTCTTATTCTTGTCTTTTGTGTTATGTATTATATTGTGTGTATGTATGTAAAGGTACATCTCAAAAAATTAGAATATCATGAAAAAGTTCAATATTTTTTGTCACTCATTTCAGAAAGAGAAACCCATATACAGTATAATATAGATTCATTACACAGAGAGTGATATATTTCAAGTGTTTATTTATTTTAATTTTGATGATTATGGCTTACAGCCCATGAAAACCCCAAATTCAGTTTTTCAAAAAATTAGAATATGACATAAAATTAATTTTAAAATTAGTTTTTTAATAGAAATTTGGCTGACTAAAAAGTATGTCCATATACACACTCAATACTTGGTCAGGGCTCCTTTTGGATTAATTACTGTATCAGTGTGGTGTGGCATGGAGGTGATCAGCCTGTGGCACTGCTGAGGTGTTATGAAGATCCAGGTTGCTTTCATAGTGACCTTCAGCTCATCTGCATTGTTGAGTCTGATGTCTCTCATCTTTCTCTTGACAATACTCCATAGATTCTCTAAGAGGCTTAGGTCAGGAGAGTTTGCTGGCCAGTCAAACACAGTGATGCCACGGTCATTAAACCAGGTTTTGATACTTTTGGCAGTGTGGGCAGTTATCAAGTCCTGCTGGAAAATGAAATCAGCTTCTTCATAAAGCTTGTCAGCAGAGGGAAATATGAAGTGCTCTAAAATTTCCTGGTGGACGACTGCGCTGACTTTTTTCTTGATAAAACACAGTGGACAAACACCAGCAGATGACCTCTGTTCAGATACAAGTAAATTTTGCATTTCATTTGTAAATCAAAGTCCCAGAGTCTGGAGAAAGAGTGGAGAAGCACAGAATCTAAGTTGCTTGAGGTTTAGTGTGAAGTTTCCACAGTTAGTGATAATTTGAGGAACCATGTCAAATGCTGGTGTTTGTCCACTGTGTTTTATCAAGACCAAAGTCAGTGCAGTCGTCTACCAGGAAATTTTAGAGCACTTCATGCTTTCCTCTGCTGACAAGTTTATGAAGAAGCTGATTTCATTTTCCATCAAGACTTGGCACCCCCTCCCCCCCCCCACACACACACACTGCCAAAAGTATCAAAACCTGGTTTGTCAAGAGGAAGATGAGAGACTCCAGACCCAACAATGCAGATGAGCTGAAGGTCACTATCAAAGCAACCTGGACCTTCATAACATAACTCAGCAGTGCCACAGGCTGATCACATCCATGCCACGCCACATTGACACAGTAATTAATCCGAAAGGAGCCCTGACCAAGTACTGACTTTGTACATGGACATACTTTTGAGTCGGTCCACATTTCTATTTAAAAACAATTATTTTTAATTAATTTTATGTAATATTCTAATTTTTTGAGAAACTGAATTTGGGGTTTTCATGGGATGTAAGCCATAATCATCAAAATTAAAATAAATAAACACTTGGAATATATCACTCTCTGTGTCATTAATCTATATAATATATGAGTTTCACTTTCTGAAATAAGTGACAAAAAATATTGAAGTTTTTCATGATATTTTAATTTTTTGAGCTATACCTGTATTATGTATTATCATGTTTTTGTTCTGTAAAGTGCCTTGAGATAACCCTTATTATGATTTGGCACTATATAAACAAATAATAATAATAATAATAATAATAATAATTATTATTATTATTATTATTATTATTATTTTTAATTTTATTTTAATTTTTTTTGGCTAAGAGGGGTTAATCTTTTTGCTTGTTGATTTGCTCACAATGTGCATGTGGTAACAGTAAAATGGTAAAATCACTTTTATAGCGCTTTTTCTTCATCTCTAGATGACCAGAGCGCTTTACAGATCCTGCTATCCACCCATTCACACACACATTCATACACTGATGGTGGTAGAGCTGTCATACACAGGCGCTGGCCTGACCCACCAGGAGTAACTGGGGGTTCAGTGTCTTGCTCAAGGACACTTTGACATGCAGACTGCTGACAGAGCAGGAATCAAACCCCTGACCCTCCGATCAGTAGTGGGCCACACTACACCTGCACCAAAGCCGCCGTGCGTAATGCACTGCACTAGTTTGCTGCTACTCTGGCTGCGCTTAGTGCATACACATGCAGCACATGCATACATGACCTCCGCAAGTACTGGTACATGTACATGGAGGATTAATCTTTTCGCTTGTCAATTCACTATACATTTATATGTACAGTATTAAGATAAGATAAGCCTTTATTAGTCCCACAACGGGGAAATTCCAGGATTGCAACAGCACAGGGATAGCAACACTCAGAGCAACAATCAGAAGGCAAGAAAAAACAAGCAAGCAAGGGCAGCTAATATACATATGTACATATTACTATAAAATATATATATATATACACACACACACAGACACACAGTGCAGAGCATTGTAGCTGGATGGAATAAATATATGAATATATGAACACACAGTGCAGAGCATTGTAGCTAGATGGAATAAATATGTAAATATATAAACACCCACAGTATGGAGCATTGCAGCTAGGTGGAATAAATATGCAAGTATATAAACACACACAGTGCGGAGCAATGTAGCTAGATGGAATAATATGTAGATATATAAAAACACAGTGCGGAGCATTGTAGCTAGATGGAATAAATATATAGATATATAAATATAAACACACCCAGTGCAGAGCATTGTAGCTAGATGGAATAAATATGTAAATATATAAACACACACAGTGCAGAGCATTGTTGCTAGGTGGGATGAAACAGCATAACCGTCTATTTAGTTATCCTACATGGTATGATTATGTGCCCATACATATTCTCACCCTCCATAGCGACCGGTATGTTCCTAGTTGTATGCCGGAGAGGACCATTGTGTAAGTCTATTGCATCTTTTGCATTCAAAAAAAAAAAAACAAACTATTAGTTTGTTACGTCTTTTTGCTATCTCTGCGAGCAGCCCTGCTTAGGTTGTACAGTCTGACAGCCGTTGGTAGGAAGGACCTACGAAACCTCTCGGTTGTGCACCTGGGATGATGTAGTCTGCTGCTAAATGAGCTCCTCAGTGCATCCAGTATGTCCTGCATAGTACATATTAGTACATGTACAGACTAGCAAGTTTTGGCAGTACATGCACTGGTACATGTATCCGCTCGCTTTGCAAACGTACTTCTGGTACAGTACAAAGTGCATAATGCAAAAACATTATGCACTACTTTGATGCTACACCGCCTGTGCTTAGCGCATACATCATGCAGTTTATGTTTACATGGCATCTGCAAGTAGTACCATGCTGTACAGTACACATCTGATTTTGACCTCTTGCACGGGTTGTTATGACGTTGCTTCTTATTGAGAAAAAAGCCATACGTTGGCGAGTCAATTATGTCTTCCAAATCACGAATCGTTCATTTTGACTTCACCAATCATGAGGAGTACAAGGGGAAAAGGAGAAAGAAACACAGGGCAAACTGCAAATTTTGCAAAACACTATGAAGTTGGCCTCTGAAATAATGTGGTGACTCGGACTTGGTCTTGGTCTTGGAATGTAGTGACTTGACTACAACACTGCAATACATGTCCATTACACAGGTCTATTACAGCCCATGTAATGGTATTTAGGATGGCATAGACATAAACAAATACAACAGCTGCTAGCCGCTAAGCTAACTGGGAAACTCATTCATTCATCTTCTTCCGCTTAATCCTTTTCGGGTCGCGGGGGGGCAGGATCCTACCCCAGCATCTTTTGGGCGAGAGGCAGGGTACACCCTAGACAGATCGCCAGTCCATCGCAGGGCCAGCACAGAGAGACAGACAACCATTCACTCTCATAGTCATAGCTAAGAACAATTTGGAATCCCCAGTTTTTGATGCCAATTAACCTAACTTGCATGTTTTTGGCCTGTGGGAGGAAACCGGAGAAATCCCGGAGTAAACCCATGCAGACACGGGGAGAACATGCAAACTCCACACAGATCACTGTTGGTCGGGGGCTGGGATTGAACCCAGGATCCCCCGGCCAAGGGTGAGCTGCTGTGCTGCCGCAGTGCTAACCACTTTGTCACCGCGCTGCCTACTGGGTTCCCCTAGTGGGCAGCCTAGTTTCCCCAACTGGGAAACTATTAAATGGAAAAAGGAGCTTCTGCGCTTCCTCCCCAATCATCTGAAGCTGTAGCAGGTGCCTCTCAGCTCAAGGACATCAAACTCATTAAGAAAAGAGAGTCTAGAGCACACTATTCAATTTACAGCCTTTAATGGTGCACAAACTGACGTTTCAACACTATTTGTATCTTCTTCAGTCACATACAGCTGAACAAAATCGCTGCCATTAAATATACACTAGACAATATTTGAGAAACTCATTGGATAGTTAAAACCATAAAAGTTCAACTCCACTGGTTGATGGAGTGGGGTGGGTGTTGCCACACGATTGATCCACCCAACCAATGATAGACACACAGGTAACAGTAAAAAAAAAAAAAAAAAAAAAAACATGGCATAGCATGACATCTATAAAGCATTTTTAATTTTTTTTAAATAGTATAAAAACAGATTTTCAAAAAATATATCATAAAAAACAAGATAAACAAAGTTCCTCACTGAGGGGTGCCACTGTGTTCATGGTATGAATACAGTATTCAGTGCTCTAATTCATCACCCACCAAGTACTTTTCACACACCCAGACCGTTAAAAAAATATTACATTAAATCTTTTATTAATTGCAACAGCACACATGTGATTTACTTGTTAAAGTGTCCGTGAGGCCTGGTCTATGTGGGACAAACAAAAAGAGCTCCTAAAGTAAGAATATCAGAACACAAAACTGCAGTTCGCACTAAAAATATGGACTACGCCACTGCTCGGCATTATGTTCAGGCCAACCATGGTTCCCCAGCTTCACTTAAATTCTGGGGAATTGAGAGAATTATGCTTCCCCCTAGAGGTGGAGACATCATTAAGATTTTGCTCTGCAGGGAAGCAAACTGTATTAATACCCTAAACACAGTGGAGCCCTTTGGACTCAATGAGGAACTTTGTTTATATTGTTTCTTGTGTTATGTTTTTTGAGAATCTGTTTTTATACTATTAAAAAATATTTTAAAATGTCTTAAAGATGTCATGCTATGTCATGTTATTTTTACTGCTTGGTGTGTGTCTATCATTGGTTGGGGTGGATCAAGTGTGTGGCAACACCCACCCCACTCCATCAACCAATGGAGTTGAACTTTTATGGTTTTAACTATCCAATGAGTTTCTCACACATTGTCTAGTGTATATTTAATGGCAGCCATTTTGTTCAGCTGTATGTGACTCTGAAGAAGACACCGATGGCGTTGAAACGTCAGTCTGTGCACCATTAAAGACTGTGAATTGGACAGTGTGCTCCAAACTATTAAACAGCCGAGTATGGTTATAAACACAATTAAAATGTGAAACACGAACTTTATAACGAAAGCACCATCTGCCCACACACTATTTCCAGTATGTACAATGATAAGTGAAAGTGATAAAATTGATTTATTGATGAGAAAGCACCAGGGAATGGGAAAATATAATGGAAGTGGAACCAGAAATGCAGGTGGACTGGAATGTGGAAGTACATTACTCTACATTGTGCAAGAGGTCCACTGAAATTGCATTTAAAAATGACAGTGTTGTGAAACCAATTTTGACAAAAATTATCCAAAATCAAAATCATTGTAATATTCACATGTACAAACACTGTGTGAAATTTAAAAAAAAAAAAAGTCCTAGTTTTAAAACTGTGAGGAGTTCGTAGGACAACTCGTGCGAATGGATGGACCTCATACCAAAATGAATCCTGTCTTGAGAAACGGGTGTATAAAAAAGGCAATGTACTTTAGCACCTTTTGATTTTTCATATTCCCATGACTTAACACAAAGTTTTATCCAGTATAGACGTGTTAAAGCCTGGATTTTACTGTGATCCAATCATAGGTGTACCGTCTTTTAGATCTCTTGTTTAAACAATTGGTATCTATGAAGGTTTTGAAAATAGCAGGTTGTTCTTCCTGCAACGGGCACTGCTCATCTTCAGATTATCACATACCATATGTCACACAAAGGTTCCTTTTGTACTGAAGATTTCAAAACGTCAGTAAGAACCAAATATTTCCTCTACAGCATTCATTTTGACAGGGACATAAGATGATAACTGGGTAATGTACAGCTGTATTACAGCATCTGTATCTTATGTTTGCTGCAAACTCCTGAATTTAGTATTTCCGAAATGCTAGCATTCCTGGATCATCAAACTCTGACCATCGTGTTCATGTCTAGTATATGGCTATTCTGGGTTTAACATTGAAAAAAGCCACATTTTCTCTCATGTTAAGTATGATTTAGATAGAAATATAAGTGCCAAAAGACAGTTTGAACCATAACAGCAATACTGGGAAATTCTCCAAAAATATATAAATAAATAAATAAATATATATATATATATATTTATGTGTGTGTGTGTGTGTATATATATATATATATATATACATAAATGCAATGCAAATACAAATAAATCAGAGAATAAAATTAAAAATGAATAAAATAAATGACACATGAATTAATTAAACAATCAACAGAGTAGAAATTACTAAATTAAATAAATGAAAGAATGTGTAAAGAAACAAGTAAAAATAACACTTGTTCGTACCTTTGTTAATTTCAAATAAATCCAACGGTCCATCATCGTCAATTGCTTAAAACGAAAGAAAAAGACAGATTTAATGCAGATTCACCTACATCTGTAAATTTTTCTGTCTTTACAGGTTTGATTTTCTTGACACTGATAAAAAAAAGGCCTCACCTATTAACAGGGGCTCATGGGACTGTCAATAAATAGAATGTGAAACGATTATTTTTAAAACAGAAATACAGTATATGCACCTTTGTATGACAGTTCAGTACTGAAGCGTACTTACCATTGTGAAGTGAAGTAGGCATAGCATAACAAAAATGTGATTATTCATTGCTGTAAACCAATTTCCTTGGCATACAATGAAAATCCTTAGGAATAAAATTTGTGAAGCTGAATTCCTGTTCACGTCAGCAATACTGTCCTATTTTTGATTTCCAAATGTCCAAACCTCTGCTAGGTTTGTCTAAATGTACTGAATTTCAAGTGGAGGCATGAATGCAAACCTTTAAAAGTGCACTCAGTAAACATTACCCCTGCCAGGCCTGTCAGTGACTTAGCATATTAATGTTAACAAATATTTGTTAACTTTTGGAACTCATAGCAAAATGAAGAATGTCTATAAAGTAAAGAAAGAACTATAATGAAAGATCACTATTTTTCCCCTTCAATATCTAACCAATATAGGGCTAGGTCATACTGGACCTATAGTAACATTTACTTTTAATTTAGAAGTACAGTATCTCTTAAGCACATCTTGAGGAGTTCTTACTTGACTCAGTTATTTCCACATCATTCAAGACACTTCTTTTTTATAATGAATTTCCATTCCATTTCCATTCCATTTCAGTAAATTTAGAGAAGCATTGGTTACAGCTCAATAATGTATGTGATACAGTAGACAAAGCTACACACACTGACAGCTAGGTATACTGTAAATTCCGATGAGGATTACACTTACACAATTAAAGTGAGCTACACAAAAGAGTAGTTGACAGAGTACTATGCTCTTTGCAAAACAATATACTGAGAAGATAACAGCTCCTCTGTGGATAGATGTGTCTGAACTTGTCAGACAGGATTTTGTTTGCTTTCAGGAAAGTTATAAAGAGATGAGAGACATACAACAGTGGTGTTTGTTGAAAAAGATCATGGGTACAACATGATCCAAAAACTTTTTTGATTACCCAGCCTTCTACTTATATTGCTGCAGTTCATGTAGGAGAGAGGAAAAACTTGATTCACCATTCTTGCATTTTATTATTGTATATATGAAAAGCTGACACATCTGTAAAACCTATTTGCTTTAAAACTGACAAGATGAACAAAAACAAATTACTCAAATTGGGGTTAATGGTGCATGAGTTTAAGTCAGTGGGAGTCACCCTAGAATAAAGAGCAAGGGTAACATCCATATTCTGTGGTTCTGTTAAACCCACCTCATACCCTGAGGGTGGATTAAAGGGTTTAGGAACTAAACAACTACAGAAATCCCCATTCTCTCCTAGCAAGGGATGATTAGTCCCACCTATGGCTGCTGTGTTCGATGGCTAATTTGGATCCTTAGTCTCTCCAGGATTCTGTGGGGTTTTTTTGTGATTGCTGCGGCCCAAAAAGTTTGAATTTGCAGCAGCTTTTCAAAAAAGTTGCAGTGTTTTTAGAGGTTTTTTGCACTGAAAGTTGTGGGAGGAAGTATAAGGCTGCTTTCACACCTACAGACTTTAGTTTGTGTCAATCAAACTTGAGTTCATTTTCTCCGTTAGTGCAGGTTGTTTTGTCTGGTGAGAACACGGTAACTGCACTCAGGTGCACACCAAACCAACTGTGCCGAGATCTCAATTTGAATCAACTGGCGAACTCTGGTGCGGTCCTGCAGGTGAGAAAAGGGACCGTACTAAAATGGGACCAGCGGCAAATGGTAAAACATTTTATGCCACTGTACATACCTGATGGATCTTCGAAAATGTCTGTGGCTGAACATGTCACGGTTCTGGGGGATTAATGAACGTAACATGTTATTTTCCTTCCGTAGTCTTCCGTAGTTTATTTTCAAACTGTATGATTTGCCGAACACACTTATATGCACGTAATGTAATAAACGATAACCAGGGCGATGAAAATCCCTCATAGATTACACTACGATTTGTATTATTTTCTCCCCAGAAATGCAAAAATGCACAGTAGTCACCTTACTTCCTGTATTTACCTTTCCTGTTCTCGTGGCAAAAAAAATCTGACCAATAAGAACAGAGAATGTTCTGATGTAAGTCTCGTGTGATTTAAGTGGTTAGCACTGCGGCAGCACAGCAACTCACCCTTGGCCGGGGGATCCTGTGTTCGATCCCAGCCCTTGACCAACAGTGATCTGTGTGGAATTTGCATGTTCTCCCCGTGTCTGCGTGGGTTTACTCCAGGATTTCTCTGGTTTCCTCCCACATGCCAAAAACATGCAAGTTAGGTTAATTGGCATTAAACTGGGGATTCTAAATTGTCCTTAGGTATGAATGTGAGAGTGAATGGTTGTCTGTCTCTCTGTGTTGGCCCTGCGATGGACTGGCGATCTGTCCAGGGTGTACCCTGCCTCTCGCCCAAAGATGCTGGGATAGGCTCCAGCCCCCCCGCGACCCAAAAAGGATTAAGCAGAAGAAGATGAATGAATGAATGAACGAATTTGATCCACTTGAACTTTTGCCTGTGTGAAAGGGAACCAGACCAAGCAGAAACAGGTATATGTTTTCTAAACACATATTACTTTTGTACTTGACAATATTTAATTTGTTCACATGTGTATGAAATGACAATAGACATCTTCATGCTGACTGAGATGTTTAGCGGCAGTTACTGGTTACATTCAGAAGGGACTATTTTTTTTCTCAGCAGTGCAAAATAGATGGTTATGTGGTGATCCGAGCTGTGTGCTGTTTTTTCCTCTTCTCTCATTGCTTATTTTCCACAGCTGCGGTTTCACCCACACCTGCGCTCCTTCCGGTTCCGGCGCCACACGAGTTGGCTGCCTTTTGCAACAGCAGCTCAATTCTGAGTCTTTTTATCTTCCTTCTTCTTTCTGACCCGGTGATAACTTTCTGATCCGGCACACCTTTCACTCTATATATATCACGGACACACAGATCGCCCCAAAGGTGTCCCGAGTCGGCGGACGGAGCCTCTGTTTACAGCAGGAGACGATACAGCAGGGAAGAGCTAGCTAGCACTCAACCGCCACCCGGTGCTAACAGAGAAACTTGACATACCGGGAGAACTGGAGCAAAAATGACGTGGGTGCCGGGCTGGAGTTTAGGCGGCGTGCAAGAAATATAAGACAGAATAATAAAGAGCGATGGCAAGAACGAAGCAGACCGCCTGTAAATCTACTGGAGGAAAGCCCCCAGGAAGCAGCTGGCTACCAAGGCTGCTCGGAAGAGCGCTCCGGCCACCGGCGGAGTGAAGAAGCCTCACCGTTACAGGCCCGGTACCGTGGCTCTGAGAGAGATCCATCGCTACCAGAAATCCACGAAGCTGCTCATCCGTAAGCTGCCCTTCCAGCGCCTGGTGAGGGAGATCGCTCAGGACTTCAAGACCGACCTGCGCTTCCAGAGCTCCGCCGTCATGGCTCTGCAGGAGGCCAGCGAGGCCTACCTGGTGGGTCTCTTCGAGGACACCAACCTGTGCGCCATCCACACCAAGAGGGTCACCATCATGCCCAAAGACATCCAGCTGGCCCGCCGCATCCGCGGAGAAAGAGCTTAGACTTTCTGCTGCACATCCACCAACCACAATGCTCCACACTGTGTGTCTATATATATATACACTCACCGGCCACTTTATTAGGTACACCATGCTAGTAACGGGTTGGACCCCCTTTTGCCTTCAGAACTACCTCAATTCTTCGTGGCATAGATTCAAGAAGGTGCTGGAAGCATTCCTCAGAGAGTTTGGTCCATATTGACATGATGGCATCACACAGTTGGCGCAGATTTGTCGGCTGCACATCCATGATGCGAATCTCCCGTTCCACCACATCCCAAAGATGCTCTATTGGATTGAGATCTGGTGACTGTGGAGGCCATTTGAGTACAGTGAACTCATTGTCATGTTCAAGAAACCAGTCTGAGATGATTCCAGCTTTATGACATGGCGCATTATCCTGCTGAAAGTAGCCATCAGAAGTTGGGTACATTGTGGTCATAAAGGGATGGACATGGTCAGCAACAATACTCAGGTAGGCTGTAGCGTTGCAACGATGCTCAATTGGTACCAAGGGGCCCAAAGAGTGCCAAGAAAATATTCCCCACACCATTACACCACCACCACCAGCCTGAACCATTGATACAAGGCAGGATGGATCCATGCTTTCATGTTGTTGACGCCAAATTCTGACCCTACCATCCGAATGTCGCAGCAGAAATCGAGACTCATCAGACCAGGCAACGTTTTTCCAATCTTCTATTGTCCAATTTCAATGAGCTTGTGCAAATTGTAGCCTCAGTTTCCTGTTCTTAGCTGAAAGGAGTGGCACCCGGCGTGGTCTTCTGCTGCTGTAGCCCATCTGCCTCAAAGTTCGACGTACTGTGCGTTCACAGATGCTCTTCTGCCTACCTTGGTTGTAACGGGTGGTTATTTGAGTCACTGTTGCCTTTCTATCAGCTCGAACCAGTCTGGCCATTCTCCTCTGACCTCTGGCATCAACAAGGCATTTCCGCCCACAGAACTGCCGCTCACTGGATATTTTTTCTTTTTCGGACCATTCTCTGTAAACCCTAGAGATGGTTGTGCGTGAAAATCCCAGTAGATCAGCAGTTTCTGAAATACTCAGACCAGTCCTTCTGGCACCAACAACCATGCCACGTTCAAAGTCACTCAAATCACCTTTCTTCCCCATACTGATGCTCGGTTTGAACTGCAGGAGATTGTCTTGACCATGTCTACATGCCTAAATGCACTGAGTTGCCGCCATGTGATTGGCTGATTAGAAATTAAGTGTTAACGAGCAGTTGGACAGGTGTACCTAATAAAGTGGCCGGTGAGTGTATATATATATATATATATATATATATATATATATATATATATATATATATATATATACTGTATATATACTATATAGTAATATGTACATATGTATACTAGCTGCTCTTGTCTTTTCTTGCCTTCTGATTGTTGCTCTGAGTGTTGCTATCCCTGTGCTGTTGCAATCCTGGAATTTCCCCATTGTGGGACTAATAAAGGCTTATCTTATCTTATTTTATCTTATCTTATCTTATCTTATCTTATCTTATCTTATCTTAATTAGCAGCCTTTAAATGGAGAGGGGTCTTCCACTCCTGCACGGAGACATCTATGCATGCATGCAGTCCAGAGAGCTCCTCTTCATTGTTTGCTGCCTCTCCCCTCTCCAGCTACAACCCCCGTCTCAGACCCAGCATTCAGTAAGCAACCTCTCTGTTTGAACCTCACTCCTGCATTCATCTCTGTTGTCTCGGACTAACCTGTGCACAGGGGGACCTTCTCCCGGGCGGACCGGCATCCTTCCTCGCAGTGGACCAGGACCCTCCCCTCGGAGCCGGAGTTCCCTCACTCTCACCATCATCCTGTAATGCACATAATTATCAGACTGAAATTTTTCCCTTCTCCCCTCGGCTGAGGGAATTCCCCCTGCACCGAGCGCTGTATATACCTGCACAAGCGCTCTCTTCACCTTCACGGGACCACAGCAGCCTGGAGAAGACTTGGGCCACTGTTAGTTTCATCCCAGCCACTCAGTGCTCCGTAAGATTATTGTCAATTCCTCATTGTTCCGCTGTGAGCTGCAAATCACTCATCACTCTCTCTCTCTCTCTCTCTCTCTCTCTCTCTCGCTCTCTCTCTCTCTCTCTCTCTCTCTCTCCCTTGCAGGGTTACCAGACTCCTCCGCTCTGCACCCACACACACACACACTTGCACTCAATAAAATCATTGCAATTATAACAGAGTCTGTGGTCTGCTTCTGGGTCTATCACTAAATCATGTCAGTACGTCTCCATCAGTCAGACCCAGCAGACGGTGCTACCGCATGCAGATTAGACATCATAGGGCTCTTTTCCACCAAACCGGTTCCAGTGCTAGTTTGGTGCTGGTGCTGGTGCTAGTGCTTAACCAGTGCTTAACCAGAGTGCTCATAAGAACCAGTTGTCTTTCCACCGATATGGAGCTAGTTGGGAATTATGTCAGAGCTATGTCATTACGTACTGTGAAGCGCCCAACCCCCGCAGAACACCAGAGAAGACGGAAGGTGGCGGTATGCACCTCTCACTTGTTTGCTATCCGCCAGTAACCGAGAGAAGAAGAAGAAGTAGCAGCGTTAGCTTGTCAACATGTAGGAATTATTGTGTTTGGGAGCGCTGCTTTTATTATTCCAAACCTGTATTACCATCCAAAAACAGTTTTATTCTTAATGGCAGAGAACGGCGGCTACGTTTAAGGACACCGGTAATCATCAATATTTCAGTTATCAGCCGTTGTTAGATAAAGTCTGTAGCGCGAGCATTGACGACACTTTTAAACATAATATTTATGTCATTTCTGTAATAGGTGGTGTTACGGCGCATTACGAGACGGAGGTCCCCTGTTATGTCATGCCAAAAAGTGATCAGCTGTCCCAAAAAAATGATCGCCAGGGGCCATATTGTTATGGGTTTATATTAGCCGGTAAATATATACATTTCAACAGATAAACAGTACTTAGTTAGGTATAACAAGATATATTTAACACTTACGATGCATTTTGAACCCTAAACAAACTTGATCTGGGATTAAAAGCAATTAAAATAATGCAGTCACAAGGTTACAAGGAAAAATGTATAGATTTACGGTACTGCATATATACATGAAGATACTGTATAAATGCATATTCTATGCACCTCCAAACTAGAGCTGTGAAAGGTATACCCTTCTGTACTTGTGTCATCTATTCTGGTTAAAGTACTGATTCAAGTTTTTATTCATGTAGGGATAACAAGAGACAGACTGTAAAGTGTTCAAGTTCAAAGTTCTTTCCCCAGAAATGATCTTGTCCAGAGCTGACAGAATATCACGTGGTACGTTGTCAACAGAATATAAACTTATCATTTTTAAAGCTGGCAACTTGGAACATTTTCCACAGAAAAAGTACATAGATTTAAAGTTTGTTGCTGCTTGTTCTTTAAAAAATGTGAAAGAAATTGTCAAAAATATGTATAAGTCCACAAATACCTGATATATTGTCCAATACCTGGAAAAATGAACTTAAGTGCAGTAATTCAGTACTTGTACTTTCACTTCCCACCACTACAATGTTATAGTGATTTGCATTGTCCTAAATAACTTTATATATGAAATGTAAAGTCTTTAACTTTTTAATATGACCCTTCTCTCATGTTTTTTCTCTTATCTCTTTGTCTTATGTCCTGATTGGTGGAGCCTTGAGCACTTTTATCATGTTTATAGTCAGCTTCATGTGTGCCTGTGTTTGTGTTCATGTTGAATGTAACTGTAGTTTGTAAATATGGATGTCACCTGAGTGCAAAACAAATCTACCTACGGGTACAAATAAAGGAACCTGAACCTGAATATGTTTGGTGTGAGGATAACAATGTAAAAGAAGAAAAACACTTAAGGAAAGAAAGCTTTTATTATTATTATATTTATATATATTTGTTATTATATATATTATTGTATATATTATATATATTATTGTATATATATGTATATATATATTATTATGTTATTAAATATATTATATTATATTTATTATTATATTATATTTATTATTATTTATGTGCAAAAACTTCAGACTGCTACATATGAAATATTATGTACACACAGACAAAAATATCAATGCTGTGATAGTTACTTTTTTTACAGTCCCTCAAGCACAGACAACACGCCCCATCAGTCCAACAAGGGTGTTGGTCTGCTTTGCAGCAAAGCGAAGTTCAGCTGCTCCTCCCTCCTGCTCTGCTCCTGCTGTCTCATCTGACCATAGTCAAGAAGGAGGTCCATGTTTGTGTCACACTTCTGTTTCCCTGTTTTAAAGTACAAAAATAAGCAATATAAAATAACCACACACTGAAAAATGCAGGAATCGTCAATCCAAGATTGAATGTGTCTATTCAACATCCATTTACTGTTAGTGGCATCACAACATTCAATTCAAGTGTATCATTGGTTTAATTCACTCCCTCCTTTGTGTGAATGGGTCATGATCCATCCAGGTGGATGCCCTCAATTTCCCCTATGGGGATCAATAAAGTACACAAAATCAAAATGATCTGAACATAAATTACCTAATCTGGTCTGATTAGAAGAGCAGGAGGAGGACAAGCTTGGAGCTGGTGAAGGTGAGCTGGACACCACAGGTCTGGCTGGTTCTCCCTCATCATCCAGCTGTGATAAATCTATAAAAAAAATGTTTTAGTTTGTGCAGTGAACAACTTAAGCCTTCCATTAAATGTGCAGACATAGAAGACAATTTTATTCAATATCAATGTTAGCAAAGCTTACATGTCTGATTATGGAATAGAAGAATAGGAATAGATGAAACTTCATTGTCACTGTACAATTATACAGTGCAATGAAACTGTAGGTGCTCCACCAGGCTAGTGCGCAATAAAGTAAGAGAAGGATTAGATAAAATACGGCTACTAACTAACTAACTAACTAACTAACCTGCACTTATATAGCGCTTTTCTAGTCACAAAGACCACTCAAAGCGCTTTCCCTAATACTAACCCCTCTATTCTAAGGGCCTATAGGAAACAGATATCTAGGGACAATTTAGAACAGCCAATTAACCTAACATCATACAATTAAACACGAGTGACATTTTTAAAAAAAATGGCCTAAGATTATGGAAATATTACCAAAATAGTAAAAAAGATGACGCTACTAGTGTCTGGTAGAAAAATCTCCCATAACACAACGCAAGGCACCCATTCATACACAGTATTCATACCACAAAAAACGTATTTTGCGCTGGATGTCTTTATAAAAAAAGTATTCTGTAAGATGCTAAGATTTCTGTTCTAGTTTCTCAAACGCGCATTTCTGCCGAGAAGAAACATTCGTGCTAAAAACAGTTAACTTGTTAGCATCGCTAACCGAAAATACTATGGCCAAAAAATTAGTTTAAAAAAAAAAAAAATCCGCACTTTGGTCGTTATATATCAATACAAGCGGTATACATCTGTCAGCAGAGATGACCTGTTCATTTCTTTATGGCGAGGAGAAATGTTTGGTCGTAGTAAAAGTAGTTAGCTTGTTAGCATCGCTAACCGAAAATACTATAGCCACAAGTAACTAAATATCCTCACTTGGCCGTTACATATCAATACAAGCGGATATATATGTATACATATATTGGTTAACGTCTGGCATTTTAAAGACAATACACTTACCAGCGTGTTTTAAGCAGTTTGTTGTCCAGACTAATCCAAGGCAGTGACAATGGTCCAGCTGGCTGGCCGATCCTCCAAAACAGTTGAGATGAGTGGCCCCCTCCAGCTGATCTTGTACTTCTGCTTATGTCCATAGAGCCAAGAAATATGTCTCCTCTTCGCTCTAAATCTGTTTGGTTTGGGAATCCGTTGCGTGCTCCGCTGTTTGGAAAGCAACATGGCGGTCAGTAATGTTTTGAAGCTGGTCGGTTAACCACGCCCATGGCTGTGGACCTAACCGATGTAAACTGGTGCTGCTGCTGGCCCAGCTAGGAGTTGGGGCCGCGATAGCCCCACTTTTGGGAGCCGGGGACTGGTGCTTTAGTCGGTGGAAACCCAAAGAACTGGTGCTAATGACGCAATAGCTCCAGTTAAGCACTGGAACCGGTTTGGTGGAAAAGAGCCCTGATACCGGGAACCCATGCTGTTGGGCCGATCCAGGTTGCCTCTTGTTGAACGACAGCACCGCCGTGATCTTGGGTTGTGCATGTATTGCGCTAGTTCTGAACATGAGGTTGCTCACTGCCCCAATCAGCCAAAGGGGGGGGGATCCATTTGTCACAGTAGGGGGGCTAACGGACGTGGGCAGGTCTAAATCCCTTACGCGCCTTTTGTTGCCCATTCGTTTTGATCACTTTCACACTGAACTCTGCACCACTGCTCTCATTGACTCAAGCACTGAATAAAGCTTCATTTCGGAGAGTCTGGCAACCTGGCTGAAACTCCTGTGTCAGGACCTGAAAGTCCCATTAAATTTGATAGCAATTTCCAGGGAGCCACTCACTAGGGTCACTAAAAAGACTGCCCCCATTTCCTTATTGGTTTCAGGCAACCATCAAGAGCACTTGAGTTTTTTTGTTTTACCCATCTCTGCCTCCCATGTTATTTTAGGGTTTCCTTGGTTAAGATTCCACAACCCAAGTTATTGATTGGCAGGCAGGAAGGGTTATTTCATGGAGCACCTTCTGCTTAGCCGCCTGTCTGCAGTCTGCATCCTGTTCTCCCTCTGTCTCTATCAGCTCCTCGCCCACCCATGCCCCCGATGTCACTCTGGTTCCTCCTGAATATCAGCCCCGGTCTTCAGCAAGTCTAAGGCGCTTTCTCTACCCCTACCCCCATCCCCACTGCCTTTACAACAGCGTCATTAACCTCCTTCTGGGAGCTACGTTGCCATCTAGTAGACTTTATCGTCTGTCTGCCCGGAATGGGAGGCGATAGATAAGTACATCAAGGAGTCGTTAAGTTCAGGCATCATCAGGCCTTCACCATCTGTGGTGGGGGTTGGGTTTTTTTTCATGAGCAAGAAGGACAGTTCTCTCCAACCCTGCATTGACTTTAGGGAATTGAATAACATTACAGTGAAGGACAAGTATGTCCTGCCGCTCCTCAACTCTGCCTTTGACTTGCTTCAAGGTGTCACTGTCTTCACCAAGTTGGACCTGCGCAATGCCTACCATCTTATCCGGATCAAGGAGGGCAATGAGTGGAAGACAGGGTTCCGTACACCTAGTGGTGACTTTGAGTACTTGGTGATGCCTTTTGGATTGACGAACATGCCAGCTGTTTTTCAATGGCTCCTCAATGACATTCTGAGGGACTTCCTGAATTCCTTTGTGTTTGTGTACCTAGATGATATATTGATTTTCTCTCGTTCTGTAGATGAGTATTGGGTGCATGTGAGGATGGTCCTTCAGCGGCTATTGGAGAACCAACTTTACATCAAAGCGGAGAAGTGTGAGTTCCATTCACCCTCACCGACCTTCCTGGGATTTGTAATTGCCCATAAGGAGATCCGGGCTTGCCCAGGTAAGGTGAAAGCAGTCTTGGAGTGGCCTGTTCCCTCCTCCCGCAAACAATTACAGCACTTCTTGGGATTCGCCAATTTTTATCAGTGCTTCATCTGTGATTACAGTGTGGTTGCCCTGCCCCTCACCCGCCCCACTTCCACCAAGATCCCCTTTCGGTGGTTGGAGGAAGCTGACGCGACATTTTCCAAGCTGAAGTCTTGCTTCTCTTCTTCCCCTATCCTCAGTCAGTGGATCCGCTGCTGCAGTTCCTGGTGGAGGTGGATGCATTGGACTCTAGGGTGGGGGTGGTGTTGCTAGTGGTCAAACTGGCTTTGAAGGAACAGCGCCACTGGATGGAGGGAGCTTTGCAGCCGTTTGTGGTCTGGACCGACCATAAAAACCTGGAGTATCTCAGGACTGCTAAACGGCTAAACTCCAGCCAAGCCCGTTGGTCCCTGTTCTTTGGCAGGTTCAATTTCACTATCAACTAGCACCCGGGGTCCTAGAACATCAAGCCTGATGCCCTCTCGAGGCAATTCTCCGCTGACACGGCATCGCCGGAGCTTCATCCCATAGTTTCCCCCTCATGTGTGGTAGGCATGCTCTCTTGGGAGATCAAGGAGAGGATCAAGAGGGTGCAGAACACTGAGCCTGATCCGGGTGGGGGCCCGCGGGATGGATCTACTTTCCTTTCTGGGTCCGTGGGGAAGTCATCGATTGGCTGCACTCTTCCAGGGTTATGTGCCACCCCGGCGTGTCACGCACTATGTCTCAGTTGCAGAGGACCTTCTGGTGGCCGTCTATGACGAAGGACGTGAATGAGTTCGTCAAGGCTTGACCCCAGTGTGCCACCGGCAAGTCATTCTCTTCCCCACCTTCCAGGCTGTTGCACCCCCTACCCATCCCCAGCAGGCCGTGGTCCCATATGGTGCTGGACTTCGTTACTAGGCTTCCCCCCTCTGCTGGACATATGGTCATTTTCTGTGGACAGGTTCTCGAAGGCAGCTCACTTTGTTCCCCTGAGTAAACTCCCATCTGCCAAGGAGATGGCTGACCTTTTTCTTCTACACGTGGTCTGCCTCCATGGTATTCTGTTTGGACGTGGTCTCGAACCGGGGTCCCCAGTTTGTCTCCCAGGTTTAGCAATCCTTTTGTAAGGCCATCGGGTGGCTGTCAGCTTGTCCTCGGGGTATCACCCCCAGAGTAACGGACAGTGTGAGCGAGCCAACCAGGAGCTGGAGGCAGCCCTGAGGTGTGTCATGGCATCCTGCATCTTGGAGTACTTACCTACCATGGATTGAGTATGCTCACAACTCCGCCACCTCTACGGCGACGGGTCTCTCCCCATTCGAGACGTCCTTGGGGTACAACCCCCCCGTTCCCTGATGCGGAGGTGGAGATTGCTGTACCGTCTGTGTAGTCCCACATCAGGTGTTGTCACCAGCTCTGGAGAGCCACCAGGGCTGCTCTCCGCCACACCGCGGACCATAACTCTGAGATCGCCAACCTCCTACCAGGTTGGGCAAAAAGTATGGTTTTCCACCAAACAGATTAACCTCAAAACAGACTCCAGGAAGCTGTCTCACCGCTTTATTGGTCCTTGTCCCATCTCTCAGATCATCAGTCCAGCCGCTGTTTGGCTGTCTCTTCCCCGCATGTGCCCCACCTTTCATGTCTCTCAGGTGAAGCCGTTTTCCACCAGTCCTCTGTGCCCTCTATCCAAGCCGCCTCCCCCTCCAGTGATGATTGATGGCGGTCCTGTGTATAAGGTCAACCACATTCTGGACGTGCAACGCAGGGGGCGAGGTCTACAATACCTGGTGGACTGGGCTGGGTATGGACCGGAGGAGAGATCATGGGTCTGGGGATCCTTCATCATGGATTGGGAGATGATTGGGGCATTCCATCGGTCCCACCCAGGATGGTTGAGTTGTCCACCAGGAGGTGTTCCTTGGGGGGGGGGGGGGCACTGTAGTGATCCGAGCTGTGTGCTGTTTTTCTCTCTTCTCTCATTGCTTTTTCTCCACAGCTGTGGTTTCACCCACACCTGCGCTCCCTAATTAGCAGCCTTTAAATGGAGACGTGTCCTCCACACCTGTACGGAGACGTTTACACATGCATGCAGTTCAGAGAGCTCCTGTTTGTTGAATGCTGTGTCTTCCATTTCCAGCTACGACCCCCCATCTCAGACTCAGCATTCAGTAAGCAACCTCTCTGTTTGAACCTCACCCCAGCATTCATCTCTGTTGTCTCGGACTAACCTGTGCACAGGGGGACCTTTTCCCAGGTGGACAGGCATCCTTCCTCGTGGTGGACCGGGACCCTCCCCTCGGAGCCGGAGTTCCCTCATTCTCGCCATCATCCTGTAAGTGCACATAATCAGACTGAACTTTTTCCCTTCTCCCCTCGGCCGGGGGACTCCTCCCTGCACCGAGCGCTGTATATACCTGCACCAGCACTCTCTTCACCTTCACGGGACCACAGCAACCTGGAGAAGATTTGGGCCACTGTTAGTTTCATCCCAGCCACTCAATGCTCTGTAAGATTATTATCAATTCCTCATTGTTCCGCTGTGAGCTGCAAATCACTCATCTCTCTCTCTCTCTCTCTCTCTTGCTCTCCCTTGCAGGGTTGCCAGACTCCCCCGCTCTGCACCCACACACACACACACATCTGCACTCAATAAAATCATTGCAATTATAACAGAATCTGTAGTCTGCTTCTGGGTCTATCACTAAATCATGTCAGTACGTCTCCATCAGTCAGACCCAGCAGACGGTGCTACCGCATGCAGATTAGACATCATAGAGGCTTGGTTAGACCAGCTTACATATCAGCAACAGGTCATTTTGAATCAGTTTACTCAAATAAACGTGTGGCTCGACCAGCTTACTGCTGCTTTGCCCCCCCCAGGACTGTTCTAGGGCATCGGCTACCCCGCTGCATCCTTCTTCCCCATCGGTGCATCCCCCTCGCTTAACACTAGTTCCCACACCAGCCCACTTCAGTGGTAGGCTGGACAAGGCTTGGGGGTTCCTCCTTCAGTGCAGCCTAATTTTCCAACGAGTGCCGGAGGATTTTCCCACTAATCATAGCCAGACCAGCTACATGGTAAACCTGCTGGAGGGGCGGGCCCTAGCTTGGTCTTATAGATAGATAGATAGATAGATAGATAGACAGACAGATAGATACATACATACATACATACATACATACTTTATTTCGAACAAAAAAGTAAAACAAAACAAATGACAAATGCAATAAAGTAACAGTATACAGTGTTCGAAAGGGAGAAGGAAGAAGTGAACACTTATTAATTCCAACTCCTCTTTTCCATCAATACACCCATGTGAATTATATACAAATTACCACATTTAAGACCCCAAGTAAACAATTAACTACTTTGTACATATCAACACTAACACCCATCCATCCTAACATACATTGATGTCCATACATCAAAACCAGCCTCAAACAACACAGATATACACAGTACTGTCCCACCCACCATCCCATAGTGTCCCAGAGTGAGCATAGTGGATCGTACATATAAATACTACCCTTCTAACATATATCCTTTCAGCAAATAATGTTTATACCTCTTTTTGAATTGATTTCTGTTTGTACATAGTTTCAGTTCCGGCTCCAGACTGTTCCACAAATCCACCCCACAGACAGCTATGCACATACTTTTCTTGGTTGTTCGTATCTTGGGTTTTGTAAAGTTTAAGTCTCCTCTCAAATTATAATCATTGTCTCTTTTTTTAAATATTTTTTGTATATTAGTTGGGAGTTGATTATTAATTGCCCTGTACATTACTTGTGCTGTCTTAAATTTAACTAAATCGATGAACTTTATGACATGTGACTTTAAAAACAACAAATTGGTATGGTCTCTATATCCTACATTATTTATTATCCTTATAGCTCTTTTTTGTAATGTGCATATTGACTGTAGGTTGGTCTTGTAGGTGTTTCCCCAGACTTCTACACAGTAATTAAGATAAGGTAGAAACAGTGAATTGTACAGTAAGACCAATGATTTATAGTCCAAGATGTGCCTTGTCTTCCCCAGTATCCCTATACATTTTGCCAACTTGGCCCGGATGTGACTGATGTGAGGTTTCCAGCAGATTTTATTGTCTAGCGTCACCCCCAGAAACTTATTTTCCTGTACTCTTTCTATTCTGGTATCATCTATCGTTACCATTCTTTCATGATTTATTTTATAATTTCCAAACAACATAATCTTTGTTTTTTTCAGATTTAGAGATAATTTATTTTTGTTGAACCACTGCGTTAACCTTTTAATTTCAGTTGTGACCACCTCTAAATCCTGCTGCGAATTCTCACCAGTGCAAAGGATATTTGTGTCGCAAACAAAATAAATTTAAGAATTTTTGATACTTGGCATATGTCATTTATATACAAAATAAAGAGTTTGGGTCCCAAAACTGACCCCTGGGGCACACCACAAGTGATGTCCATGAAGGGTGATTTGTGCACACCAATTTGTACAAATTGTTGTCTGTTACTTAAATAACTTTCCACCCAACTCAGTCCGACCCCTCTTATCCCATACCTTTCCAGTTTCCTTAGTAGTATTCTGTGGTCAGTGGTGTCAAAAGCTTTCTTTAAATCTATAAATACTCCTATAGCAAACTTTTTTTTTTATCTATACAACTAGTAATTTCTTCTATAAGTTTGATCAGTGCCAAAGATGTAGATTTGTCTGCTCTAAAACCATACTGGCTGTCTGTAAGGAGGTTGTGTTTTTCAATGAAATCATCCAGTCTCTTAGTGAAGATTTTTTCAAGTATTTTGGAGAATTGTGAGAGTAAAGAGACTGGCCTGTAATTTGTGAAACAATGACTGTCTCCTGTTATGTATAGAGGTATTACTTTTGCTATTTTCATTTTGTTTGGAAATTTACCAGTTTGAAATGACAGGTTACAGATGTGGGTGAGTGGCTTAACAATTCCTTCAATTACTTTTTTCACTATTGTCATGTCAATTTCATTCCAGTCTGTTGATTTTTTTGTTCTTAAATTTACTCATAGTCTTGATAATTTCCTTTTCAGTAACTGCACCCAAAAAGGTTGTGTTTGGATTTCTATCTTCTATTTCATTTACAGAACCAATGTTGTTTGTTTCTGTTGTCACTATTGATTTTGCTAATTCAGGACCAACGTTTACAAAAAATTTATTGAAACCACTGACCACATCCTGCATATTATTTATCAAATTGCCATTTTCAATAAAATTTTCGGGATAATTAGCATTCTTAGGTCGATTACTAATAATCCCACTGAGTACTTGCCATATTCCTCTTAAGTTATTTTTATTATCCTCTAATATTCTGTTGTAGTATTGATCTCAGTCTCCACCATTCTGCACTTAATGAATTGTTTATATAATGTATTCTTCTTTTTACATGCATTTATTAACCCCTTGGTGACCCAAGGAATATTTTTCTTTTGTTGTCTGCTACTGTATTGTTTTATAGGACAGTTTTTATTGTACAATGATTGAAATATTTGCAAAAATTTATCATATGCTTTATTTATATCATTTTCATCATAAACTGTCTTCCAGTCTTGTATTAATAATTCCTTTGTCAGTAAATACATAGATTCTTTGGTTCTTATTCTTTTATATTTAATATTTTTGGTATACTTTTTCTTCCTATAATCATATTGATAGACAACAAAAATCGGCAGGTGGTCACTGATATCATTCAATAAAAGCCCACTCCTGATATTATTTTCCATAATGTTTGTGAATATGTTATCTATTATTGTGGCACTGTGTGACATGATTCTGCTAGGTCTGGTAATTGTTGAATGTAAGCCAATACTGTACATTGTGTTGATAAATTCTTCTGTCAAACTATGTTGTTTTGAATTCATCAGATCTATATTGAAATCCCCACAGATGAACATAACTTTATGAGTTAGTTTTGCATACATTTTTTTTCATCCAGTCCTTAAATAAGTCAATGTTTGATCCAGGTGTTCTATATACACAGCTCACTACTATATTCTTCACATTGTCCAGACAGATTTCTATTGTAATACATTCAAATAAATCATCCACAGTTACTGACAGATTTTCAGCAACCTTGTATTGCAAGCTCTTGTCAACATAAATTGCAACTTCTCCTCCTTTTTTCACTTTTCTATTTATATAATTTAATTCATAGCCATCCATGGTAAAATCCACTCCTTTCTCTTCACTGAGCCACGTCTCTGATATTGCCACAATATTGAATGGCTCTTTAAACTGATGTAAATAATCTTTAATGTTATTAAAGTTGGCATAGAGACTTCTGCTGCTGAAGTGGATCATAGAAATATTGAAATCAGATGTGACCATTGTGTTAAACTGTTCATCTGTGTAGTAACTACAGTTATTATTGATGGAGCTAAATAAATTATTATCAGGGTCTATGTTATATTCTACGTCCTGTGGGTTGTGATCTGTATATTCAAAAACTTTCAGTTCCTGTTGTTCCTGTTTGTTGATCTTTTGTTTCATTTTATTAAATGTCCTGATGCAGATGAGTATAACCCTTCAGTGTCCTACAATTGTCTCTTGTTGCTGTTGACTCCAGTTCATAATATTCATTGATATTTGTCCAGTTCCATAATATTACGGATGTTAATGACCTTGGCTTCTTCAGGTGATGCATTTAATTTGATGTATACTTTACAGTTTGATGTCCAGGTGTTTTGAATCTTTTTCTGCCTTCTCAGGTATCTTGCTTTTCTGGCTATTTCTGCGTTTTCTTTTGTAAGGTGCTCGTTTATGTAAATGTTCGTTCCTTTCAGTTTCCTACCTTGTTTTAGCAGCGCCGTCTTGTGTTTTCTATTCACAAACCTCATGAACACAGCCGGTTTGTCGCTGTTTTCCCTGGGCAGAGGGTGGCAGGCCTCAATGGTGTTACAGTCTAGCTGGATTCCTTTGGACTGCATGAAGGCCGCCACTTGTTGTTCCGTCGATTCGTCTTCCAGTGCGTCGAGCCTCCCTCCGCTGTCCGCGGCCACCGCCCGAGCGTACGATCGAGGTTTAATGTGGAGCCCCGTGATGATCACATCGTTCACCCGAGCGTTCTGCTCCAGGTCCGACACGCTGCTCTCCAGATACACCAGCCTCTTGTCCTTCTCGGCGTTCTGGATCCGCAGTGCCTTCACCTCCTCCAGCAGGCCCAGGATGTTTTGTTGCTGCAGCTTAACAGCAGAAATCTCTTCAGCCAAGAAGTCGAGCGATCTTTTAATATTGTCCACCTCCTCAGTCTGCTGAGCTTTCTTGGGACCCATGATCCCGGATGATGTATGTTGATTGTGATCGTAGAAAAGAAAACACGTGGGCGAAATCCCTTTGTTCTCCTGGAGTGTGAGGGGACTTGAATTGCTTCACCAGCCACTACAATACTAAGTTATGAGACTGGCAATTTCTCTCTTTTTTCGCACGAGCAGGCGTACCATTTTTATTCTCCAGCGGCAGTGACAAAGTAACAGCTAAAAACGCTAGCCTAAAGTGAGTTTTAAAGGAAGATAGAAAAAAACAAACTGGGAGCCTTTACCTGTGCGTCCTCACCTTACATGCCACAACCGGAAGTTGTGGCATGTATCCGGAAGTTATGCTATTATGGATTGCCCCAATTACCAAAACTACACTTATGACCGAATTGTGTCTGAATTCACCCAGGTGTTTGACCACTCTGACCGGGATAACATTCTCACCCCCCGCGCCTTTTGTTGCCCATTCGTTTTGATCACTTTCACACTGAACTCTGCACCACTGCTCTCACTGACTCAAGTGCTGAATAAAGCTTCATTTTGGAGAGTCTGGCAACCTGGCTGAAACTTCCGTGTCAGGACCTGAAAGTCCCATTAAATTTGATAGCCGTTTCCAGGGACCCACTCACTAGGGTCATTAAAAAGACTGCCCCCATTTCCATATTGGTTTCAGGCAGCCATTGAGAGCACTTGAGTTTTTTTGTTTTACCCATCTCTGCCTCCCATGGGAGGTGGAGGTGGATGCATTACATTCCAGGGGGGGGGGCGGTGTTGCTGGTGGTCAAACTGGCTTTGGAGGAACGGCGCCACTGGTTGGAGGGAGCTTTGCAGCCGTTTGTGGTCTGGACCGACCATAAGAACCTGGAATATCTCAGGACTGCTAAACGGCTAAACTCCAGCCAAGCCCGTTGGTCCCACACCCAGACACACACACCTGCACTGAAAAAAATCATTGCAATTATTACCGAGTCTGTAGTCTGCTTCTGGGTCCATCACTAAGTCAGGTTAAAACAAACAAATCCTAATTTTTTGCCCAGCATTGTTGTCATTTAATAATTTGTGCTTGCGGAACTTTTGTATCAAAGCAGTATTACACTCGAGTTCATTACAGTATCATAAATATACTAACTCCGGGTGTGATATGGTGGGCACAAGCCACATCACACCCGAAATTCGTATATTCATGATACCAAACTCACGCTTGTGTAATATTGCTTAAATGTTTATTGTTACAGCAGGTCAACTATGTTCTTTCTTTAGACAACTGAATGTCTCATCATGATACCTCAGCACATATAACAACTGCCCTAGTTACTATAACTAGTGCATACCCGTGCATGCCCATAGAAAGCAAGTGTAAGCAAACATTTCTGCATGCCATTAGAAAGTTATTGTTACCATGGCAACCGCAACCATGATGCAACCTGCCTTGGATCTTTGACATCACCACTCGTTCGTCGATGCCTGCCTTTGATTTTTGATGATGTCATAGCGAGTCCTATGATCGTGAGTGAAGCCTGCCTTTGATCTCATAGCAAGTCCTATGATCTTTTAGCAAGTCTTATGATCATGACATCATGACACTGTGACAGACAGAAATTTCTTGAATTACATATAGAGTAAGAGTGATATTCTTTGTCTCCAGGGCATGGGTCCCAGCCCACATCCTAGCTTTAAGTTGGGATTTTCTGTATTTCACATTATTATTATTATTATTATCCATCCATCCATCTTCTTCCGCTTAATCCTTTTCGGGTCGCGGGGGGGCTGGAGCCTCAATTGCTATTATTGTTATTATTTTTCTGTCATGCATATTTATTTCTTCATTGGTCTTCCTATTAGTTTATCAGCATTATTATTATTATTATTATTATTATTATTATTATTATTATTATTGCCTTGGTCTTGTCTCCCCTCTGGTCCCCTGTGTGTGATTATCTGTGCAGCCCCGCCCATCCCGTTTTCTGTAACCATGCCCTACCGTCTCTGTTTGCCCCTGCTTGTTACTTCTTCTCCTGCTAGTTACTGTTCTGTGTTATGTTGATTAACTGTGCCTATATATGATGTGCTCTGTCTATGTGCCATCATATAGACATCATATCTTTGTGACGGCATTGCGAGTCCTATGATGCATATTTATTTATTTTTTCATTGGTCTTCAGCATTATTATTATTATATCCCTTACAGAGACTTGGTTAGGGCAAGGATTATGTTGGTTTAAATGAATCAAGTCCCTCTGGTTATTTAAACTGTCAAAATCCCAGAAGTTCTGGTCGTGGAGGAGGAGTAGCAACAATTTAAAACTGAAACAGAGGAAATCCTTGATCTGATAAAACTGATAAAACTGAAACAGAGGAAATCCTTGGATCAGGTAGTTAGATGGTCCAGTCGTTTGCTTGGTGAGTCACAGCTGAGCCTGACATCCCTGTACACCAGACAGGTACAGAAGATTGCTACCTCCATTTTAAATGCCTTTGCATTGCCACTTTCAGCTTCTTCCCTCAAGATGGAGGTTTGCTGTCCCAAAAAGTAAAACCCAGTGCTACAAAAACAGCTTTGTTCCTGCTGCTGTCAAAGAGTTGAACAAGTTGTAACAATATATTGCATATAATTTAGTTACCTATTTATTAATTTCATTTTATATTTACTTATTTTTGTAGGATTTTTATTTGGGTTCTAAATTTTTTATTGGGTTTTAGATCTTTGAGTTTTTAACCTCTTTGACTATTCTTTAACTTTTTAATATGACATATATTACTCATATATTCCATACCTACATTTGTTAGAGCATGTGGAAATGTTTGGGACAGAATATACAAAGGAACTTCACACCTCTGAAAGGACAAAGGAATCTCACCGCCGTGTGAAGACAATGACGTCACAGGACGCGGAGGCAACAGACTTGACACCTTCACCCCCTAAGGCGAGGAGAGGTTTTCCCATCACCTCCCAAGACGAAGGGAGGAGTTAACAGGACTAATGGGGGATTTAGATAACGAGGGATTTCAGCTTGTGTTTTGCATGTCTTTGATGTGTGCCTGTATTTAACCAGTGAGCTGGGCAGAATTCTCTCTCTTTGCCTTCTGCCAAGCTCTGCACCAGATGAGACAAGATAGAAGAGTTGTTTATTAAAGACTCTGCTTTTGTGATACAAAACCGCCTCGTCATTTCCAGCTCTTCTACACTGGTGATCTTGACGCGAGTATGGACCTGAGGCGTTCTTCAAGCGACTCATCCGCGGCGAATCTGACTTACGCCAGCGACAACGCAGACGAGGGAACAAGCAGACAGCTGTTCCACCCGGCAGAGGGTACCGAGAGAGCTCAACCGAGCTCCAGCACCGCCGTGAGAGCCGAGGCAAGGCACTCTCACCCGGCGGGCACAACAGTGATGATGTGCACAAACGCCGTCGCTGTTAAACTGCCAGATTTCTGGCGAGAAGACCCGGCCTCTTGGTTTCTCCAAGCCGAAGCCCAGTTCATACTGGCGGGCATCATGGCAGACGATACTAAGTTCTACCATATCGTCTCCAAACTCGACTCCGCCACTTCGAGGTGTGTGCGAAGCTTGATCCAGCGACCACCGGCCCGGGACAAGTATGAGACACTCAAGGCGACCATCGTGGCGAATTACGTCCCGTCGGCGGAAGAAAGAGCTGAAAAAATCCTGGCAGTCTACGGCCACAGAGGGGGCAATCCAAAGACCCTCATGGAGGATTTACTGCAGCTCAAGGAGGAGGACAATGATAATTTCCTCTTTCAATTTATTTTCCTCAGCACCCTACCACCACACATGAGAGGGACACTCGCCAGTATGAAGTGCAGCAATCATCAGGACTTCCGCACGCTGGCCAACGAGGCTTATCGGCTCGTCAACGCCTGCAGAGATTGGACACCCACAGTGGCATCTGCAGACCTCAAAACTGATGCCCCGAACCTTGGAGAGTCACAAACCACGGAGCAGGCTCAACCCACGGTGACAGCAGCGCGGCCCAAGCGCAACAAACAGAATGACGTCTGTTATTATCACCACCGCTTCGCCGAGAAAGCCCGGAAATGTGTTCCCCCCCTGCAAGTTTACGATGTTGGGAAACGCCAAAGCCGAGGGCCGTTAATGGCAGCGGTTCTCGGCGAGAAAAATAAGCTGTTATACGTGACGGATGGACACACAGGCAAGCAGTTCCTCATCGACACGGGAGCCCAGCTGAGTTTCGTCATGCCCTCCCACGCAGATCGAGCCATGGGCACCCGGGGCAACGGAGCAGTGGCAGCCAACGGCTCGGACATCGACACGTTCGGGGAAAAGAGCCTGCATCTCCTCATTCACGGCCGCAGCTACAGATGGACATTTGTTGTAGCGGCGGTGAGTTTTAACTTGTTAGGCACAGATTTTCTGTGTGCACACGGGTTATTAGTTGATCTAGCAAATAGGCGCCTGGTTAATGCACTGTCTTTTGCTTCTATTCCTTGCTCAGCTCGAGTCTCTCCACCACCTGTGCAGGCCAACGTCACTACGGCAGGAGGTAAGTTTGAGCAACTCCTCACCCAATTTCCAGCACTCACAACCCCCAAATTCTCAGCCACTGTAGCCAAACACGGGGTTAAACACTTCATTCCAACAACGGGACCTCCCGTTTTTGCCAAAGCTCGCCGCTTAGACGCGGCCAAGCTCAACATAGCAAGGGACGAATTTGCAGCTCTTGAAAAATTAGGCATTGTCCGACGTTCAAAGAGCCCTTGGGCTTCACCACTTCACATGGTTCCGAAATCCGACGGTTCTTGGAGACCGTGCGGAGATTACCGCAGATTAAACAACGCCACAGCGCATGACCGCTACCCCATCCCTCATATACAGGATTTTTCACTGCATTTAGCGGGCGCGCGCATTTTTTCAAAGATAGACTTAGTCCGCGGTTATCACCAAGTCCCAGTCCGAGCTGAAGACATTCCTAAAACAGCGGTTATAACCCCTTTCGGCCTTTTTGAATTCCTATGAATGCCGTTTGGTCTCAAAGGCGCTGCTTAAACTTTTCAACGCATGATGGACGCGGTCTTACGCGACCTCCCCTTTGTTTTCGTCTACCTCGACGACATGCTGGTAGCCAGCTCATCAGAGGAGGAGCACGAGCAACACCTTACTACTGTTTTTCAGAGGCTAGAAGAGCACGGACTAATAATTAATCCAGCCAAATGCAAATTCGGCGTATCGCAAATTGATTTTTTGGGACATAGAGTCTCCCCGAAAGGGGCAGTCCCGCTTCCAGACAAAATTCATGCGATAAAAGGTTTTCCACGGCCCCAAACGGTCAAATCGCTACAGGAATTTTTGGGGATGGTTAATTTTTACAACCGTTTCCTCCCTCATGCAGCTCAGCTCATGCAGCCCCTGTATGATGCGCTCAAAAAAAAGAAAGCCTCCCAAGCGGTCGAATGGACCCCGGAGCGCGAACACGCTTTCGTGAAAGTAAAAAACGCCCTAGCTAACGCAACAATGTTAGTCCACCCAGATCCCTCGGCCCGCATTGCTCTAACCACAGATGCTTCAGACCTGGCCATAGGGGCAGTTGTAGAACAACTTGTCAGCGGAGTCTGGCAACCTTTAGCATTCTTTAGCAAATCGCTAAACCCGACGGAACGCAAATACAGCACTTTTGACAGGGAGCTGCTGGCGCTTCATTTGTCCATCTGCCATTTCCAGTTTTGGTTAGAAGGGCGGAGTTTCACGGCTTTTGTGGACCATAAACCGCTCACTTTTGCGATGGCTAAAATTTCAGAACCTTGGTCGGGCAGACAACAAAGACAGCTAGCTGCGATTTCAGAGTTCACCACAGACATTCGACATGTAGCGGGCAAACTTAACGTAGTAGCGGACTGTCTCTCTCGCGCTGTGGCACCACCAGAGCACGAGGAGACAGATTACACTGCTTCAGCAGCGGAGCTTTTCTCTAATGCAAACACATATGCAGCACCTATCCTCGAAGGGATAGATTATGCAGCCATGGCGGAAGAACAGAGCAGTGATGCGGACGTGCGCGCTCTCCTGTCTGGACCAACAGGGTTAAGGCTGGAGAAAAAAGGGTTGCGCGACGGCGTGCCCCCCCTAATATGCGATGTTTCAACCGGCCGACCTCGCCCGTTAGTACCAGCTGCTTGGCGCCGCCGTATTTTCGATGCAATTCACTCCCTCGCGCACCCAGGTGTGCGTGCTTCAGTCAAAATGGTTGCCGGAAAGTTTGTGTGGCCAGGCCTGCGTAAAAACGTAAAAGAATGGGCAAAAACTTGCATTCCTTGTCAACGCGCCAAAGTACACAGACACACAAAAGCCCCTCTGGAGCCTTTTCCCATCCCTGCTAGAAGGTTCGACCACATTCATGTCGACCTCGTGGGGCCACTGCCTTCCTCCCAAGGTTTCACACACCTGTTAACAATGATAGACCGCACCACGCGCTGGCCAGAGGCAGTCCCTCTAGCAGCAACTACAGCGGAGAAAGTCGCTCGCGTTTTTCTAACGAATTGGGTGGCACGTTTCGGCGTCCCAACAGACATCACGTCAGATAGGGGGCCTCAATTTGTCTCAGAACTCTGGTCAGCCATGTCCAACAGTTTAGGGGCAACCATTCATCGCACCACCGCTTATCACCCTCAGGCTAATGGGTTATGCGAGCGTTTTCACAGGTCCTTAAAGGCCGCCCTCAGAGTCTCATTAACGGACACAAATTGGGTAAACAAACTCCCCTGGGTTTTATTGGGGTTGCGTGCAGCACCTAAAGAGGATTTAGACGCTTCCCCTGCAGAATTAGCCTTTGCCCAACCTATCAGACTCCCAGGTGAATTTTTACCGGAGAACCCGGAACCAGGGCACCTCCCAGTCCCAAGGTTTTTAGGCAGTAACGGGCCGGACTCTCTCCACGGTCCAGCTCACCACTCTTTTCCGCGAGTTTTTGTTCCTCAATCTTTAAAAAACGCTGAGTTTGTTTTTGTTAAACATGAAGCACTAAAACCAACGTTACGCCCAGTATACGATGGCCCATACAGAGTGCTGGAAAATGGTGACAAACACTTTGTGCTTGATTATGGGGATAGAAATGAAACGGTCAGCATTGACAGACTCAAACCTGCTTTCTTGTTGAGAGACGAACCTGCACAGTTGGCGAGAGCACCTTGGTGAGGCAGACCCCCCAAGGAAAAAGTCTCAGCCCCCAGGCAGGGAACAGATAATCTCTCCCCTTCCCACACTGCAGATTCCTCACAACAAGATCCCAGCAGGACGTCTAAACCAACCTACAGCAGCTTTGGGAGAAGATTGAAACCTAGACAGCACAGGGACTGATTCCAACACTCCGCAGTTTTTCGCTAATTGTGCTGCAACAGTTTAGGACTGACTTATGATTATACTATGCTGTTATGTTTTCACTGAACTCTCTTAGGAGCATGGCTGCTTGAAAGTTTCTTCTGTGGCAACAGCTGTAACACGTAGTATGTCTTAGTAATTACCCTAGACTGTGAATCTTTCTGTGTCCTTTCATAGTTGTTTGGGGGGGCTGTGGTATATATTACTCATATATTCCATACCTACATTTGTTAGAGCATGTGGAAATGTTTGGGACAGAATATACAAAGGAACTTCACACCTCTGAAAGGACAAAGGAATCTCACCGCCGTGTGAAGACAATGACGTCACAGGACGCGGAGGCAACAGACTTGACACCTTCACCCCCTAAGGCGAGGAGAGGTTTTCCCATCACCTCCCAAGACGAAGGGAGGAGTTAACAGGACTAATGGGGGATTTAGATAACGGGGGATTTCAGCTTGTGTTTTGCATGTCTTTGATGTGTGCCTGTATTTAACCAGTGAGCTGGGCAGAATTCTCTCTCTTTGCCTTCTGCCAAGCTCTGCACCAGATGAGACAAGATAGAAGAGTTGTTTATTAAAGACTCTGCTTTTGTGATACAAAACCGCCTCGTCATTTCCAGCTCTTCTACACCTTCTCCCTTATCTCTGGTTTTTCTCTCATCTCTTTGTCTTATATCCTGATTGATTGAGCCTTGATTATTTTTATCATGTTTATAGTCAGCTTCATGTGTGCCTGTGTTTGTGTTTATGTTGAATGTAATTGTGGTTTGTAAATATGGATGTCACCAGACTGCAAAACAAATCTACCTACGGGTACAAATAAAGTAACCTGATCCTAACCTGAACCTGAACCTAAATTTACCATTCCAAATTACTAGTTAATGTAAAGCAAAAAACACGTTATAATTCCTTTGAGGGCCTGGTCCTCAGTATTGGGAACTCTAGCAATTTTAGGCTAAACCCAATTTTATTTGCCATAGTTTATCGTCCTCCATCAACTTACTCTGAATTTTTATCTGAATTTGCCGAATTCTTAGCTGATTTAGTGCTGAAATCAGATAGAATAATTATAATAGGGGACTTTAATATACATGTAGATGTAGATAGTGACTGCCTTAATGTGGCATTTAATTCAATATTAGACTTGATTGGATTTTCTCAGAAAGTAGGAAATTCTACTCATTTTCTCCACCATACGTTGGACCTTGTTCTGACATATGGCATAGAAATAGAAAATCTTGTAGTGTCTCCTCATAACCCTGTACTGTCAGACCATTGTCTGTTAACCTTTGATTTTGCTATTTCTGACTATTTGGCTCCTAAGGAAAAATATTACTACAGTAGATGCCTCTCAGATGATGCTGTTACCAAATTTATGCAGATTGTTTCCTCTATGCCATTTGTCAACACAACGGAAATAAGCTATAGACAGCTTGCTCCTTCTGTAATTGATAGCATGGTAGATAGTGTTACAGCTTCTCTGCATCAGACTCTAGACTTGATGGCCCCCTTAAAGAAAAAGTCTAATCAGAGATTTCTAACTCCTTGGTTCAACACAGAAACTCGTAGCTTAAAACAGAAGACTCGTCAATTAGAAAGAAAATGGTGCTCCACTTATTTAGATGAAATCTATTTAGCTTGGAGAAATCATCTTTTAATTTATAAAAAATCTCTTACAAAAGCTAGAACAAGTTATTATTCTGCATTAATAGAAGAGAACAAGAATAATCCCAGTGTGGCGGCATGAAATAATGAGGAGCGAACTGAGAGTTTTTGAGGGAGTTTATTAATCATACTGCCATCACAACACCCACTCCAGCGCCGTGCAGGCACGCCGGAGTGGGCCCGGAGGCTCTCGTCAGGAGACAGGGAATGCGTCTCGTCAGAAGCAGTGGTCAGAGAGAGAGCAAGAGTTACAGAGCGATATGCAGTTTAAATAACCCACTACAGACAATACATGAAAGGCACATTTGCATCACAGTACAGAACAGGAAGCATGAACACCTGCATTTGAGTCACACATATCAACAGGATACTGGCAGGAAAGAGCTAGACAAAGAGAAGCTGCCTATTGATCTCAATACACACATCTCATTGTTCTGCTAATTGCTCCAGCTGAGCGCTCTGCTTGTCCGTAGGCTGTGGGGGTGACCCACACACTCCCCCCCCCCCCCCAGAGGGCTCAGCAGGAAGCTGAGGCCTCAATAGTCCAGCTTTGGTAGCGAGCTGCGGGGAAGGCTCTGTGCCGAGGAGGTGGAGGGAGGGGGTGGGGGTAGCAAGTGCCGGCCCGGGACGGCGAAGTTGTTTGGGCCGCGCAAAAATTGCCTGTGGATCCGTGATGTTGAGGGGCTGTCCCGTTGAACGTGCGGAGGTCCACAGCAGCTGTGAGAAGAAAAATTAGTCTCTGACTCCTCTCGCGGCCATGAAGAAAAAAAGGAGCTGCAGCAGTGTGAGGGACTTGGCGTGTTGGCTTTAGGTGTGCACGCGCAGCCCTAAAGCCCTCGGGGACAGCTGACGGCTGAATTCCCTTTGTGCACCGTGGCTGAGACCCGTACAAAATCCTGTGAGCGAGCTGCGTACGTGCTTCAGGTGTGTGAGCAGCCCTGAAGGTTCTGTGTGCAGCGGCGAAGGACGATGGCGGTCTGTGGAGCCGTTATTGTCCCATGCGTGGTGCGCTGTCCTCGTAACCCCCCGGTGTGCGCACGGGGGTTCGGTGCGTGGGTGTCCCACTGTTGAGAGGCGAGTCAGGGTCAGGGAGCTTGATGGAGATCAGCGTAGTTGGCGCCGATGGTCATCCCTGTTCAGGTTGTTGCTGTAGTTCGGTCATGGTGCGTTCAGGTCCATGCGCTGCATTCTCCGTCGGCCCTGGAGGTCGCCGTCGTGGAGAGAGGACAAGGTGTGTGCGCTCTCGTGTGGAGGAGCTGTGAGAGCGGCTGGTCCCAGCGTGGATTCTTTTGACCCAAGATGGCGCCCACAGTGGCCGCCATGGTGCTTCGCTGCCCTTTAATTTGTTTGTTTCTGTTCATCAGTTGTGTGTCTGCCTGCTCTTATACCCGAGAAGACCTTCTAAATATCAGGTCTTTCACTCCCACGGACCTTGTCCCGGTTTTTTTGGCTCCTGCCGCCGATCTGGTCCACTTTCTAGCCCAAAAAGTGAGACGGCGGAAGAGAGGAAAACGTGCGGGAGCTCTCGAACGGCTTCGGAAGAGGGGCACGCGCACAGCCTTGCCTGGAATATTTCTGACCAATACCAACTCTCTCTCTAACAAGGTAGACGAACTGAGACTGCTGATGCAATTTAAGGACCTCGCTAATTCGTCCGCCCTCTGTTTTACTGAGACTTGGCTTAATGATTCTACTCCGGACAGCGCGATCAGCCTTGAGGGATTTCAGCTGTTTCGTGCTGATCGCGTCACAGAGCTCTCCGGTAAGTCTAAAGGAGGAGGAGTATGCTTTTACATTAACAGCAGCTGGTGCTCTGATGTAACCGTGATTTCCCGGCACTGTTCTCCCGACCTAGAATTTCTCTCCATTAACTGCAAGCCATTTTATTCCCCGCGGGAGTTTGCTTCATTCATATTGATCGCTGTGTACGCCCCTCCTGACACAGACGCACGCGTGGCTCAGCGTGCGCTCGCAGATCACATCCAACATGCGGAGCGGACTTTCCCGGACTCCCTGGTTATTGTGGTTGGCGACTTTAACCAGAGCAATCTGAGTCACGAGCTCCCCCGATACAAACAGTTTATTAAATGTCCAACCAGAGGTGAGAACACACTAGATCACTGTTACACCACAGTGAAGGACGCATATCGCGCTGTTCCCCGTGCTGCGCTCGGATTATCTGATCACGTGATGGTCCACCTCATTCCCACATACAGACAGAGACTGAAGCTTACTAAACCTGTTGTGACCACCAGGAAGAAATTGACCAGTGAAGCTGGAGAGAAACTGAACACATGCATGGAAATAACTGACTGGGACATGTTTAAAGGAGCCACACATGATCTTAACGAGTACACAGTCACTGTGAACTCATACATCAACTTTTGTGAGGAGAACATTCTTCCATCGCGCACCAGGGTGAGATACTCTAATGATAAGCCCTGGTTCACTGCCAAGCTCAGACAGATCAGGAAGGAGAAGGAAGCAGCGTTGAAAAGTGGAGACAGGGACTGCTACAGGGAGGTTAAATATCGGTTTAACAGAGAGCTGAAGAGAGCTAAATCTGTGTATTCTGAGAGACTCCAACAGCAGTTCACTGCTAATGACTCAGCTTCTGTGTGGAGAGGACTGAGGCAAATCACCAACTATCGGCCTCAGGCTTCTAAAGGTCAGGATGACAAAGCCCTTTGTCAAAAACTGTCCCAACATTATGCCCGTTTTGACACCTCGTCAACTGTGTCCAACTCCCCCCCTCCACCCAGCTCCACTGCCTCCTTGGCCGCTAATTCATCAAAAGCGGTCCCCCCCTCCTCCTCCTCCCCCCCTGCCCTTGTCATCAGTGTGCAGGACGTGCACAGACAGTTCTCCAGACTGAACCCACGCAAGGCCCCCGGTCCAGACGGCGTGTCTCCCTCCACCCTGAGACACTGTGCGAAAGAGCTGGCTCCTGTCTTCACAGACATTTTTAACACCTCCCTTAAGCAATGCCACGTGCCGACCTGCCTCAAATCCTCCACCATCATCCCTGTCCCCAAGAAGCCACGGATTACTGGACTTAACGACTACAGACCTGTAGCGCTCACCTCTGTAGTCATGAAGTCCTTTGAGCGCCTGGTCCTGTCCCACCTCAAGTCCATCACCACTCCCCTCCTGGACCCGCTGCAGTTTGCCTACCGAACCAACAGGTCTGTGGACGACGCAGTCAACCTGGCCCTCCACTCCATCCTGCAGCACCTGGACTCCCCGGGAACCTACGCCAGGATCCTGTTTGTGGACTTCAGCTCTGCATTCAACACCATCCGCCCTGCTCTGCTCCAGGACAAGCTGTCCCTGCTCGGCGTGCCTGACTCCCTCTGCAGGTGGATCACCGACTTCCTGACGGACCGGAGGCAGCATGTGCGGCTGGGGAAGTCTGTCTCAGACTCTGTTAGCATCAGCATCGGATCACCCCAGGGCTGTGTACTTTCCCCCCTACTCTTCTCCCTTTATACCAACTCCTGCACCTCCACCCACCAGTCTGTTAAGCTCATCAAGTTTGCGGACGACACCACCCTCATCGGGCTCATCTCCAACGGCATTGAGTCCGTCTACAGGAGAGAGGTGGCCCAGCTGGTGTCCTGGTGCAGCCACAACAACCTGCAGCTGAACGCTCTGAAGACAGCGGAGATGATTGTGGACTTCAGGAAAGTCACAACCCCCCTGCACCCCCTCACCATCACAGGCTCTCCCATCACCATTGCAGATTCCTTCCGCTTCTTGGGCACCACCATCACCCGGGACCTCAAGTGGGAGCCAACCATCAGCTCCCTCATCAAAAAGGCCCAGCAGAGGATGTTCTTTCTGCGGCAGCTGAGGAAGCTCAAGCTACCCACCAAGATGTTAGTGCAGTTCTACACGGCCATCATCGAGTCCATCCTCACCTCCTCCATAATCGTGTGGTACGCAGGAGCTACTGCGAGGGACAGACTAAGGCTGCAGCGCGTTGTGCGCACTGCTGAGAAGGTGATCGGCTGCAAGCTCCCATCTCTCCAGGATCTGTACATCTCCAGGACCCGGAGGCGTGCAGGCCGGATCATGGCCGATCCTTCACACCCTGGTCACGTACTGTTTGCCCCCCTCCCCTCAGGTAGAAGACTTCGGTCCATTCAGACTAAAACCTCCCGGCACATGAACAGCTTTTTCCCCTCTGCCATCAGACTGCTGAACATTAAGTGACTTATTGACTCTTGTGCACTATATACAGCAGCTCAACCAGACTCATGTCATTCATCACTGTTTTTCTGTTGCATTATCGACTGCACATCATCTGCTACTTGCTAATTTATTTAAAACTGCTGTGACTAGTATTACTCATTATTATTATTATTATTTATTATTCTACACTTGTTGCATGGTTTTAGTCTTTAATTTTTTTTTTAGTTTATCTCTTTATCTTATCATGTTTTAATGTTGTAGCATTGCACCGAGACAAATTCCTAGTTTGTGTACTACATGAACAATGGCAATAAATCTGATTCTGATTCTGATTCTGATTCTGATTCGGATGTGCAGATCTCAGGCGTGCAGATCTCACCATGAAGCTTTCTGCCGCTTTCCCGGTCGTGGGTGATCTCCGGAGAGTTCGCCTGGTGGTGGCTCTGCGTCGAGGTCTCCCTGTAGCAGAAGGGAGGGCAGTCTATTTGCGTCAGGCTGCTGCGTTCGCTTGTTGTCGGAGAATCACCGCCGGGTGCTGTGTTTGTTGTCGTCAGGTCACCAGTGTGGTGGCATGAAATAATAAGGAGCGAACTGAGAGTTTTTGAGCGAGTTTATTAATCATACCGCCATCACAACACCCACTCCAGCGCCGTGCAGGTGCGCAGGAGCGGGCCTGGAGGCTCTTGTCAGGACACAGGGAATGCGTCTCGTCAGAAGCAGTGGTCAGAGAGAGAGCAAGAGTTACAGAGTAATATGCAGTTTAAATAACCCACTACAGACAATACATGAAAGGCACATTTGCATCACAGTACAGAACAGGAAGCATGAACACCTGCATTTGAGTCACACATATCAACAGGATACTGGCAGGAAAGAGCTAGACAAAGAGAAGCTGCCTATTGATCTCAATACACACATCTCATTGTTCTGCTAATTGCTCCAGTTGAGCGCTCTGCTTGTCCATAGGCTGTGGGGGTGACACACACCAGGTTTCTTTTCAGTACTGTAGCCAGATTGACAAAGAGTCGGGACTCTGTCAATCCTAGCATTCCCTTAGAGCTTACTAGTCAGGACTTTATGAAATTTTTGAATAATAAAATTTCATCTATCAGAGACAAAATCATTCAGATTCTTCCCACTGTTAACTTAAATTCAGTAATTACTACAACTCCTTCAACTGATATCTGCCTTGATGAGTTCACTCCAATTGACCTTTTAGAGATAGACAAAATAGTTTCCTCATCCAAGCCTTCAACTTGTCTTTTAGACCCTATTCCTACCAGGTTATTTCAAGAAGTCGTCCCACTTATTGGTAGCTTTATTCTTCAAATAATCAATTCTTCATTAACTTTAGGCCATGTACCGCAGGCTTTTAAAATGGCTGTAATTAAACCCTTACTCAAAAAGCCAATGCTAGATCCAGGAGCTTTAGCTAACTATAGACCAATCTCTAATCTCCCTTTCATTTCAAAAATCTTAGAAAGAGTTGTTGCTACGCAATTATTTGACCACCTGCAGGGAAATGGTTTACTTGAAGAGTTTCAATCTGGGTTTAGAATCCATCATAGTACTGAAACAGCCTTAGCGAATGTCACTAACGACCTCCTCATCGCATCTGATAATGGACTTGTTTCTGTACTTGTCCTTTTAGACCTTAGTGCAGCTTTTGATACTATCGATCATAATATTCTACTTGATAGATTAGAACACTATGTTGGACTTAATGGAACTTCGTTACAGTGGTTTAGATCTTATTTATCTGATAGGTTTCAGTTTGTTCATGTCAGTAATGAGTTTTCTTTCAACTCAAAGCTCAGTCATGGAGTTCCACAGGGATCTGTGCTTGGCCCTACTCTTTTTAGTTTATATATGCTGTGGAGTGTGTAAATGAAGAGGCAGCTTCATGTCAGACGATTTATTACACACTCACATCTCACAAGCACAGAACAGACTGACTGGTTACAGCAAGCACTCCTCTCTATATATCAAGTCACCTTCACAAGCTTCAAGGCACTTCCTCATACACAGCATGATATTTACACTACACTTCATTCAACCCCCTCTCACCCTCTTGAGCATTGTTCTCCCATGTGTATTCATTGTCTCTGTCTGAGGTGCGAAATAACCTGACTTCCATACCGCCCCCCCCCCCCCAGCATCTCAGATAGAACAATAGAATATCAGTCCACATGCTGTTTCGGCTTCAGTCTCCTCCCATATCTGCTGTAACTGGGGTTTACTGCTTCTGTGGCGCTCCTGTGCCAGTGGGGGGCTGCTGGGAGTGTGTCCGACTGCGGGTGAGCCATGGTGAGGGGTGGGGGTTTGCTCTGTCCGTGTGGCTGCTCTGATGAATCGTTCCCCTGGGGAGTTCTCCGTCGGGGTCTTCCACGCCGAGGGGCCCTCACCAACAGCACTTGCTCATCCGCCATTACAAAGGCGGGTTTGAGTCTGTCTATGCCAATTTTCTCCCGTCTATCCCCCAAGTCTAGCACAAAATGCTTATCCCCTGTTTCCAACACTCTGAACGGTCCATCATAGGGTGGGCGCAATGGAGGGCGGTGGGCGTCGTGTCTAACGAACACGAACTCCGCATTCTTCAAAGTTTTAGGCACGAAAATACGCGGAAAACAGTGGTGGGCCGGGCCTGGCAGTGTGCCTGTGTTTGCGCTACGCTGCAAAAGCTGAGACGGGCAGCTGTCCGGCGCGGGATTATCTGGCAGAAATTCCCCGGGCAGCCGTAGGGGCTGCGCAAAAACCAGCTCTGCCGGGGAAGCTTCCAGATACTCTTTTGGTGCGGAGCGCAACCCCAATAAAACCCACGGCAACCTGTCCACTCAATTTGCATCCGTCAGTGAAGCCCTGAGTGCTGCTTTCAGTGATCTGTGAAAACGCTCGCATAACCCATTGGCCTGTGGGTTGTATGCGGTTGTGTGATGAATTGTAACACCCAGGCTGTGGGCCATTGCAGACAAGAGTTCGGAAACAAATTGAGGGCCCCTGTCGGACGTAATGTCCGACGGGACTCCAAAACGCGCCACCCATGCTGTTAAAAAAGCACGTGCTACGTCTGCGGACGTGGTTGCCGCCAGTGGGACTGCTTGTGGCCAGCGCGTGGTGCGGTCCATCACTGTCAGGAGGCGCTTGCGCCCCTGTGATGGTGGGAGGGGGCCCACGAGGTCCACGTGAACATGGTCGAACCTCTTAGCCGGTACCCGAAACGGCTCCAAGGGAGCCTTCGTGTGTCTGTGTACCTTGGCTCGTTGGAACGCCACGCAGGCTGCAGTCCACTCTTTTACTTGTTTGCATAGGCTCGGCCACGCAAACTTCTCTCCCACCATTTTGACCGACGCGCGCACTCCTGGGTGCGCCAGAGTGTGAACCGACTCAAACACGCAGCAGTGCCACGCGACCGGGACCACCGGACGTGGGCGTCCCGTGGAGACATCGCAGATTGGGGGGGCATGCCGTCTTGCAGCACCCTGCTCTCCAGCCTTAACCCTGTTTGTCCAGACTGGAACGCGCGCACATCTGCATCACTAATCTGCTCCGCGGCCATGGCTGCGTAATCTATCCCCACATAGACCAGGGCCACCACAGCGCGTGAGAGGCAGTCCGCCACCACATTCAGTTTACCCGACACATGCTGAATATCGGTAGTAAACTCTGAGATCGCGACCAGCTGTCTCTGCTGCCGGCCCCACCACGGTTCTGAAACCTTGGCCATCGCGAACGTTAGTGGCTTGTGATCCACAAACGCAGTGAAGCTGCGCCCTTCCAGCCAGAACTGGAAGTGGTGTATGGCCAGGTGGAGAGCCAGCAACTCCCTGTCGAATGCATTGTATTTACGTTCGCTGTCGCTCAAAGTTCTGCTGAAAAAAGCGAGCGGCTGCCAAGCCCCGGCGACGTGCTGCTCTACGACAGCCCCTATTGCCACGTCTGAAGCGTCGGTGGTGAGCGCTATCCGGGCCACCAGGTCCAGATGCGCCAGCAGTGCGGCGTTTGCCAGGGCTGCTTTAACCTCCGAGAACACCCGCTCTCGCTCCGGGGTCCATTCGACCCTATCCATGGGTTTCTGTCTCTTGAGTGTGGCGTACAATGGTTGCATGAGCTGCGCCGCGCGGGGAAGGAAACGGTTATAAAAGTTCACCATCCCCAAAAGTTCCTGCAGCGCCCTGACCGTCTGAGGCCGGGGAAAATCCGCCACAGCACGCACTTTGTCAGGCAGCGGGTACGCTCCTTCCGGAGAGACGCGGTGCCCCAAAAAATCAATCTCCGTCACGCCGAACCGGCATTTTGCCAGGTTGATTATTAACCCGTGCTCCTCCAACCTCTGGAAAACCGTCCTGAGGTGGGTTTCGTGTTCGTCTTCGGACGCACTGGCTACCAGGATATCGTCCAGGTAGATGAACATGAACGGGAGATCGTGCAGCACTGCATCCATCATGCGCTGGAATGTCTGTGCGGCGCCTTTTAACCCAAATGGCATGCGCAGGAACTCGAATAAACCGAACGGCGTTATTACCGCTGTTTTGGGTACGTCCTCAGCGCGCACTGGGACTTGATGGTAACTGCGGACCAGGTCTATTTTGGAAAAAATGCGTGCTCCGGCGAGGTGGACGGAAAAATCCTGTATGTGGGGAATCGAGTAGCAGTCGTGTGCTGTGGCGTTGTTCAACCTGCGGAAATCACCGCACGGTTGCCACGATCCCTCAGCCTTAGGGACCATGTGTAGCGGGGATGCCCATGGGCTGTTCGAATGCCTGATGTTGCCCAACCTTTCCAGGTTGGCGAACTCCTCGTACGCTATGGCCAGTTTAGCTGCGTCCAAGCGCCGAGGTCTTGCAAAAACGGGCGGCCCGGTGGTGGTGATAAAGTGCTCCACCTCATGTTTAGCAATGGCCGCCGAAAACGTCGGGACCGTGAGTGCTGGAAACTGAGTGAACAGTGCGTGGAACTTACCGCCTGGAGCTGTGACGTTGGCTTGTGCTGTTGGCTGGGTCACTCGAGCTATACAGGGGAGAGAGTCAAAGGACAGTGCATTAACCAGATGCCTGTTAGCAACATCAACCAGTAAACCATGTGCACACAGAAAATCAGCCCCCAGGATATGGTGATTCAGTGCTGCTACGACAAAAGTCCACTCGTATGTATGGCCGTGTAGAGATAAGATCAGTGTCCTCTCACCAAAGGTCTTAATTTCCGAGCCGTTTGCTGCCAACGTCACGGGGCCGCTAGGTCCTGCCAGCCGGTCGGCGTAGGTCAGCCGGATGAAGCTCTTCTGGGCTCCAGTGTCCACGAGGAAATGCCTCCCCGAGCGCGCGTCCGTCAAGTAGAGCAGCTTGATCTCTTCACCGAGGGTCGCAGCTGCTACCGACCGCCGGCCTCTGCATTTTCCGGAGTGCTTGACTTGGCACGGTGGTGCACATCTGCGTGCGTTCTCTCCGAAGCGGCGGTGGTAGAAACAGAGCGTGTCTGTCTGGCGCTCCTTGGCCCCCGCTGCTGCTACCGTCGGTGGCTCCTCGCCTCCTCTGGTCATCTCGCTAGGCTCCGCCGCAGCCGCGTTGACTGTGATCGCCCTGGTGGTGAGGATGATCCGGTCCGCCTCCTGGGCTAGCACACGGTAGTCATGCGCGGCCAGCAATGGTGAATTGGCCAGAACCGCTCTCGCCACTGTTGGAAGGTTCTGGAGGAAAAGGTGGGCAAACAGAAAGTGCCCGTCATCCATGCCCATTAACGCCAGCATCTTTCCATCAGGTCTACGGCCGACCCATCTCCTAACTCAGTCTGCGCCAGGAGCCTCTCCACTCTCTCACATTCCGAGAGCGTGTAGCGCCGGGTGAGCACAGTCTTGAGCGCCTCATATTTGTTGCTGGCTGGTGGCTGATCGAGCAGGCTCGCTACCTGCTGGGCTGTGCGGGAGTCCAGCGCTGCTACCACATGGTAGAACTTGGTGTCGTCTGCCGTTACTCCCCGGAGGGTGAACTGGGCCTCGGTGTGGTGGAACCAAGAGCGCGGGCTGTGCTGCCAGAAATCCGGTAGCTTGACTGAAACTGCACACGCGTTGCTGGGGGTTCCAGTCCTGGCTGTCTGTGGAATGGCTGCCGGGCCGGCTCCGGGGTTCTCACCTCGTGTTCCATAATACGTCTTGGGTCACCAGTGTGGAGTGTGTAAATGAAGAGGCAGCTTCATGTCAGACGATTTATTACACACTCACATCTCACAAGCACAGAACAGACTGACTGGTTACAGCAAGCACTCCTCTCTATATATCCAGTCACCTTCACAAGCTTCAAGGCACTTCCTCATACACAGCATGATATTTACACTACACTTCATTCAACCTCCTCACCCACTTGGGCATTGTTCTCCCATGTGTATTCATTGTCTCTGTCTGAGTTGTGAAATAACCTGACTTCCATAATGCTTCCTTTAGGCAACATTATTAGGAAGCACTGTATACATTTTCATTGTTATGCAGATGACACACAATTATACCTGTCAATGAAGCCAGATGATAGTAATCAATTAGCCAAGTTAGAAGCCTGTCTTAAGGAAATCAAAGCTTGGATGACTTGTAATTTCCTGCTATTAAATTCAGATAAGACTGAAGCCATTCTTTTTGGTCCAGAAAACCTTAGAAATACCTTTCCAAATCAAACTTTCAGTTTGGATGCGGTTACTCTTTCTCTTAATAGCTCTGTGAGGAACCTTGGAATTATTTTTGATCAAGATCTGTCTTTCAGTTCACATATTAAATTTGTTTCTAAGACCGCCTTCTATCATTTACGTAATATTGCCAAGATTAGGAGCATCTTGTCTCAGAGTGATGCTGAGAAACTGATCCATGCTTTTGTTAGCTCTAGATTAGATTATTGTAATTCTTTATTATCAAGTTGTCCTAAAACATCTTTAAAAAGTCTTCAGTTGAACCAAAATGCTGCAGCAAGAGTTTTAACAGGTACTAGAAAGAGAGATCATATAAGATAAGATAAGATAAGATAAGATAAGCCTTTATTAGTCCCACAACGGGGAAATTCCAGGATTGCAACAGCACAGGGATAGCAACACTCAGAGCAACAATCAGAAGGCAAGAAAAAAAACAAGCAAGCAAGAGCAGCTAATAAACATATGTACGTATTACTATAAAATATATATATATACACACACACACAGACACACAGTGCAGAGCATTGTAGCTGGATGGATATCTCTCTGGTTCTGGCCTCCTTTCATTGGCTTCCCATAGAGTTTAGAATTGAGTTTAAAATCCTTCTTCTTACTTACAAATTTCTAAACAATCAGGCCCCTTTTTATTTAAAAGATCTGATACTACCGTATTATCCTAACAGAGCACTATGCTCCCAAAATGCTGGATTACTTGTAATACCTAGAATCTCCAAAAGTACAATGGGAGGCAGAGCCTTCAGTTATCAAGCTCCTCTCCTGTGGAACCAGCTGCCAATCTGGATTCGGGAGTCAGACTCAATCTCTGTTTTTAAGAATAGGGTTAAAACCTTCCTTTTTGATATAGCCTACAATTAGGGAGGGATCATGTGTTTCTGAACCCTCCCTTAGTTATGCTGGTAATAGGTTTAGTCAGCCGGGGGACCTCCAATAATGCAGTGGGCCTCACTTCTTTTTTCACTCTCAATGAATTTTTTTTTTTTTTTGCTGGTCATTAACATTTGTTTGTTCTCTGCCATAGATTGAGTCCCCATCGTGCTGTTTGCTCTCTACATGTCTGTTCTTTTCATCTTCTCTGTCCCCTCACCCCCCAGCCAGTCGCAGCAGATGACTGCCCCTCCCTGAGCCTGGTTCTTCTGGAGGTTTCTTCCTGTTAAAAGGGAGTTTTTCCTCTCCACCGTCGCCAAGCGCTTGCTCACAGGGGATCGCCTGATTGCTGGGGTCTTTCTGCAACTGTGGGGGTTCCCCCTACAGTTGAAAGTGCAATGAGATGACTGTTGTTGTGAAATGGCGCTATATAAATAAAGTTGAATTAAATTGAATTGAATTGAATTGAATTGAATTGAATTATTATCGTCATTATCATTATCATGATTACCTTGGTCTTGTCTCCCCTCTGGTCCCGTGTGTAATTATCAGTGCAGCCCTGCCCATTCCATTTTCTGTAACCATGCCCTGCTGTCTCTGTTTGCCCCTGCTTGTTACCTCTTCTCCTGCTTGTTACTGTTCTGTGTTACGTTGACTAGTGCATATCCGTGCATGCCCATAGAAACCCGTGCGTGCCCGTAGAGGGGATGTATTGAAACAGAATTCTTGCCAATTACAGGACAGTTTGTATAGCAACACAGCACTAAGTGGCAATCACATGTGATGGCTTTTGTATGCAGCAAAACATAAAAATCACACAAAATATGCTCTGCCATCTGGGGCTGTTTGCCCCTGCTTGTTTCTTCTTCTCCTGCCTGTTACTGTTCTGTGTTATGTTGCTTACCTGTATCTATATGTCTTGTAGGGGTCATGTGCTCTGTCTATGTGCCTTCATATAGACATAATCTGGTGGGTCTTCTTCCTTCAGACCACTGAAGGGTCTCCTCCTGTCTCAGACAGCTGTGTTGTTCACAGTCATGCCTACAGCGTACTGGTGGAACCTGAGGTGTTTCATGTTCATGGCATCCTTTCTGACGTGCAGTTCTCCTTATTCTGGGCAGTGCGGTGGCACAGTGGTTAGCACTGTGACAGCACAGCAACTCACCCTTGGCTATGGGATCCCTGGTTGGATCCCAGCCCTCGACCAACAGTGATCTGTGTGGAGTTTGCATGTTCTCCCCGTATCTGCATGGGTTTACTCCGGGATTTCTCCGGTTTCCTCCCACAGGCCAAAAACATGCAGGTTAGGTTAATTGAAGACTCTAAAGTGGCCCTAGGTGTGAATGTGTGTGAATGGTTAAGGGATAGCGCCGTACCGTGGCTGCTTTATCCATCCAGGTGGATGCCTTCAATTTCCCCTCTGGGGATCAATAAAGTATACAAAATCAAATAAAAAAGAAATTCTATTGCTCTCCATTTGGGTCTTCTTCTCCTTCATTCAGACCACTGGTTGAGGGATCGGTGTGTCGTAATTCCAGTTCATGGGCACAATCCTGAAAAAGAGGCTTTCGGCCCTGTTCGGGAAGGCCCGTGCATGCCCATAGAAACCAAGAAACCGGAGCACCCGGAGAAAACCAGCGCTTTGCTTGGCATTTTATACATTTGTAGTGTAGACTGGCATTCGTCAAGGTTACACATTTGCCGTCATGTAGGCATGGCGAGTGGTCCTATGATGCCTGAGTTCATAGGATATGGTGTGGTGATGAGGCAGAGATCATAGGCCATCCTATGATGTCCTAGAAACGTGTGTCTGTCATACCCTATGCTGGTGAAGGGTGTCCTGTCTCAGACCGGTGCGATGTACTGCTGGAACCTCAGGTGTTTCATCTTCATGGCATCTTTTCTGACGTGCAGCAGTTGTCATCATTCTGTTGCTCTCCACCTGGTGAGCCTTCTTCTTTTTCTTCTTCTTCGTTGAGACCACTGGTTGAGGGATAGGTGCGTTGTAATTCCAGTTCATGGACAAGATCATGAAAATAGATCTGAGCAAAAAGAGGCTTTCCGGCATGGACTCACTGTATATGACATCATAAAAACATGAAGGCAGCCTTGATGTATATGACATCATAAAAACATGTTGCCTGATGTCTGTCGCTATATATGACATCATAAAGACATGAAGGCAGGCTTGATGTATACGACATCATAAAGACATATTTGTCTATGCGCTGTGGGCTTGATGTATATGACATCATAAAATCATAAAGACACATTTGTCTATGTGCCATCATATAGGCATCGCGAGTCGTCCTATGATGCTTGAGTTCATGGTCTATATGACATCATAAAGACACATTTGTCTATGTTTCCTATAATGCCTGAGTTCATAGGACGTCCTATGATGTTCAGGCAGAGATCATAGGCCGTCCTATGATGTCCTATGAAGCGTGACAGACACACACACAGACAAGACACACAAGAGATTTCTTTCTTTTATAATAGAGCAATTACCTGTATCTATATATGATGTGCTCTGTCTATGCGCCGTCATATAGACATCATATCTTTATGATGGCATCCATATCTTTATGATGGCGTTGTGAGTCCTATGATGCCTGAGATCATAGGGTCATCATAGGACATCAGGCAGACATCATAGGCCATCCTATGATGTCCTATAAACGTGCTTTGTTGCATCATTTTCTCATACTCAAGTATTATTGTGGTCAGACTGCACTTGAGTATTACCAGTGTTGGGCAAGTTACTAAAAAATAGTAACTAGTTACAGTTACTAGTTACTTCTTTTTTAAAAGTAACTGAGTTGCTTACCAATTACTACATGATTAAAATAACTAGTTACTTGGAAAAGTAGCTTTCACATTACTTTTAAATGCATACTTAAATCATCTTGCACACCCAGCAAGATAATGGATTACATTACAAGCTTATAAATGTTAGGCTGAAAACAGACTTTCAGACAGAGCTTTTATAACATGTTTAGTCTGCTTCATCCTGCCTTGAGAGCTCTTACTGTGGAAAAAATCTGAAGAAAATCAACATGAAATTGCCAGTAATTTCCTCATTTTGGAGTGAGAAATAGGGTTTGTGGCATGAGAGAGAGGAAAAAGGCTAAGAATCACTCCAAAAGAGTGAGTTGGCAACACTGCACAAAGCTGTCATTTCTCACCTTCAATATTATAGATTTAATCAGATATGCAGTGATCCAAAGAAAATGTCCATTATCCACAGTCCAAATGTCTGCTGTGATAGAGACACGATCCAGTCTCTTAAATTCCTTTTGGAGATCAAAATCTATTTTTGAATAATTCAATTCAACTTTATTTATGTACAGTAGCGCCATTTCACAACAACAGTCATCTCATAGCACTTTCAACTGTAGGAGAAACCCCCACAATTGCAGAAAGACCCCAGTAATCAGGCAATCCTCTATGAGCAAGCACTTGGCGATGGTGGAGAGGAAAAACTCCCTTTTAACTGGAAAAAACCTCCAATAGAACCAGGCTCAGGGAGGGGCAGTCATCTGCTGCGACTGGCTGGGGGGTGAGGGGACAGAGAAGATGAAAAGAACAGACATGTAGAGCGCAAACAGCACGATGGGGACTCAATCTATGGGAGAAAACAAACAGATGTTAATGACCAGCAAAAAAAAAAAAAAAATTCATTGAGAGTGAAGAAAGGAGTGAAGCCCAGTGCAATTATTGGAGGTCCCCCGGCTGTCTAAACGTAATAGCAACATAACTAAGGGAGGGTTCAGAAACACATGATCCCTCCCTAATTGTAGGCTATATCAAAAAGGAGGGTTTTAACCCTATTCTTAAAAACAGAGATCGAGTCTGACTCCCAAATCCAGATTGGCAGCTGGTTCCACAAGAGAGGAGCTTGATAACTGAAGGCTCTGCCTCCCACCGTACTTTTGGAGATTCTAGGTATTACAAGCAATCCAGCATTTTGGGGGTGTAGTGCTCTGTTAGGATAATAGGGTAATATCAGATCTTTTAAATAAAAAGGGGCCTGATTGTTTAGAGCTTTAAAAGTGAGAAGAAGGATTTTAAACTCAATTTTAAACTCTATGGGAAGCCATGAAGGGAGGCCAGAGCCAGAGAGATATGATCTCTCTTTCTAGTACCTGTTAAAACTCTTGCTGCAGCATTTTGGATCAACTGAAGACTTTTTAAAGATGTTTTAGGACAACCTGATAATGAAGAGTTGCAATAATCTAATCTAGAGCTAACAAAAGTGTGGATCAGTTTCTCAGCATCACGATGAGACAAGATGCTCCTAATCTTGGCAATATTACGCAAATGATAGAAGGCAGTCTTTGAAATGAATTTAATATGTGAATTTAAAGACAGATCTTGATCAAAAATAATTCCAAGGTTCCTCACAGAGCTATTAAGAGAAAGAGTAACCACATCCAAACTGAAAGTTTGATTTGGAAAGGTATTTCTAAGGTTTTCTGGACCAACAAGAATGACTTCAGTCTTATCTGAATTTAATAGCAGGAAATTACAAGTCATCCAAGCTTTGATTTCCTTAAGACAGGCTTCTAACTTGGCTAATTGATTACTATCATCTGGCTTCACTGACAGGTATAATTGTGTGTCATCTGCATAACAATGAAAATGTATACAGTGCTTCCTAATAATGTTGCCTAAAGGAAGCATATATTAACTAAAAAGAGTAGGGCCTAGCACAGATCCCTGTGGAACTCCATGACTGAGCTTTGAGTTGAAAGAAAACTCATTATTGACATGGACAAACTGGAACCTATCAGATAAATAAGATCTAAACCACTGCAATGAAGTTCCATTAAGTCCAACATAGTGTTCTAATCTATCAAGGACAATATTTTGATCGATAGTGTCAAAAGCTGCACTAAGGTCTAAAAGGACAAGTAGAGAAACAAGTCCATTATCAGATACGATGAGGTAGTTAGTGACCTTCACTAAGGCTGTTTCAGTACTATGATGGATTCTAAACCCAGACTGAAACTCTTCAAATAAACCATTTCCCAGCAAGTGGTCAAATAATTGCATAGCAACAACTCTTTCTCAGATTTTTGAAATGAAAGGGGGTTGGGGGAGAAACACAGGCAATGTCCAAACATCCACATATTTAAATCAACATATAAAGAAATGATTTTTGAGCAGTATGAGAATGAAGGGCAGTGATGTTACATTGTGTCTTCAGTGAGGGAAGGTTGTTGTTGTATTATGGTGATTGTGAAGGTGATGGTGTTGTCTGTGTTTGTATTGAACATGCCAGAAGTGTATGTTTATTGTTGTTGTAATATTGTTGGATGTTGGTATTGTTGTCAATATGGACTGTCATTGTTGTGTCATTTTTGTTGTATAATTTGACTATGGGTGTATTATGTGTGTGTGTGTGTTTATATACTTGCATATTTATTCCACCTAGCTGCAATGCTCCGTACTGTGGGTGTTTATATATTTACATATTTATTCCATCTAGCTACAATGCTCTGCACTGTGTGTTCATATATTCATATATTTATTCCATCCAGCTACAATGCTCTGCACTGTGTGTCTGTGTGTGTGTGTGTATATATATATATTTTATAGTAATACGTACATATGTATATTAGCTGCTCTTGCTTGCTTGTTTTTTTTTTGTTTTTTTGTTTTTTTTTTCTTGCCTTCTGATTGTTGCTCTGAGTGTTGCTATCCCTGTGCTGTTGCAATCCTGGAATTTCCCCGTTGTGGGACTAATAAAGGCTTATCTTATCTCTTATCTTATCTTATGGTGAATGTGGTTGTGGGATAATGATGATTATGAGTGATACTGTAATTTGTTGGGTATGGAAAAGGGGTGGGACTATATAAGTGTTGGCTTCTTCCCACTCCTTTTGAACATTTTATTTTTGGCTTGTCTTTTTGTTTTGTTTTGAATTCTCTTCTTTTTTTTTAGAATGTTCAAATAAAAATCATTGTTAATGTCAATATCAAAAGGGAGATTAGAAATTGGTCTATAGTCAGCTAAAGCTCCTGGATCGAGTGTTGGCTTTTTGAGTAAGGGTTTAATTACAGCAATTTTAAAAGCCTGCGGTACATGACCTAAAGTTAAAGAAGAATTGATTATTTGAAGAATACTGCTACCAATAAATGGGAAGACTTTTTTAAATAACCTGGTAGGAATAGGGTCTAAAAGACAAATTGAAGGCTTGGATGAGGAAACTATTTTGCCAAACTCTAAAAGGTCAATTGGAGTAAACTGATCCAAATAGCTGTCACTTGAAGGAGTTGTAGTAGTTACTGTATTTAAGTTAACGGTGGGAAGAATCTGAATGATTTTGTCTCTGATAGATGAAATTTTATTATTAAAAAAGTTCATAAAGTCCTGACTAGTAAGCTCTAATGGAATGCTAGGATAAATAGAGTCCTGACTCTTTAGGCGCTTTTCCACTAGGGTCGGTTTGGTACGGGATGGGACAGAACAGTTCGGCCCGCTTTGTTTTTCCACTGCACTAGGTCCCATTTGAAGTGGGTTGGAAATAGTTACAGGGAGGCGGCGCAACCCTCTCCCTCCCGCTACGTAAAACGAGCATAACTGGAGTAAATCAAGCGTAACGTAACATAAAAAAAAAAAAAAAGTAACGTTACGCAAAACACAAGTTGGCAGGATATGAGGTGTCTGCGTTCTCTGGCTGTTTTTGCCAGAATAAAGGCAAAAACGGAGAACAGAAGGCAAACCCGCAATGCAACACACTCTGGAAAGGTACTGGAGCATTTAGGAAACCGTAGAGCAGTTTAAAAGAGAAAACATGAGGATACGAACTACATTACGTATGACGGTAAGCTAATGATTGCTAATGCTACTTTGCTTTTAAGTCAACATTACAACATCGTAATGTCGGCAAGTTATCGATATTAGGTACTAAAATATGTATTCTCTGTGTGTGTGTGTGTGTGTGTGTGCTTCAGATGGCTCTCTTGTGGCAAAAATATTGCTTCAAACGGTCAGCGTTAACGTTCAACACAGTGATGTGACCCCAACTTCATGAACGCCAAGTGGCTATAATGTCTGTAGAAATGTTTAGCTTCCTGTGCAATAAATTGCTCTGATCTGTGTCAAAATCATGGAGAGACTGAGACTTCCGGTCTGGACGCCATGGTGATAGCAACCTAACGCTGAAACTCCCAGACCCAATCCAAGGAAAACATCCTCAAAATCAGACCTAACGGATTTTTGGAAGATTAAAAATCAAAAGACAATAACACCATGCCTAACCAAAAGCAGAAGAAACTGACATTCCTCAGGTCAGGACGTGCAGCGGCCGCAGAATCTGAACCGGAGGACCTCCGTTCAGAAGACGAGGACCTGGGCCTAGCTAACAAAAGGATTAGCTTGAAATCGCTATTTGACGAATTACGACTATTTCGGGCTGAATTTCTTGAATTCAGAGAGGATCTAAAAAGGACGAACAGCAGAATTGACCAGGCCGAAAACCGAATCTTGGAAGCTGAAGAAAGAGTAAAAGTGCTTGAAGATTCTGTGCTGGATTTACACAGAAAACAGTCAAGGCTGGAGGCTAAGCTAACCGACCAAGAAGGAAGACAGAGACGAGATAACATCAGAATTCACGGTCTGAAAGAAGGAGCTGAAGATAGTTTCAACACAGTGGCGGAATGCGTGGAATCCTTATTGAGAGAGAAGTTGGATATTCCACAAACCACCGATTTCAAGATAGAAAAGGCCCATCGTACATTAGCCGCAAAGCCAGCGCCGGAAGCGCCCCCACGTTCTGTGGTGGTGAGATTCGCCAATTTCAAAATAAAACAAGAGGTTGTAAGACGGGCTTGGCAGAAAAAAGGATTTATGCATCATGAGAGAAAAGTCTTCGTGGAGCACGATTACGCCCCTGAGGTTCTTAAAAAGCGACGGGAATATAACGACGCCAAAAAGGTTCTACGGGAACAGAATCTACGCTTTCAGACGCCATTTCCGGCGAAGCTAAGGGTCTTTTACGGTGAAGAGTCATGTCTTTATAATTCAGCGGAAGAAGCAACAATTGACATGGCAAGAAGAGGGCTCCCGGTAACGGTGTTTAAACCCGCAGCGAATCTGAGCGAAAAGATCAGAGCTCAAACGTGGTCCACTCAGAGACCTTCAAAATCCACGGGCCAGCAGCGGGAAATCCAGCCCCAGAGCTACAAAGATAAGCTTTCCAGTTCCAGGAAGGAATAGCAACCTTTTTGGGTTTTTTTTTCCTTTTCAGTCACTCTGCACTTCCATCCCCCCTCCTACAAGGTAACAAACATTAAAGGAGATGCAGAATCAGCATGTGGTAAAACCTTTCATGGAGCAGTTATAGCATTAGAAACAAATGTCTTCTTAATTTAAAGGGGGAAAAAAAAATCATGTTAAAATAGAAACGTAACAATGACCCACATGTTCTCTCCACACTAACAAATACTGTATTAGAGTGAATGCTTCCTGTGATGGGGGTGGGAGGGTGCACACAATCTCATAGGGTATAGGCATAAAAAAAAAAAATCATTACAAATTTGGATTGGGATCTGAAATTCACGTTAAAAACATGGGACAACTTACAGGGGTAAGAGAGGGCCCTCAACACGTAACAGAGTTTGAGGAATTTCCCTCAGAGCCTACACTCCATCAGGGCTCTTACAGGGTCTTTAAAGAGACCCCAGCTCAGGAAGTTTTTTTTGACAGTTTTTTGTTTTAAAGTTTTGTACACTATGTTCTTAATGTTTTTATGTTCTTAATGTTCTTTCAGTTTCTGAGTAGCAAAAAAGAGGGCCACCACACTGTTATACTAAATAAGAAAATACAATGGAGAAACGGTGTAACCAAAATAGCCTCATATAATGTAAAAGGGATCCTGAATCCAGTTAAAAGATCCAAGATTCTACGCAAAATGAAAAAAGACAAAGCAGAAATAATATTTTTACAAGAAACCCACCTAACAGACGTGGAACACACTAAACTCAATAGACAAGGGTTTAAAATGATCTCTTCATCTTCATATAAATCAGGGAGGAGGAGGGGAGTAGCGACATTGATATCAACCAAAATCACATTTGAAAAAAAATCAGAACACAAAGATAAAGAAGGGAGGTACAGTCTGGTAATGGGCGGCTAGAGGGAGAAGATATCACCCTGCTGAATGTATATGCACCACCAGGGGCTAAATGGAAATTTTATAAAAATGTATTCGACCTAATGATAACTAAAGCCCAAGGTTTAGTGATATGTGGTGGAGACTTCAATCTAAGACTGAATCCATACTGGGATGCAACAGGTAATTCTTCACATCAAAATAACACCCAAAATAGGAATACTCGGATGCTACTAAAAGAAATGGGAATTTGTGACGTATGGAGGGAATTCAACCCCAATGTAAAAGATTATACTTTTTATTCAACGCCACATTCATCTTACTCAAGGACTGATTACTTTTTTATGTTTAATAGAGACATTGGAAGAGTAAAAACATGTAAAATAGGACTGATGGATCTCTCTGACCACAGTCCAATCTATATGGACTTAAACATCCAAAAATACACAAATAATACATTTTCCTGGAGGTTGAATTCAAATGTCCTGAAAGGACCACTGAAAGATGAATTGGAATCAGATATTCTCAGATATTTGAAAGAAAACGATAATGGAGAAGTATCCCCTTTAATACTGTGGGATGCGTGCAAAGCTGTAATAAGGGGAAAAATTATTGCAAAACTGGCAACCCAAAAGAAACTGAGACAAGAAAAACTAATCACACTAGAGTCAGAACTCAAGAACCTAGAAAAAGAACACAAAGACAACACTCATTCTAATGGCTCGCTCAAGATTAAAGAAATTAAAAATCAAATAAATGAGATCTACACAATAGAAATCCAGAAGAAACTTACATTTCTGAAACAAAAACACTATGAAGCAGGCAGTAAATCAGCAAAATTACTAGCCTATAAATTGAGGAAACAACAAACAGAAAGAGCAATCTACAAAATCAGAGACCCAGTATCAAAGGAAATAAAATTCAGAATTCAGGATATTCTTAAAAGCTTCAAGAATTACTACAAGAACTTATACTCCCACAAAAAACATAAAAACGCATCCGAGACATTCCTAAACACATTAAACCTTCCCCAACTTACGGAATCACAAAATAAAACCCTACTGTCAGAAATACAACCTAAAGAATTGGAAAAAGCAATGATGAAACTTAAAGCTAACAAATCCCCAGGAGCAGATGGCTATACAGCAGAATGGTACAAAACCTTTAAACAGCAACTATCTCCTCTCCTCCTGAAAACATTTAACTACGTCCTCCACACAGGGGAAATCCTCCCCTCCTGGAGAGAAGGGGTCATTGCAGTTATACCTAAACCTGAAAAGGATAAACTAGAATGCTCCAACTACAGACCAATCAGTGTATTAAATCAGGACTATAAGCTTTTTACCACTATCCTTGCCAAAAGGTTAGAAAACATACTGACAGACTTAATTCACTTAGACCAAACAGGTTTTATAAGACAAAGACAGACACAAGACAACATTCGACGCACTTTACACATAATTCATCATATAAAAAAATATAACTTAAATAAGATAAGATAAGAGATAAGATAAGATAAGCCTTTATTAGTCCCACAATGGGGAAATTCCAGAATTGCAACAGCACAGGGATGGCAACACTCAGAGCAACCTACAGCTAAATGCAGTCATATTGGGATTAGATGCTGAAAAAGCATTCGATTCGGTTGACTGGTCTTTCCTATATAGAATCTTATCCAGTTTCAATTTTCATAACAACTTCATTAGAACTATACAGGCATTATATAAAAAACCAACAGCTAAAATAAGGATTAACGGTAATTTATCATCATCTTTTGAGCTGGAAAGAGGATGCCGTCAAGGCTGCCCCCTGTCTCCACTGCTCTTTGCAATCTTCATAGAACCTCTGAGCCAATGGATAAGACAAAATCAAGAAATTCAAGGTATTACACTTGGTCAGAAGGAACATAAAATAGCACTCTTTGCTGATGACATTTTAATATACCTAGGGCAGCCAGACACTTCGCTACCAGAACTAATCTCAGTTTTTTCAGAGTATGGAGATTTATCGGGGTACAAATTAAACATGCATAAAACCCAAGTTTTAACATTCAACTATGACCCAAATCCTTTTTCACTAAGTGAACTCAAAACTAACTGGGAGTTGGAATCTATGAAATATCTGGGGGTCAATATCCCGAAACAACTCGACAAAATTATAACACTAAACTATGATCCACTGGTGACAAAAATAAAATCTGACCTAGCAAAATGGAATATGATACCATTCTTAGGTACTGCACAAAGAATTGAAGCAGTCAAAATGAATATACTTCCACGTCTTCTATACCTTTTCCAAACAATACCGGTAGAACCTCCCAAAAAAACATGGCAGGAGCTGGACAGAAGGATCTCAAGATTCATATGGCAGGGTAAGAGACCTAGAATCAGATATAGAACCCTACAGCTAAACAAAGACAAAGGTGGGCTCGCGCTGCCAAATATCAGGGACTATTTTATAGCTGCACAAATTAAAACTTTAGTAGAGATATGTAACCCAGTCTACACTGCACAATGGAAGGAGATGGAATGCCAAATAACAAGTGACATCCCCCTACAGGCGATAATAGGGAACAATGCCTTAACTAAACTCTTGAATAACACTAACCCGTGGATAGAGACCCCACTAAAAATTTGGTATAAGATAGTCAGAGAGAATCAAGCCAAAGAGCCCTATCGACTTCTGCAATGGATTGCCTATGATCAAGACTTTACCCCCAATAAAACAGACACTAGATTTAAAGAGTGGAAAGAGAAAGGGCTGATAAAATATTACGATTTTTTTAAGGGGCAAACTTTAAGAAGTTTTGAAGATTTGAAAAAACAAGGTCTAATAAATCAAGATCTTTACAGGTTCTTTCAGCTTAGACACCACATAAACAATATACTTAAAAAGGAGGATTTGGAAAGGGCCCAGTCAGGTGTTCTGAAGGTCTTCTTAATGGCATATAAAGGGATCCCAGGGATCAGATACATTTCTAAAATATACCAAGGTCTTCAAGACTTAAAAGGAGACAACACATCATATATAAAAGAGAGATGGGAAAAAGAGGGGAATTTCACTTTACAATTGGAAATATGGGAAAAGCTAAATAAACAGCAATGGAAAAGTACCTCATCCCTGCAGTGGAGAGAATTTGGATGGAAAAACTTGGTAAGATTTTTCAGAACACCTGCACAAAACAAATTTACCCATAAGGGGTTGAACTGTTGGCGCTTGTGTGGTGAAAAGACTGCAAATCATTTTCATGTGTTTTGGTCATGCCCAGTTATCCACCAATATTGGACCAATGTACAGACAATATTGGGGAAAATATTCAAAATAACAGTTCCCTTTTCTTTTGTAACTTTGTATTTGGGTTTACTACCGGACTCACTGGAAAGACGAGGAGATAAATACTTATTCAATGTTTTAATATTGGCAAGTAAAAAAGCCCTAACTAAAAAATGGATGCTGAAGGACTGTCCTACACCTGAAGATTGGATTAACGTGATTCAAGACATTTACTCGATGGAAAAGTTGACATTCGCACTGAGACAGGAATTGGATGGGTTCATGAACTTTTGGCAACCCTGGATCGCATATGTGTCTTCCATTAGATCTAATCTTTGACAAATACCATTTCAATAATGGTCCCGCTCTTTGTTCCAATGCTACTCAGTTGCTCTTTTACTTTTAATTACTTAATTTTCTGTTTGTTTGTTTTTTGCTGTTCTGTTTGTTTGTTTATTCGTTTTTTTTATTTAATTCTCCTAAATTTCACTTTTTCTTTCACTTTAAAAAAAAAGGGGGTGTTGTAATAACTATCCTACCAATGTTGTCATATAGCAAAAAATAAGGGAACATGTGATGAAAATGTAAACAATGCGATGCTGTAATGACCTGTATACCCTTTACAAAAACTTAAATAAAAAAAAAAAAAAAAATCATGGAGAGACTGTTCATGGAATTTATCTGCTCCAGCCAGTGGTGTCTTGGCAAAACATGGATCAGGTGCCATATAGTAGCTTATGAGCTGTTAAATATATATTTCAACAGGTAAACAGTACTGAGTTAGGCATAAGATGTACTATTTAACAATTATGATGCATTTGAAGTCAAAACAAAGGGATCTAGGATTAAAAGTAATTAAAATAATAAAGTCACAAGGTTACATGGAGAAATATGTGGATTAACTGGAAATATATCGTATTGAGTATTGCTGACTACATGTAGATACTGTATAAATATATATTCTGTGCATCAACAGTGAACTATACATGTATTCATGTAGTATTGCCCTGGGAATTTTGATAATAAACCTTTGTACTTTTGCAGATGTCTCTATTTTGTTTTACAGTCTTCAGCAAATAATTGTTTTAGATTTAGATTTTTTTTTTTTTTTTTTTAGATTTAGTATACTTCATTGATCCCCAGAGGGGAAATTGAGGGCATCCACCACCTGGATGGATGAAGCAGCCACGATACGGCGCTATCCCTTAACCATTCACACACACATTCACACCTAGGGCCACTTTAGAGTCTCCAATTAACCTAACCTGCATGTTTTTTGGCATGTGGGAGGAAACCGGAGAAATCCCGGAGTAAACCCACGCAAACACGGGGAGAACATGCAAACTCCACACAGATCACTGTTGGTCGAGGGCTGGGATCGAACCCACGATCCCACGATCCCCTGGCCAAGGGTAAACTGTGCCTCCGCAGTGCTAACCACTGCGCCACTGTGCAGCCCCATTTTGGTTACTTTTCTTAAAAATGAGCCATTATTTTCAAAGTCACTGTTAAATGGTTCGTACTGTTGCCTCTTTTCCCACTGGTGTATGAACAAAATAGAAAAATCATGATGCAAACACATAAATCACTAAATTGTTTATTCCAATCAGCGGCAAATTACAGATTATATAGAATGTGCAAAATTCAAACTGTAAAAAAAAAAAAAAAGAAAAAAGAAACTGGAATGGGTCACACACGCCAGCCACGCTGCCTCACTGAGAAGCTCCTGGTCGGCCCCTCATACTGGTCCTGGTTCAGCAGATCTTCAGCCTGCATCTCTGTAAATAGTGAGGCAAGGTCCGGTTTGGGTGGATCGTTTTCCCCTTGCCTAGATGAAAGACAGAAATGGGTGGTGGATAATTAAAGCAAGTTTAAAACATATTTGAGAAATGAATGAATGAATGAATGAATCTTTATTTCGGATAGATTAGATTAAAAGAAAGGAACAGAATAATAGAACAAAGGGGGAAAAAATCCAATAAGGTCAAATTAAACAGCAACTCCTCGGATTATACAATTCAACATAACTTATCCAAAATGGGTGATGGCTGAAGCCGCAGCTTATATTGCCCACCCATGTTCCAGCTAAGAATTCAAAAATAAAATAAAATAAAATAAGAGTGATTACAAATCAGAACAAAGCCAAGACAAAACGTGACAAAAACTAAGCAACAGCGCACAGACTGGATATGATAATCCTTATGTGATTTTACATATCGTTTTGTATATATGTTTGGAGTATTTCTTCCTTCAGTTTTTGTTTAAATTGTCCAAGCGTTGTACATGATTTTAATTCAGGTCCAAAAGCGTTCCACAGTCTGACTCCTTGCACTGAGACACAGTGTTGCTTGGTGGTAGCTCTCACTGAAGGTTTTTGAAATATACATGCTCCTCTGAAATGATATTGTTTCTCCCTTATTTGGAACAACTTTTAGATATTTGTGGGCAGTGATAGATTCTTAGCTTTAACCCCTTGCAATCCGGTCAATTTCCCTAAAAACGCCAAAAAATAACGTGCCCAAAGTAAATCGAAAGCTGTTCAGCCCTTTGCAGCATCTTCATGGGGTTGGTCTCATTTAAAAGAAAACACTTTGAATTTTTGGGCAAAACAGTCATAATCTCTCTAAGTGCTCCGGCCACTGAGTTACAGTCATCTAAACATAGTGAACTTGAAGAAAATAAATTTGGCCTGGGTGTTTTTTTGGATACAAATGCTTGCAAATAACACACAGCTTCAGATCCGGGCTGGAAAATGCAACAGAAATGTAGAACCAAGTGTTATCCAGCTGAGGTCCAAATTTTGTAACAATACCACAAAAAATGAATATATTACACAGCTTTTTCCTCAGGTAGTTCCCAGGCGTTTTGGAACTGTGCCAAATTGTGCCAAATGGCACAGTTTGGAAAAACGTCTGTAACTTTTGAATGATTCAATGTAGAAGCTTCATTTTGGGCTCTAATGAAAGGTCACACTCAGGGCTGTGTCTGTGTGTGTGTGTGGGGGGGGGGGGGTTGTCCCCCCCCCTCGCTACAGAGGACGGACATCGGCCATCGCTACATGACGGAATAGACTCGTGGCGATGTGGCGACAGCGGCGCAGTCACCACGGCTCCCCCCCACCTCGCTACAGAAGAATAGCGGGGGGGGCGGCGTTCACGGTCTGGACGCGGCGCACGACCTGTGTACCGCGGCGCACGAACTTCAGACTTCGTGCGCCGCACAGTTGTAATTTACTGATCGGTCAAAAGTCATTTTTGATTACAATTTTCAGGGATAAAGAATAAATCAGCTTATAACACCTTACCTCTTCACAGCAGTGTCCTGGCGAACTTCTCTTCCTCACTGTCAGACGAACGCGATGCTGGTCTGCTCGTGGTTCTGGTCTCGCGACCCGATCAAAACATAATTCCATTATTGTGGTTTTGCGCTTCCATGATTGCGGTTTTTGGCGAACGGTTTTTCAAAACAAATAACAGTAGTAATTAAAAAAAGACTGACGAAGGCGTGTGTGTCACTCAGCCTTCGTCGTCGGCCTCCGTCGGTCTATGATGACCATGGAAGAAAATCATAACATCTACTCTGCTGGAACAAAAACAAAATAAGCACTGTCTGTGGCCGAACATGCCGATGCGCGAATGGCAGTTGCTGTCACACAGGTTGCACTTGCGGGTGGTCTCTGTGCTGCTGGGTCTGTGACGGTTCTTCCTGCGGGTCCTTTTTTTTATCTGCTGCAGCAGTCTGTCTTCACCCAGCCTTAAAAAAAAAACAGCTCGCGAACTTCTCTGCTTCAATTGGCTCTCTGCATTCACAGCTTTGGTAGGCGGGTCCTTCTTGCTAGGTTTTCAGTCATTGGTTCTTCAAGGTTTCAGAAACCCAATTCAAGGCTCTTATTAGTCGAATGAGAGGTCAATCAGATGAACTAATCTGTTCGCGGCTGTGTCTGCAGTGGAGGAAACGCAGCTTTTATTTTCAGTGTGCGCTTGCAGCTCCATCGTGCGTCTTAGAGCGCACGAGGACGCACGAGAGCGCCCTCGTGCGCTCTGGGATGCAGAGACTTGCCCGCCCGCGGTACAACGGAGTGCAAGAGGTTAAACATTATTACTGCAGTTTTAAAGGCAACCAGATCTTTCAACTTGAGAGCTTTTAATTTAAGAAAAAGTTGTTTTGTTCGTTCCCTGTAAGCAGCTTTGTTTATTATTCTAATAGCTCTCTTTTGAAGCATAGCGACTGGATATATGTTTTATATGTGTTTCCCCATAATTTAGTACAATATGTCATGTATGGTTATTGGTATCCTCTTTGAAGAGCTGGAACAGGTGGCTGGGGAGAGGGAAGTCTGGGCTTCTCTGCTTGAACTGCTGCCTCTGCGACCCGGACCTCCGGAAAAGCGGTAGAAGATGGATGGATGGATGTCATGTATGGGAGTATTAATGAATGATACAAAGTCTATAGTGTGGGTCGATTCAGCAAATATTTCACTCTGTGCAGTATTGCAATTGACTTGCATATTTACCTTTAATATACTGTAATTAATATGTGACTTCCAACACAGTTTTTTATTGATTATTATGCCAAGGATTTTAATTTTGGATACCCTTTCAATCTCTACACCATTTATACTGAGTTTATATACTGAGTTGTTGTGATGGTGTGAAATAACGTTATCAATAAAAGTTTAGCCACCGCTGTGTCACCCTGGTTTCAAGTGTGGGTGGTGTTTTGTGCTTGTATTGCTAAAATATAAAAGGAGGCACTACAATGGGTCTCAAATATTTGAAATGTGTTCTTTTACTGAATGAGTTTAAAGATGAAATACTATAGACTACACATACAAACTAAATTCTAATGGTGACTGAACAACTCCCATTCCCCAAGGTGCAAGATACACTATTATGACTATAACTCATAAAGGATCACAGAAGTGATCTGATAAAAAATAAATAAACAAGCGATTTACGGTGGCTATTATTGGATGTGCCATTCATTTTCAATTACTCTGTAATTAATATTCACACAAATAAATCTCAATTCAGTCCCTTTCATATTAAGTGGAAATTGTGCTACTTTAAATTTGGCACTTTACCTATACTTTAACTTAAAAAGCAAAAGATTTGACTATAAATATGATGTGTTGCTTACCTGTCACAATACATTGCTGTCAAAACGTCGCCATTCTGAGCAGATCCTGTTTGGACTCTACAATGAAATACACACAAATTAAGTACATACACAGCACGAAAGTGCAACATGTAAAAAAAAAAACAAAAAAAACACCTTTTTAACCAGGATTACAACTAGCTTATTTCATCAGATATTGTCAACACAAAAAAGCAACATACAAGGACAGACGTAGCATTGAGCTAGGTCATCATTTCAACACGATTAAGTTTTCGTCTGTCCACAGTGAACTTTCTACTGCTGGAAAAAAATAACGTAAAACATGAATATCCCATCACTCACCATCCTGTATATCACAATATCACGGCTTCAACTGCTGAAGTTGGGTGTGTCGCGGCTGTACGTTCAATTCAATTCGGGTGGCTGGGTCTAATTCCCGGTGCGTCTCCGTCTATTTTCTAGTGCGTCTGCTTGTGCTCCCCACTGCAAGCTCAGTCTGCTTCCCTCTGCATTCTCTCATTAGCCGAAATGCACAGAAAACTCTGCTGGACCGCTGTGTTGATTTCTGCTGATTTCTGTTAAGCCATTCTATCGTTGTTGTTTATAATATCACTTGTTCGCGGACTCATGGACAAAAAATTGCAAATGGCGGCCAGCCAGCGATTCTGGAAAGTCAGCTTAATGCCCACTCTCATGACGCTACGCCCGGACCAATCAGTGGCCAGCAGTGGGTGACGTAACAGTGCCGGTACCCTTCGGACTAGTGCTGAAATAGTGCCGATAAAATTGGAACAGTTCTAAAATAATGGAACCGTAACAACTTCAGGTTCCAAATGGAAAAGCGGACAAAGGGTGCCGAACCGTACCAAACCGTGCCAAACTGACCCTCATGGAAAAGGGCCTTTTGTCAGCTTGGCTACAGTGCTGAAAAGAAACCTGGTGAGGCGGATGATAAAATAAGGCAGCGAAGTGAGGTTTTAAGTAAGGTTTATTGAATCATACCGCCATCATAGGAACTCCACTCCAGCCCTTGTGCAAGCAGGCTGGAGTGGGGTCCTCAGGCTCTCAGCAAAGAGACACAGGATGTGTGTGTCAGCAGCAGTAGTTGAAGAGTGAGAGTGAGAGGATGAATTACAGAACATGTGCGGTATTTATATCCAGTTACAGACAATGCATGAAAGGCATGGGACATTTGCATCACAGTAAGAGCAGAAGGCATGAATGTTTGCATTTGACTCATACAAAACAGCATGATATCAGCGGAAGGAGCTAGACACAGGGAGGCTGCCTATTGTTCTGTTAATCGCTCCAGATGCGCGCTCTGCATGTCCCAATCTGTTGTGGGGGTTACGCCACACGCTCCCCCCCAGAGGGCTCGGCAGGCGGCCGAGGTCTCGATAGTCCAGCTTTGGCAGCGAGCAGGGAAGGCTCTGTGCAGGCGGAGGTGGAGGGGGGTGGGGGGTAGTAAATGCCGGCCAGGGATGGTGAAATTGTCTGAGCCGCGCAAAAATTGCTTGTTGGTCCGCGATGTCGAGGGGCTGTCTCGTTGAATGTGTGGAGATCCACAAGAAGAAAAATTAGTCACTGGCTCCTCTCGCGATTAAGTCCTGCAAGGATTAATAGTGGCCGTGAAGAAAAACAGGGGCGGCTGTAAGAAAAAACAAAAACAAAGGGACTTGGCATGTTGACTTTAGGTGCGGGCACAACCTTAAAGCCCTCGGGAACCGCAGACTGCCGAATTCCTTATGTATGCCGAGGCTGAGACCATTAGCAAATCCTTCGAGCATGCTGCGTGCGTGCCTCAGGTGTGCGAGCAACCCTGAAGGGCCTGTGTGCAGCGGCGAAGGAGGATGGGGGTCTGTAGAGCCGTATGCGTCCCATGCGTGGTGCGCCGCCTTCGTAACTCCCGGTGCGTGTGCCGGGGCTCCGTGCGTGGGTGGGCCAGCTGGAGAGGAAGAGCCAGGGTCAGGGAGCTTAATCATCCCTGTTGTAGTTGCAGTAGATGGGTCATGGTGCATTCAGGTCCACGTGTACTCCATCGGCTGTGGAGGTCGCCGTCGTGGAGAAAGGACGAGGTGCATGCGCTCTCGTGTGGAGGAGCTGTGAGCGCGGCCGGTCCAGCGTGGATGTGCCGATCTAGGCGTGCAGATCCCACCATGAAGTTTGCTGCGTTTTTCCCGGTCGTGGGTGATGTCCGGAGAGTTCCCTGAAGCAGAAGGGAGCTGCTGTGTTCGCTTGTCGTCGGAGCATCACCGCCGGGTGCTGCGTTCGCTGGCAGCGTGTTTTTTTCAGCGTCGGGTCACCAGTGTAGCTGTCCAGACCAGAAGGTTGCGTCGCACAAAGCATGTGCTTTCTCGGGGTCACCAATGAGGCGGATGATAAAATAAGGCAGCGAAGTGAGGTTTTAAGTAAGGTTTATTGAATCATACCGCCATCATAGGAACTCCACTCCAGCCCTTGTGCAAGCAGGCTGGAGTGGGGTCCTCAGGCTCTCAGCAAAGAGACACAGGATGTGTGTGTCAGCAGCAGTAGTTGAAGAGTGAGAGTGAGAGGATGAATTACAGAACATGTGCAGTATTTATATCCAGTTACAGACAATGCATGAAAGGCATGGGACATTTGCATCACAGTAAGAGCAGAAGGCATGAATGTTTGCATTTGACTCATACAAAACAGCATGATATCAGCGGAAGGAGCTAGACCAGGGGTGGGCAGCGAGGGCCATTCCACTGCAGGTTTTCTGTTCTACCCAGTCTCTTCAGCAGGTGTTTGCTCAGATCAGCTTCAAGGATTGCTAATCAGTGAAAACACCTGCTGAAGAGACTGGGTGGAATAGTAAACCTGTAGTGGAATGGCCCTCCATGGCACATGATTGCCCACCCCTGAGCTAGACACAGGAAGGCTGCCTATTGTTCTGTTAATCGCTCCAGATGCGCGCTCTGCATGTCCCAATCTGTTGTGGGGGTTACGCCACACCTGGGATTATTCTTGTTGTCTTCTATTAATGCAGAATAATAACTCGTTCTAGCTTTTCTCAGAGATTTTTTATAAATTAAAAGATGATTTCTCCAAGCTAAATAGATTTCATCTAAATTAGTGGAGTGCCATTTTCTTTCTAATTGACAAGTCTTCTGTTTTAAGCTATGAGTTTCTGTGTTGAACCAAGGAGTCAGAAATCTCTGATTAGACTTTTTTTTTTTTAAAGGGGCTACCATGTCTAGAGTCTGATGCAGAAAAGCTGTAACACTATCTACCATGTTATCAATTACAGAAGGAGTGAGATGTCTATAGCTTATTTCCGTTGTGTTGACACATGGCATAGAGGCCAAATCATTCAATTTAGAGGCTTCATGTTTAATTTGAGTTTTACCAACTTTTTGTTTAATCACTTTGGGATGTTTATACATTATATTTTTATTTACTTTGGAGGGGGCAGATAATGATTCTCTGATGGTGAAGACAAGGGCTAAGTTGAGGGGTGGTGGATGAAGAGGAGCTGCAGAGAGGCATGTAAGACTGCGACTCTGCTTCCTGGTCCCAACTCTGAGTTGTCAAGGTTTTGGAAATTTGGATAAAAATGATGCCAGATTGTTAGATAAATGAGACGCACCATCCAAAGTGGGATGGACGCCGTCTCATCTAATAAGACCAGGTTTTCCCCAAAATGAGCTCCAATTGTCTATGTAGCCCACATTGTTTGCAGGACACCACAAGACAGCCAGCGGTTGAAGGATGCAAGCGGCTAAACATGTCATCACTGGTCAGATTGGGGAGGAGCCCAGAGAATACTACAGAGACAGTAATCTTTATCCAGCTAGCAAGTAAATGTGTTTTAACTTCAGTGGATCACAGTCTCAGCTGTCTGATGGAAAATGACTGTTATTAGATCCTCATTCTGTAACGACGTATCTGGCAATCAGTTGGTTTAATTCTTGTTTGTTCACAAACTGTCCCGATGCATACCTGTGCTTGAAATCCAGCATGGCTGTTCAGATAGCGTAAATCCACTAATAACTCATCACCCGTTTAAGAATAGGACACACTAATTTAAACCAGGATCAAATGCAGGCATCATAGAACTCGCTATGCCATCATCAAAGATCATAAGACATAGGACAGCGTCCAACATCAAACGCAGGCATGAATCACGATCACATGACTCCCTATGACATCATCACAGATCATAGGACTCACTATGACACCATCAAAAATCAAAGGCAGACATCACTGAATGAGTGCTGACGTACTTGCTTACACCCTTGCTTACACCTGCTTTCTACGGGCATGCAGAAATACTTGCTTCTACTTGGTTTCTGTGGGCATGCACAGGTATGCACGGCCATGCACGGGTCTGTACTAGTTTCCACAAAAACAAAGTCGCTTAATCTTTTCCCAGCAGGAGCAAGCTCCATTTGTGGCTGCAGCAGTGAAGAGGCTCCTTGACTGACAGCTTGTTGACTGATGGCTATGTCCGCTACGTAGGGTCAGTTTGTATTTATTTGCATTAAAAATATCTAGCCGTATTAATAAAATGAGAAATGTGGGTAACACATCTGATCAAATTTCAGTAATTATAATGCATTACTGAATTTTTAAACAGTAACTTCTTTACACCACACATTACTGCAGAAGTAGTGACGTTCCAGTAACGCGTTACAAAGTAATGCAAAGTACTTTGTAACGCATTACTCCCAACACTGAGTAACGGTGGTGCAGTGGTTAGCACTGTTGCCTTACAGCTAAAAGGTTCCTGGTTCGAATCCCCAGGCTGGCAGGGGTTGGAACCTTTCTGTATGGAGTTTGCATGTTCTCCCTGTGCTGTGTGGGTTTACTCCGGGGGCTCCGGTTTCCTCCCACAATCCAAAGACATGCATGTTAGGTTAATTGGTTGTTCTAAATTGTCCCTAGATATCTGTTTCCTATAGGCCCTTAGAATAGAGGGTTAGTACTAGTGAAAGCGCTTTGAGTGGTCTTTGTGACTAGAAAAGTGATATATAAGTGCAGGTTAGTTAGTTAGTAGTTAGTTATTACAGACCCAAAGCATCACAGAAATCTGAAAGCAGAAAGCATCACAGATCCATGAGATTCCTGTGGTTCCTGTGGTAACGTATTGTCACTTCCTGTGTTGCTGTCTGGTGTGACTTGCTTCGTGCTTAGCTCTCCTCACTCTCCTGAGGATTATTGCCTTTAATTGCATTTTAATCACTTTTTTCCATCTACTGTCACCTCTCACTGCTGTTTAAACAAGCCTCTTGCACTTGTGTGAGCACTCAGTGTGATCTAATCACCCTCTTTAGCCCTCTGTTCACCTTTCATCTGTGTTTGTGTTAGCTTTGGGTTAGCCACTAGCTATCGCTACTAGCTGTCTTTCCCCTTCTCCTCTGGTGTGCTCTCTATGTCAGATGTTGAGCTACACCTCTGCCTCTTTTAGTGATAATGGTAAATGTAATAAATGTTGTCTTTTTGAGGCGCTTGAGGTGAGGTTGTGTGATTTAGAATCCCGGCTCCGCTGCATTGAAACACCATCAGTGCCAGTTAATAATGACGGACTCCCCTTAGCTGCAGTGGAGCACCGTAGCATAGGGCCTGCTAGCTGTCCTCCAGCATCCACCTCTCCTGAGCAGCCAGGAGAGAATGGGTGGGTGACGGTGAGAAGGCAGCATAGTCGCAAGCCCCTGGTTCACCATCAACCTGTTCATGTTTCTAATTGTTATTTCCTGCTCAGCGACACACCCGCTGAGGAAAAAAACTCTGATCACTGGTGACTCTATACTCAGAAACATGAACCTAGAGACTCCAGCAGCCACAGTCAAATGCATTCCCGGGGCCAGAGCAGGTGACATTGAGCCAAATTTGAAAATGCTGGCTTAAAGTAAAGGTAAATACTTCACAAATGTTAGCCATGCCAGCATTAACAAGATCCAACTCCGGCAGTTGGAAGTTACAAAACTTAGTGTGGAATCGGTGTGTAACTTTGCCAAAATGATGTCTGCATCTGTAGTATTCTCTGGGCCCCTGCCCAATCTGACCAGTGATGACATGTTTAGCCGCATGTCATCCTTCAACCTCTGGCTGTCTGTGTGGTGTCCTGCAAACAATGTGGGCTACACAGACAATTGGAACTCATTTTGGGGAAAACCTGGTCTTATTAGGTGAGACGGCATCCATCTCAGTTTGAATGGGGCGTCTCATTTATCTAACAATCTGGCATCATTTTTATCCAAATTTCCAAAATCTTGACAACTCAGAGTTGGGAGCAGGAAGCAGAGTCACAGTCTTACACGCCTCTCTGCAGTTTCTCTCCATCCGCCACCCCTCGACTTAGCCCCTGTCTTTGCCATCAGAGAATCACTGTCTGCCCCCTCTAAAGTAAATACAATGTATAAGCATCCCAAAGTGATTAAACAAAATGTTGGTAAAACTCAAATTAAACATGTACTGTAGCCTCTAAATCTAATGATTTTGCCTCTGTTCCTCCTCATAATTTAAAAATTAAATGTGGTTTGCAAAATATTAGGTCTCTAACTTCAAAGTCTCTGCTAGTCCATGATCTGTTAATTGATCATCAGATTGATTTAATATCCCTTACAGAGACTTGGTTTGGGCATGGGGATTATATTGATTTAAATGAATCAACCCTTTCTGGTTATTTAAACTGTCCAAATCCCAGAAGTTTTGGTCATGGAGGAGGAATAGCAACAATTTGCCATTCCAAATTACTAGTGAATGTAAAGCACAAAACATGTTATAATTCCTTTGGGGGCATAGTCCTCAGTATTGGGCAGTTTAACAATTTTAGGTTAAACCCAGTTTTATTTGCCATAGTTTACTGTCCTTCCTCAGCCTACTCAGAGTTTTTATCTGAATTTGCTGAATTCTTAGCAGACTTAGTGCTGAAATCGGATAGAACAATTATAGTAGGGGGCTTTAATATACATGTAATAAGATAAGATAAGATAAGATAAGCCTTTATTAGTCCCACAACGGGGAAATTCCAGGATTGCAACAGCACAGGGATAGCAACACTCAGAGCAACAATCAGAAGGCAAGAAAAAAAAACAAGCAAGCAAGAGCAGCTAATATACATATGTACATATTACTATAAAATATATACTGTATATACACACACACAGACACACAGTGCAGAGCATTGTAGCTGGATGGAATAAATATATGAATATATAAACACACAGTGCAGAGCATTGTAGCTAGATGGAATAAATATGTAAATATATAAACACCCACAGTACGGAGCATTGCAGCTAGGTGGAATAAATATGTAAGTATATAAACACACACAGTGCGGAGCATTGTAGCTAGATGGAATAAATATATAGATATATAAAAACACAGTGCGGAGCATTGTAGCTAGATGGAATAAATATATAGATATAGTATAAATATGAACACACCCAGTGCTGAGCATTGTAGCTAGATGGAGTAAATATGTAAATATATAAACACACACAGTGCAGAGCATTGTTGCTAGATGGGATGAAACAGCATAACCCTCTACTTAGCTATCCTACATGGTATGATTATGTGCCCATACATATTCTCATATTCTGTAATGTCATAAATGGCCCTTTTAGGGCAGAAATAAGGCACCAATCCCCTGCCGTGAGTTTTCACATTTAATAATAAAGAACACAAATAATAGCCACGAAGGGCGACTTATAAAAAGGCAATCAACGAAGACCACGAAGGGTGACTTACAGAAAAATGCAAACAAAGAAAACCACGAAAGGTAACTTTCAGTTTTTCAGGCGAGGCTGAGTACAAAGTACAAAGTAAAACAGAAATCAGACGGAGGAATTCCTGTCTACATAATGTGAGGTCGCAGAGAGGAATGAACCCCGCAAGTGAGCTTAAATAATAATAGGGGAGAAAACTAAAATATGAATCAGGTGTGGATGCATGAGTGAGAAAGTAATTAAAGACACTAAACAACTGTGACAACACGCAAAAAGATTTGACAGGAGGAAGTGACAAGCGGAGCTGTCAAAATAAAATCACACACCATAATAGATGAAAATCAAGAGCAAATACAAATACAGAAAATGAGTAGTAACCAAAAGACCCGAGCACGGCACTGACCCGCACTTGGCATCGTGACATGTAGATGTAGATAGTGATTGCCTTAATATGGCATTTAATTCAATGTTAGACTTGGTGGGGTTTTCTTAGAAAGTAGGAAATTCTACCCATTAACTCCACCACATGTTGGACCTTGTTCTGACGTATCGCATAGAAATAGAAAATCTGGTAGTGTCTCCTCATAACCCTGTACTGTCAGACCATTTTCTGTTAACTTTTGATCTTACTATTTCTGATTATTTGGCTCCTAAAGAAAAATATTACTACAGTAGATGTCTCTCAAATGATGCTGTTACCAAATTTATGCAGATTGTTTCCTCAATGCCATGTGTCAACACAATGGAGATTAGCTATGGAGAATTTGCTCCTTCTGTAATTGATAGCATGGTAAATAGTGTTACAGCTTCTCTGCATCAGCCTCTAGACATGGTAGCCCCTTTAAAAATGAAAAAGTCTAATCAGAGATTTCTGACTCCTTAGTTCAACACAGAAACTCATAGCTTAAAACAGAAGACTTGTCAATTAGAAAGAAAATGGCACTCCACTAAATTAGATGAAATCTATTTAGCTTGGAGAAATCAACTTCTAATTTATAAAAAATCTTTTAGGAAAGCTAGAACAATTTATTATTCCGCATTAATCAGTTCCTCCAGGATTTTGCAGGATGTTTTTATGATTGTTGTGGGCCAAAAAGCCTGAATTCGAGAGCTTTTTAAAAAAGTTAAGATAAGATAAGATAAGATAAGATAAGCCTTTATTAGTCCCACAATGGGGAAATTCCAGGATTGCAACAGCACAGGGATAGCAACACTCAGAGCAACAATCAGGAGGCAAGAAAAAACAAGAGCAGCTAGTTTACATATGTACATATTACTATAAATATATATATATATATATAGACACACAGTGCGGAGCATTGTGGTTGGTGGATGTGCAGCAGAAAGTCTATGCTCTTTCTCCGCGGATGCAGCGGGCCAGCTGGATGTCTTTGGGCATGATGGTGACCCTCTTGGCGTGGATGGCGCACAGGTTGGTGTCCTCGAAGAGACCCACCGGGTAGGCCTCGCTGGCCTCCTGCAGAGCCATGACGGCGGAGCTCTAGAAGCGCAGGTCGGTCTTGAAGTCCTGAGCGATCTCCCTCACCAGGCACTGGAAGGGCAGCTTACGGATGAGCAGCTCCGTGGATTTCTGGTAGCGACGGATCTCTCTCAGATCCACGGTACCGGGCCTGTAACGGTGAGGCTTCTTCACTCCGCCGGTGGCCAGAGCGCTTTTCCGAGCAGCCTTGGTGGCCAGCTGCTTCTGGAGCTTTTCCTCCAGTAGATTTACGGGCGGTCTGCTTCGTTCTTGCCATCGCTCTTTATTATTCTGTCTTATATTCTTGCACGCCGCCTAAACTCCAGCCCGGCACCCGCGTCGTTTTCGCTTCAGTTCCCCGGTATGTCGAGTTTCTCCGTTAGCACCGGGTGGCGGTTGAGTGCTAGCTAGCTCTTCCCTGCTGTATCGTCTCCTGCTGTAAACAGAGGCTCCGTCCGCCGACTCAGGAGACCTTTGGGGTGATCTGTGTGTCCGTGATATATATAGAGTGAAAGGTGGTGCCGGATCAGAAAGTTATCACCGGATCAGAAAGAAGAAGGAAGATAAAAAGACTCAGAATTGAGCCGCTGTTGCAAAAAGCAGCCAACTCGTGTGCAACTCGTGTTGCAAAAAGCAGCCAACTCGTGTGCAGCCAACTTTTCCCACAACTTTTCCCAAGTTGTGGGAAAAGTTGCGATGTTTTTAATGTTTTCTGCACTAAAAGGTGTGGGAAGATTTCCAAATTTTAAAACAGATGCTTTTTTCCAGTTTACTGCAGTTGTGGAGGATGTGTGGAATGATGAGACTGAGTTATTCCTCAGGTTCAGCTTTATCCACAAACACATACTCCAACAATCCCAAAGCAGAAAAAGGGGATGAATTTTCTCACATCTGTCTTTTATACCCCGGACATCAAAACTGCAGTCACATGGTGTTTAATCAAACATACAGTCACATGGTACTTAATCCCAGTCACAATGTAACTCTTCTGAACTTCCCTTAGTCTCCGGTGGTCCGGAAATCTCTCCAGGTCATCTCCTTGAAACAAAGGCCAAACCTCACACTTTCCCGTTACCTCCCGAAGGCTCTCTCTGAGGCTCAGTCCTTTTGTTCCTCGAGACGTGCAGCACACAATACAATCAACACACAGCAATATATTTGTGGAGCATATGTAACCAACATATGTTGCCCACACAGTGATATTCTATATAACAAAACAAGAAAAGCACAGGATTGTCAAAAATTTCCTATTATAGTGATTTGTAAATTAAGCAGAAACTTCTGCTATATAGAAAAACTCTTGCATGTTAAAGAGTATAGATTTGGAAATTATTGGCAGCACCTTCATTTGAAAACTCCCTACAGTTCCCAACCACTCGGTACCGGGTAGGGAGGAAAAAGTAAATTATTCTGTTGCACTGTATTGGCTATTGGAGTCTGTGGTTTTTTTTGTTTGTTTGTTTGTTTGTTTTTTAGAAAAAATATATACAGAGTGTGGGGAGACTTGAATAACGAAACCGAATTGTCTTTCATTCCAGTTTATTCAAGTAATCATTCCACTGTCTGCTCTCATTCTTGAGCAGCGAACAAAGATCGTGAACACACCAAAGTTCTCTCATTTAAACATTCTGACATCAAACCATTTCCTTCGCGGGGGAAATCACACATCTCTCTCAAAATCTCTTTATTCACATTCATTAGCCTTTTATTTACATAACTCCCCCTTCTCTCTTCCCGAGCCTCAGTGGTCAGGAAGTCTTCTGTCCCCTGTCCTCCGCAGGGGGTCCAGGCTCTGTGGCTCCGCACCGCAGGGGGCTGGCTCTCCTTCATCGTGGTTAAATCACATATGCAGTGTCCAACATATACATGTCTCACAACACAGCCATATAACCCCCCCCAAACGATGAAGAACAGACTAATTCCTAAAATTAAATAGCACCTTACTCACTACTGAATAATCAACACCAACATTCAGTCTGTGCGCCGCTTGGGCTTCAGCCGTCTGCCGAATCTGCTGTGCGTTGGCCCCGCCTTGCCTGCGGTGCGTTTCTGCTTCGGGTCTGTTGACTGAGGGAGAGAGTGATTAATTGCCCCCTGCGGGGGCCTGCCTCATCGAGGCGCCACTGCGACCGGTACAGACACGTCCTTCATGACAAAAGCAGGTTTTAGTCTGTCAATACTGACTGTCTCTTTTCTGTCTCCAAAATCTAGCACAAATTGCTTATCACCTGCCTCCAGCACTCGAAATGGCCCTTCGTAAGGTGGTTTGAGCGTTGCTTTTAGGGCTTCGCGCCTGACAAAAACGAAATCGGCATTTTTCAAAGCCTTGGGGACGAAAACTCGTGGAAAAGCGTGATGAACCGGACCCGGGAGCGTGTCTGCCCCCGTGCCGACTAACGGTCCCAGAGCCGAGAGAGGTGGGGGCTCTGGGTGCTCTGGTAAAAACTCGCCCGGCAGCCTCAGAGTTTGTGCGAATACCAGCTCTGCTGGGGAGGCGTCTAAGTCCTCTTTAGGCGCAGAACGCAACCCTAATAAAACCCATGGAAGTTTATTCACCCAATCTGCATCCGTGAGCGACGCTCTGAGTGCTGCCTTCAAAGACCTATGAAAACGCTCGCATAAACCATTGGCCTGAGGGTGGTAAGCCGTAGTGCGGTGAATTTTGGCTCCTAAGCCGTTGGCCATCGCTGACCACAGCTCAGAGATGAATTGCGGTCCTCTATCGGACGTAATGTCCGACGGAACCCCGAAACGCGCCACCCAAGCCGTTAAAAAAAACACGAGCCACCTCCGCGGCCGTGGTCGTCGCAAGTGGGACCACTTCCGGCCAACGTGTGGTGCGGTCCACCATTGTCAAAAGATACGTGAACCCCTGTGATGCCGGTAGGGGGCCCACAAGGTCGACGTGCACATGGTCGAACCTTCTGGCCGGAATGCGGAACGGTTCTAACGGGGCTCTTGTGTGCCTGTGAATTTTGGCCCGTTGACAGGAAATGCAGGTTTTTGCCCATTCCTTCACGTGCTTGCGCAGGCACGGCCAAACAAACTTTTCCGCCACTAGTTTCACCGACGCGCGCACCCCCGGGTGCGCCAGTGAGTGGACCGAGTCAAAAACACGGCGGCGCCACGTGGCCGGAACCACCGGACGCGGGCGCCCCGTCGACATGTCGCAGATCAGGGGGGGCATACCGGTTTGTAAACACTTGCTCTCCAGCCTCAACCCTGTTGGTCCAGACTGGAGCGCGCGCACGTCTGCGTCCGCCCCCTGGTCCGCTGCCATGGCTGCGTAATCTATACCCACGTGCACCGGGGCTGTGCGCGCCACCGTACCGCTCTCCTGCGGCGCGGTCACGGTGGCCCGTTCTGCCTCTGCGCGTGTTGGGGTCGTGAACGCGCGTGAGAGACAATCCGCTACTACATTGAATTTGCCCGCGACGTGCCTAATGTCAGTGGTAAATTCCGAGATTGCGGCCAGCTGCCTCTGCTGCCTGCCGGACCACGGGTCTGAAATTTTGGCCATGGCGTATGTGAGCGGCTTGTGGTCCACATAAGCGGTGAAGCACCATCCTTCCAGCCAGAACTGGAAATGACGAATAGCCAAATGCAGCGCCAACAGTTCTCTGTCAAACGCGCTGTATTTTCGTTCAGCCGCGCTTAAAGATTTGCTAAAGAAAGCCAAAGGCTGCCAAACTCCGGCTACCTGTTGCTCAATAACGGCCCCTATGGCTAAATCTGAAGCGTCTGTCGTCAGCGCGATACGTGCTGCAGGGTCTGGGTGGGCCAGGAGCGCAGCGTCAGCCAAGGCTTTTTTAACCTCTGTGAACGCGCGCTCCCGCTCCGGGGACCATTCGACCGCCTGGGTCGGTTTTTGTTTTTTGAGCGCGGCATATAACGGTTGCATGATTTGAGCTGCGTGGGGCAGGAATCGGTTATAAAAATTCACCATCCCCAAGAATTCCTGTAGTGATTTGACCGTTTGTGGACGGGGAAAATCCGCTACCGCGCGTACTTTGTCTGGTAACGGAACCGCTCCCTCCGGGGAGACGCGGTGACCCAAAAAATCGATCCGCTCGACGCCGAACTGGCACTTGGCTGGGTTAACTATTAAGCCGTGCTCTCCCAGCCTCCTAAAAACTGCTGTGAGGTGCGTTTCGTGTTCGTCCTCTGAAGTACTCGCGACCAAAATGTCGTTGAGGTACACAAACACGAAAGGGAGATCGCGTAACACGGCATCCATCATCCGCTGAAATGTTTGCGCCGCCCCTTTGAGACCAAACGGCATGCGTAAAAATTCGAAAAGTCCGAACGGGGTTATTACCGCTGTTTTAGGAATGTCCTCCGGTTGGACCGGGACTTGGTGATAGCCGCGAACTAGATCAATCTTTGAAAAAATGCGCGCCCCCGCCAGGTGCACCGAAAAATCCTGAATGTGCGGGATGGGATAACGATCGTGCGCCGTAGCGTTGTTTAGCCTGCGGTAATCCCCGCACAGTCTCCAGGAGCCATCGGCTTTCGGTACCATGTGCAGCGGCGAAGCCCACGGGCTCTTCGACCTACGAACGATGCCCAGCCTCTCCAGGCTGGCGAACTCCTCGCGCGCAATGGCGAGCTTAACTGCATCCAAGCGCCGAGCTTTTGCAAACACGGGAGGACCAGATGTGGGGATAAAGTGTTTCACCCCGTGCTTCGCGACCGTCGCTGAAAAAGTGGGCACAGTGAGCGCTGGAAATTGGGTGAGGAGTGTGTGAAACTTACCACCTGCTGTAGCGACGTGGGTCTGTACTGGTGGCGGGGACACTCGAGCTGAACAGGGGAGAGAGTAAAAAGAGAGTGCATTTACCAGCCGTCTATTAGCAAGATCAACTAACAGATTGTGTGAACACAAAAAATCCGCGCCCAACATGTTGAAACTCACCGCCGCTATCACAAAAGTCCATTCATATGTGCGGCCATGTAAGCATAAAGGCAAGGTCCTTCTCCCGTAGGTGTTGATGTTCGAGCCATTTGCCGCTGTAGCTCCGCTACCATGGGGTCCAGCCACCCGGTCCGCGTATGTTGGGGTGATGAAGCTCACTTGTGCTCCGGTGTCGATGAGGAACTCTCGTCCGGAGCGCGCATCCGTGATGTAGAGCAGCTTGTTGCGTTCTCCGAGGGTCGAAGCTGCCAGCGACCCCCGGTCTTGCCGTTTCCCGAACTCTTGAAGATGCAGGGCGGCACACACCTGCGTGCCTTCTCTGCGAACCTCCGATGGTAAAAGCAGAGATCTTCTCCTCCGCTGTGTCGTGCCCGCGCCTCTGCCGCCGGGCTATTGGCTCCCCCTCGTCGCGGCCGTGTTGCCGCCGTCGTCGGCCAGTCTGGTTCTGCCGCCTCTGGCTCCCCGCTGTCTCGGGTCGCTGCTGTGGTTGCTTGCCCGCCGCAGGCGTCCAGGATCCCATCTGCCTCCTGGGCCAGCTCCCGGAACTCCTCCAGGGTGTGACACTTTTTGCCGGCCAGCGTGCTTCTCGCATGCGCCGGGAGGTTGGAGAGGAAGATGAACTGAAAAATGAAATCATCGTTGTCCAACCCTCTCAGCTGTATCATCTCCTCCATCAGGGCGCTCGGCCTGTGTCCACCTTGGTCTAGCAAAGACAGGATCCTCCTCGCCCTCACTTCAGCCGAGGGGGTGAAAAACTTGATGAGGGTGGATTTCAGCTTGCCGTACCTGTCGGTCGCGGGTGGCTGCTCCACCAAGCTTTGCACGCACCGAGCTGTGCTGTTGTCCAGTTTAGCGATGACATGGTGGAACTTAGTGTCATCCACCGTTACTCCTGCGAGCGCGAACTGCGACTCTGCTTGCAGAAACCACGACCGTGGGTTATCCTGCCAGAAATCAGGCAGCTTAACGGCCACTGCGCTCGCCAGCTCTGAGCGCTGTGAGTCCGGGACCCTGAGAATTTCTTCGTTCATTCTCAACGTCGTCAGTCACCAATGTGGGGAGACTTGAATAACGAAACCGAATTGTCTTTCATTCCAGTTTATTCAAGTAATCATTCCACTGTCTGCTCTCATTCTTGAGCAGCGAACAAAGATCGTGAACACACCAAAGTTCTCTCATTTAAACATTCTGACATCAAACCATTTCCCTCGCGGGGGAAATCACACATCTCTCTCAAAATCTCTTTATTCACATTCATTAGCCTTTTATTTACATAACTCCCCCTTCTCTCTTCCCGAGCCTCAGTGGTCAGGAAGTCTTCTGTCCCCTGTCCTCCGCAGGGGGTCCAGGCTCTGTGGCTCCGCACCGCAGGGGGCTGGCTCTCCTTCATCGTGGTTAAATCACATATGCAGTGTCCAACATATACATGTCTCACAACACAGCCATACAGAGAATATTCTCTGTTTTTCCATGCCTACCTGTCTGTCTGTTGCATGTCGCGCTTCACACACAGACACCCATCCACCCACACACACACACACATCTTTCATTTACAACAGGATGGCGAGGGGGAGCGGGGGATGGATGGGTGGGTGTGTTTGTCCGTCCACAATGGAGATTCAGTTTTAAAGCTCATTGACCAGCTGTAGTAATGATTTTACCTCAAAAGATGTTCAAACACTCACTGTAATGTAATGTACTCTCCTCACATGCACTCCCACGAAGGGACGCTTTTGGGGCAGGTGCATGTTTTTCAACACAAACCCAGCACTTCGCACACACGGTCAGGACGGAGACGTGGCGAGGCGTCCACGGGCAGGCTGGGGTTGACGGAGTAAGGGACGGTGTTGAAAACCTCACGGGTGAGTGTTTTTTTAAAATCACATGTTCTGTTTGCAGATGTGTTCCGTTACTCACTGTAAACTACAAACTCACTACTCACTGTAAACACGGAAGTGAACGCGATGCAACGATGCATTTGATTGGTTAGACTGAGCGTTTCAGTGCCAGTTAGACAAATTTGATTGGTGAAATTTGTGGAAGTTGACGAGGACTGGCCAGAATTGCGGGAAAGTTGCAATGATTGGACAAAGTTGCAAGGTTGTGCAATAGTTGCTCTGATTGGCTTATTTTGCATGAATTGGTGCAATTGCAACATCGCAAAATTCTGGAGGGACTGATTAATAGAAGAGAACAAGAATAATCCCAGGTTTTGTTTTTTTTTTTTTTCAGCACTGTAGCCAGGCTGACAAAGAGTCAGAACTCTGTCAATCCTAGCATTCCCTTAGAGCTTACTAGTCAGGACTTTATGAACTTCTTCAATAACAAAATTTCATCTATCAGAGATAAAAATCAGTCAGATTCTTCCCACCGTTAAATAAAATACAGTAACTACTACAACTCCTTCAATTCATATCTGTTTGGATGAGTTTACTCCAATTGACCTTTTAGAGTTAGACAAAATAGTTTCCTCATTCAAGCCTTCCACATGTCTTTTACACCCTATTCCTACCAGGTCGTTTAAAGAAGTCTTCCCATTTATTGCTGTTATAATGAAAGAATGGTCAGCTGACGTGTAGGGTGCCACACCAGAGAAATAATACACAACACACTGAAGCTATGTTTAAACAATTTATTAATCCAAAAAGGCAGCACAGTTAGAGAAAAATGCCACTCGCCAGAGGAGGACTCAGCCTGTGGGGAGGAGACGAGAGCTGATTGATAGAAGGAGGGAGATCGGGAAGAGTGGAAGACAAATTGCCACTTACGGAAGCTGAGCAGAGAACCCGACAGAGAGACCCAGCAGGAATAGACGAACCAGCGGGATGAAGCTGGCAGTGAGTAGGGAAGGAGAGGAGCTGGAGATGGTGTCTGAAAAGGTGGAGACAGGCAGCTGAAGTGGAGGTGAGAATGATGGAGCAGGTGAGTGCACAACGATCCCCAGCAACACACAGCACAGATGGCAGCAACCTGAGAAGAGAAAAAGAGAGAAGAATTAGATACGACTTCCTCAAGAGTTTTAGTTTAAAGGCACTTGCTTGTTGACAGGCAGTAAACCCAACGAACCAGCGCTGAAGCATTCACACGATGATTCTTTTAAGCACCGGCAAGGCAGACGCAGCAGGTGAGTCCACTCACGCAGGTGTGATGATTACTTGCGGAGTTGGGGAATCTCTCGCAGGAAAGGAGGGGGCGTGAGCTCACCTGAACATGACAGTTCCCCCCCTCAAGGGACGCCTCCTGGCGGTCCACTGGATTTGTTAGGATGGGCTTTGTGAAAGGCCTGGACCATCCCTTTGTCGTGGAAATAGGATCCGGGGATCCATGACCTTTCTTCGGGGCTGTAGCCCTTCCAGTGGATGAGGTATTGAAGTCCCCGGCCCCAACGGCGAATGTCCAGAATCCTCTGGACAGTGTAGGGGGTCTGGCCATCGAGGATCAGAGGAGGAGGAGGAGGCTTCGAGTGGGGGGGGGGGGGGGTGGGACAGAGAGGACTGGAGGACATTCTGGAGATTCTGGAGACATGGAACGTCGGGTGGATGCGAAGTGTCCGTGGGAGCTCCAGGCGGGCCGTTACGTCATTGACAATTTCAGAGATGGTAAATGGGCCCAAGGAGGAGGTGAGGAGTCAGTTTTGTTGCGGGCGCACACCTGGCATGCTTTCACGTAATCCCGGATGTCCGTCCACAGGGTGGGCCCCCAGAACACCCATCAGATGAGATTTATTGTCTGGGAAACCCCAGGATGGCAGGCAAAGTGGCTGGAGTGGCCCCACTGGATGACGTTGCTACAGATGCCGGCCGGGACAAACAGACAATCACTTGGCCCCTCCCTCCGATCTGGGCTCTGTGGACTGGGCCTGCCGGACCCTCTGTTCAATCTCCCAAGTAAGGGCTCCAAGAATGCACGAAGGTAGCACAATGGGTTGGGAGAGGGAAGGGGTTCAGGAGAGTTAGGGCTGAATTGGCAGGAGAGAGCATCCGGTTTGATGTTTCAAGAGCCAGGTCTGTAGGTGATGGTAAAATTCAACCTAAGAAAAAGTAAGTCCCAGCGGGCCTGCCTGGCATTAAGTCTGTGGGCCGATGGCAGATACTCTAAATTTTTGTGGTCAGTCCACACAACAATGGAATGGACCACTCCCTCCAACCAGTGCCTCAAATCCTCCAGGGCCAACTTAATGGCTAGGAGCTCTCGATTTCCTACGTCGTAATTCCTCTGTGCTGGGGTGAACCGCCAAGAGAAATACGCGCATGGGTGGAGCTTCTGGTCGGAGGCCAAGTGCTGCAAGAGGACAGCGCCCACCCCCAAATCAGAAGCGTCCACCTCCAGGGTGAACTGGAGCTGAGGGTCGACCTGAGCCAAATGGGGATATTAGAGAACAGGCTCTTTAATTTAGGAAAGGTCTGTTCGGCTGCCTCAGACCAGAGGAAAGGCACCTTAACTGAGGTCAGCTGCGTAAGAGGCTGTGCTACCCCACTGTAATTCTTGATGAATCTGCGATAAAAGTTCGCAAACCCCAAGAAGCGTTGACGCTCCTTGCAGGAATGGGACATAGGCCAATCCAGCACAGCCTTCACCTTGGCCAGATCGGCTCTCAGCTACCCTTCAGCCACAATAAACCCCAGGAAGGAAGTGGAGGAGGTGGAAAACTCGCACTTCTTAGCCTTCACAAAGAGCTGGTTTTCCATAAGCCATTGTAGCACGGCTCTGACATGGACTGTGTTCCTCTGGTATGCAGGTAAAAAATCAAGATATCATCCAAGTAGACAAAAACAAATGGATTCACCATATCACGGAGGATGTCATTAATGAGGCGTTGGAAAACAGTGGGGGCATTGGTGAGCCCAAAAGGCATCACTAGGTATTCAGATTGCCCCAAGTGTTTTTTAAAGGCCGTCTTCCATTCATCCCCCTCGCGAATACGGACCAAATGGTACACATTGTGTAGATCCAATTTGGAGAACACACATGCACGCTGAAGGAGCTCGAACGCGGAGTTGATTAGGGGCAGAGGATATTTATCTTTGACAGTTATGGCATTTAGTTCCCAGTAGTCAATACATGGATGCAGAGATCTATCCTTCTTTCCGACAAAAAAAACCCTGGCGCAAGAGGAGCCAACGAAGGCCGAATGAGGTCGGCGTTTAGCGAGTACTTAATATAATTCTCCATTGCCTTCCTTTCTGGCCCTGAGATGCTATAGAGTTGACTGGACGGCAGCCGTGCACCCGGGAGGAGATCTATGGCACAGTCGTATGAGCTATGAGGAGGGAAAGAAAGCGCTCTCGACTTGCTAAAGACCTCCCCTAGGTCATGATAGACCTCGGGTATGAGGCTGAGGTCCGGCGGCTCCACCGGAGGGGAGGAGATGGGTAAGGACGGTGAACACTCGGCCGAACTAAGACAAGATGCCAAACAAAAGGGGATCCAGGAAGCAATAGAGTTTTGAGCCCAGTTAATAATGGGGTTGTGCTTCTGGAGCCAAGGATACCCCAGAAGCACCAGGCAGGATGAATTTGGGAGAATTAAGAACGATAAGGCCTCCCGGTGGTTCCCAGAAAGAAGGCCGGAGATCGGCTTGGCCCCTGGCAGCTGGATAAGGGCCGAAATAGAAAAGTTACCAGGGGGATGAATAAGAGTCCTGCCCGTCAGCTCTCCCATGGCTACTGATGGGCAGCATCTTTTGGCTTTCAGGTGGCAGTTGTTTAGCTTGTGCTCTAAAGAGCCACAGTACATGCATGCGCCGGCTCTCCTCCGTCGCTGGTGCTCTTCCGGAGCCAGATGAGCCCGGCCGAGCACCATCACTTCAGAGGAGGAGTCTGCTCCACCTGTGTCCATAGCCGGGGAAGGCACATGGGCAACGAGTGGGTGAAAGGAGGATTTGTGCTCCTTTGTGCGCTCACAGTATCGGTTGTCCAAACTGACAGCCTGATTGATTAAACCGTCCAGGGAGGAGAGAAAGGTATGAACTGCCAGGTCATAGCGGAGGTTGGCATTTAAACCCTGGAGGAAGACACTGTGTAACGCAACGTCGTTCCTGCCAGAGTCTGCTGCGATGATCCGAAACTCCACAGAGAAGTCAGCGGCAGACAAGCTTCTCTGGCAGAGAGACATAAGACTGCTCATGATATTGCCCTCACTCTGTTCAGTCAAACGTACGGGAGAATTCACCTATGAAACTATCAAATGTGTAATTAGGACCCTCGAAACTGTCGAGGATGGACTGAGCCCAACTAAGGGCTCAACCTCACAGCAGGAAGGTCATGAAATGAATTTTGGATGTATCGTCCGGATACTCCCTGCCAACCTGGCCCAAATAAAGCCGAACATGACAAAGGAATCCCTTGCATTTCCCCACTTCTCCCGTGTACGGGGTAGGTGAGGGAATGGAGGTTGTTTGGTGGATGGTGGAAGAAACAGGGGCAGCAGGTGGAGAGGGAGGACCCAAACAAGATGAATGATCGGTGACTGCGCTCAGCCGCTGCATAATCATCTGCACCTGCTGCGTGAGCACAGCCACCTGCCTCTCTGTGACGTTGAGGCGGTACAAAGCAGTGTTCTGCTGATGCAGCCTCCACTGAGCTCACGTTCTGGCTGGCTTGTTCTGTCACAATGAAAGAATGGTCAGCTCACGTGCAGGGTGCAACACCAGATAAATAATACACAACACACAGAAGCTATGTTTAAACAATTTATTAATCAAAAAAAGGCAGCACAGTTAGAGAAAAATGCCACTCGCCAGAGGAGGACTCAGCCTGTGGGGAGGAGATGAGAGCTGATTAATAGAAGAAGGGAGATCGGGAAGAGTGGAAGACAGATTGCCACTTACGGAAGCTGAGCAGAGAACCCGACAGAGAGACCCAGCAGGAATAGACGAACCAGCGGGATGAAGCTGGCAGTGAGTAGGGAAGTAGAGGAGCTAGACACAGTGTCTGACCAGGTGGAGGCAGGCAACTGAAGCAGAGGTGAGGATGATGGAGCAGATGAGTGCACAACGATCCCCAGCGACGCACAGCACAGATGGCAGCAACCTGAGAAGAGAAAAAGAGAGAGCAATTAGATACAGCTTCCTCAAGAGTTTTAGTTTAAAGGCACTTGCTTGTTGACAGGCAGTAAACCCAACGAACCAGCGCTGAAGCATTCACACGATGATCCTTTTAAGCGCTGGCAAGGCAGAGGCAGCAGGTCCGTCTACTCACGTAGGTGTGATGATTACCTGCAGAGTCAGGGATTCTCTTACAGGAAAGGAGGGGGCGTGCACTCATCTGAACATGACAGTTGGTAGCTCTATTCTTCAAATAATCAAATCTTCATTAACATTATACCATGTACGGCAGACCTTTAAAACTGCTGTAATTAAACCCTTACTTAAAAAGTCAACGCTGGATCCAGGAGTTTTAGCTAACTATAGGCCAATCTCTAATCTTCCTTTTAATTTCAAAAATCTTAGAAAGAGTTGTTGCTGCACAATTATTTGACCACTTGCAAGGAAATGGTTTATTTTAAGAGTTTCAATCTGTCATGTTCGGCTGCGTAACTCCGCAGTGAACATATAAAATCGGCAGCGAGCCCAACCTGCAGTTAGTAACGTGTTTTATTGACAGAACACAAACATGCCACAGAGTCCAAACAACAGTCACTGTAACAAACAAAAGACGACCGGCTCCAGCTTCGTTGCTAAGGTTAAATGCCTCATGCGCTCCAGACAGGGTAGGAGCGGAGGGGAAAGGCATGAGGAAGGGAGGACTTACGGTGATGTTGGAGCGGGATGGCTCTGAGGAACAACATGCACAGTCCAGGGAAGGAAAGCCAACAGAAGCGAGCCAGAGAGTCCAGGGTTGACACTTGAAGCTGCCGTGTCCACTGATCATACTCAGCTCTATAAATACCAGAGCTTAAGTGGGAGCGAGTGGACACAGCTGTGGTGACAGGTGCGTGACTGATGAAGTGATGTGTGCACGTGAGTGTGTGTGTGTGTGTGTGTGTGTGTGTGTGTGTGTGTGTGTGTGTGTGTGTGTGTGTGTGTGTGTGTGTGTGAGTGTGTGTGCAAGTGAATGTATGTGTGTGGCAAGCCGAATGCCGGTGAATGCCTGGAAAAGGGGGAATGTGGCTGTGGGACTGGCCGAGAGCAAAGCTCACCCCGCCAGCTGGAGAAAACAAGGGACAATTAAACCCACAGCCGACAATTATGCTCAGGGTGACGACCCTGAACATGACACAATCTGGGTTTAGAATCCATCATAGTACTGAAACAGCTTTAGTGAAGGTCACTAATGGCCCCCTTATCACATCTGATAATGGACTTGTTTCTGTACTTGTCCTTTTTTTTTTTTTTAGATAGATAGATACATACTTTATTTCGAACAAAAAAGTAAAACAAAAACAAAACAAATGACAAATGCAATAAAGTAACAGTATACAGTGTTCGAAAGGGAGAAGGAAGAAGTGAACACTTATTAATTCCAACTCCTCTTTTCCATAAATACACCCATGTATTATATGTATCATGTATTACATGTATCATGTATTATATACAAATTACCACATTTAAGAGCCCAAGTAAACAATTAACTGTATTTTGTACATATCAACATTAACACCCATCCATCCTAACATACATTGATGTCCATACATCAAAACCAGCCTAAAACAACACAGATATACACAGTGCTGTCCCACCCACCATTTCATAGTGTCCCAGAGTGAGCATAGTGAATCGTACATATAAATACTACCCTTCTAACATACACTACCGTTCAAAAGTTTGGGGTCACCCAGACAATTATTTTGTGTTTTCCATGAAAAGTCACACTTATTTACCACCATGAGTTGTAAAATGAATAGAAAATATAGTCAAGACATTGACAAGGTTAAAAATAATGATTTGTATTTGAAATAATATTTTTTTCCTTCAAAGTTTGCTTTCGTCAAAGAATCCTCCATTTGCAGCAATTACAGCATTGCAGACCTAATATGATTGCTCAAGGGTTTTCTAATCATCCATTAGCCTTCTGACGCAATGAGCAAACACATTGTACCATTAGAACACTGGAGTGATAGTTGCTGGAAATGGGCCTCTATACACCTATGTAGATATTGCACCAAAAACCAGACATTTGCAGCTAGAATAGTCATTTACCACATTAGCAATGTATAGAGTGTATTTCTGATTAGTTTAAAGTTATCTTCATTGAACAAAAGTGCTTTTCTTTCAAAAATAAGGAAATTTCTAAGTGACCCCAAACTTTTGAACGGTAGTGTATATCCTTTCAGCAAATAATGTTTATACCTCTTTTTTTGAATTGATTTCTGTTTGTACATAGTTTCAGTTTCGGCTCCAGACTGTTCCACAAATCCACCCCTTTTGGACCTTAGTGCAGCTTTTGATGCTATTGATCATAATATTTTACTTGATAGACTAGAACACCTTGTTGGACTTAATGGAGCTTCACAGTGGTTTAAATCTTATTTATCTGATAGGTTCCAGTTTGTTCAAGTCAATAATGAGTTTAGGCCCTATTCTTTTTAGTTTATATATGCTTCCACTAGGTAACATTATTAGAAAGCACTGCATAATTTTCATTGTCATGCAGATGACACACAATTATACTTGTCAATGAAGCAAGATGACAGTAATCAATTAGCCAAATTCTAGGCTTGTCTTAAGGAAATCAAAGCTTGGATGACTTGTAATTTCTTGCTACTAAATTCAGATAAGACTGAAGTCATTCTAGTTGGTCCAAAAACCTTAGAAATACCTTTCCAAATCAAACTCTTACTTTGGATGCAGTTACTCTTTCTCTTAATAGTTCTGTGAGGAACCCTGGAGTTATTTTTGATCATGATCTGTTCTTTAATTCACATACGTATATAACTTGTTTGTAAGACTGGCTTCTATCATTTGTGTAATATTGCCAAGATTAGGACCATCTTGTCTCAGAGCAATGCTGAGAAACTAATCCACGCTTTTGTTAGCTCTAGATTAGGTTATTGGAACTCTTTATTGTCAGGCTGTCCTAAAATATCTTTAAAAAGTCTTCAGCTGATCCAAAATTCTGCAGCAAGAGTTTTAACAGGTACTAGAAAGAGAGATCACATCTCTCTGGTTCTGGCCTCCCTTCATTGGCTTCCCATAGAAATTAGAATTAAGTTTAAAATCCTACTTCTCACTTACGAAGCTCTAAATAACCAGGCCCCTTTTTATTTCAAAGATCTGATACTACCCTATCATCCTATCAGAGCAGTATGCTCCCAAAATGCTGGATTACTTGTAATACCTAGAATCTCCAAAAGTACAATGGGAGGCAGAGCCTTCAGTTATCAAGCTCCTCTCCTTTGGAACCAGCTGCCAATCTGGATTCGGGAGTCAGACTTGATCTCTGTTTTTGAGAATAGGGTTAAAACCTTCCTTTTTGATATAGCCTATAGTTAGGGTGGGATCAGGTGCCCCTGAACCCTCCCTTAGTTATGCTGCTAATAGGTTTAGGCAGCCAGGGGACCTCCAACAATGCACTGGACTTCACTCCTTTCTTCACTCTCAATGAAATATTTTTTGCTGGTTATTAACATCTGTTTGTTCTCTCCCACAGACTGAGTCCCCGTCATGCTGCTTGCTCTCTACATGTCTGTTCTTTCCTTCTTCTCCTCTATCCCCTCACCCCCCAGCCAGTCACAGCAGATGACTACCCCTCCCTGACCCTGGTTCTGCTGGAGGTTTCTTCCTGCTAAAAGAGAGTTTTTCCTCTCCACCGTCGCCAAGGGCTTGCTCACAGGGGATCGCCTAATTACTGGGGTCTTTCTGCAATTGTGGGGGTTTCCCCTACAGTTGAAAGTGCTTTGAGATGACTGTTGTTGTGAAATGGCGCTATATAAATAAAGTTGAATTGGTGTACCCTGCCTCTTGCCCAAAGATGCTGGGTTAGGCTCCAGACCCCCCCCCCCCCCCGGTGACCCGAAAAGGATTAAGTGGAAGAAGATGAATGAATGAATGAATGAATGAATGAATGAATGAATTGTAATCCTATAGCAGCAACATATTACACACCAAAGTACAGATATAACCTTGCCTCATTGTTAATCAAAAGTGTTTTTTCATATCATCCCTACTTAAAATATTAAAATATTTTCATCTACAGATCAGATGTTGGCAAACTGCCTTCTGTAATTATAGTTGTTTTTGTTTTTGTTTTTTGTTACTTATTTGTACCCGTAGGTAGACTTGGTTTGCAGTCTGGTGACAAGCCACCGGCTGCTGGTCGCTGCATGCGCGAGCGCCCTAAACCTACATGTTTTTGGTGTGCGGGAAGAAACCGGAGAAATCCCGGAGTAAACCCGCGCAACACGGGGAGAACATGCAAACTCCACACAGCTCACTGTTGGTCGGGGGCTGGGATCGAACCCACGATCTCATGATCCCCGCGATCCCCCGGCCGAGGGTAAAACTGTGCTGCCACAGTGCTAAACCACTGCGCCACCGTGCAGCCCACGGTTTTAGAACTGTCCTGCAAAAGTAAATACAAAAGATTGATTGGTGGTGTTTTGTAACCGCGCATACTTCTTTTCTATCCATACATGACAGGCAGATGACAATGTTTTACAGTACAAGTTTTTTCACATTCTGTACCATATGCTTTACAGGTACAGGCTTTTCCTCATTCTCATTTAATATTCTACACATTTCTGCATCTGGGACCTTAAGCATAGGCAGGTTGTTTTATAACCTGTATGAAACAGTGTCATGTGTTTGAAGTTAGTCTGCATGTCAGGATTTAGGCTGGAGTCGCACCAGGCAGACTACTGGCCATCTGGCATGTTTTGAGGCAATGGTGAACCTAGTCTGTTTGGCACCATTTGGACAAAAGAAACCTCATTTGCATCATTTGAGCAATTCAACATCAATCAGCAACAGAGTTATTGGTGAATGAGAGCAGTCTCATTGGTTGCTGAGTTTTGTACACACAATGCATTTACTGTTTGAATGAATCTTTATTCTGGATAGATTAAATGTAAAGATTAAAAGAAAGGAACAGAATAATATAACAAAGGGGGAAAAATCTAACAAGGTCAAATTAAACAATAACTCCTCGGATTATACAGGTCAACATAAGTCATCCGAAATAGGTGATGGCTGGAGCCGCAGCTTATATTGCCCACCCATATTCCATCTACCCCTCATGGATCGTCACCTTATCGTCATGGGGGGTTTGCGTGCCCCAGTGATCCCAGGAGCTATGTTGTCTGGGGCAATTTGCCTCTGATAGGGTCACCCAAGACAAACTGGTCCTGGGTGAAGGGCCAGACTTAGAACGATCCAACAGACTCTCATGATAAATTCTAGATCAAGGATTCAGTGTACCCCGCCTGGTATGGGGTTACCGGGGCCCCACCCTGGAGTCAGGCCTGGGGGAGGGGCTCGATGGCTAGCGTCTGGTGGCCGGGTTTCCACCCATGGGACCCGGCCGGGCTCAGCCTGGAGGAGTTACATGGGTCCGCCCTCCAGTGGGCTCACCACCTGCAGGAAGGATCATGGGGGTCTGGTGCTATGTGGATTCGGTGGCGGTCAAAGGCGGAGACCTTGGCAGACTGATCCCAAGCTTTCTAAACTGGCTTTTGATACGTGGAATGTCACCTCTCTGGTGGGGAAGGAACCTGAGCTGGTGTACGAGGTTGAGAGATACTGGCTAGATATAGTCAGCCTCATCTCAACACACAGCTCCGGTTCCGGAACCAGTCCCCTGGAGAGGGGCTGGAGCTTGGCCTTTTCTGGAGTTGCCCCGGACGAGAGGTGACAAGCAGGGGTGGGTATTCTTGTATCCCCCCACCTTGCTGCCTCTATATTGGAGTTTTCCCCAGTGGATGAAAGGGTTGCTTTTCTGCACCTTCGGGTTGGGAAACGGGTCCTGACCATCATTTGTGCCTATGCACCAAATGGTGGTTCAGAGTACCCACCCTTTTTGGAGTCTCTGACTGGGGTGCTGGAGGGTGCTCCTCTTGGAGACTCCATTGTCCTACTGGGGGACTTCAATGCGCATGTGGGCAACGACAGTGAAACCTGGAGGGGGGTGATTGGGAGGAACGGCCTGCCCGATCTGAACCCGAGTGGTGTTCAGTTATTGGACTTCTGTGCTAACCACAGTTTGTCCATAACGAACACCATGTTCAAGCATAAGGGTGTCCATATGTGCACCTGGCACCAGGACACCCTAGGTCGCAAGTCGATGATCGATTTTGTTATCGTGTCATCAGACCTGCGATCATATGTCTTGGACACCCAGGTAAAGAGAGGTGCAGAGCTGTCAACTGATCACCACCTGGTGGTGAGTTGGATCCAATGGCAGGGGAGGAAGCCATTCAGACCTGGTAGACCCAAATGTATAGTGAGGGTGTGCTGGGAACGTCTGGCTGAGGCCCCTGTCAGGGAGGTCTTCAACTCCCACCTCCGGAAGAACTTCAACCACATTCTGAGGGAGTCTGGAGACATGGAGTCTGAATGGGCCATGTTCTCCACCTCTACTGTTGAAGCGGCGGCCCAGAGCTGCGGCCACAAGGTGGTCGGCGCAGCTCGTGGTGGCAACCCCAGAACCAAGTGGTGGACACCAGTGATGAGGGGGGCCATTAAGCTGAAGAAGTCCTATCAGGCTTGGTTGGCTTGTGGGACTCCCGAAGCAGCTGAGGTGTACCAACAGGCCAAGCGGAGTGCAGCTCGGGTGGTTGCTGAAGCAAAAACCCGGGTATGGGAGGAGTTCGGGGAGGCCACGGAACAAGACTTTCGGTCGGCCTCGAAGAGATTCTGGCAAACTGTTCGGTGGCTCAGAAGGGGAAAGCAGCTCCCCGTCCACACTGTGTATGGTGTGGATGGGGCGCTGTTGACTTCGACTGGGGATATTGTCAGGCGGTGGAAGGAATACTTCAAGGATCTCCTCAATCCCACTGACACGCCTTCCACAGAGGAAGCAGGGCTTGTGGATGAGGGGGATGACTCGCCTATCACAGGGGCTGAGGTCGCCAAGGTGGTTAAAAATCTCCATGGTGGCTGGGCCCCAGGGGTAGACGAGATTTGCCCTGAGTACCTCAAGGCCCTGTAGGGCTGTCATGGTTGACATGTCTCTGCAACATTGCGTGGAGGTCGGGGGCAGTGCCTTTGGCATGGCAAACTTAGGTGGTGGTTCCTCTCTTCAAAAAAGGGGACCGGAGGGTGTGCTCCAACTTTAGAGGGCTCACACTCCTCAGCCTCCCTGGAAAGGTTTGTGCCGAGGTACTGGAGAGGACAGTCCGGCCACTGGTCGAACCTCGGATTCAGGAAGATCAATGTGATTTTCGTCCTGGCCGTGGCACATTGGACCAGCTCATTACCCTCTCAAGAATTCTCGAGGGTTCATGGGAGTTTGCCCAACCAGTTTACATGTGTTTTGTGGACTTGGAGAAGACATTCGACCGCATCCCTCGTGGTTTTTTGTGGGGGGTGCTTCGGGAGTATGGGGTATCGGGCTTGTTGTTACGAGCTATTCGGTCTCTATGACCACTGTGAGAGTTTGGCTCGTATTGCCAACACTCGGTCGGAGTCATTCCCAGTGAGAGTTGGACTCCGCTAGGGCTGTCCTTTGTCACCGATCCTGTTCATAATTTTTATGGGCAGGATTTCTAGGCGCAGCCAGGGAATGGAGGGGGTCATGCTTGGTGACCACAGGATCTCATCTCTGTTGTTTGCAGATGATGCTGTCCTGTTGGCTTCATCCAGCAATGACCTACAGTCCTTGCTGGGACGATTTGCCGCTGAGTGTGAAGCAGCTGGGATGAGAATCAGCACCTCCAAGTCCGAGTTAATGGTCCTCAGCCGGAAAAAGGTGGATTGTCCTCTCTGGGTTTGGGATAGGCTCCTGCCCCAAGTGGAGGAGTTTAAGTATCTTGGGGTCTTATTCACGAGTGAGGGGAGAATAGAGTGAGAGATTGACAGATGGATCGGAGCAGCATCTGCAGTGATGTGGACATTGTACTGGTCTGTTGTGGTGAAGAGGGAGCTGAGTTCTAAGGCAAAGCTGTCGATTTACCAGTCAATCTACGTTCCTGCTCTCACCTATGGTCACGAGCTTTGGGTAATGACCGAAAGAACGAGATTGCGGATACAAGCGGCTGAAATGAGCTTTCTTCGTAGGCTTGCTGGATTGCTGGACTCACCCTCAGAGATAGGGTGAGTAGCTCAGTCATCCGGGAGAGGCTCAGAGTAGAACTGCTGCTCCTCCACATTGAAAGGAGTCAGTTGAGGTGGTATGGGCATCTGATTAGGATGCCTCCTGGACACCTCCCACTTGAGGTGTTTCGGGCACGTCCCACTGGGAGGAGACCCCGGGGCAGACCCAAGACTCGGTGGAGAGACTATGTCTCCCAGCTGGACTGGGAACGCCTTGGTATCCTCTCTGAAGAGCTGGAGCAGGTGGCTGGGGAGAGGGAAATCTGGGCTTCTCTGCTTGAACTGCTGCCTCCGTGACCCGGACCTCCGGAAAAGCGGTAGAAGATGGATGGATGGATGGATGGATGGATGGATGGAAATCACCATTGCATGTTTCTACTTAAATGCCCTACTTTCGTGATATACAGTAATATCACTGTAGGGTGAACTTTTTACATTTTCCATAAATTTCACCTGAAAGCCGAAACCCACAAGGGTACATGCTCAGCCCACTGCTCTTCATCCTGCTGACCCATGACTGTGTACCAGCCTGCAACACCAACCACATCATCAAGTATGTGGATGACATGGTGGTGGGCTTCATCACCAACAACGCGGAGGCCAACGACAGAAATGAGGTGAGCCAAGTGGTCCAGTGGTGTAAAGACAATAACCTCTTCTTGAACACGGGAAAAACCAAGGAGACTGTGGTCGACTTCAGGAGGGGACACACACAGCGTCCCCCTCTGATCATCGATTGTGCAGCTGTGGAGAGGGTGAGCAGCACCAAATTCCTGGGGGTGCACATCTCTGAGGAGCTCTCCTGGTCCAACAACACACATCACTGGCCAAGAAGGCTCAAACTCGCCTCCATTTCCTCCGCAAACTGAAGACAGCACGAGTCCCACCCCCATCATGTGCTCATTCTACCGGGGCACCATTGAGATCATCCTCACCAGCTGCATCACAGTGTGATATGGAAGCTGCACCACATCCTGCCGGAAGACACTACAGCGCACAATGAAAACAGCCAGCAAGATCATTGGTGCCCCTCTGCCCCCCCTCTCGGACAGCTACCTCACCCGCAGATCAGTCAACATTGCAGGCAACACCTCCCACCTCTCATACTCCCTCTTCATCCCCCTGCCCTCGGGGAAAAGGTACTGGAGCCTCAGGGCCTGCTCCACAAGACTGCTAAACAGCTTTATTCATCAGGCCATAAGGACCCTGAATTTTGTCCACCACCACCCCACCCCACCCCCGACTGTAACGCACTCACCCGCACAATAACTACCTCAGCTTTTGGCACAGAAAGACTGGCACATCAGCAGTAATATATTTGCTGCTGTATGTCTCTGCACTTTACTGCAACCATTTGCACAAATACCATATTTGCTGCTGTCTGTCATTGCAATACTGATCATGTGCAGTCCAGTCTGTCACTGTCTGCACCAACACTACCGCATTGAACTTGCAACTATGGGTATTACAGCTCTACTTTTCTGTATATAGGATTGCTGGGTTTCATCATTGTTTAGGCTGCATGTCCACCAAATGCGTTTTTTGTCACCTGACTGCCCTGAACGTCTTTTTTTTCCATGTTTGTGTGCTGCGCTCTGGAACAAAAAAAGTCTGTGCCCTGTATTGCAGCAACAGCTTGTCACTCACAGCTCAGCACTTCTGCTTTTCCTATGGTCAGACTTTCTACTTATTTTTTTTAAATAGCAGTCTCTAAATAACAATGGACAGGAAATGTATTCTTGCATTTGTAGTAGCTCTGGATGCAAAATATGATGACACAGAAAACCGGAGTCTGAGTACAGACTGTACTGGCATCCTATGTCCCACCCTTCCTTATTCTGATTGGCTGCTTAGAAAGGTCTGACATTGACGAGCTTAGTTGTAGTCTGAAAAGTTGAATTTTTTTCAATCCTGAGCGCCACAACACATAGCGGCCACCACCAAGAGTGTTTCAGTGCCGAAGGCTGTCAGCACTGTAAATGCTGAACTACATAGAGAATGAATGGAAAATAGTTGCCCACAGTGATAAAGCACATTTAGTGGACACGCAGCCTAATCGTTTTTCTTTATTGCACTATAGGAGGTCTGGGTCTATCTTTTGTTGCTATTTGCACTACAGGTAGCATTACTGGACATAGACTGCTGTTGTTGTTTTTCCAGCCTTATTCTTTTTTCTTTTTTTATTTTGCACATACCACTGAAGAGAGAGGGAAACACCATTTCAATTCTCCTGTATGTCCTGTACGTATAGTAGTATTGACAAATAAAATCTATGAATCTTTTGAATATTCTTAACTTTTTGTGAGTAGTGTATGAAAAACTTTCTGAATCTTTTTTAAATTTTTGTTTTATATATATATATATATATATATATATATATATATATATATATATATATATATATATATATGTATATATATATATATTTACAATTTAAAACTTACCTGTCCGTATTGGTTATTTTTGTTTTATATACTGTATATTCTGCAATTCAAGGCTTGTAAATATTCATATTTCTATCCACCTTATTCCTGGGGGTGCCACTGTAGGAACGATTATGGGCAGAGCAACCGGTTTGAGCTGATATAGTGTTAAATCAGTCAGTAAGAGTGGAGTAGCAGGGGCATTTAAAATAGCGTTTTTAAAACTTTTTCAAATTAATTTTTATGTATAGTCCACATACGTGTTTTGCACTCAAGTGACAGCTAATTTCAGCTCTTCTAGTTTTTGTATTTTTTGAATGTTTTGGCATAGTTCTGGCACTTGCTGGTGTTCGTGGTTGTGCCAATCGTATGTCGGCCTCCGTCGGTCTATGATGACCATGGAAGAGAATCCTAAACGTCTACTCTGCTGGAACAGCACCGCCTGTGGCTGAACAGGCCGATGCGCGAATGACAGTCCCTGTCACACAGGTCACACTTGTGGGTGGTCTCCGTGCTGCTGGGTCTGTGGCGGTTCTTCCTGCTGTGGCGGTTCTTCTCACCACACAGTGAGAGACGACATCCAAGCACCGTGTTGTGGTGTACATCTGCTCTAAGGTAAATTTGATTATGTCCAACATTCATTCATTCATTCATCTTCTTCCGCTTAATCCTTTTCGGGTTGCGGGGGGGGTGGCTGGAACCTATATTTTAACAAAATGGAGCCGACTTTATTGCGATGGAGACGGGCTGGTCTGAATGCGCACCCCGTCATTTTGAATACAGGCATCGAAAAGTCATAAATCATGACTCTTTCTTTGTTTGGTAGCGGCAAAGTCCCAGGGAAACCCCATGAGTGCCTGGTATCATTGGAAAGCTTAGAAATCGAACTTTCTAAAAATGTCATGAACCCGGTTCTGACTTATTGTTATGAGTTGTCCTAGTTTCCTCCTGTCAAGCGCCATCAGCTGCACTGTCACGGGTGCTCACACACATACACACACCCACACGCACATGCACACGCTCCATTCACTTTCATTTACACGCTCTCTCACACACCGGGTGCCAATCAGTTCTGCCCACGCATTCTCACACCGGCAATCTCTTTCCTCGTTAGCTTCAGGAGTATTTGTTGGCTGCTCCAGAGGAAAGAGATTGTCGGGGCATTCCCCTTCATACGTGGCAGTGTGTTCCTCTGCGTATGTTAATTCACTCCCTGTGTTCAACTCAGCCTGACATTTAAGGATGATCAGTTCCCTGGTGTTTCGGCTGGTCCTGCTTCTCTGCCTCTTCCTCCAGACTGCACGGCTGGCTCTGGATTAGCTCCAGTCCTGTAAGTGTCTTTAGCCTTTTCTCCTGTGCTAGCAGCCCTGCAGCACTAGGCTGCTCGTCTTTCCTGTTTCGTGCGTAACGCAGCCCTGTAGCATTAGGCTTCATATTCACCAGGCTGTTGAGCATTCGGCAGGCGCCCTGTATGTTTCGTGGCCAATCCTGTCATTACACCTCTCCATAATCTTGTGTGGTTTGACTGAACTGTACGTGGTGATTACTGGACTTGTTATTTTGGTGAACTATAATAAATATGGCACTCTCTACTCCTGCGATTGGGTTTCTCATTCAATCCCTCATGCGCTGTGTAATGGCGCACAGGGGTTTGTGACAAAAAATACCTATGTTTTTGCAGAAGACATAACTCCCGACCGATTGAACGCAAGTTTTCAACCTAGCTAAAACATAAACAAATCATCTTTTTCTGGGTCAGTTTTCGCACACTTCCTACAAATTAAATATCATTTTGAAGGTTTTTCAATAGAGAATATGTAAATAATGTTACATCAGTTTTGAAAATGTCCTCAAAGTGACTCATTTTGTCAGCACGGGTCATTTGTTTACAGCGTTAGCATCTTAGCAGCGGCGCTAACTAACGAAGCTACTATCTACGATGCCACTTTTTCAGGTCATCTTCCCATCCCTCGATAGTCGTGGCAAGTGGTATGATTATATTACTGTTTTGAGGTCCAAGAGGCCGTGTTCCCGCATTTCTGATGCTGAAGTCATTGTTTTTTTAACAAGGAAAAGTGTCCCATTTCAGTGACAACCATACGTTCTGAACTAGTACCGGAAGTTGCTACCATAATTCACGCAATGCATCATGGGGCCTAAGAATAAGGTGGATAGGTTTTTATTTACATTTTTAATTGCATGGATTTTCTAATTTCTGTATTAAAAATACAAAAAGATAGAATGACATTGTTATGTCAAGTGAGGTCATTTCAAGTGTAGAAGAGTCAATTGCAATCAGCTCTTTGTGAGGAACCACAAAGCTGATGTTTCCGGGATGAAAATGAGTTTGACACTCCGATCTACTCAATAGGAAGGGAGTTTTTTAAAGGTTTGAACTTCAATTTGAAAAAAATTGATGTCTCAAACACAATCTTACATAGGGCCCCTAAAAAGCTGCCACTTGTTAATGGTAGCTATCACTTCCCCCTGACACAGAGCACCAAAGAGTCCAAAACCGGGGCCAGACATCACAAACGTGCAGAAACAACGTGACAGACTTAGTCACTTGCTCAAGTTTTCCCAGCACAATAAAGCATGTGTACAAACCTGTTTCTGTGTGCTACTGTTTACCAGCTGGTAGGTTGAAGACGGGGAGAAGAGGAAAAAAGTATACCAACAAAACACTTTGTTGTGACAGGAGCAGCCCCAGAGATGACTACTTTTGATAAATCTACTTGATTCTTAATAATAATAATAATAATAATAATGTGGCGTCCATAATTGTAAATGTATGTGACTCACATGGATGCATGCTTGAATTCAGCCTAGAGAGACTTTAGGCTGGCAATGTGTATTGACATCACACCTCAAGAGGACAATACGTCTGGACCACCTACGGCTCGAGAGAAAGGAGAGGATCCCTCGCGTCTGACCATCTGGGGTCAGACAGGAGAACAGAAGGACTCTGGAGTTTTATAATGCAAATGGGAGAATGTAACTGAAGTGTATGACTTTGTATGTGATGTAGTATTGGAGGTGTGTATAAATGGATGTGAGTGACTGCGTTCTGTCTCTTTTTACTCTGACTGAGAGAGAGGACGTAGGATGTGAGAGAATTAAAGAAAATACTGGAAAGACACCCAGTCTTGTCAATTCTTGACTCCTACAATAACGGTAAAAACTCTTGACTTCAATAATAAATACCTGCCATTTATCATTTTGCTGGAAATGTTCTGTCTTGTTTATAGACAGAATAACAAGCCCTTATTACACGCATGATCATACAGCATCTAGAGGTGAATTGTCTGTGACATGCTTTGGTCAAATGAACTCAGGATTTTTGATTTTGATTGGGGTTTTTTTTGTATACTTTATTGATCCCCAGAGGGGGAAATTGAGGGCATCCACCTGGATGGATGAAGCAGCCATGGTACGGCACTATCCCTTAACTATTCACACACACATTCACACCTAGGGCCACTTTAGAGTTTCCAGTTAACCTATCCTGTATGTTTTTGGTCTGTGGGAGGAGACCGGAGAAATCCCGGAGTAAACCCACTTAGATACGGGGAGAACATGCAAACTCCACTCAGATCACTGTTGGTCAGGGGCTGGGCTCGAACCAGGGATCCCATGGCCAAGGGTGAGTTGCTGTGCTGCCACAGTGCTAACCACTGCGCCACCGCACCGCCAAGTATTACAGTACCATTACAGTATTACAGTACCATTTTCAACATGAGGAAGGAGCTCTCCTCAAAACATCTATTTTTGTTGCATATTGCTAATGAGCTCAGCCCGTCCTCTCTTTCGTCATATCTCTGAAATTTTGTTTTGATAGCATTGCCATGTTTGAGGCTAATGCTAATTTTTAGCATAAGTTTAAAAGCCAAAATAAAGCATTATTATGGTGATTATTAGGGCATTAGGGTGAATGATGTGAGTAGCCTATGTCCTGTCCCTGGGTGTAATAAACACAGAATAATGAGTGCATGGCTAACTCCACTAATGGCTGCTTACCCCTGCTGATGCAGCAGGTGTGCCGTCCGGAATATCTTCTCCTTCTTTAGGCTGCTCCCTTTAGGTGTCACCACAGTGGATCATCTGCCTCCATCTCACCCTATCAATTGCATTGTGCTCTGAACATCAACCCTCTCCATGTCCTCCTTCACTATATCCATGAATCTTCTGTGGTCTTCCTCTTTTCCTCCTGCCTGGCAGCTCCATCTTCAACATCCTCCGTCCAATATAGCCACTATCCCTCCTCTGCACATGTTCAAACCATCTCAGCCTTACTTCTCTTACTTTGTCTCCAAACCACTCAACCTGAGCTGTCCTTCTGATATACTCATTTCTAATCCTGTTCCTCCTAGTCACTCCCAGTGAGAATCTTAGCATCTTCAACTCTGACACCTCCAGCTCTGCCTCCTGTCTTTTTTTTTTATCAGCGCCACTGTCACCAAACCATGCATCATAGCAGGTCTCTCTACTGTCTTATAAATCTTCTCCTTCTCTCTAGCTGCTATCCTTTTGTCACAAATCACCCCTGACACTCATCTCCACCCACTCCACCCAGCCTGCACTCTCTTCTTCACCTCTCTTGAGCATTTTCCATTGCTTTAGATGGTTGACCCCAGGTATTTAAACTCTTCTCTACCTCTACTCCTTGCATCTGCTGTAGTTATTTATTTATGTATGCAAATACAAGCAAAACAACTTGTGAGGATTTTGTACATTTTTGCAATATTCACTAAGGCCTACTAAATGTTTTATGTTAACCAATTAAGCAACTATTTTGTTATAACAAATGTCAGGTGTTTCAAGTTATGAAGCCAAGAAAGGTGAACAACATGAAGAAAGGAAAGTCATGGTGATAACACCAACAAGAACTCAAAACTACTTTCACCCCTGACTCGTGCTGTACTCTTTATACTACGTTATTTCAAATCTTCTTGGGAGTAAAGTGGTCTAGTTTCAGTAAATAAAAACCATACTGAAGTAGTATTGTGTCATTTACGACCAAGCTGATTCTATTAAACAGCTTTTAATCATGACTGATGGGATGTGAGTGTGCTTGGGAGACACTCTTTTTTTTTCTATCTCCACCTAGTTTTCATCTGCTCCCATCTACTCACCCCTGTTGACATGGGAAGAGAGAATTAGCCAGTCATGAATGATGAGAACTCATGATTCATTGCAGCACACAGATGTTTCTTATCTCACGCCCCCACCAGCATAAGCGCAGTCTGCACACAAGACACGTGGCAATGCATTTTCTCATGAATGCTTTTCTTCTCATGCAGTCAACCACCTATGATTTTCATCACTTTGACTGTTACACCCTTTACTGACAACCTGTGAGCTCATCTCTTTTTTGTTACTTGAACATGTCTTTTGTTAATTGAACATACTGCGGCGGATGATAAAATAAGGCAGCGATGCTGAGGTTTTAAGCAGGTTTTATTAATCATACTGCCGTCATGAGCTCCTCTCCCGGCGCCGTGCGTGCGCGCCGGGAGCGAGCCCACGGCTCTCAGTGAAGAGGGGACACAAAGTCTGTGTCCGGCAGCAGAGGTTGAAGTGTGAGAGTGAGAGGATGTGATACAGAACCTGTGCAGTATTTATACCCAACTCAAACAATACATCAAAGCAGATTCACAGCAGTTGGTCTGATCAAAGGGACTGCAGAACAGGCATGAGATATTTGCATTTGTGAGACATACATCACAATAGGCAGATTTGCTAGACTCTGCTCCAGCTGCAGAACAAAGAGGTTAAAAGGCACATCTACATATTGATCTGAGTCTCTAGGTCACAGTAAGGACAGGACGCATGAACACAATGCATGAAAGGCAACATTAACATCACAAGGCATGAATGGCACATTACGTCTCAGTAGTGTAGCGGAAAAAACCAGGAGTAGCGAGCTGTCTGTCCTTAGTCTGTTTGTGGGGGTTTTCCCAAACCGCCACAATGCCAGAAAATCAGTCTTTATTTATAACAATACAAATGAGCAAATCCCCTCTTGACAGTACAAGAGAAGTATAGAAGATGGCAAGAAGTTTGTAGTTTAAAGAAAAAAATTGAGGCGAAAGAAGAAAACAGAGGTCAACAATAAGAAAAAGTTTGCCAACTGATTTAACTCATGTGTTGTTACATGTGATAGCTATAATTACCCAGGCGTTGCGCTTTGTTTGATTCAGACTTAAGACATTGTATAGACAATTTTCGTCCATAATTTCATAGGGCTGTGTATTATTATTCTCAAAATACAAGTAGGAGGCAACTGGCTTACATGCTTCAAACAAGATCCTTGTTTGTTGAATAGGGTGTAAAACATGAGTGTAAACTGTCACCCTATCTAAAGCCCTATTTAAACAATGGTGTTTTAATATTGCTTTCTAAAAATAACCTCAGAGTCAGTCAAATGGACTGAAGTGGGTAGAAAAGCTTGATCAAAATGTATTTTTGAAATAAGTGTCATGAAGTGGGGCCCGGGGAGAGCTCCGGTCGAACACTTCAGACTGTCCTTATTTTGTTCTGTATTTCTTCTTCTGGGTTTTCTTTTTATTTGTACCCTTTTTTCTAGCTTTGTCTCTGTGATCTTGAGCCTTGTACATGACCGCCTCCCCCCTGGTGTTGAGATTGAATACCGAATGGATGATTCCATTTTCAACTTGGGACGCCTCTGCTCCAAATCCAAGGTTACCAGAACTGCCTTTTCTGAGCTACAGTATGCTGATGACTGTGCCATCCTCTCACATACTGAGGAAGCTCTACAAGCTACTCTGAATCTATTCTCTAGTGCCTACCACAACTTGGGGCTCTCCCTCAACATCGGGAAGACCAAAGTGCTTTTTCAGCCTGCCCCAGGAGCAAGTTATCCATCCTCCTCCCCACAAATCACTATCAATGGGGAGACACTGGAGACTGTCCAATACTTTCCCTATCTCGGTAGCCATCTCTCTCAGTCAGCGAACCTTGACGTTGAGATCCAGCACAGGACACAGTGTGCCAGTGCATCCTTTGGAAGACTGCTTCACCGAGTGTTTGCAAATCGAGTCTTGCGGAATGAGACCAAGGTCTTGGTGTATAATGCTGTGGTTGTGCCCACACTCCTCTATGGGTGTGAGACATGGGTAACTTACCGTTGCCATCTGAAAAGCCTTGAGAGTTTCCATCAACGCTGCCTACGGAGGATACTGCACATTAGATGGGATGACAATCATACAAATGCTGATGTGTTGTCTGTAGCCCAGTCCACCAGTATTGAAGCACAGATCATGAAACACCAACTCCGTTGGGCTGGCCACTGTGTGCGCATGAATGACACCCGTAGACTAAAGCAGGTGTTCTTTTCCCAACTGTATCACGGCAAACAAACCCAAGGTGGCCAGAGAAAGTGCTACAAAGATACACTAAAAGCATACCTCCAGAAAGGTGGCAATAATCCAGCAGACTGGGAAGCACTGGCTGAGGACAGGTCAGCATGGCGCCTTGCTGTGCATCATGCCACAGCTCTCTTTGAGGAGGCTCATCTCAAGAAGCAACAGAGGAGGAAGGAGAGAGCACAACACCCTGGACAAGCAACCCCCCATCAAACAGCAACTACCTGCCACATCTGTGGAAGGGAGTGCAGGGCTCAAATTGGTCTCATTAGTCATCTAAGAACTCACACCACCTCTTGACACATTAAACCTTTTTTTCTTTTTCTTTTGTTTTGTTTTGTTTGTTTCTTTCTGTATCCCCCTTAGGTAGACATCACCCTTAGTGATGAGGGATTGCCTATTATTATTATTATTATTATTATTATTATTATTATTATTTCTTCTTCTGGGTTTTCTTTGTATTGAGTGTCATTTATGGTATTTTATGGTATCTGGGGTTATCCTCTTATTTCTGGTATTTACTGTATCTCCTGTTATGTTATCGTAGCGTGGGTTTTGTTGTATTTGTGTTTTACCTTGTATTTTTATGATTTGATTTTGATTTTGTATAATTTATTGATCCCCAGAGGGGAAATTGAGGGCATCCACTTGGATGGATGAAGCAGCCACGGTAAGGCACTATCCCTTAACCATTCACACACACATTCACACCTAGGGCCACTTTAAGATAAGATAAGATAAGCCTTTATTAGTCCCACAACGGGGAAATTCCAGGATTGCAACAGCACAGGGATAGCAACACTCAGAGCAACAATCAGAAGGCAAGAAAAAAAAAAAACGAGAGCAGCGAGTATACATATGTACATATAAATATATAAATATATAAACACACAGTGCGGAGCATTGTTGCTAGATGGAATAAATATATAAATATATAAACACACACAGTGCGGCGCATTGCAGCTAGATGGAATAAATATGTAAATATATAAACACAGTGCGGAGCATTGTAGCTAGATAGAATGAACAGCATACCCGTCTACTTAGTTATCCTACATGGTATGATTATGTACCCATACATATTGTCACCCTCCGTAGCGACCGGTATTTTCCTAGTTGTATACCGGAGGGGCCCATTGTGTAAGTCTATTGCGTCTTTTACATTCAATACTATTAGGTTGTCACGTTTTTTTGTTGTTTTTTTTGCTATCTCTGCGAGCAGCCCTGCTTAGGTTATACAGTCTGACAGCCATAGGTAGGAAGGACGTGCGAAACCTCTCGGTTGTGCACCTAGGATGATGCAGTCTGCTGCTAAATGAACTCCTCAGTGCATTCAGTATGTCCTGCATAGGGTGGGGCTCGGACTCCAGCAGAGATGACAGTTTAGCCACCAACCTTCTCTCTCCCATCTCCTCCACTGGGTCAAGGTGTTTCCCCAGGACAGAGCTAGCTTTCTTGATCAGTTTGTTCAATCTCTTCCTATCGGCTGCTGTAACGCCACTGCCCCAGCAGACCACTCCAAAAGTGATGGCTGATGCCACCACCGTGTCGTAGAATGTCTTCAGCAGCGCCCCTTGTACACCAAGGGGCGCTGTTCTCCTCAGTAGGAACAGCCTGCGCTGTCCCTTCTTGTAGAGCGCAACAGTATTGTGTGACCAGTCTAGTTTATTGTTCAGATGAACACCCAGGTACTTGTAGGATGTCACCATCTCGATGTCTGTTCCCTGTATATTTACTGGTGCTGTGAGGGGTTGTCCTTGCCTGCGGCAGTCCACCACCAGCTTTTGTGTTTTCCTCGCGTTGATCTGGAGGCAGTTCCAATGGCACCAGTCCACGAAGTCCTGGATAAGTCCTCTGTACTCAGCTTCATCTCCATTGGAGATGAGGCCAACAATCGCAGAGTCGTCAGAGAACTTGTGTAGATGGCAGTGTGTTGTGTTGTGTGAGAAGTCCGCAGTATAAAGGGTGAACAGGAAGGGAGCCAAAACCGTTCCCTGGGGGGCCCCTGTGCTACCGATGATCGTGTCGGACACACAGTCCCGGGTTCTCACAAACTGTGGCCGGTTAGTGAGGTAGTCCAGGATCCATGATGACAGGTTCTGGTCCACCCCTGCGCACAGCAGCTTGTCCTTCAGGATCATCGGTTGGATGGTGTCGAAAGCACTGGAGAAGTCAAAGAACAAGATCCTCACCACATTCCTGGGCTTCTCCAGGTGGGACAGAAAACGGTGAAGGAGGAAGATCACCTCATCCTCCACCCCAATGCCATGCTGTTAGGCGAAATGGAGTGGATCCATCACTGGTCCCACCAGGGGGCGGAGGTGAGCAAGGAGCAGTCTCTCCAGGGTCTTCATCATGAGGGACGTCAGGGCCACTGGTCTTTAGAGTCTCCAATTAACCTAACCTGCATGTTTTTGGCCTGTGGGAGGAAACCGGAGAAATCTCGGAGTAAACCCACGCAGATACGGGGAGAACATGCAAACTCCACACAGATCACTGTTGGTCAGGGGCTGGGATTGAACCAGGGATCTCATGGCCAAGGGTGAGTTGCTGTGCTGCCGCAGTGCTAACCACTGTGCCACCGCACCGCCCTGGCATTTACTGTATATTTTCTGTCCTTGGCAGGGGTTATTGGTTTGTATCTGCAGCTTTCCTCAGTTCTATTTGTATCTTAGTCTCCAGTTTGAGTTTAGTCCTTTTCTGTTTGTCTACTTCTTTGCTTATGTTGCAGGCATTTATGGTATACTGTGTTTGGTCTCTGTTTATTTATGGAGTGTTGTATTCTTAGGTTGTCCTTATTGTCCTCTACATTTTGTATTTATAGTATTATTTACATCTTTTTGGGGTTGTGTTATTTTATTCTTGTATTATGATTTAGTTTCTGGTCTGTGCTTTTATTTTGGCAGTGCTGTGCAGCTTCTGACTGTCAAATTTGGTTTCACGGGCTGCACAGCTGTCAGAACTCAGAACTCAGATCTCGGAAAAGATTTATTGCCAAGTACATTCACAGTAAACAACTGATAAACATACGAGGGATTTGACTTGACACTGAGAACGACATAGTTGACATTTTCAGTGACGCGGCAGCGTCAGTGACACACCTGTCAGCAGACGGGAAACAGGAAGCAATGGGGGAGGAAAAGGATGGCACAATAGGAGAGAGAAAAAAAGCATTGTTTGTCAGAATACAGGTCATAAATGATCAATATTATGATTACAAGAAAAAAGCTCTCAATGCTCAAGTAGCAGACAATAGAATCTATACAAGGACACAAAGAGAGCAGTGAATGAATAATCTTCACATCAGTATAGTGAGTCAGTGTGAGTGAAGGTGTTGAGTGAGGGTGTTGATAGCAGATGTTATGTCTACCGTCTGGCAAAGGCGTGTGTCCTTGGCACAGCAGATGGTATAGTTTGCCAGACAGCTGGCTGTCCTTGAGAGTCAAATGCTGCTTGCATGTTTTGAAAACAAAAACTGCAGATAATCTGGAGGACCGTGACTGTGAGGGCAGATCGAATGAGTCGAATAGTACTGACTTCAGAGAAAAAAAACTTTATATTCTCTTACAGATTCAGTACTTAAATCCTTCATGGCTGGATGTTGAAATTATCATGGACGGCTCTCAGCATGATCATGATGTAATCCATTTTCCTAGACAGTTCTCCATTAGCCGCTGTCAGAGTCCTGCCCAATTGGTCAATTTGATGGTTAAGCCTCGCCGGGTCTGCATTTTGATAGGCTCCGTCCATCTTCTTCAATTTACGGTACACCAGAACAATCCCAGATCCAGTCAGTAGAATTCCGATGACCATTGCTACGAAGAGGTATAAATCTTCAACATCTTCGATAGAGAAATCACACAGGCACAAGAGTTTCCAATTACTTGTGTCCTTCAAATAGCCCGCGGCCGCGGTGCCTGCAGGGCAAACTGGCTCCCCCGGGCCACTTTTCCTCGTTGAAAAAACAGTGTCAATTGCGTTCAAAGCCCAGCTTATTAAATCCATAATTTCGTTTGATAATCAGCAGTAGAGACACGCAGACAGACAATAGCAAGCTGGGATTCAGTCAGTCAGTTAGGGGAGGAGAGAGATAAGAAGCCGGAACTGGAAGAAAAAGCATCTGCTCTCTTCGGAGGGCGGAAGTGAGTTGTCTGATCACTTTCTCACTCGTGTACCCACACCTGATTATCATGTAGTTCATCTCTATTTAAGCTGGCCTATGTTACTCATTCTTTGCTGCGGTCTTTTTGTTTCCAGACGTTAATGTTATGTCTCTCTACACTCCCGGATGGATTCTTCGTCTGGTAGAGTCTCCAGGTGCTCCCTGTTTCCCTACTTTAAACTGTAAAGCTGTGTTCACACCAAATGTGAACGGGCAGCGCGAATCCATAGAAAATCAATGGGAAGACGCGAGTACGTGCGAATTTTCGTCGTCGCGCGTTGCAGAGTAAACTATTTAGAAAATGAAACTCACTCACCGAGAAACAGGAGGATGGGAACTCTTCAGCTGAATCAGGTTTTTTGAGTTATTTACCCATGGTTTCTGGCCACGGACGTCCTAGCAAGCTAGCTAGCAACGTAAACACAGGATCATCTGTGAACTGATCATCTAGCGAACGCAAGCAAAAGCGTGGAAAAAGGGCCAGCATCCATGCTAGGCTAAAGGCTAACCCCTCCAGACCTGCGGTACCGTCGCTTCTTCTCTCTAACGTCCGCTCCCTCGAAAACAAGCTGGACGAGCTGCGTCTGCTGAGAGAAACCCGGAGAGAGTGGAGAGACTGCTGTGTGTTTGTTTTCAAGGAGACATGGCTCCACGGCAACATTCCTGACGAGGCCATTCAACTGGAAGATATGGCGATGTTCCGTGCCGACAGGGAAACGGCGAGCTCCGGTAAGAGCCAGTGGGGTGGGCTATGCATCTATGTTAACAAGAACTGGTGCGTCAATGCCACGTTAGTGTCTAAACACTGCTCTCCGTTGGCGGAGTTCCTTATTGTAAATTGTCGGCCACATTATTTGCCGAGGGAATTCAGCAACGTGTATGTAGCTGGTGTTTACAAAGCGCCGAGACCTAATGCTAAAGCTAATGCTAAGAAGGCACTCGGGGTACTGCACAATGCGATTAGTGAAATCCAAACTTCACATCCGGACAGTTTTGTGGTGGTTGCGGGGGATTTTAACCACACCAGCCTAAAGACTGTGCTCCCCAAGTTTAAACAATGTGTAGACTTTAAGACCAGAGGAGAGAATATGTTGGACTTAGTGTACACAAACACAGATGCATATAAGGCAATACCCTGCCCCCATCTCGGCCGTTCTGATCACATGTCCATGATGCTGCTGCCTGCCTACAAACCTTTATTGAAGCGCAGCAGGCCAGCAGTGAAACAAATTAGAATTTGGCCAGACAGTGCAACATCTGCATTGACTGAAAGACTGTTTTCTGCACACAGACTGGGAGGTCTTCAAAATAGCAGCCTCCCAGGAAGACAAGACAGATGTGGAGGAGTATGCTGATACAGTCACCAGCTACATCGCGAAGTGCACAGAGGATGTCACTACAGTGAAGACCATCACTATGCGGGGTAACCATAAGCCCTGGATGACTGCAGAGGTGCGCTCGCTGCTTACAGCCAGAGATGCAGCCTTCAGAGCGAAGGACAGGATCACCCTCTGCTCAGCCAGGTCTGCCCTCTCAAAGGTAATTAAGGCGGCAAAGCGCGCCTATGCGGAGAAAATCCAGGGACACCTCTGTGACACTAGGAACACCAAGCAGATGTGGCAGGGAGTTTGGACACTGACGGGCTATAAGTCTAGGCAGGGGGTCGATGATGATGACGCTTCGCTTCCAGACAGGCTTAATGACTTCTTTGCACGTTTTGAAGCATCAAACTCGACAATCAGAGGGAGGGCTGGCCCACCCCCACCATCGGTCGGACCAACTTTTACCATCAACACAGCGGACACTTGGAGGACCCTAACCAGAGTCAACCCACGCAAAGCTGCAGGTCTGGACAACATTCCGGGACGTGTGCTCCGAGACTGCGCGAGCGAGTTGGCGGATGTCCTGACTGACATTTATAACATCTCCCTGAGTCAGGCCATCGTTCCCAGATGCTTCAAGACCTCTATCATTGTACCGGTGGCAAAGAAACCAGTTGTGTCCTGTTTGAATGACTATCGTCCTGTTGCACTGACACCAATTGTGATGAAGTGTTTTGAACGGCTTGTCAAACCACACATTACAGCCTGCCTCCCTGCATCACACGACCCACTCCAGTTTGCATATCGTTCAAACCGCTCCACGGAGGATGCTATAGTCACCACCCTACACTCTGTCATCACCCACCTAGACCAGAAAGACACCTACGCCAGACCCCTGTACATTGATTTCAGTTCAGCATTCAACACCATTATTCCCCAGAGATTGATGGAGAAATTACTCCTTCTCGGTCTGAACACCGCCACATGTCTCTGGATCCTGGATTTCCTGACTGAGAGACCTCAGTCTGTCCGGGTTGGAAACAACATCTTCAACTGTGTCACGCTGAGCACCGGATCCCCTCAAGGCTGTGTACTCAGTCCACTGTTGTTTACACTTCTAACAAATGACTGTGTATCCAGACACTAGGGGAACCAGATTATTAAGTTTGCAGACGACACCACGGTGGTGGGACTTATTCAGAGGGATGAGGAATCAATTTACAGGGAAAAAGTGAGAGACCTGGAGGGCTGGTGCAGGGAGAACAATCTGGTGCTCAACGTGGACAAAACGAAGGAGATGATTATTGACTTCCAGCGGTCACAGCCTGAGCACGTCCCCCTCAGCATCAGCGGCCGTTTAGTGGAGAGAGTGGAGAACATCAAGTTCCTCGGAGTGCAGATCTCGCAGGACCTGACCTGGAGCAAGAATTCCTTGGAGAGCAGGAAGCGGGCTCAGCAGAGACTGCACTTCTTGAGGAAACTCAAACAGGCCTCTCTCCCCATCTGCATCCTCAGGACCTTCTACAGAGGTGTGGTGGAGAGTGTTCTGACGTACTGCATTGCTATATGGTACCCCAGCTGCAGTATGTCAGACAGAAAAGCCCTGCAGAGGATAGTCAAGGGGGCTGAGAGGGTAATTGGAGTCTCCCTCCCCTCTGTCCAAGAACTTTTTCAGAACCGTTGTAGGAGCAGGGCACTGAACATTGTCAAGGACCGTTCTCACCCTCTGCATAAACACTTTGAACTTCTTCCATCTGGTAAACGATTCCGGAGCATCAGAGGCAGACCCACCAGACTGATCAACAGCTTCCTTCCACAAGCTGTCAGGATGCTGAACAGTTGACCCGAAATCTCTCATACACACTACTGCACCTACGGACATTTTGTATATTCTTTGTATATTATAGTTAGTTATTTTTTTGTTTTTTTTTCCCCCAAGTATGTCTCAGGGATGTGTGAATGGATGGGTGGGGGGGTGGGGGGGGGTGGAGCTATGTGGGAGTGTGTCTTAAATCATGCTGCTTCTATTTATATGGATGCCGAGAGAAACGTAATTTCATCTTGCCTGCACTACAGTTGTATGTACAGCAATATGACAATAAAGTTTGATTTGACTTGATTTGATTTGATTTGATTTGATTTGAAGTGTTGGAGGCTTGAGACATAATTTTCAGGTGAGCCCCCAGTCGGATAATGTAAACATAAGCATGTTATTTGGGGAATTTCCACAGCAGGTTGAACATAGCTGCAGAAGGTTTATGATGTCTTCACATCAAATGTGAACGGGTGAACTTTTCGCGCAGCACAATTACATTATATCTGAATGTAAACACACCAACATACATGAATAGTGAGATGCAGACTAGGCGAAGTTGTCTTTAAAACTTCTGCAGCTGTGTTCAACCTGCTGTGGAAATTCCCAAAATAATGTCATGCTTATGTTTACATTATCTGACCAGTGGCTCACCTGAAAATTATGTCTCAAGCCTCCAACACTTCACAGATGATCCCGTGTTTATGTTACTAGAACTACCGTGGGCGGAAACCATGGATAAATAACTCCAAAAACCCAATTCAGCTGAAGAGTTCCCGGTCCTCCTGTCTCCCGGTGAATGAGTTTCATTTTCTATCTAGTTTACTCTGCAACAGTGATAATTTTACTACGTCCACTAGCTAGCTAGCTGCTAGCATAGCTAGCTAGTGGACGCAAACGCGCAACAATGAAAATTTGCGCATACTCGCGTCTTCCCATTGATTTTTAATGAATTCGCGCCACCCGTTCGCGTTTGGTGTGAACACAGCTTTAAAGACAACTTCGCCTAGTCTGCATCTCACTATTCATGTCTGTTGGTGTGTTTATATTCAGTTATAAAGTAATTGTGCTGTGCGAAAAATTCGCCCGTTCGCGTGTGATGTGAAGGCACCTTAAGTGTGTATTTTCATTCATGTGTGTCTTTGTGAATAAATGTGGAAACTCACAGTCCACATCTGGTATCTTCAGTCAGCCCGTGGAAAGGGCGATTTATGAAAAAGTCCAAGGTACTTCTAATAAAAGCTAACCAGAGGACCTCAGGGGCCAGGAGGAGGAGTAGGGCAACCATGCAAGGCCCACCACTGTTTTACAAAATTTGACATTTTCTTTGACTTATTTTACCAATCTGTAAATCATTTTTCAAATTCATATTTAATTGTTTGTAACCCAGCTGAGAAAATGACCCTTTTTCTCACATTTCATTTGCGTTAATGCATTTGTGTGATTTTATTTTGAAAAATGTTTATTTTGAAAAAAGGAAGCGTGATCCTTGTTATCCAACTTTTGTTTTCCTGTTTCATGGTCACGTTGGGTGATCTTGACCTTTTTATTTGTTAAGAGCGATATTAGTCCTGCCTTCCGAGCAGAGCACTGAGCCATGTACCAGTTTTTCAGGTTTTTTTTGCACTCTGAGAATGAACGAGAGAGGCTGTAGACGGTCCGTGTAAAAACCTGTGGGTTGTCTTGGTGAGTTTAATGTAGAAAAGTGTTATAAATAAATCTAAACATTGTCCAGATGCTAATTTGAAACATTTATTGTCCTAAGTTGATGGGAGCAAGAGCTTGAGAGGCCGTGTGGCTGTGTCCCTTGCTGTGTTCACGCTGATACCTCATCTTGGTGAGTGAAAACCAAGTGCATGCTAAAGAAAGCATGCTAGCACCATGCTAATGTTAGCATTATGCTAATGCTAATCGTGAGTGGATCTTTTCTGTTTAAAAGCAATGGACAAGGGTTTTTTTTGTTTGTTTTGTTTTCTGTATGGTTTTTCCAAATGTGATTTCAGTTCACAACAGTATAATGAAGTACTTTTAGTTCTTTTTGCACTATTTCTGGTCGAATGTAATGTTTAGTTCGATGTTAAAAGCACATTTTTGTTGGTTTTCTATGTAAATTCATAGGTTATGCTAAACCCAGTAGCTCAGACAGGGTTTTACTGATTTTAAAAGGGAATATTGAAAGTAATGGGACAGTATATTCTCTGGTCATGTGATAAATTAATTGTATTTCATTTCATGATTTACAAAGAAAAGGTTAAAAAGTCAATAATTTAATTGGTTAAAAATATTAATCATAATTTCATGGTTAAATAATGTAGAGATAAAAAGAGAAATTCATTTATTTGGTTACATGAGCTAAAAAAAAAAGTATTTCATGTACTACAAGAGAGATTTTGAGTTAAAAAAACATGCATGTAAGATGTAAAATGTAAGATATTACTATATTACTGGATTGTAACAATGGTAATGTGAGAGAAGAATTTAAACACTAAGCTATAGTGATATATGAGAAGAGATTGAAAAATGCATTACTTTAGCTGTATACAATAATACCATTATTGTTGTGCAGGCTTGGTTTTTTGTTGCCGATTAAGAAACTTCTGGATCCTGGATTCTCTCCGGATGGAGGTGGCGAGCCTGAACCAAGATCTCGATTGAAGAACATCCTTCCTCTCTCCAGTGCACAAAAATCAAAGTGGTAACAACTTAAACTGCCGCCTTAAAAAAGGAAAAGAAACCTGAACTTTGAAATAAAAGATATCTTGACTGGTCAAACGACTAAAAAAAAAGACAAACAAACACTGAGCTCAGTAGGACATTTTGGGGGTTTTATTTCACGCCGGCCGTTGTTATTACTGTGTATTTGTAAATTGTTTTATTTTGTTTTCTTTATCTTTAAAAATAACAGCCATTATTGCTCATTTCTTGCCTCCAGCTATTTTATTCCACACTTATTTTATTTCCTATTGTAATCCTTACGAACCTAGCAACTGGTCTACACTTAAGAATTACTTTTACCTAATTAACGTAAGGCAAGGGTTACATGTTTCTTTTGACATGAAGGACATTTCACCAAAAAACAAATTTGGTGCAGTGAACCTTTGTCACTGTTCATCATGTATTGACATGATCACAATTTAGTCGAGTTAAAGTTTATTTATATACTGTAGCTAAATAATAAAATATAGCCATGACAAAATAAAATGTTCTCAATATTAAGAAATAAAATACAAGATATAAGTACAATAAATATCAAAACTATTAGTAATATTTAAGAACAAAATTAAAAAAAAGGCCAAGACAGCTTGCCTAGACTAAATGCCAAAGTGAAAAGATGGATCTTTCAGTGTTTTAAAGTGCCCTAATGGCTTTGCAGCTCTAACCTGACAAAGGTAGGCTGTTCTACAGTTTAGGTGTCGCCACTGAAAAAGCTCTATTTCCATGACTTCTGAGCCCAGATAAATAAGTAGACCAAATCATTTAAACACTTAAAAACAATTAATAAAATTGTAACAAATAAGTAAAAATATTAGTAACAATTTGCTGACAAAAAGCACATTGTTTTTTATTGAAATATTGATTTTTTTGAGATGAATAGATACTGCTTTCACTAAAGGAAATGGAAAACTGTAATCATAGATATTAAATATCACCTCATATAGGATGTAAGGACTTTTTTTCTTCCTACACACACACTTAAGTCTTAAAGATTACTCTCATGTAATACAAATATTTACTATTGAAAAAGCCTGTACAAATATTGCAAATTTATTTCACTCCTAAACTTTACTACAATGACTCACATCACTGTCACACAGCTGCAAATATGTTATCAAAGCCTCAGACCAGACTCAGTTGCTTTGTTTCGAAACATGCACCCACCTTGTAATTTGGTCTAAAACACCAGGAGCCAAATTCAGACATGCCATTATGTACTGCAAATAACATCATTCCTAAAGACACACATAATTTGTATACCTTACCTAACACCTGCATTAACACTTAGACCTTTCCTTTGTTTTAGACTCGTGGTTTCACACGTACCAAAAAGGAGGAATAATAAGACAATCCATTTTAAATTGATTTATCTAAATCTAATTTGATTTTAATTTTAATTTAATTGAATTTAAGGAAAGAAAGAAAAACACATTTCATTAATCTTCAGGTGAAGCCATTCTTTTGTTGATTTGGATGTGTGCTTTGGGTCATTGCCTTGTTGAAAGGTGAAGTTCCTCTTCATTTTCATGTTTCTAGCAGAAGCCTGGAAGTTTTGTGCCAACACTGACTAGTATTTCAAAATGTTCATAATTCCCTCCACCTAGACTAATGCCCCAGTTCCAGCTGAAGAAAAACAGTCCCAAAGCATGATGCTGTCACCACCATGCTTCACTGTAGGTATGTTCTTTTGGTGATGAACAGTGTTGTGTTTGCACCAAGTATACCTTTTGGAATTATGGCCAAAAAGTTCAACCTTGGTTTCAAGGGACCATAACACATTCTCCCACATGCGTATGGGAGATTTCAAATGTATTTTTGAAGAACGTAGCTGGGCTTGGATGTTTTTCTTCATAAAATAAGGCTTCTGTCTTACTACCCTACCCCATAGCCCAGACATATGAAGAAGACAGGAAATTGTCACATGTACTAAACAGCCAGTACTTACCAGAAATTCCTGCAACTACTTCAATGTTCCTGTCAGCCTCTTGGCAGCCTCCCTGACCAGTTTTCTTCTCATCTTTTCATCAATTTTGGAGGGTTGTACAGTTCATGGTAATGGTACTGCTGTGCCATATTTTCTCCACTTGATGATGACTGTCTTCACTGTGTTCCATGGTATATTTAATGTCTTTAATGTCACCGGGGCTGCACGGTGGCGCAGTGGTTAGCACTGCGGCAGCACAGTTTACCCTTGGCCGGGGGATTGTGGGGATCGTGGGATCGTGGGTTCGATCCCAGCCCCCGACCAACAGTGTTCTGTGTGGAGTTTGCATGTTCTCCCCGTGTTGCGTGGGTTTACTCCGGGATTTCTCCGGTTTCCTCCCACATGCCAAAAACATGCATGTTAGGTTAATTGGCTGTTCTAAATTGTCCCTAGATATTTGTTTCCTATAGGCCCTTAGAATAGAGGGTTAGTATTAATGAAAGCGCTTTGAGTGGTCTTTGTGACTAGAAAAGCGCTATATAAGTGCAGGTTAGTTAGTTAGTTAGTAGTCTTTGAAATTCTTTTATACCCTTCTCCTGACTGATACTTTTGAACAATGATATCCTTCTGGTGCTTTGGAAGCTCTCTGCGGACCATGGCTTGTGCTGTAAGATGTGACTACAAAAATGTAAGGAAAAGCCTACTGGAACAGCTGAACTTTATTTGAGGTTAATCAGAGGCACTTTAAAATGTGGTAGGTATGTGCAGACTCCAATTTAATGTGAGTTTGAATGTGACTGGTTAATTCTAGAACACAACCACATCCCCAGTTATAAGAGGGTGTGCATATTTATGCAGCCAGGCTATTGTAAGTTTTTTATTTTTCCCCTTAAAAGATTTCAATTTGTTTTTTAATTGGGTTGTACAGTTTATAGGTCAAATTAATGGTGGAAAAAGTTTTGAAATGATTTATCTTGGTCTCATTTTTTTACATCACAAAAACCTGGCATTTGAACAAGGGTGTGTAAACTTTTTATATCCACTGTATGTTAAAAAAAAATCCATAATCTCGTTCTTTCGGTCATTACCCAAAGCTCATGATCATAGGTGAGGTAGGAACGTAAACTGACTGGTAAATCGACTTGACTGGTAAATCGACAGCTTTGCCTTAGAGCTTAACTCCCTCTTCACTACAACAGACGGTACAACGTCCGCATCACTGCAGATGCTGCTCCGATCTGTCTGTCAATCTCTCACTCCATTCTCCCCTCACTCGTGAATAAGACCCCAAGATACTTAAACTCCTCCACTTGGGGCAGGAGCTTGTCCCCAACCCAGAGAGGACAATCCACCTTTTTCTGGCTGAGGACCATGGACTCGGACTTGGAGGGAGTGATTCTCATCCCAGCCGCTTCACACTCAGCAGCAAACTGTCCCAGTGAGACCTGTAGGTCATTGCTGGATGAAGCCAGCAGGACAATATCATCTGCAAACAACACAGATTAGATCCTGTGGTCACCAAGCATGACACTCCGTTATTTACCTTTCATTCTTATTAAAGACAAAAATAGAAAGGAGATGTCTTTACTTTCTTAACATGTTTTGACTGTGCACTGCAGCCTTCATCAGAAGAGCCAGCTGATTGCTGCCAGGTGTCATTTTATCAGCTGACTTTTGTAGGCGGGGCCAGCCCGGCGGACCTGTCAGATCCACCGAGCCGGCCCTGCTTTCCGCTGTCAGATGGTCTCTGGAGAATGTGGTCCCAGGTGTGGGAAAGCATAAAGGCCCCCTCATCTCAATTCATGGCATCTTTTCCCCGCTTCCTGATTTCTATGGCCTCCTTGATCCAGTGTTTGTGTCTGTTGCTCTCCGATCCAATAATTTTTGCGTTGTCCCAGTCCATGATGTGATTATTACCTCCACCAAGGAGGTTATGTTTTCATCAGCGTTGGTTTGTCTGTCTGTCTGTCTGTCTGTTTGTTTGTTTGTTAGCAAGATGACTCAAAAAGTTATGGACGGATTTTCATGAAATTTTCACAGATTGTCAGAAATGGGGTATCCTACAGATGATTACATTTTGGTGGTGATCTGGATCACCGTCTGGATCCAGGAATTTTTTAAAGGATTCTTTTTTTTTTTTTTTTTATTTAACATTGTGAGATAGGGCCATTATGTTTTCATCAGCGTTGGTTTGTCTGTCGGTCTGTCTGTCTGTTTGTTTGTTAGCAAGATAATTTGTTAGCAAGATAACTCAAAAAGTTATGGACGGATTTTCATGACATTTTCAGAGATTGTCAGAAATGGGGTATCCTACAGATGATTATTATTACATTTTGGTGGTGATCCCCATCACCGCCTGGATCCAGGAATTTTTTAAAGGATTCTTTTTTTTTTTTTTTTTTTTTTTTTATTTAACATTGCGAGAACTGTGGCGCTTGGCGGAGGTCTACGCTCTCCAAGTGCTTTTCTAGTTTCTTTTGCAGTGATCTGATATTGCTGATTTTAATGTTTCTTGTTCTGCCTTTTCTTTTTGTGATCTTGTGAGTCACCCTTGTGTTTCCTTCTCACATTCCTTCTGGTGTTCTTTTTCCCTTGTGGTGAATGATCTTCCAGTTTCTCCAATGTAGGTTTTGTTGCATGATCTGTGTGATATTTCATATATTACATTGCATTTTTTGTCTTCTTCTATTCTGTCCTTGGGGTGTACTTATAGCTGTCTTAATTTTTTGTGTGGTTTTACTGCTGTGTTTATTTTGTATTTTTTCATGATCCTTTGAATTGGTTCCGTGATCCCTCGGATGTATGGTATAGTTATGGTGTCCTTGTTTTTGATTTCGGCTTTTGTTCTGTGCCTTTATTTACTGTTTTGTTTTCTTTGTTTTTGACTTGCTGTTTCCCTTTGTTTATGGCCCAGACTGGATATTGGCAGCGTATAAGTGCATGTTTTATGTGGTTTTCCTCCTCCTGTCTGTCTTCTTGGTCTGTGATGATGGTGGCCCATTCATATAACGTCCTGACAACTGATAGTTTGTGTGCTGTAGGGTGTTCTGATGTCCATAGTAGGTATTGATCTGTGTGGGTTGGTTTCCTGTAGACGGTGATTTTTATGCTGCCATCATCGTTGTGGTGGATTTTCATGTCCAGAAAGGCTATGGTGCCATTTTCCTCCTCTTCGTATGTGAATTTTATATCCCCAGTGCTGTCCGTACTATTCAGGTGGTCAGTGAGTTCTTGCGTGTTCTTGCGTGTGTCCTGAACCCTCCCTTAGTTATGCTGCTAATAGGTTTAGTCAGCCGGGGGACCTCCAGTAATACACTGGGCCTCACTCCTTTCCTCACTCTCAATGAAATATTTTTTTTGCTGGTCATTAACATTTGTTTGTTCTCTCCCATAGATTGAGTCCCCATCGTGCTGTTTGCTCTCTACATGTCTGTTCTTTTCTTCTTCTCTAGCCCCTCACCCCCCAGCCAGTCGCAGCAGATGACTGCCCCTCCCTGAGCCTGGTTCTGCTGGAGGTTTCTTCCTGTTAAAAGGGAGTTTTTCCTCTCCACCATCGCCAAGTGCCTGATTGCTGGGGTCTTTCTGCAACTGTGGGGGTTCCCCCTACAGTTGATAGTGCTATGAGATGACTGTTGTTGTGAAATGGCGCTATATAAATAAAGTTGAATTGAATTGAATTGAATTTTCTTATTTTCTCCAGAATGTCGTCCACGTATCTCTTCCAGAGGGTGGACTCTAACCCCCTAGCTGGACTCTAGGGGGTTATTTTTACTGAATAAACACATTTTTGGTTTATAAGTAATACCTAAAGCAGGATTAATGTTGTTATAATGGTCATTACAAGTTTCCGTTAAAGTCTGTCACTTAAAGAACCATCCTTCACCTTTTCAACTCCACCCTCCCTCTTACATCAGGTAGCCATTAGCTGACTAGCTTATAGCCTTCTAGCTTGGATGAGCAGCGCTCTGGTTCACTGATCCACAGTTGATGGTGTATCTTGCATCAGTCTGGTTTATCTCCCAATAATTTTGCAATGATTCCACAACAAATCGCTAACACTGCACACTGGACGGCTCCCCCGATCGCCGCAACTGAGACCTGGCCTGTGATCCAAGGTAAGATAATGTGCCAGGGGATCTTAAAGGGCAGTTTCTCGCTCTGTGGGACTCCACTCTTCTTCCACAGCCAGCTGGGAGCTGGAGCGACTGCGTTATGCATGAGAGTGGCGCAGAGTTGCGTGGAGCCCCGGAGGACGGTGTGAGTGCCTCCAGCCAGCAGCATCTGGTTCTGGGACATTTTCACTGCAGCTAGCCAGAGGCTTCATCGTGATTCCCCAGTGGATCACCTGTACCACCAGCTTGTGGCTCGCACGGTCAGCTGAAGGCTAAAGGTAGCCTGTTAGCCCACAAGCTAACACTGTTACCACGACACTCACTGTAAGGGCAGCTTATGTTGCTATTTTCTTCAGATCTTAGTCACCCTAATAGCCATCCCTGTTATCACCTGGTTTGGCAGTGTGCCTTGCGTCACTGCGGCCCATCTCTCAGTGGATCTGTTGTGATTCCGAGGCAGATTGCCCTTACTAGTGTAATGTTGACAACTCCCCCACCTGCTGAGAATTGCATCTGTGGGAGTTCTCAGTATAACACTGGCCAGCAGCCTCTGGTCCCAGCCCATTGCAGCAACCGGTGTGCCGCTACGGGCGAGCTGCAGCGGAATCACGATAAATCCACTGGGAGATGGGCCGGAGTGAACCAAGTGGTAATAGGGATTGCTATTAGGGTGACTAAGATCTGAAGAAAATAACAATATAAGCCATGCTTACCAGTGTTAGCTCAGAGGCTAATATCTAATAGGCTACCTTTAGCCCCCCCCCCTTCTATCACCATGACAGACAGCTAGGCGAGCCAATAATAGACCAGTGGGTGGGTCTTTTGGACAGCAGTGGGTGGGCTTTTTCAACATTTGATGTAGAAGAATTACCTGGAAGAGTCAAAACACGTTTTTGGGAGCTTCTCTGACAGAAAAATGATGTAAAGACAGTGTGCTTTTTTCAGATCATTAACTGTTGAAAATTTGGAGCTAATTTTGTGACCAGTTGACACATTTGAGACAGTTAAAACCTTCAAACACACAATTTTTTCAGTCAATGAACCCTATTAAAAAAAAAAAAAATGAAGTGGCTAATACATTGTCCTCGTTTTCAGAAATCCAGGTCTTTTCATGCTGTGACCCCCTCACCCTTCCAAACTGGGAGCATGTAGACCAGACCTGGGCATTGTATGGCCCCAGGCTGCATAAGGCCCTTTGGTTGACTCTGACGGCCTGCTTGAGGTTAATTGTAAATTTCAAAATAAACACATTTTCTAATTTTACCTAATGCATGGACAAAAGCTGCACTGCTTTTATTTTGAAGTTGTTTTTATTCACGTGCATAATGACCCAATATGTAAATCAATACTGCTGTAGGGGATGTAGTTAATGTAATTATAAGATAAGATAAGATAAGCCTTTATTTGTCCCACAATGGGGAAATTCCAGGATTGCAACAGCACAGGGATAGCAGCACTCAGAGCAATAATTTAGAAGATAAGAAAATAAGAACAGTGAATATACATATGTACACATAAATATATATATATATACACAGTGCAAAGCATTGTAGCTAGATGGAATAAACAGCATAACTGTCTATTTAGTTATCCCACATAGTATGAATATGTACCCATACATACTGTCACCCTCCGTAGTGACTGATATTGTCCTAGTTGTATACTGGAGGGGACCATTTTGTGTAAGTCTGCTGTGTCTTTTGTATTCGGTACTATTAGGTTGTCACGTGTTTTTTTTTTGCTATCTCTGCGAGCAGCCCTGATTAGGTTATAAAGTCTGACAGCCATAGGTAGGAAGGACCTGCAAAACCTCTCGGTCGCGCACCTAGGATGATGTAGCCTACTGCTAAATAAGCTCCTTAGTGCGTTCAGTATGTCCTGCATAGGGTGGGACTCGGACCCCAGCAGAGATGACAGCTTAGCCACGATCCTTCTCTCTCCTATCTCCTCCACTGGGTCAAGGCGCTGCCCCAGGACAGAGCTAGTTTTCTTGATCAGTTTGTTCAGTCTCTTCCTATGGGCTGCTGTGATGCCATTGCCCCAGCAGACCACTCCAAAAGTGATGGCTGATGCCATCACCGAATCATAGAAGGTCTTCAGGAGTACCCCTTGTACACCAAAAGACCTGAGCCTCCTCAGTAGGAACAGCCTGCGCTGCCCCTTCTTGTAGAGTGCATCAGTATTGTGTGACCAGTATAGTTTATTGTTCGAATGAACACCTAGGTACTTGTAGGATGTCACCATCTCAATGTCTGTTCCCTGGATGTTTACTGGTGCTGTGAGGGGTTGTCCTTGCCTGCGGCAGTCCACCACCAGCTACTTAGTTTTCCTCGTGTTGATCTGGAGGCAGTTCCGATGGCACCAGGTTCAGGTTCAGGTTACTTTATTTGCACCAGTAGGTAGATTTGTTTTGCAGTCAGGTGACATCCATATTTACAAACCACAATTACATTCAACATGAACACAAACACAGGCACATATGAAGCTGACTATAAACATGATAAAAGTACTCAAGGCTCCACCAATCAGGACATAGCACAAAGAGATGAGAGAAAAAACAAGGAGATAAGAGAGAAGGGTCATATTAAAAAGTTAAAGACTAGTCAAAGAGGTTAAAAACTCAAAAGTCTAAAACCCAATAAAAGATTTAGAACCCAAATAAAAAAACCTACAAAAATAAGTAAATATAAAATCAAATTAATGAATAGGTAACTCGTCGTCGGCCTCCGTCGGTCTATGATGACCATGGAAGAGAATCCTAAACATCTACTCTGCTGGAACAGCACCGCCTGTGGCTGAACAGGCCGATGCACACCGGTGTTCTACCTTCCAGCGTTGGGCGTTGGTAGGATTCAAGCCTGGGCAGGAAGATATGGAGGACAAGATGTTACCCATGCAGCATGTCCCCCCTCTCCACGCCACTGACAATTCCAAAGGAACAGCAGGGCTGCTATAGTTTGGCACCAGCGCCGTCGCAGGAGCTGCCAGAACGATGTTGAGCACAACAGAGAACTGCCTTAGGGGCTCCGACTCCGGATTTTTCCTCAGGGTTGACTCCCGAAGCCTTTCCCGTGATCGGGTGTGCCGCAAGGCAGCGGAGGTTTGAAATCAGGGTTTACCTTCCCCTAGATGGGCTACCTTCCCAGGTTGACGAGCCACCATCTACCCGAAAAATAGGTAACTAAATTATGTGCAATATATTGTTACATCTTGTTCAACTCTTTAACAGCAGCAGGAACAAAGCTGTTTTTGTAGCGCTGGGTTTTATTTTTGGGGACAGCAAACCTCCTTCTGGAGGGAAGAAGCTGAAAGTGGCAGTGCAAAGGGTGGGAGTCATCATTTAAAATGGAGGTAGCAATCCTCTGTACCTGTCTGGTGTACAGGGATGTCAGGCTCAGCTGTGACTCACCAAGCAAGCGACTGAACCATCTAACAACCTGATCCAAGGATTTCCTCTGTTTCAGTTTTGTCTGACCAAACCATGACACTAAAGAAAAGAATAAAACAGATTCAATAAAAGCCTGACAAAACATTGTCATTATGGTTCAGTGAATTTGGAAGCGTGCAAGTTTCCTTAAACAATGCAAATGTTGCTGACCCTTTTTGCACACCCTTTCACAGTTCTCTTCAAAGTTCAAATTACTATCAATAATCGTTCCAAGATATTTGTAGGATTGTACACATTCAGTGGTCTGGCCTTTTAGTACGGTGACTTTGTGCCTGGGAGTTTTCCTCCTAAAGTCAATAATCATATCTTTAGTTTTTGTCGTATTCAGCTGCAGGTAGGAATCCTCACACCAGTGAACAAAATCATCAACTACCGGGCCGTGGCCACTCTCACCATCCTGGAGGAGAGTGACAACAACTGAATCATCAGCATACTTTATAATGTGTCTGTTGTCATGTCTGCTCCGACACATGTTTGTGTACAGGATGAAGAGTAGTGGTGACAACACACATCCCTGAGGAGAGCCAGTAAAAGAACACTTTTGGTCAGACAATGTACCATTGACCCTTACTCTCTGTGTCCTGTTGGTTAAAAAATCCAGAATCCAACCCACCAAATTATTACTCAAATCAAACTGTTGCAGGAGCCTTTCAACTAAAATATGAGGTTGGATTCTATTAAAGACAGAAGAAAAGTCCACAACTAAAAGACTGGCGTGTGTCCCATTAAAATCCATATGTTTAAAAAGCATGTTAAACAGAGTGGCAGTGGCATCCTCCACTCCTCTGTGAGGCCTGTAGGCAAACTGCAAAGGATCCAATGCATTCTCAGTCTGCTTTAGGACCTTAAATCTGACCAGTTTTTCAAAAATTTTCATTAAAATTGAAGTCAAAGCAACTGGTCTAAAATCATTTACCGTTTTAGGACAGCTGGATTTTGGAACGGGGACAACTACAGCATCTTTCCAGATCTTAGGCACATGTTGTGTCTGTAAGGACTTATTGAAAATGTAGTAAAACACAGGACTCAGTTCATGTGCACATGACTTTACCAAGCGCCCACATATATTATCAGGGCCCTGACTTTTGTTCACTTTTACAGCACAGGACGCCCTTTTAGTACCACACAAGATGTTTTCCACAACTGTGGAACCCTCCCCAGCTTCAGGCTCAGGTTGAAGATGTGCTCCACAATCCTGCACAGCTGGTCTGTGCAGGACTTGAGGAGCTTCGCGCTGATGCAGTCCAGGCCCAAGGCCTTCCTCGCCTTGATCTTCCTCAGCTCTGCCCTCACCTGGGTCTTAGTGAGGGTCAGGTTGGGGGGGCTGTGTGCTGGGAGTGGGGGCTGTAGGTGGAGGGGGGGTGGACAGCAGGTCTCGATGATGGTAGAGGCAGCAGTGGTTGTTGTGCAGGCGGGGGGGAGGGCGGTTGGTCAAACCTATTAAAAAACAGGTTCAGATTGTTCACCCACTCCCTGCCCCCCGTGTCCTGGAAGGAGGTATTCTGGAGCCCAGAGATGGTTTTGAGGTTTCTCCAGACCCCGCCAATGTCGCTCTGTTGCAGCTTGTCCTCCATCTTCTTCCTGAAGCTGTCCTATTATCCACTCAGACTGGATAGCACAGGAGAAGATGCTTTAAAGCTGTTAATTAGATATGCAAGACAGCCTGTGGTTTTCTCCATAAGAATGCAGGATAATGTGCGTTCTCCTCTGGGTTACATAATAATGCTCCAACAGGATGTGTGACAAAGGGAATTGTCAATGTATGTCTATGTGTTGTAATGTGAACCCCCAGGTCGTGAGGCAAGTGTATAGTTTTAAAAGATAGACGCCAGGGACCTGGAGTTACTCATTCATTCATCTTCCGCTTAATCCTTTTTGGGTCGTGGGGGGGCTGGAGCCTATCCCAGCATCTTTGGGCGGGAGGCAGGGTACACCCTGGACAGATCGCCAGTCCATCGCAGGGCCAACACAGAAAGACAGACAATCTTTCACTCTCACAGTCATACCTAAGGACAATTTAGAATCCCCAGTTTTGATGCCAATTGACCTAACATGCATGTTTTTGGCATGTGGGAGGAAACCGGAGAAATCCCGGAGTAAACCCATGCAGACACGAGGAGAACATGCAAACTCCACACAGATCACTGTTGGTCGGGGGCTGGGATCGAACACCTGGACCTGGAGTTATTCTTCTTGTTAACTGATGTTAGGGAGAGAGATTAATAAAAGTCTGCTCTGCCCACCGCCTCGCCTGCTTTTTCCTCTCTCTACACTGTTCATGATTGAATCTACCTTGTCACAAGCAGACAACTTTAGCCTCAAAAATGCCCACGCATGCTAAAAAAAGAAAGGTAGATGCCGAATGCAGGGTTTCAACAAAACATGGACTGCTAAGTATTTGTTTACTGAAGTCAGAGTTAAAGCCACGTGTTTAGTTTGCAGAGAGCAAATCGCCATGTTTAAGGATTACAATTTGAGTCGGCATGACGAGACGAGACATGCGGAGAAATACAAAAACCTGACTGATGCTGAAAGGGTGCGGACATTGGAAGCTTTGCAAGCTAAGCTAAAAAAGCAGCAAGTCTTTTTTTTACCAAGCTTCACGCATCCAGAGATGCAGCAACCAAGACCAGCTTTGTGATATCCCACAAAATCGCTAAAAACAGTAAGCCATTCACGGAGGGGGAGTTTGTTAAAGAGTGCTTGGTGGATTCTGCAGCACTAATCTGCCCTGAAAAAACAGAAGCATTTGAGCAAGTCCTGCTGTCCAGGCGAACCTTGACGAGAAGGATCGAGGACACTGCGGGGAGTCTGGAGCTTCAGCTGCAACGTAAAGTGACAAGTTTTAACTTTTTCCTCTTGGCTATGGACGAGAGTTGTAATGTCCGTGACACAGCCCAGTTACTCGTATTTGTCCGTGGGATAACAGACTTCAAAATTACGGAGGAGCTGGCAGCAATGCGGTCAATGAAAGGGACGACGGCAGGGAGCGACCTGTTCACAGAGGTAAATGCATGCATGGACATGCTGGGGCTGAAATGGGACAGACTGGTGTGTGTCACAACGGACGGTTGTCCAAATCTGACGGGGAAAAATGTCAGACTTTTGAAACGTATGCAGGATAAACTGACTGAAATCGATGCAGATCACAAATTGGTATTTTTGCATTGTATTATACATCAGCATGTGTTGTGCAAGTCAGTGCTAAAAATTAACCATGTTATTGATGTTGTAACTAAAATAGTTAACTTCATCAGGGCACGAGCATTGAATCACAGAGATTTTGCTGCACTTTTGGAGGAGCATGAGACTGAACATAGTGACATTGGCTACCACACAGCTGTCAGATGGCTCAGTGCCCATTAATTCCTTTAATTTGTTCACAGCCTGATTTTTTTCCCTCACTTTTCAAACCTGTTAAAACTAAAAAACAATGACTGAACTTGACAGACCATCATATTGTGCTACTATACACAGATGTGGACAAAATTGTTGGTACCCCTCTGTTAATGAAAAAAAACCTACAATGGTCACAGAAATAACTTGAATCTAACTCAAGTGGTAATAAATAAAAATTCTATGAAAATTAACCAATGTAATCTGTCAGTCGGCCTACTTAAAGGGTGACAAGTAGTCACTGTGCTGTTTGGTGACATGGTGTGTACCACACTAAACATGGACCAGAGGAAGCAAAGGAGGAAGTTGTCTCAGGAGATTAGAAAGAAAATTATAGACAAGCATGTTAAAGGTAAAGGCTATAAGACCATCTCCAAGCAGCTTGATGTTCCTGTGACTACAGTTGCACATATTATTCAGAAATTTAAGATCCACGGGACTGTAGCCAACCTCCCTGGATGTGGCCGCAGGAGGAGACGATAATACGAATGGTAACAAAAGAACCCAGAACAACCTCTAAACACATTCATGGTGAACTCCAAGGTCAAGGTACATCAGTGTCAGATCACACCATCTGTCATTGTTTGAGCAAAAGTGGACTTCATGGGAGACGACCAAGGAGGACACCACTGTTGAAAACAAATCATAAAAAAGCCAGAATGGAATTTGCCAAACTGCATGTTGACAAGCCACAGAGCCTCTGGGAGAATGTCCTATGGACAGACGAGACAAAACTGTAACTTTTTGGCAAGGCACATCAGCTCTATGTTCACAGATGTAAAAATGAAGCATACCAAGAAAAGAACACTGTCCCTACTGTGAAACATGGAGGAGGTTCTGTTATGTTCTGGGGCTGCTTTGCTGCATCTGGCACAGGGTGTCTTGAATGTGTGCAGGGTACAATGAAATCTCAAGACTATCAAGGTATTCTAGAGAGAAATGTGCTGCCCAGTGTCAGACAGCTTTGTCTCAGTCGCAGGTCATGGGTCTTGCAACGGGATAATGACCCAAAACACAGCTAAAAACACCCAAGAATGTCTGAGAGCAAAACATTGGACTATTCTAAAGTGGCCTTCTATGAGCCCTGATCTAAATCCTATTGAACATCTGTGGAAGGAGCTGAAACATGCCATCTGGAGAAGGCACCCTTCAAACCTGAGACAACTGGAGCAGTTTGCTCATAAGGAGTGGGCCAAAATACCTGCTGAGAGGTGCAGAAGTCTCATTGACAGTTACAGAAATGGTTTGATTGCAGTGATTGCCTCAAAAGGTTGTCCAACAAAATATTAAGTTAAGGGCACCATTATTTTTGTCCAGGCCTGGTTTCATGAGTTTGTTTTTTAAAATAATTCTGTTGAACCACAATTCAAAAGCACTGTCTGATTTTCATTGGTTAATTTTCATAGAATTTTTATTTATTACCACTTTTGTCAGATTCAAGTTATTTCTGTGACCATTGTGGGTTTTTCTTTAATTAACAGAGGGGTACCAACAATTTTGTCCACGTCTGTATCTTTCAGCACACATTTTGTTTACCATTGTTTTGTGAAAATTGATTGAATAAATGACATTTTTTCATAACATATACGCTTACCACTCTTACCAGTTTGTCAAAACAATGCTATGTGCTGCTTTTTCTAAAATACAATTAATGTTATGCAGAATTGAGTTCAGCCTTTTGGTCCGGCCCTCCACAATATTTTCTGTTTCTCATGTGGCCCCATGGAAAAAAATAATTGCCCACCCCTGATGTAGACCAACATCTACTGTTTCCAGCAGACAATGGCCAGGCACTTCATACAATCCAACTTTTTAAGGTCTTTTATTAGGCTTGTATCAACCATTCATCATTTTCTGTTTTTTTTTAATTGACGGGATGGCCCTGTAAATTATGCACCACTGTTGTACACGCAAAGACTGATATTTTAAAACATTATAGACTGCATTATGGGACCTTTGGACACAGCCATGCCTCGCCTTGTATTCATGCATGTAGATGTAGATGTTCAGGACACAATCAGGCATCTCTATCCATCTGAGTCACAAGTTCAGCTGGCTGGCACAGTCACCTATCACGGAACGAGGTACTCAAAAGGAATGATTGTGGCCTATAGTTCTAGTGGAGGTCTTCCTGATTTTTCAGAGATTCTTCAAGTTGCACTTTTTGGGGAAAGACTTAATTTTATTGTGAGAACACAGATGTGCTGGTATGATGAGCGCTATCATGGATATCATTTAGAGAAGACAGATCACATAACTCTTGTTGAACAACAAAGTCTTAGTGATGTCTATCCTCTGTCTGTGTTGTTGCAGGAAAACGCATGGTGACATTGAAGCGCCACATCTGCCTGCAGTGTTAAGTATCCATTTATCATTTGCCTGTGTCTTCTGTCTTTCAAGACATAGAACAAACTGTGAGATTCCGGGTCCTTATTGAGCACAAAGTCAGGAAGCTTACTCTCAACAGTGGCATACCCCCAACTGTGGAAAAGCTGGTTGCAGCCATCAAGGAACACTTTTCCATTCTCATTGATATCAGCCTCCAATACAAAGCTGAAGCGTTCGACAACTTTTTTACCCTAACCTCCACAACAGAGCTCAAAGATAAAGCCACACTTCAAGTAGTGTATGCAACAACACCCTTAAAGCTGACAGCTGTTGACCTTGAAAGCACCCCTGGTGTCTCTGATGTGTGTTCTTCATGTGACCATGGAGACTGCTCTGTGGACTCGGATGATACTGTCATTCTGTGTCCTTCCCCTTCTGAAAGGCAGAACCCATGGCCTGCTGTGTTTCCCATTCCAACTTTCTCATTCAACACTGAGTTTGCTTTGAGACAAGGCAATGAGACTTATTAACAGAAGGCACCCCACTGACATCACCAAATGTCAAATCTGACATCCTGGAGCGCCTGGCAGAGGCCATGCTTTCCTACACAGCTTACCCCAGTGATGCCCAAAGATGTGCAGTGGCACAGGCGCTAGTAGAGAAGCATCCCTGCCTGAAGGAGCCCAGATCCTTTAATGGAATTTATGGGTGGCAACAAAGCCTGAAATACAAAGTTGGAAACTACCAGACAAAATGTAAAGCACTGGGAAGTCCTGAACTCCTGATAAACTCACTAAAAAGCAAGCCTGAGAATGAGCAAAAAGTTGCTAAAAATATCAAGAAACCAAAGAGGGCTGAAGTTAATTACCCTCCATCACACCCACCTGGTGAAACAGATGACACCCTTGAGAATCTGAGACTTGAGCTTATTGCAGCAAGCAAGAGAAAGGACAGTGTCAAAAGCATAAATTATATGATGGCTAGAACATACAACTGGAGAAGAAAGGAAATGGTTACCCAATCCCCAGGGGTGGCAGAAATTAAGGAGAGATGGCCTGCTGTCTTTGATCCATTCCAGGTAAATGATTTAATCATTGAAGATCTTATGAAGCTACATTTACAAACCACTAGAAGCAGTAAATGGATTTGAACATGAGTTGTGTCTTAGAATGGAGAAATACTTGTCATGAACTTGGGTTTGGGTTCCAAACCCAAGTTCTGACACTATGGCTATTTTGTCTCTTTACATTGTTTATTTTCCATCAGGTGCTTCAGGGAGCCCTTTGGGTCCTTCGCTCCCTGACAGCTCGGCCACGCCCCCTTTTCCTGTCAATGTCACCAGCTGTTCCTCGTTATTGGGTTTCCCTTGCGCACGCACACACACATATACACTCTTACTCTCATTCTCACTCACATGCACTCCCCTGCACACATTCACACACACGCCTCCATTCAGCTCCACTCACATGCTCAGACATTCACTCATGTGCACCTGTTTTCCATTCAGTCCAGCCCACGCACTTCCACACCAGCGGTTTCTTTCCTCATTAGTATTGTCATTACTTAAGCTCTGTCTGAGTGGGAAGAGATCGCCGGAGCATTGCGCATTGTACACAGTCGCTGTTCCCTGCTGTGTATGTTAGCCTCCACTCCCTGCATTATACTTTCAGCCTGACTGTGTAAAGGCGCTTTTCCACTAGCACCGCCCAGCCCCGATTGAAAACCCGACTCTACTCACTTCGGTTCGGTTCGGTTCGGCCTCGGTTGCGTTTCAACATTACTGCTGGCACACCTGCTGGCACACCTGCTGTGGGTGGGATTTGTTGAACAGCAGGCGGCGCCACACTCTCGTGATGTCAGACACACAACCGAATCCTCCACAACAAAGAAAATGGCTGATGACGAGGAGAGAAGGAAGGAGGAAGGAGAGAGGAATGACTGTGACATGAAACTGGTTAAATCTATGGTGCTGACTTGTTGTGCTCTGCACAATCTGTGTGAGAGTCATGGAGAGACGTTTGACACTACATTGGATGATGCAGTAGATGAACCAGTGGTGGCAGTGACCCAGGGAGCAGAGGAGCAGGGAGCCGATATACGAGATGCTGTGCTGTGATGCAGTTACTTGTCTATTTCGCCCACATTTATGTGCATACATATTTCAAAAATGTTTTTTGTAAATAAAATGTTGTGCATGGTCCATCTACCTGTCCTCTTGTTCATAACGCTTATCTGTTAAGAAGGTGCGAAGCCATCAGCCTAATGATGAGTCCACACTTCTCACTGTTGTGATAATTGCTCACGCTGAGTGCTCTGCCCGCCCGTACGCTGTGGGGGTCACACACGACGTGTTCCTCAACACTCTCAATAATTTTTTTTCCCGTATATTCCCATGCAATGTGGCGGCATGGAATAATAAGCAGCGAGCTGTGAGTTTTTAAGGGCATTTATTTATTATTCATACCGCCATCACGGAACTCACTCCAGTGCCGTGCAGCGCGCCAGAGCGAGCCCCGAGGCTCTCCTAGCAGACAGTGGATGCGTCTATTCAGATGAGCAGTGGTCAGAGATTCTTTTTGGCGTACAGAAATGGCAATACGCCCGTATTTGCTAAAATTGCATTTTCCCCGTATTAAAATACGGCGAAACCGTATCACTTGACAGGTATGTAATTACATGCAGAAACACCGCACAGGCCATCTTCACAAAAATCCAGCTCGACAAGCCACTTTTGCTTAGGTGGAAATGCAAATTGAACTATAAATCATGTGCTGATACATGTCATATTCCCATATCAAGGTGTCCCACTTTTACTTACAAATTGATTTTTAATTTTTGGGAAAAGGTAATATAAATTTTGCACTTGTTTGTAACAACAGTTGTGTGCAACAAAAACACAGTTGTGTATCCTTGTCCGATTTGTCTGCTGTTATTAGTGCCAAATTTTTGCTAGATTCCTTCTTAATTTATTAAATTTTGACTGGTGATGCAACATTCAACTTACCTTTATCAGTGTCTAATGTACAAGTTCAAGCACACCTGTACAACTGCTTATAACATAAAAAATGTACCCGTTCAAGAGAAATGGATTCAGCATTGCAAATTTGTTTAAAATTAAAAAAAAAAAAACTACCAAGACATTACGTTTCGTTGTGTTGTTAAAAATTAAATTACCATTAGAAGGCTATACACCTGACCTGATGAACAGCAGCATGTGGAGTGAACAGAGAATGGAATGTGTATGTAATTATTGGCTTTTCTCATACGGTGTCATAACAGATAAACCAGACTTTTGATGCAAACAATACAATTTTATTCCAGAAGCAAAATTTACAAACAAAAAAAAAGACTGGGCGTGGGGAGACATGGTTAGACACGCCGACTGCTAAATGCGTCCACAAGCCTGCCAGATAGGGTCAGGAAATCTCTGTTGAATGATGACATCTCTGCGGGCTCTTCCCTTCGTAACACAGCGTCCTGCTCCAGGGCTTCACGCGCATCTGCCCACACATCTGCGGCCACCTGTCGCAAATGCTGCATGTACTCCTGATGGTGTTCTTGCCGCTGGTCATGTTGCAGTTCCAAGAGCCGCATCTCTTCGTCATGCATGTTGACCATCGCTAATGTAAGGTCAGCGATGGGAGTTGTCTGTTTTCATCTTGCCTAGATGGAAAGACAGAAAGGCATGGTCGTTAAAGCTGGATCACTACATATATTATGGAATTACACAGGTGAAAGTCTGTGGTGGAATGTCACTATTATATTATGCTTCATTGCTGTATATAAGCTGAACTGTCATGTTGCTGCCCCTCAGTAGAGCAGATATTGCAACACGCAGGGTGCTGTCTTCGGCTGCAGCCCCCCTGCAAAACTAAAAAGGATTAAGATTAAGAATATGGATGGATGGATGGGTAATGTTTAAACTAGTTGCCTGTAGTGTGGCCGCAGAAATCTGAATGGGTTAATACAGTCAGCTGACGCGAAGCATTTCAATGAAGCATGTGGATTTCAACGGCAGTTCATGCGCTTTATTTGTTTTTCTAAAACAGGAGTCACAACAGCACTTCAATCACCACACCTAAAAATGGTTGTGGAACACCGATAAGTGAAGACCAAAGAATAACCTTTTTGTACATTTAAAAAGACATTTTCAATTAATTAATATGCAGCTACAGGAAACTGCATTAATCAGTTTGGTACATAACTTGTTAGGCTCCAGCCCCCCCGCGACCTATAAAGGATTAAGCGGTAGAAGATAGATGGATGGATGGATGGATGGATGGATTTTCGACCATGGTTTCCGCTTGACCTGTTTCAACCAAAAAAAAATTGTGGTTATTGTGCCTTACCGGCACTTGAACGTGATCCAGATGGAGCTGGTGATGTGGCTGACATCGGAGTCGATCCAGCTGGCGCTCCGCCAGATGCAGGAGAGTCCGGTGTGCCCATGTCCACTGAGGTGGACCCCTGTGATATGAACTGCGATTCTAGAAAGAAAATGCACACAATTTAAAACTTAACACTAAAGTGCAACATGTACAGAAATCAGAAATCAGAAATCAGAAAAAGCTTTATTGCCAAGCATGTAGAAAACACACGAGGAATTTGACCTGACATTGGAACACTGTGTAAGCGTATCACAACGGCACGGCAGCCATCATGGCGCCTAATCAAAAAAGATGGGGGATAAGGGAAGATAAGGGGAGGGAAAAAAGACACAATGGGTGAGAGAAAAAAACTTCATCATCAGAATACAGCTTATAATTGTAAGCTAAATTTTGATTATAGAGAAAAAAAACCTCTCTGTGGCACAAGGCAGACAAACAAACCTCTCAAAAACAAGACAGCAGAGAGAAGGCAGTGTGTGAAAAAATCAGTATAATGGAGTCAGTATGTATGCAGTGTTGGGTGAATCAGTTACTGAAGTACAACAAAGATAGTGTCCTAGACAATGAAAGATGTTATATTTTCATGTTTATAAATATAGTTGAACATGTCCAGAGTTATCTCTTCTTCATGCCAGGTGGTAAAAACTCCATGTTAGTCTCATGAACGCTGTCCTTGGAGAGTTCTGATTATTGCACAGCAGCGGCAGTGTTTGGGTTACAGAGCGAGCTCACACAACTGCTTATCTCAACACTGGAGGAGTTGTTGTCCAGGGGCGCCGATCAAGGTCGAATCTGCACAGAAACTTAGAGTGTAGAATTTTCTTCTCTTCGATTCTGCACATCACAATTCACAACACTCAAGTTTTTAACCGGAATACAATAAGCGTAATTCAGCGTTTTGTTCGCGCTAATACTTAACACAAAGCAAGCGTGAATCTGCAGTTGGCTGCAAAACAATAGGCAAGCCTCAGTAACAACCATTACCCACAATCTAACAACCTTCCTATTTCTTAAAAACAGTGAGCTTGGCACAGAAAGGATAAAGTGGCGAAAAGCTGCGCAATATCAAAACAACACTCACCATCCACAGTTTCCAAGGCCGTGACTGTGGCCGTGACTGTGGCCGTGACAGTGGCCGTGTCGAGCACAATGTCTCTCAGCGAACCACTTCCACTCCTTCCGATCCGCTGTACTTCGAGCATTGTGGTTCTTCACTGCTCGGTAATCACTTTTCAGCTTTTTCAGCTTCTCCCGACACTGTTTGGCAGTACGGATGTGCCCTTGGGAACTCATCTGCTCGGACACCTGCTGGTATATTTTTTCATTTCGAGTAGATCCGTCCAACTCGCGCTGGATGCGATCGTCGCCTAATATAGAAAGAAAATTGCGCACCTCCTAATATATAATATTAGGAGTATATTATTATATAAGTATATTATACAGTACATTAATATAATATACTGTATTAAAGGGGCACACTGTTCACTGGCTGAACAACTACAAATGGCGGTCGTGGAGTAAATTCAGCAGAAAAAGTTGCTTTCGTGACGTTACGACCTGACCAATCAGCAGTGACCAGTCTCTTAAAGTCATATCACAGCCATACTCAGCCCTACTCAGCTCGGTTAGACCCTGCCCTGGATCAGGTACTAAAAAAGTACCTGCTAACCGGTGATGGAGCTAATGGAAAATGCTCAAACGCGGGCTGAGTGGTGTGGTGTAGGGCTAAGTGAGGCTAGTGGAAAAGGGCCTTAAGTCTTCTCTAACATCACCTGATGCCCGCTCGTTACCTGATGTTAGCGGCTTTTCCTGTTTGCCTGCTCACACTGGACAGCACGGACTGCCTTGGACTGCTCCAGCCCGTAAGTTTATGTTTGCCTTTCTCCTTGTGCCATTCAGCTGTTCTGCGGCACTAGGCATTCTCTCCCGCGGGCTGTTGAGCGTCTTAGAGATGTCCCTGCTCTCCTGGTGTCCTCCATGACTGTAACTCATCCTTCTGTTGATACCATAACTGTTTGCTAGACTCTACTCATTGTTTTTTGTTCAATAAATTGCACGCAATAATCTCTGCACTTGGGTTTTAATTCCTTCCTCCGTGCGCTGCGTAAAAGCGCACGGGGAATCATAACAATATTTGACACACATTTTGCTTAACAACTAGTAATGCTGTCCCAACATTTTCCACATGCTTGCAGTTTCTGGAGAAGTATTGAATTCCACAAAATTGAGACGCCAAGATCATCACCCTCTACAAAAACAAAGGGGAGAGAAGCGACTGCAACAACTACAGGGGCATCTCCCTCCTCAGCGTTGTTGGCAAAGTCTACGCACGAGTTGTTCTCGTTCGTCTACAGAAGCTTGCCGAACGTGTCTACCCCGAGTCTCAGTGTGGCTTCTGCGCTGAGCGATCAACGGTAGACATGATATTCTCCATCCGCCAACTCCAGGAGAAATGCAGAGAACAGAACATGCCCCTGTACTTGGCCTTCATCGACCTCACCAAAGCATTCGATCTGGTCAGCAGAGAGGGCCTTTTCAAGATCCTGCCAAAGATAGGATGCCCACCAAAGTTGCAAAGCCTCATCGAATCATTTCACACCAACATGCAGGGGATAGTGCAGCACGACGGCAATGTCTCAGAGCCATTCAACATACGCAGCGGAGTGAAACAAGGCTGTGTACTTGCGCCAACCCTCTTTGAGATTTTCTTTGCTATGCTCCTGAGGCATGCCTTCAGCATAGCAACAGAGGGAATCTACCTGCACACAAGATCTGATGGCAGGCTTTTCAATCTCGCCCGCCTGAAAGCCAGAACCAAAGTACGCGAGGCTCTAATCAGAGACATGCTGTTCGCAGACGACACTGCAGTCACAACCCACACACAGCAGGAGCTTCAGACCCTGATGGACCGCTTCTCCCAGGCATGCAAGGACTTTGGGCTTACCATCAGCCTGAAGAAGACTAACGTCTTGGTGCAAGGCACGGAAGCACCACCAACCATCACCATCGACGACTACGAGCTGGAGGTCGTGAATCAGTTCACGTACCTGGGGGCCACGATCAGCAACAACCTCTCCCTTGATACAGAGATCGACAAGAGGATTGGAAAATCAGCCTTCACACTCGCTCGCCTCACCACACGAGTGTGGGAGAATCCCAAACTCTCTGTCAAGATGAAGATGGCAGTGTACAACGCCTGCGTCATCAGCACACTGCTCTATGGGAGTGAGACGTAGACAACATACGCCCGGCAGGAAAAGAGACTGAACTCCTTCCACTTGCGCTGCATTTGCCACATCCTGGACATATCCTGGCAGGACAAAGTGCCCAACACAGAAGTTCTGTCCCACGCCGGCCTTCCCTCCATGTTCACTCTACTCTGGCAGCGCAGGCTCCGCTTGCTAGGCCACGTTCACCGTATGGAGGATCGCAGAATCCCCAAAGACGTCCTCTACAGAGAACTGGCAACTGGCAGGAGAGATGTTGGCCGCCCACAGCTGCGCTTTAGAGACGTCTGCAAGAGAGACATGAAGGCCATGGAGATCAACACAGAGCGCTGGGAGGACCTTGCAACGGACCGCTCCAAATGGAGAGGCACCCTGACCAGACAGCTCAAGGCAGGTGAAGAGAGACTGACTGCTGCAGCAGATGAAAAAAGGACCCGCAGGAAGAACCGCCACAGACCCAGCAGCGCGGAGACCACCCACAAGTACGACCTGTGTGACAGGGACTGCCATTCGCGCATCGGCCTGTTCAGCCACAGGCGGTGCTGTTCCAGCAGAGTAGACGTTTAGGATTCTCTTCCATGGTCATCATAGACCGACGGAGGCCAACAAGGGGGCAGTTATAGGAGAAGTATTGAATTCCACAAAATTGAGAGGTTGCTTAACCTCTTGCACTCCGTTGTACCGCGGGCAGGCAAGTCTCTGCATCCCAGAGCGCACGAGGGTGCACGAGAGCACCCTCGTGCGCTCTAGGACGCACGATGAAGCTGCGGAAGCTGCATTTCCGTTCTTCCACTGCAGACACAGCCACGAACAGATTAGATCATCTGATTGACCTCTCATTCGACTAATAAGAGCCTTGAATTGGGTTTCTTTTTTTTTTTTTTTTTTTTTTTTATTTAAGTTTTTGTAAAGGGTATACAGGTCGTTACAGCAATGCAGTGTTTACATTTTCATCACATGTTCCCTTATTTTCTGATATCTGACAACATTGGAAGATTAATTCTTACAACACCCCTTATTTTTTTTTTTTTTTAAAGTGAAAGAAAAAGTGAAATTAAAGAGAAAAAAAAAAACAAAACAAAAAACAAAAAAAAACCAAACAAACCAGTAAAAAACAAACAAAAGGAAAAAGTAAGTAAATAAAGATAAAAGAGCATCTGAGTAGCATTGGAACAAAGAGCGGAACCATTATTGAAATGGTATTTGTCAAAGATTAGATCTAATGGAAGACACATATGCGGTCCAGGGTTGCCAAAAGTTCATGAACCCATCCATGTCCTGTCTCAGTGCGAATGTCAACTTTTCCATCGAGTAAATGTCTTGGATCACGTTAGTCCAATCTTCAGGTGTAGGACAGTCCTTCAACATCCATTTTTTAGTTAGAGCTTTTTTGCTTGCCAATATTAAAACATTGAATAAGTATTTTTCTCCTCGTCTTTCCAGTGAGTCCGGTAGTAAACCCAAATACAAAGTTACAAAAGAAAAGGGAACTGTAATTTTGAATATTTTCCCCAATATTGTCTGTACATTGGTCCAATATTGGTGGATAACTGGGCATGACCAAAACACATGAAAATGATTTGCAGTCTTTTCACCACACAAGCGCCAACAGTTCAATCCCTTATGGGTAAATTTGATTTGTGCAGGTGTTCTGAAAAATCTTGCCAAGTTTTTCCATCCAAATTCTCTCCACTGCAGGGATGAGGTACTTTTCCATTGCTGTTTATTTAGCTTTTCCCATATTTCCAGATGTAAAGTGAAATTCCCCTCTTTTTCCCATCTCTCTTTTATATAAGATGTGTTGTCTCCTTTTAAGTCTTGAAGACCTTGGTATATTTTAGAAATGTATCTGATCCCTGGGATCCCTTTATATGCCATTAAGAAGACCTTCAGAACACCTGACTGGGCCCTTTCCAAAACCTCCTTTTTAAGTATATTGTTTATGTGGTGTCTAAGCTGGAAGAACCTGTAAAGGTCTTGATTTATTAGGCCTTGTTTTTTCAAATCTTCAAAACTTCTTAAGATTTGCCCTTTAAAAAAATCGTAATATTTTATCAGCCCCTTCTCCTTCCACTTTTTAAATCTGGTGTCTGTTTTATTAGGAGTAAAGTCCTGATCATAGGCGATCCATTGCAGAAGTCGATAGGGCTCTTTAGTTTGATTCTCTCTGACTATCTTAAACCAAATTTTTAGCGGGGTCTCTATCCACGGGTTAGTGTTATTCAAAAGCTTAGGTAAGACATTGTTCCCTATTATCGCCTGTAGGGGGATGTCACTTGTTATTTGGCATTCGATCTCCTTCCATTGTGCAGAGTAGACTGGGTTACATATCTCTACTAAAGTTTTAATTTGTGCGGCTTTAAAGTAGTCCCTGATATTTGGCAGCGCGAGCCCACCTTTGTCTTTGTTTAGCTGTAGGGTTCTATATCTGATTCTAGGTCTCTTGCCCTGCCATATGAATCTTGAGATCCTTCTGTCCAGCTCCTGCCATGTTTTTTTGGGAGGTTCTACCGGTATTGTTTGGAAAAGGTATAGAAGACGTGGAAGTATATTCATTTTGACTGCTTCAATTCTTTGTGCAATACCCAAGAATGGTATCATATTCCATCTTGCTAGGTCAGATTTTATTTTTGTCACCAGTGGATCATAGTTTAGTGATATAATTTTGTTGAGTTGTTTCGGGATATTGACCCCCAGATATTTCATAGATTCCGACTCCCAGTTAGTTTTGAGTTTGCTTAGTGAATAATGATTTGGGTCATAGTTGAATGTTAAAACTTGGGTTTTATGCATATTTAATTTGTACCCCGATAAATCTCCATACTCTGAAAAAACTGAGGTTAGTTCTGGTAAAGAAGTGTCCGGCTGCCCTAGGTATATTAAAATGTCATCAGCAAAGAGTGCTATTTTATGTTCCTTCTGACCAAGTGTAATACCTTGAATTTTTTGGTTTTGTCTTATCCATTGGCTCAGAGGTTCTATGAAGATTGCAAAGAGCAGTGGAGACAGGGGGCAGCCCTGACGACATCCTCTTTCCAGTTCAAAAGATGATGATAAATTACCGTTAATCCTTATTTTAGCTGTTGGTTTTTTATATAATGCCTGTATAGTTCTAATGAAGTTGTTATGAAAATTGAAACTGGATAAGATTCTGTATAGAAAAGACCAGTCAACCGAATCGAATGCTTTTTCAGCATCTAATCCTAATATGACTGCATTTAAGTTATATTTTTTTATATGATGAATTATGTGTAAAGTGCGTCGAATGTTGTCTTGTGTCTGTCTTTGTCTTATAAAACCTGTTTGGTCTAAATGAATTAGGTCTGTCAGTATATTCTCTAACCTTTTGGCAAGGATAATGGTAAAAAGCTTATAGTCCTGATTTAGTACACTGATTGGTCTGTAGTTGGAGCACTCTAGTTTATCCTTTTCAGGTTTAGGTATAACTGCAATGACCCCTTCTCTCCAGGAGGGGGGGATTTCCCCTGTGTGGAGGACATAATTAAATGTTTTCAGGAGGAGAGGAGATAGTTGCTGTTTAAAGGTTTTGTACCACTCTGCTGTATAGCCATCAGCTCCTGGGGATTTGTTAGCTTTAAGTTTCATAATTGCTTTTTCCAATTCTTTAGAATGTATTTCTGACAGTAGTGTTTTATTTTGTGACTCCGTAAGTTGGGGAAGGTTTAATGTGTTTAGGAATGCCTCGGATGCGTTTTTATGTTTTTTTTGGGAGTATAAGTTCTTATAGTAATTCTCGAAGTTTTTAAGAATATCCTGAATTCTGAATTTTATTTCCTTTGATACTGGGTCTCTGATTTTGTAGATTGCTCTTTCTGTTTGATGTTTCCTCAATTTATAGGCTAGCAATTTTGCCGATTTACTGCCTGCTTCATAGTATTTTTGTTTCAGAAATGTAAGTTTCTTCTGGATTTCTATTGTGTAGATCTCATTTATTTGGTTTTTAATTTCCTTAATCTTGAGCGAGTCAGTAGAATGAGTGTTGCCTTTGTGTTCTTTTTCTAGGTTCCTAAGTTCTGACTCTAATGTGGATAGTTTTTCTTGTCTTAGTTTCTTTTGGGTTGCCAGTTTTGCAATAATCTTTCCTCTTATTACAGCTTTACATGCATCCCACAGTATTAAAGGGGATACTTCTCCATTATCGTTATCTTCCAAATATCTGAGAATATCTGACTCCAATTCATCTTTCAATGGTCCTTTCAGGACATTTGAATTTAACCTCCAAGAAAATGTATTATTTGTGTATTTTTGGATATTTAAGTCCATGTAGATCGGACTGTGGTCGGAGAGATCCATCAGTCCTATTTTACATGTTTTTACTCTACCAATGTCTCTATTAAACATAAAAAAATAGTCAATCCTTGAGTAAGATGAATGTGGAGTTGAGTAAAATGTATAGTCTTTTACACTGGGGTTGAGTTCCCTCCACACATCACAGATTCCCATTTCTTTTAGTAGCATCCGAGTCTTCCTGTTTTGGGTGTTATTTTGATGTGGGGAATTACCAGAAGCATCCCAGTATGGATTCAGTCTAAGATTAAAGTCCCCACCACATATCACTAAACCTTGAGCTTTAGTTATCATTAGGTCGAATACATTTTTATAAAATTTCCAGTTAGCCCCTGGGGGAGCATACACATTCAGCAGGGTGATATCTTCTCCCTCTAGCCGCCCAGTTACCAAACTGTATCTCCCTTCTTTATCTTTGTGTTCTGATTTTTTTTCAAATGTAATTTTGGTTGATATCAATGTCGCTACTCCCCTCCTCCTCCCTGATTTATATGAAGATGAAGAGATCATTTTAAACCCTTGTCTACTGAGTTTATTGTGTTCCACGTCTGTTAGGTGGGTTTCTTGTAAAAGTATTATTCCTGCTTTGTCTTTTTTCATTTTGCCTAGAATCTTGGATCTTTTAACTGGATTCAGGATCCCTTTTACATTATATGAAATTATTTTGGTTACACCCTGTTTCTCCATTGTGTTGTTTTGTTTAGTATAACTGTGTGGTGGCCCTCTTTTGTGCTACTCAGAAACTGAAAGAACATTAAAAACAAGAAAAACATTAAGAACATAGTGTAAAAAACTTTAAAACAAAAAACTGTCAAAAGAACTTCCTGAGCTGAGGTCTTTTTAAAGACCCTGTAAGAGCCTTGATGGAGTGAAGGCTCTGAGGGAAATTCCTCAAACTCTGTTACGTGTTGAGGGCCCTCTCGTACCACTGAAAGTAGTCCCATGCTTTTAACGTGAGTTTCAGAACCCAATCCAAACTTGTAATGATTTTTTTTTTTTTTTTCCTTTTATGCCTAAACCCTGTGAAATTGTGTGCACCCTCCCACCCCCATCACATCAAACATTCACGCAAAAACAGTATTTGTTAGTATGAGCAGAACATGTGGATTATTGTCACATTTCTATTTTAACAAGTTTTTTTTTTTTTTTTTTTTATTACAAAGACTTATTTGTTTCAAATAATATGATTGTTCCATGAAATGTTTTACCACATGCTGAATATGCATCTCTTTTAATGTTTGTTACCTTGTATGAGGGGGGTTGGATGTGCGGATTGATTCAAGAGAAAGGAAAAAAAAAAAAAAAAAAAGGTCGCTATTCCAACCTGAAAACGGATAGTTTATCCGCGACGCTCTGGTGCTGGGTTTCCCGCTGCTGGTCCGTGGATTTTGAGGGTCTTTGTGTTGTCCATGTTTGCGCTTTGATCTTCTCACTCGGGTCTGCTGCGGGTTTAAACACCGTTACCGGGAGCCCTCTTCTCGCCATGTCAGCTGTTGCTTCTTCCGCCGAATTATAGAGACACGTTTCATCGCCGTAGAAGACCCTTAACTTCGCAGGAAATGGTGTCTGAAAGCGCAATTTCTTCTCTCTTAACACCTTTTTCGCGTCATTGTATTCCCTGCGCTTTTTAAGGACCTCCGGGGCGTAATCGTGTTCCACGTAGACTTTTCTCTCCTGGTGCATAAATCCTTTTTTCTGCCAGGCCAGTCTTACAACCTCTTGTTTTATTTTGAAATTGGAAAATCTTACCAACACCGAACGTGGGGGCGCTTCCGCCGCCGGCCTAGCGGCTAATGAACGATGTGCCTTTTCTATCTTCAAGTCGGTGGTTTGTGGAATATCCAATTTCTCTCTTAGTAAGGATTCCACGCATTCTGCCATTGAGTTAAAACCATTTTCGGTTCCTTCTATCAGACCATGAATTCTTATGTTGTCTCTTCTTTGTTTTCCTTCTTGGTCGGTTAGCTTAGCCTCTATAGCTGCTTGTCTTTTGCGTAGGTCCAGCACAGAATCTTCGAGCACTTTTATTCGATCCTCTGTTTCCAAGATTCGGTTCTCGGCCTGGTCCACTCTGCTGTTTGTCCTTTTCAATTCTTCTCTGAATTCCCGAAATTCGGCCGTAACATCTCGGCGAAATCGTCGTAGTTCCTCAAATAGTGATTTCAGGCTAACCCTTTTGTTAGCTATCACCAGCTCCTCGTCTTCTGAACGGGGATCTTCCAGTTCAGATTCTCCGGCCGATACGTGTCCTAGCCTGGAGAATTTCAGTTTCTTCTGTTTTCCTTTAGACATGATGATTTTGTCTTTTGATTTTCACTCCTCCAAAAATCCGTTAAGTTTGATTTTCAAGGTGTTATCCTGGATTGAGTCTGAGAGCTTCAGTGTTAAGCTGCAGTCGCCATGGCGTCCAGACCGGAAGTCGAATTGGGTTTCTGAAACCTTGAAGAACCAATGACTGAAAACCTAGCAAGAAGGACCCGCCTACCAAAGCTGTGAATGCAGTGAGCCAGTTGAAGCAGAGAAGTTCGCGAGCTGTTTTTCTTAAGGCTGGGTGAAGACAGACTGCTGCAGCAGATAAAAAAAGGACCCGCAGGAAGAACCCCACAGACCCAGCAGCACGGAGACCATCCACAAGTGCAGCCTGTGTGACAGCGACTGCCATTCGCGCATCGGCATGTTCGGCCAGGCGGTGCTTTTTTTGTTTTTGTCCCAGCAGAATAGACATTAGGATTGCCTTCTATGGTCATCATAGACCGATGGAGGCCGACGACGAAGGCTGAGTGACACACACGCGTTTGCCAGTCTATTTTTAATTACTACTGTTATTTGTTTTGAAAAATCGTTCACCAAAAACCGCAATCATGGAAGCGCAAAACCGCAATAATGGAACTATGTTTTGATCGGGTCGCGAGACCAGCGTCGCGTTCGTCTGACAATGAGGAAGAAGTTCGCCAGCTCCTCTTCTGCTGTGAAGAGGTAAGCATTCTAAGCTAAATTATTCTTTATCCCTGAAAATTGTAATCAAAATGACTTTTGACCGATCGGTAAATTACAGCTGTGCGTCATCGCTGCATGACGGACCGTGGCGCAACGGGCGATGTCCGTCCTCTGTAGCGAGGGGGAGGGGACAACCACACACACACACACACACACACACACACACACACACACACACACACACAACCCTTAGTGTCACCTTTCATTAGAGCCCAAGATGAAGCTTCTATATTGACTCATTCAAAAGTTACAGACGTTTTTCCAAACTGTGCCATTTGGCACAGTTCAAAAATGCCTGGGAACTACCTGAGGAAAAAGCTGTGTAATATATTCATTTTTTGTGGTATTGTTACAAAATTTAGACCTCAGCTGGATAACACTTGGTTCTACATTGCTGTTGCATTTTCCAGCCCGGATCTGAAGCTGTGTGTTATTTGCAAGCATTTGTATCTGAAAAAACACCCAGGCCAAATTTATTTTCTTCAAGTTCACTATGTTTAGATGACTGTAACTCAGTGGCCGGAGCACTTAGAGAGATTATGACTGTTTTGCCCAAAAATTCAAAGTGTTTTCTTTTAAATGAGACCAACCCCATGAAGATGCTGCAAAGGGTTGAAGAACAGCTTTCAATTTACTTTGGGCACGTTATTTTTTGGTGTTTTTAGGGAAATTGACCGGAGTGCAAGGGGTTAACTTGGCTTAAACTTTGGGCGAGGAATGTTTAGATTAAGAATCTTAAATATAAAAAAATCTTAAGTATAACATTGGCCAAAATTATTGATATATTGTATACACTGAGACTTTGTTAGTTGTGCTGAAAATGAGATCAGTAACTTTCCAAAAATTTAAAAGTGAATTTGTGATTTACATTGTGAATCCAAAAGTTTTTTTCACATGAATCCATAAAGAAAGTTTTGTTCTCTCTATACTCAATCTCTAAACAAACTTGTAGTTTATCAAGAAAAACTTTAAAGTTAACCCTTTGAGTGTGTATGGTGCAGAACTGCAACATACCCCCTAGTTGTCAGGAGTGGTAAATATTTTTTGTCAATAAAATAGTTCAGATGGACTTTGGAAGTATTTACACAAAAAATGGTTCAGTCTTTTGACACCATTTTTTGTACAGAGGTACCTCATCCTCTTATCTTCAAAGTATATGAACAAGAAATCAGTACATTTAAAAAAAAAAAAATCTCACTTACTTTTGACAGAGTGAGAAGACAGGCGCTGTGCCGTGCACTGCCACTAGGGGCACGCAAATTCTCACACTCAAAGAGTTAAAAAAATAACTTTAAAAAATTCTCTGATTCACAAGCAGAACCTATGGATTTGCAAATATAACTTGGGGATTTGCCAACAAAAGTTTTGGATTTGGAAGTTTTAATATTTGTAGGTATCAGCCAGCGTGTATGCTAATACAATTTATTGGGAAACAATTGATACCAGGTAATAATTTTTAACAACCAATATTTTTGTTTGGTTGGGCTCTAATTTAAATGTTCCAAGTAACAGCCAAATATTTTGTCGTGAAGTTCTGACCCGTTGTTATGATTTGTCCTAGTTTGCCCTCTGACAGCTCTGGCACGCCCTCTCCTCCTGTCAAGCTCCATCAGCTGCATTGTCACCGGTGCCCACACACATACATACACACATCGCGGGTGCAGCCACGTCCCAGGACGGGACCATCACGAGTGCTACGGTCCTCCTGCTCCAAGCCTCGAATGGCAGGGGGGCTCCTGTTCCTTGGCTTGTCCGCCGATCTTCCTGAGTATAGAGGCTGCCTCTCTGCCATCCTCACAGGTCCCGGTGGCTCCACCACACTGGTCGGCCACCCGAGGGTCTTGGTTTATGGGTCAGGTGGTCCATTGGCCCGTGCAGCCCACCGGACACTGTCCCACGGTTGGGACACTTCCAGGGCTGGGGAGTAGCGCCCATGGCGGGCCCATGCTGGAGCGCAGCACCCATGTCGGGTTAATACTGGGGTGCAGCACCCACAAGGATCCCCAACCAGGACGCAGCACCCATGAGGACTCGGCTTGAGGAAGTGAAATCCAGATGATGGCCTCGGGCAGAGGGAAAGCTGCGCCCATGGAGGACCCGGCCTGGGTCGGAGCTGCACCCATGACGACCTCCAGTGGCAAGCCTGGATCCACGGAGACCTCTGGCAATGCTGGAAAGTCTCCGGTGACCCTGGGAGAAAGCTCAGACACACACAGAGAAGAGGGTTCAGGGTCACTGACAGCGACGGAGCCTGGTGAGGCGAGCTCAGGTACAGCGGGCAGCTACACCTGGCTCTCCTCACCAACAGTCAGGCAAGATTGCTCGAAAACTGACAAGAGGAAAACAAAGGAGAGCACTTGCCTGAGCTCGAGCTCCACCACCATCCAGGACTCCGACGATCCAGGCAACGATGTAATCTCAGGCTCGGCCCTCAGGAGGTCCAGCTCGGGCTCCCACACTCCTACAGCGGCCTCCACAGCAGGCATGATGGTGGTAGCAGTCTTAGTTTTCCCCAGCGATGTGACCCATGCTGGCGGCTCGTCCGGTGTGGAAGCTGGGGGTCGGCTCCATGTTGGCGCTGGAAACATGCCTTCCAGGGCCACTGCCTCCTCCGTCGTCTAGTGGTCTTGTTCCCGGGGCCAGTGGACACTTAGAAGGGAAAGGAGGAGACACGGAGATGACTGGTGAGGAATCATCCACTGCAGCAGGTGGTGAGAGCTCAGGGGACTGCAAACCCTGAGTCTCATCACCGGGAATCAGGCAAGGCATAATATAAATTGAAGCAGAAATAAATGACACTTGCCTGTTATCCCAGTGTGCGATGCTCTCTGCTGCAGCAAGTAGGCAGTCATCCCTTTCCGTGTCTATGGTGAACCTGGGGCCCTCAGTGGATTGTGGAGGAGCCGCCCTTGTAGACGCGAAAATGGGCATAGCCGTGAAAAGATCGTTGCAGGACGGCGAGTGTAGCCAACACGTCTGCAAACTCTGGGTATTTTCTCAGCCCAGGAAGTGCCCTCAGTCTCTCGAACACAGCCTCCATGTTCTGCAGGACTTTCCTTGGATTACGAGAGGAGAGAGTGTCGGAGACGCAGTCCTGGATAAAGACAACCCCACACTGCTCCGCCATGCTGGGATTCCCGGCCACCGATCCTCTTCTGTTGGCTGAGAACCGGTGTGCTGGGGACATGATAAGCTCCAGAACCAGGTGAGTGAAAAAAAGAGAAAAAAGCAAAAAATGTACACCAACAGCAGCTGAATCTGATTATGGAGTCAGCATTCTGTCATGAACACCCCACGGGGCAGAGAGGGAAAGATTCACACGCTGAACTCTTAGTGACATTTATTAACAAAAGAGAACAAAAATCCAAAAACTGTGCAAGACATACAAAAAATGCAAATGAGGTAAAACTTACAAATAACGTTCCATAGCTGGCAATGCTCTGCGAACGCTGGAGTTGACCATGGATGAGTGCAAAGACAATAGACAATGCAGTCCATGTAGAAATGACAATGCTGACTCACTGAAGGCCAAAACAGCAGTCCTTAAATACACAGAGGTAAATGGAACGCAGGTGTGAGCCACTGAGCGAGCAGGGTGACCTAAATAGACAATCACTCACAGCTGGTGAACTGAAACAGACTGTGAGTGAATGGTGGGTGTGTCTGGGACAGGAGGAAGGAGGCCTGTGTCACAAAAACAACATAACAAACTGACAAGAAAATAACAACAGACAGAGAAATAGTCAAAAATACATAGGGTGTCTGAGCTATGGGCTCAGGCTCATGACATGGTCAGCACATCCAAAACTTGATGATGTAACTAATACAGGTTGGTCAAAAGTTTATGTAGTTAATATGTTAAGAATTTATTTTACACTGACTAGGGATGGGGATGGCACCTCCATGGATTGCCACCTTATTGTATTGGAGTTTGCATGTCCTGATGATCCCAGGAGCTATGCTGTTGATGGCAGCGTGGCCCAGGTAGGGTCTCTCATTGAAAATTGGTCCTGGGTAAAGGGCCAGACTAAGAGCAGTCCAGTAGATCCCTATGAAAAAGTTACATCAAGGACCCAGTGTTCCCAAAGGAGCCACATTGTTATGACCCGAGCGTCGGTTCTGATCGCGCTCGGGTTAAAGTTATGTCTCGCTGCCGGCCTTGACAGCTGCGGGCGGTATTTTGGCCTCTCCGGGCTCTTATTGTAAAAGTGCTCGGAGGGGTTTCCGCCTGTCAACGGTCGGTCAGCTGTGTGTCATTCTGTCATTAGTCCCTGGTTATTTAAGCTGTGTGCTAGCGTCATTACGATGCAGCAGTGTCTGATCGCATGATCGTTAAACTGATCGCATATGATCGTTATCTGATTGTTATCTTGTTCACCCATCGTCACGGATGCCTGGACTAACCTCACCTCGGCTGCCTAAGGGCTTGACCGTCGTTTCACCGGCTTAGTAAGTGAGCTGTATAGCCTTATTCCCGTCGGTGTATTTGGTTCTGTAAGTCCCTGCTTTAGCAGTCCAGGTGCATTTATTACCTAGCTTGTCTGTGTGTGACTGTTTCCTGCCCTGGACCCGTAGTGTGCTGGATAGCCTATGCTTCCTGTTCTGCAAGGACTCTGTCATCAGCTCAGCAGCTTGTGTAAACACCCTTATCACCGTAATAAAACTCACTAAAACTCACTGGTGGACTTGTGTGCGTCTCATTGGTAGCCCGCGAGGGCTACCATGACAGTACACTGCTGCCCAAACAGCGTTACGGTGACGCCATTTTGAGACGCTTTTTCACCAGTGAGTTGAGTTTTGGACGTTGTTTTCCCTGTCTGGGACCTTTGTATGCGTGGAATGCCGTCACCGAGGAGTCACGTGCTGACGTGTGTTTTGGAAGCGGTAGATGAGTTACTCATCTCCGCTTCCATGTTGGACTACGCCCCCGGCATACATTGGTACCTGGACGCCGCCGAAGATGTGCTCTGTAACCTCTCTCCCTGCTTCGCCAACCACCCGGAAGTCGACGTTAGGAGGGAGGACATCGCTGCCCAACGCGAACTGTTCCTGGTAATGGAGGAGGAACGCGGCATGGAGCAGGTGAAGAGGCACACCTGTTTTTCGCCTAAGGATCCTTTTCGGGAGTTCGCACCATCTGGGGGCCGGCGAAGGCGTCGGTGTCACGGCCGAGCACATCTTCGGCAAGCTCCAGCTCCAGATCCAGTTCCGGGCCGCCGGGATGACCCCCTCAACCAGCCAGCTGCTGAGTGTGAGCCGAGTCCTGCGCCGGTGGGCTCCGTTCTTGGGTTTTTCAGCATTCAGCGAGCGAGGGAAGGAGCAACGTTCGCTACAGCCGATAACATCCTCCCCCCGGGAGACAGGCAAGTCCAAGTTCACTTTCCTTGTAGTAATGGTGATCTTTCTTGTCTGACTCCTGGGGGTGAAGCTCAGGGTACACAGCTCCCTGAGTTTCTTTCCCCAGCTGTAGCCAATTATACTAAACCTGCTGCCTCTGTGTCTCCTCCTGCGGAGCGGTCCTCGGCATCAGTCCCACACCGGCGAACGAGGGGGAGGCCTGCAGCTCTGGGAGACATCCCGGTCTTGCAGCCTTGTGTTGGACAGAGGAGGAGAGCGGACTGCAGTGAGGAGCCAGAGCCGACGAGAGAGCGTCCCCAAGGTTCTTCAGGGATGCAGCCCGAGTCAGCAGGTCCAGGGTCCTCTGCCTCCACGCCATACGGGTTATTGGCATGGACGTCTGTGCAGGAGGATCCAGCTGCAGAGACCATCAGGCCGGTTGTGGAACCCGACACAGGCGAGTGGGAGCCCGACGACGAGCATCTTCATGAACCTGGATCGGCGAAGTCCTGGACGGCTCCAGAGCCCGAGTGCAGGCAAGTGCTCTTTCTTGTTTTCCTGTATGGTGTGTTAGAGCATTTTTGCCTGCCTCATGGGGAGGCGAGTGAGGGGCAGCCGGCCGCTGCACCCGAGTTCGTCTCGCTGGGCTCTGGCGCTGCCGGTGGAACTGATCCCGGTTCTTCCTTGTGTTCTGAGCACCTCCACAGCGTTGCCGGTCCGGAGCCAGTCAAGGTCACGGGACCGGGGGTTCCAGGTTCGGAAATGGAGGTCGTCGCCGGAGCAGTCCTGAACCAGTCGTGGTCCGTCGTTTGGGCCGAGGAGACCCGGTCGAGGTCCGACGTATGGGCCGAGGAGACCCGGTCGGGGTCCAACGTGGGTGCAGCGGTGACCCAATCTGGGTCCGTCCTGACCCAGTCGGGGTCCGACGAGGTCCAGTGGGGGTCCAGCGCAGGTGCGGCTGCGACCCAATCAGGATGCGAGGGGGCCCAGGGTTTTGGTTGTCCCCCTCTCAGGAGCCACCAGCTGGGGGCCATTAGTGGATTTTGTTTGACAGATCGGCGCTCTCCTGTTTTGTTTTCAGGTGAGCGGCTGCACGCAATCCCTCCACGGTCCTGCTGGTTGTGGTATGCGGGTCGGCCACCCGAGGAACTGCTTGGAGCGTTCAGCGTCTTGGGTTGGCCACCCAATATACTGTGTGGGTTACGGGGTGACCTGGTTTGGCCACCAGAGGACGTATTCCTGGGGGCATGGGACTGGGGCAGGCCACCTGACCGTTCATGTACTGTGAGATTTTCTGTGGGCCCATATGGTGCCAATTCTTGTCATGTATATCTTGTAATTTTTTCTTGTTTTCCAAGTCATAGTCCTAGTCTGGTCCGAGCAATTTTAGATTGCCTCTTGTTTGTCATAGTCTTAGTCAGGTCTGTGCAATTTTAGATTGCCTCTTGTTTGTCATAGTCTTAGTCTGTTCTGAGCTATTTTAGATTGCCTCTTGTTTTTTTTTTTTTTTCTTGTGTCCGAAGTCATAGTCCTAGTCTGGTCTGAGCAATTTTAGATTGCCTCTTGTTTTGTTTTTTCTTGTGTCCAAAGTCATAGTCCTAGTCAGGTCTGAGCAATTTTAGATTGCCTCTTGTTTTTTGTTGTTGCCTAAGTCTTAGTCTTGATTACGGTTAAGTCCGAGCAATTTTTGTTTTTTCTTGTTACCTTGTGAGTCCTTGCCATAGTCTTGTTAGAGCATTTTTTTGTCTCTTGTTTTTTTTTTCCCTTGTGAGTCTTAGTCTTGTCATAGCCTTGTTTAGTCTTGTTTTTCCTAGAGTCATGTATTTCCTGTATGTTTTTCTTGTCTGGTCTTAGTTTTGTTTTTCCCCAGAGTCATGTTTTTCTTTTCCTAGTCTTGTTTTTTTTTTTTCCTGAGTCATGTGTTGTTTGTATTTCTTGTTTTGGTCTTGTCTTGTTTTTGTTGGTTGGTTTCTCTCCCTCCGTACCTGTCCCCCTACCTCCCACCCTGGGGGGGGGGGGGGGCAGGGTGGTCCCTTGGGGCGTCCGGAGTCCACCCGTGGAGGGAGGGTACTGTTATGACCCGAGCGTCGGTTCTGATCGTGCTCGGGTTAAAGTCATGTCTCGCTGCCGGCCTTGACAGCTGTGGGCGGTATTTTGGCCTCTCCGGGTTCTTATTGTGAAAGTGCTCGGAGGGGTTTTCGCCTGTCAATGGTCGGTCAGCTGTGTGTCATTCTGTCATTAGTCCCTGGTTATTTAAGCTGTGTGCTAGCGTCATTACGACACAACAGTGTCTGATCGCATGATCGTTAAACTGATCACATATGATCGTTATCTGATCGTTATCTTGTTCACCCATCGTCACGGATGCCTGGACTAACCTCACCTCGGCTGCCTAAGGGCTTGACCGTCGTTTCACCGGCTTAGTAAGTGAGCTGTATAGCCTTATTCCCGTCGGTGTATTTGGTTCTGTAAGTCCCTGCTTTAACAGTCCAGGTGCATTTATTACCTAGCTTGTCTGTGTGTGACTGTTTCCTGCCCTGGACCCATAGTGTGCTGGATAGCCTATGCTTCCTGTTCTGCAAGGACTCTGTCATCAGCTCAGCAGCTTGTGTAAACACCCTTATCACCGTAATAAAACTCACTAAAACTCACTGGTGGACTTGTGTGCGTCTTATTGGTAGCCCGCGAGGGCTACCATGACACACATTGGTCCACCCTCCAGTGGGCTCACCATCATCAGGGGATCATGGTGCTGTGTGAACCAAGGGTTATTCTGTTTGCACTGCTGCCCCGGACCACTGGATAAGCGGTATAATATGGCTGGATGTGTATGGATTGGAATTGATGATGCAGTCTTCTTGAAAAATAGCCATGCTTTTTCTTCCTCTCTGCCCCGACTCCTTTTTTATGGCAACAATAGACAAGGGTGTATGATGTTGTTAATTTACAATCAATTTCCATTGACAGCAGCCTCTGACATCAATATAGTAATTGATGAGCTCTGAGGTGTTCAGTTCCAAAACTGGTTTTCAGCTTCCATTCTTTAAAGTGGCATGATTTAAAAAAAATCCATTACATCACAGTCTTCGTGATTTCACATGATTAACATGAGGTCATTCTGCTTTTGTCAACAGATTTGTCAACATCCTGGTGTACAAATACGTGATCACAGATTAAGTTAAAATCAAAGATAACAGACAGAAAGACATGTAGTCACATTCCCCCTTCAAATTTAATTATTTCCATATGTTAACTCCAAAGACTAAGGAGAGTGCTTCATTTCCTGTAAATTCATTACATGAGCACAAACTGTGCCATTGGCGCATTGGTATAGAAGATCCTTGAGATGGAGCTCACTAAAGTCACTGGACAAGACACTAATAATGCATCAGATTTATATAGCGCTTTATCATAGACACTCAAAGACGCTTTACAAGTAGGTACATTATTCATTCACTCCATACAAACAATGGTAGTGGCAAGCTACTTCTGCAGCCACAGCTGCCCTGGGGCAAGCTGACGGAAACGTGGCAGCCAATCTGCGCCAACGACCTCTCCGGCCACCACTGAATATTTATACACATTCATTACCCAGTGTTTTGGACACTGGAGGCAAGGTGGGTGAAGTGTCTTGCCCAGAGACACAACGGCAGGATATCTGGCGAGGGCGGGATTCGAATCGCCAACCATCGGGTTATTAGACGACCTGCTCTACCTCCTGAGCCACTGCCGCCCCACTGTCATGTTTTTGACATAGATCCAATTAAATGATGATCAAATGTTTGACAACTATTTAAGTAATTTATTTTAACTGATTTAATAAATTAGTTGCTGTAGTAGTTTGCTGTTTGTTATCTTCCTTATCTGGGTAAATATTCAGGTTCAGGTTCCTTTATTTGTACCCGTAGGTAGATTTGTTTTGCAGTCAGGTGACATCCATATTTACAAACCACAGTTACATTCAACATAAACACAAACACAGGCACACATGAAGCTGACTATAGACATGATAAAAATACTCAAGGCTCCATCAATCAGGACATCAATCGGACTTTTTTTAACCAGCTGCCGGTCACTGCATGTGCATGCGCCCAAAAACGTATTCTGTGCAAAATATTGCACAGAATACTTTCAAGTATTTTGGTTAGTAACAGATTTTTAAGTTTTGGTTTTTTTTAATTATCATTCCTGTATTAACTCTAGGACCCAAGTGCCTCTACAGTGATGAAGAGAGACATAACCCTAAGCTGCCTCATAGAGTATATGGGAGAGAGTGGACAGGAACTCATCTCTGACTATTCTGCAAGTATTTTTTTTTAAAGGAGCCCCAGGATAGCAAATTAGCTTAACATCATAAAGTGAGATCTGTCTTTGTCATATGTACTTGATTTGATTATACTGGCAAATCAATAGACTGATATCCTTAATTTTTTATCTCCTGCCAGTAGAAAGGCCAAAGGGGTTAAAGACCGAGGGGATTATGTTGTGGGACAGTCTGCTCATCTGTCTGTCCCACTTTTGTGAAATCATCTCCTCCTACACTTTTGTTCACATTGTTTTGAAACTTGGTAACAGGGTTTGATATACACTGATGTTCATAGTGAAATTTGGCTCCGATTGGATGATTTTTGCATCAGTTACTTATGATGACTTATTATGACTTATGATGTCCTATTTCATCTCGGTTATTAGACAGTTACTGTCTTGTGAAAGGGTTAGGGTTAAACAGAAAGGGTTTCGAGTGAAGCTAAAGCTTACAGTGTATGTCTAACCCTCTTAATGAACATAAAGAATCACTACAAAAAAACAAACAATATTACATATTTTGATGTCAATCTAATTTGATTTAAATATCTTCATATCCATCAACATTAAATGTACTCAGCAAACAGAATCAAAAATTTTCACAACAATAATTCAGATAATTTTGGAACTTTTAACTAATGTGTCTTTTACCAATTGTTTAAACTTGTTAAATGTAGAACATAATTTCAAATCTTCAGCACAGTTGTTCCACAAGTTTACTCCACAAACAGAAAAACAGTGGGGGGGGTTTTGTTTTTTTTTTACATTTGTTCTTATTTTTGGTCTTTGGAAAATTAATATTCCTCTTCAAATTATAATCATTCTCTCTCAAACTAAACAAATCTTGGACGACTTACACCCTGACCTGGCTATGGGTTTGGGGTCAATAGGTCAAAGTTAACGTTCCATTTGCACTACTGCTATAGAACGAGTAAAGCTAGAGTCAATGAGTAAATGTTTTTTTTTTTTATTTCTGTTTCATTTGGATTTTTAAATATAATGCATATTGAAAGTACAAATAAAACCAAGTGAATGTAAACACATCTTATGTCTTAAATCTGGAGTAGGCAGAGTTTTTTTGATTAAATTTCAAAATAAATTTGTTCGCCCCTATGGGTGAGTTGCCAAATCAGAAATCTTATCAGCTAAAGGCTTGGCAATCATTTGGTTTTGTAAAACACTTGTGTGTCATAGATGTGCACTTTAGATGGGGAGTAGTTAGGACAAGGAAGGGAAGGGAGCTGCAGCAGGGAAGTTTTTTTTTTTTTTATTTCAGGCAGTTTTTTCCCCCCATTTATCATACTTCTACCTAGTCTAGCTTTAAGGCTAATACACAAGATTCCGATTGTTCTGTGTCTAGTGTACATAATTTTTCATCATCTGAAATGAATCACATATCCTCTATTTTATTTTCATTGTTCAAAAACTAATGAGGCTGTTTATTAATTATTGCTTGTGTATCTTAAAGGAAACACCTGAGGCAAGTGTGCTTGAGGACCTAAAAACACACAGCATGAGGATCTACGTGTGTCGTTTCCCAGATGCAGTGGGCATCATCATTGACGGAGTGCTTACTGATCTTGATAACTTTCCTCAAGCCTGCAGCCTTAGGTTGACATATGCCCTTATTCTGCAATGCCCTTCCAAACTTACCAAAACTTTTGAAGTGTTTCAGAGACTTTTTGTAGAGCTCGACACATTGCGCCCAAAACCAAGTGTCCAGTTCATGTCTCTGAAAAACAAGCTATCAGTCTAGTCAGCATGACTGCTGGATTTGCAGTTATCACCTGTTTACATGGTCACGAGAAAACCAATTACTGGAGTAAACCAATAAAGGAAATAAACAGCTTATGGTGTTTACATGCACCGATTGAACGGTTTATTGGGCAAATAAACTATGTATGTTAATCCATTTTCTCATAAGCCAATAATGGCCTTTAACTGATAAAGATAATTGGATTACTCTGTTTATATGACAGTTTGAATAACCAGGTAACTCCAAAAAGCTGATTATAGTCGGTTTACTCGTGACTACGTAAACAGGGTCCTTAGGTTTTACCAAGCTGCATTTTATAAGTTTATGTAAAAACTGTAATCACTGTTAATGTTCAATTGAACATGATGTTCTGTCCACAGTGGGGAAAAAGTGAACTGTGAAGATGTTCTGCTGAACAGCACTTTAAACTGAGGTCATATGTTATACACTCAATGCAGACGTACTTCACTAGTATTCTGGTCATTGCCAGTTGTTATAAAAGTGCAATGGTTTAATAAAGGTTGGAAAAGGATCTCCCTCTTGTTTATTTGTGTATTTATGGTAATGCTAAGTAACTGTTTGAAGCATTTTAAAATTAAAACACAGAAAATTAGTATTGTAAAACTTAATAAAATTAAGTGTATATTTGAATCAAATTCTTAATTTATCATTTAAATTTAACTTATTTTAATTAGGTGTAATAGATTAAATATGTTGACTTTTTAAATTTGGTTTTAATCAGTTTCTTAGGCATTTTTGCTTTGAGTCTACTTAATTTTTCACCATACAGTGAAATGCATATTATGAAGTTTTCTCAATTTGAAATAGCAGTTAGTTCACTGAACTACCAAAAATTGCTTGGAAAATATTGCCTTAATTTTTTTGAGTTAGAAATAGGAAACAGTTTTTACAATGTACAACAAGACTGAGGGAAAGCTTCATTCCAAGTGCAATCCACATTTTAAATAGTCTTTAGGACCCATTTGTTGCTGTATGCTGCATTGCACAGATTGTACTATGTAAAGCTAGATTTGTTGTTTTTGTCTTTTTAATGCTATTTATTCATGTCTTTTTATTCCTTTTTAAAATTACCATTGAGAGATCAATTCGAAATTTTGTTACGCTTCGGTATAATGACAATAAAGGAATTCTATTCTATTCTATTCTATTCTGTTCTATTGTGGGAATGTGCAAATGATGAGACAGGTTTCTCTCAAGTCATCTTTATTCACATTCGCCAACATCTCAAAGAAGAAAGAGAACATTACAGGAAACTCTCGTCCTTAAATACCAGGACTCTCACAGTTCACAAGTCACACTGCATCACAAGTCACATTGCATTATAATCCCAGTAACAATGCATCTCCTCTTTAATCCTCTAATATCTCCCCCACAGTCTCAGGCCCTGCATACCAAAGCTAACACCTTCACAGCTTCCTGTTATCTCCAAGGAAGCTCTGTCTTTGTTCCTATCTAAAATGTGAGGCCTTACATCAGTCTCAAAGTAGGTCACATATGTGTGGCCACACCAGCCCCCCCAAACATTTTAGAACGAACCAGAGAATACAGTATGCATGCCGTGATAGAATCAATACACATCAGTCTGCATGCTGCCTAGGCTTCAGTCTCCTGCCGTACCTGCTGTAGCCCGGATTCAATGCCTCCACAGCGCTGTCACGCTGGGGGGTTGCCGTCTGGGGGTGAAAACCTTTTGTCAGTCCCTGCGGGTGTTCTGGGGAAACATTACTCTGTGAAGCCCCCTGTGGGGGTCTACCTCGCCGCGGGGCCCTTGCCAACAGCACTTGCTCATCCGCTACCACAAAAGCGGGTTTGAGTCTGTTTATGCCAACTTTTTCTTTCCTACCCCCCAAATCTAGCAAAAACTGCTTGTCCCCTGTTTCCAACACTCTGAACGGTCCGTCATAAGGTGGTCGCAGTGGGAGTCGATGCGCATCGTGTCTGACAAAAACAAACTCTGTGTTCTTCAAAGCTTTAGGCACAAAAACGCGTGGAAAACTGTGGTGCACGGGGCTGGGCAGCGTGCTTGATTCTATGTTACTCCGCAACAGCTGAGACGAGGAGGTGTTTGGCGCGGGGTTATCTGGGAGAAACTCCCCAGGCAGCCGAAGTGGTTGCGCAAACACGAGCTCCGCTGGGGAGGCTTCTAAGTCCTCTTTAGGCGCAGAATGCAACCCCAATAAAATCCATGGTAACTTGTCTACCCAATTTGCATCTGTCAGTGACGCTCTGAGAGCCGCTTTCAATAACCTATGAAAACGTTCGCATAACCCATTAGCCTGCGGATTGTACGTGGCTGTGGGGTGAATCGTGACACCCAGGTCGCGGGCCATCGTCGACCAAAACACAAATTGAGGGCCTCTGTCGGACGTAATGTCCGACGGAACTCCGAAACGCGCCACCCAAGCTGTTAAAAACGCGGGCACCACCTCCTCGGCCATGGTTGATGCCAGCGGAACCACTTCAGGCCAGCGCGTGGTGCAGTCCACCATTGTCAGAAGGTGTGTGCACCCCTGTGACGGCGGGAGGGGGTCCACGAGGTCCACATGAACGTGATCGAACCTCTTGGCCGGAATGTGAAACGGCTCCAAAGGAGCCCTTGTGTGCCTGTGTACTTTGGCTCGCTGACACGCCATGCAGGCTGCTGCCCACTCTTTAACTTGTTTGCACAGACTTGGCCAAACAAATTTCTCTCCAACCATTTTGAATGACGCGCGCACTCCCGGGTGCGCCAAAGAATGAATCGAGTCAAAAACGCGGTGGCGCCACGCAGCCGGTACTACTGGACACGGCCATCCAGTGGAGACATCGCAGATTAGGGGGGGGACACCGTCTTGCAGCACCCTGTTCTCCAGCCTTAACCCTGTTGGTCCAGACTGGAGCGCGCGCACATCCGCGTCACTAACCTGCTCCGCGGCCATGGCTGCGTAATCTATTCCTACGCTGACTGGGGCCGCCACGGCGCGCGAGAGGCAATCTGCCACCACATTCAGTTTGCCCGCCACATGCTGAATATCAGTGGTAAACTCTGAAATCGCGGCCAGCTGTCTCTGTTGCCGGCCTGACCACGGTTCGGAAACCTTGGCCATCGCGAATGTTAGCGGCTTGTGGTCAGCGAACGCGGTGAAAGAGCGTCCTTCTAGCCAGAACTGAAAGTGGCAGATGGCCAAATGGAGAGCCAGCAGCTCCCTGTCGAATGCGCTGTATTTACGTTCACTATCGCGCAAGGTCCTGCTGAAAAAGGCGAGGGGCTGCCAAGCCCCGGCTACATGCTGCTCCACGACCGCCCCTATAGCCACATCTGACGCGTCAGTAGTGAGCGCTATGGGGGCCGTTGGGTCTGGATGTGCCAACAACGCAGCATTTGCCAGGGCTGCCTTGACTTCCGAGAACGCCTGCTCTCGCTCCGGGGACCATTCAATCTTATTCGCGGGTTTCTGTTTTTGGAGTGCGGCGTACAGTGGTTGCATGAGCTGCACTGCGCGGGGGAGGAAACAATTATAAAAATTCACCATTCCCAAAACTCCTGTAACGCCCTGACCGTCTCCGGCCGGGGAAAATCTGCTACCACGCGCACTTTGTCAGGCAGCGGAACCGCTCCTTCAGGGGAGATGCGGTGTCCTAAAAAATCGATCTGCGCCACCCCGAACTGACACTTCGCTGGGTTGATTATTAACCCGTGATCTCCCAACCTCCGGAAAACTGTGGCTAGGTGGTTTTCGTGTTCGTCTCCGGACGCGCTGGCTACCAAAATATCATCCAAGTAGACGAACACGAAAGGGAGATCGCGCAGCACCGCGTCCATCATGCGTTGGAATGTCTGTGCAGCCCCTTTAAGCCCGAATGGCATGCGCAAAAACTCGAAAAGGCCAAATGGAGTTATTACCGCTGTTTTGGGTATGTCCTCAGCGTGCACTGGGACTTGGTGGTAACCGCGGACCAAATCTATTTTAGAAAAAACACGCACCCCTGCCAAATGAACGGAAAAATCCTGGATATGCGGGATTGGGTAGCGGTCGTGCGCTGTAGCGTTGTTTAACCTGCGGAAATCCCCACAAGGTCGCCATGAGCCGTCAGCCTTCGGGACCATGTGTAGCGGGGAAGCCCACGGGCTGTTTGAACGCCTGATTATGCCCAACCTCTCCAGGTTGGCGAACTCCTCGTGTGCTATGGCCAGTTTAGCTGCGTCCAAGTGCCGAGCTTTTGCAAAAACGGGCGGTCCGGTAGTGGTAATAAAATGTTCCACCCCGTGTTTAGCGACAGTTGCCGAAAATGTGGGGACCGTGAGTGCTGGGAACTGAGTGAGCAGTGTGTGGAACTTACCGCTTGCAGCTGTGATGTTGGCTTGTGCTGTTGGCGGGGCCACTCGCGCTGTACAGGGAATAGAATCAAAAGAAACTGCATTAACCAGGCATCTGTTAGCGACATCAACCAACAAACCATGTGAGCACAAAAAATCAGCCCCCAACATATTGAAATTCACTGCTGCTACAACAAAAGTCCACTCAAATGTACGGCCGTGTAGAGACAGAAGCAGAGTCCTCTCACCAAAGGTCTTAATCTCCGAGCCGTTCGCTGCTGCCACCCCGGGACCTCTGGAACCTGCTAGCCTGTCCGCGTAGGAAGGTGTGATGAAACTCAACTGGGAGCCTGTGTCCACGAGGAAATGCCTCCCTGAGCGTGCGTCCAACAAATAGAGCAGCTTGTTCTCCTCCCCGAGGGCCGCGGCTGCTACCGACCCCCGGTCTCCCGAACGCTTGAAATGGCACGGTGGTACACATCTGCGTGCCCTCTCTGCGAAGCGGCGATGGTAGAAACAAAGGGCGTCTGATCCGCGTTCCCTGGTTCCCGCCGCCGCCGTCGTCGGTGGGTCTGGTACTGCTGCCCCTGGACCACTACCATCTCCGGTCGTCGTGCCGAGTTCCGCTGCTGCAGCCGTGGCCGTGCACTGTCTGCTGGCATTGACAATTCGCTGCGCCTCCCGGGCCAGCGCGCGGTTGTCCCGCTGGGCCAACAGCAGCGAAATGGCCAGGGTCGCTCTCGTTGCTGACGGTAGGGTCCTGAGGAAGAGGTGGGTGAAAATGAAGTGGTCGTCATCAGAGCCTTTCAACCTCAACATCTTCTCCATAAGGTTAACGGGCATGTCATCTCCCAACTCAGTCAGTGCCAGGAGTCTCTCTGCTCGCTCCTCAATCGAGAGGGTGAAGTGCTGGATGAGTGCAGCCTTCAACGCGCCGTATTTGTCACTGTCCGGCGGCTGCTTGATAAGGCTCTCCACATGCTGGGCCGTGTGGTTGTCCAGTTTTGCGACCACATGGTAGAATTTTGTGTCGTCTACCGATATCCCCCGGAGGTTGAACTGTGCCTCAACCGCATGGAACCAGGAGCGCGGATTGTTCTGCCAAAAGTCCGGTAGCTGGACCGTAGCGGCATTCGCTTGGCTGGGGGCTCCTGACGAGGCTGGCCCCGGGGAATTCTCCTCTCACTGTATGCTACGTCTCGGGTCACCAGTGTGGGAATGTGCAAATGATGAGACAGGTTTCTCTCAAGTCATCTTTATTCACATTCGCCAACATCTCAAAGAAGAAAGAGGACATTACAGGAAACTCTCGTCCTTAAATACCAGGACTCTCACAGTTCACAAGTCACACTGCATCACAAGTCACATTGCATTATAATCCCAGTAACAATGCATCTCCTCTTTAATCCTCTAATATCTCCCCCACAGTCTCAGGCCCTGCATACCAAAGCTAACACCTTCACAGCTTCCTGTTATCTCCAAGGAAGCTCTGTCTTTGTTCCTATCTAAAATGTGAGGCCTTACATTAGTCACAAAGTAGGTCACATATGTGTGGCTACACTATTACTCATTCATCTCAAACTCTCCTTGATTTGATCTTTACAAACAAACCTGACTGCATAACAAAAAACTACAATCTAATTACTGGCATGTCTGACGATAATCTCACTTTAATAGTACTCAAATTGTCAAAATACCAATACAAAACGCCTACAGATGGTGGAAAATATATCTCACACATACCAAAGAAAAACATACAATCATTTGAAAATGAGTTAGATCACATAAAGTGGAATGAAATAAATTGTGATACAAACTGTGAACAGACATGCAAAAATATGCAATCAACAATCAAAGAAATTATCTCAGAATATAAAATAACACCATCTAAGCACAAGAAAAAACAGGCTCTACCATGGCTAAATGGAAAAATTATGGTGTGGAGGAAGAAAGCAGACGAGACACGAACTGACAACAGAATTTTATTTCTCCTCCAACACAGAACAGAATAACTGAGTGCCAAAGTGAACTCCTTTATACACTTTCTTTCAGCCTCTGGCACCCAGGGTACATACAGTGGGGCAAAAAAAATGTCTCTCATAGTTGAGGTATACCTATGATGAAAATTGGAGACCTCTCTCATCTTTTAAGAGGGAGAACTTGCACAATTGGTGGCTGACTAAATACTTTTTTACCCCACTGTACACATACACATTAACTTAAGCTCCTTTTCCACTAGTACCAGTTCGGTACGGTTCAGTATGATACGGTACGCTTTGAAGGCTTTTCCATTAGGGACTGTAACAGTCCCGATTTTTCGGACCCGCTGGATTGGGGTTTGAAACATACTGTACCGATACGAAAATGTGACGTAAAAACACTGCAGGCCACTGATTGGTCCAGGCGTAATGTCATGAGAGGGGTGTTTGAGGCTGACTTTACAGAATTGCGAGCCGCCATTTGCAAAGATTCGTCTGTGAGCCAGTCAGCAAGCAATATAATATAAACAACAATGATAGAATGGCTTCACAGAAATCAGACCCACAGAAATCAACACTGCAGTCCAGCAGAGTTTTCTGTGCATTTCGGCTGATGAGAGAATCCAGAGGGAAGTAGACAGAGCCACCCGAACTGAATGTACGGCCGTGGAAGCACCCAACTTCAGCAGTTGAAGCTGTGATATTAGGATATAGAGGACAGTGAGTGATGTGATATGATGTGATATTATGCATGTTTTACATTATTTATCCCAGCAGTGGAAAGTTGGCTTTGGACAGACAACAACCTTGTTGCTAGTGTTCAAACGATGAGCTATGTAGCTAGCTAGCTACAAGCTAGCTAGTTAGCCGTCAATGCTAAGTCCGTCCTTGTATGTTGCCTTTGTGTTGATAATATCTGATGAAATAAGCTAGTTGTAATCCTGGTTAAAAAGGTGGTTTTTTACATGTTGCACTTTGGTGCTGTGCATGTACTTAAGTTGTGTGTATTTTCCTTGTAGAGTCTGACCAGGATCTGCTCTGACAATGGCTACGTTTGGCACGACACAACAATGTGTTATGACTGGTAAGTTGCACATCTTGTTATTTATAGTCAAATCTTTTACTTTTTAAGTTAAAATATAGGCAAAGTGCCAAATTTAAAGTAGCACAATTTCCACTTAATATGACAGGGACTGAACTGAGATTTATTTGACTGTGTCGAGGCGGATTTGACTCAGACAGTTTATTACACATCTCACACAGAAGCATAGTCAGAAAGAGGACATCTCAGACAAGACTCTCTTCTTAAATACTATGGCATTCCTTAACACACAAAGGTCACATTGCATTCACTTCCTTAATCCTTTACCATCCTCCTAGAAGTTCCTAATACACAAAAGATCACACTGCATTCATCCTTCACACCTCCCTGTTATCTCCAAGGAAAACTCTGCTCTTTGTTCTAGCCTCAGATGCTATACCATTATGCACTCCCCATGTGTAACCCACACGACCCCCCCGAGCGTCTTGGATAGAACAATAGAATGACAGTCCATATGCTGTGGTAAAATCATTAAAGATCAATCCACATGCTGCTTGGGCTTCAGTCTTCTCCCGTATCTGCTGTAACCAGGATTCACCCCTCCGCGGCGCTGTCATGCTGGGGGGCTGATGTTTGAGGGGTAAAAGTCTGTGCATGTGGGTGCTCTGGGGAATCTGTTCTCTGGGAAGCTCCCCGTGGGGGTCTTCCACGCCGAGGGGCCCTCGCCAACAGCACTTGCTCGTCCGCCACAACAAAAGCGGGTTTGAGTCTGTCTATGCCAATCTTTTCCTTCCTACTCCCCAAATCTAGCAAAAAATGTTTGTCCCCTGTTTCCAGCACTCTGAACAGTCCATCATAAGGTGGGCGCAGTGGAGGGCGATGGGCATCGTGTCTGACAAAAACGAACTCCGCGTTTTTCAAAGTTTTAGGCACAAAAACGCGCAGAAAACTGTGGTGAACAGGGCCCAGCAGCGTGCTTGTGTCTATGCTACGCTGCAGCAGCTGAGACGGGGAGCTGCCCAGCGCGGGATTATCTGGAAGAAACTCCTCGGGCAGCTGAAGTGGCTGCGCAAAAACGAGTTCAGCCGGGGAAGCTTCCAAATCCTCTTTAGGCGCAGAACGTAACCCCAATAAAACCCACGGTAGCTTGTCTACCCAATTTGCATCCGTCAGTGACGCCCTGAGAGCCGCTTTCAATGACCTATGAAAACGTTCGCATAACCCATTAGCCTGTCGATTGTACGCGGTTGTGCGGTGAATTGTGACACCCAGGCTGCGGGCCATTGTTGACCAGAGTTCGGAAACAAATTGAGGGCCTCTGTCGGATGTAATATCCGACGGGACTCCAAAACGCGCTACCCATGCTGTTAAAAATGCACGCGCCACCTCCTCGGCTGTGGTTGCCGCCAGTGGAACCACTTCCGGCCAGTGTGTGGTGCGGTCCACCATTGTCAGAAGGTGCGTGCACCCCTGTGATGGCGGGAGGGGGCCCACGAGGTCCACGTGAACATGGTCGAACCTCTTAGCCGGGATGCGAAACGGCTCCAAGGGAGCCTTCGTGTGTCTGTGTACCTTGGCTCGTTGGCACGCCATGCAGGCTGCTGCCCACTCTTTCACTTGTTTATGAAGGCTCGGCCACACAAATTTCTCTCCTACCATTTTGACCGACGCGCACACTCCCGGGTGCGCCAAAGAATGAATCGAGTCCAAAACGCGGCGCCGCCACGCGGCCGGTACCACGGGACGCGGTCTCCCAGTGGAGACATCACAGATTGGGGGGGCATACCATCTTGCAGCACCCTGCTCTCCAGCCTTAACCCTGTTGGTCCAGACTGGAGTGTGCGCACATCCGTGTCACTAACCTGCTCCGCGGCCATGGCTGTGTAATCTATCCCCATGCGGACCGGGGCCGCCATGGTGCGCGAGAGGCAGTCTGCCACTACATTCAGTTTACCCGACACATGCTGAATATCGGTAGCAAACTCTGAGATCGCGGCCAGCTGTCTCTGCTGCCGGCCCGACCACGGTTCTGAAACCTTGGCCATCGCGAATGTTAGTGGCTTGTGGTCAACGAACACGGTGAAACAGCATCCTTCTAGCCAGAACTGGAAGTGGCGAATGGCCAAGTGGAGAGCCAGCAGCTCCCTGTCGAACGCGCTGTATTTACGTTCACTATCGCGCAAGGTCCTGCTGAAAAAGGCGAGCGGCTGCCAAGCCCCGGCTACATGCTGCTCCACGACCGCCCCTATGGCCACATCTGACCCGTCAGTAGTCAGCGCTATGCGGGCCGTTGGGTCTGGATGTGCCAACAACGCAGCATTTGCCAGGGCTGCCTTGACTTCCGAGGACGCCCGCTCTCGCTCCGGGGACCATTCGATCTTATTTGCGGGTTTCTGTTTTTTGAGCGCGGCGTACAGTGGTTGCATGAGCTGCACTGCGCGGGGGAGGAAATGGTTATAAAAATTCACCATTCCCAAAAACTTCTGTAACGCCCTGACCGTTTGCGGCCAGCGAAAATCTGCTACCGCGCGCACTTTGTCAGGCAGCGGAACCACTCCTTCGAGAGAGACGCGGTGCCCCAAAAAATCAATCTGTGTCACCCCGAACTGACACTTCGCTGGGTTGATTATTAAACCATGCTCTCCCAACCTCCGGAAAACCGCCGTGAGGTGGGTTTCGTGTTCGTCTTCGGACGCGCTGGCTACCAGGATATCGTCCAAGTAGACGAATACGAAAGGGAGATCGCGCAGTACTGCATCCATCATGCGTTGGAACGTCTGTGCAGCCCATTTAAGCCCGAATGGCATCTGCAAAAACTCAAATAGACCAAACGGAGTTATCACCGCTGGTTTGGGTATGTCCTCAGCGTGCACTGGGACTTGGTGGTCACCGCGGACCAAGTCTATTTTAGAAAAAACGCACGCTCCTGCCAAGTGAACGGAAAAATCCTGGATGTGAGGAATTGGGTAGCGGTCGTGCGCTGTGGCGTTGTTCAACCTGCGGAAATCTCCGCAATGTCGCCACGAACCGTCAGCTTTAGGGACCATGTGTAGCGGGGAAGCCCATGGGCTGTTTGAACGCCTGATGATGCCCAACCTCTCCAGGTTGGCGAACTCCTCGCGCGCTATGGCCAGTTTAGCTGCATCCAAGCGCCAAGGTTTTGCAAAAACGGGCGGCCCGGTGGTGGTAATAAAATGCTCCACCCCGTGTTTAGCTACGGCTGCTGAAAATGACGGGACCGTGAGTGCTGGGAACTGAGTGAGCAGTGTGTGGAACATACCGCATGCAGCTGTGACATTGGCTTGTGCTGTTGGCCGGGACGCTCGAGCTGTACAGGGGATAGAATCAAAGGACAGTGCATTAACCAGGCGCCTGTTAGCAACATCAACCAACAACCCATGTGAGCACAAAAAATCAGCCCCCAATATATTGAAATTCAATGCTGCTATGACAAAAGTCCACTCAAATGCACGGCCGTGTAGAGACAGAAGTAGAGTCCTCTCACCAAAGGTCTTAATCTCCAAGCCGTTTGCTGCTACCATCTTGGGGCCGCTGGATCCTGCCAGCCGGTCGGCGTAGGACGGCATGATGAACCTCAACTGGGTGCCTGTGTCCACGAGGAAATGCCTGCCCGAGCGTGCGTCCGTCAAGTAGAGCAGCTTGTTCTCCTCCCCGAGGGCCGCAGCTGCTACCGACCCCCGGTCTTGGCGTTTCCCGAGCGCTTGAACTGGCACGGTGGTATACATTTGCATGCCTTCTCTGCAAAGCGGCGGTGGTAGAAACAAAGGATGTCTCCTCCACGTTCCTTGGCCCCCGCCGCCGCTGTCGTCTTTGGTTCTGCTACCGCCGTCAATGGCTCCTCGCCTCCTCCGGCCGTCGCGCTGAGCTCCGTTGCTGCCGCCGTGGTCATGAGCTCTCTGCTGGCCATGATGATACGGTGTGCTTCTCGGGCCAGCGCACGGTAGTCCCGTTCGGCCAGCAACGGCGAATTGGCCAGGGTCGCTCTCGTCGCTGACGGAAGGTTCCGGAGGAAGAGGTGGGTAAAAATGAAGTGGTCGTCGTCCGAGCCCTTCCATCTCAGCATCTTCTCCATCAGGTCAATAGCCGTGCTATCTCCTAACCCGGTCTGCGTCAGGAGTCTCTCTGCTTTCTCCTCAACCGAGAGTGTGTAGTGCTGGATGAGTGCAGCCTTCAACGCGTCGTACTTGTCGCTGGTTGGTGGCTGATCCAGCAGGCTCTCCACATGCTGAGCTGTGTGGACGTCGAGCTTTGCGACCACATGGTAGAATTTCGTGTCATTCACCGATATCCCCCGGAGGACGAACTGCGCCTCAACCAGGTGGAACCAGGAGCGTGGATTGTGCTGCCAAAAATCCGGTAGCTGGATTGTAACAGCATATGCTTGGCTGGGGGCTCCCAACGAGGTTGGCTCCGGGGATCTCTCTTCGTGTTGCATGATAAGATAAGATAAGATAAGATAAGCCTTTATTAGTCCCACAACGGGGAAATTCCAGGATTGCAACAGCACAGGGATAGCAACACTCAGAGCAACAATCAGAAGGCAAGAAAAAAAAACAAGCAAGCAAGAGCAGCTAATAAACATATGTACGTATTACTATAAAATATATATATATACACACACACACAGACACACAGTGCAGAGCATTGTAGCTGGATGGAATAATATATGAATATATGAACACACAGTGCAGAGCATTGTAGCTAGATGGAATAAATATGTAAATATATAAACACCCACAGTACGGAGCATTGCAGCTAGGTGGAATAAATATGCAAGTATATAAACACACACAGTGCGGAGCAATGTAGCTAGATGGAATAACATGTAGATATATAAATATATAAACACCCACAGTACGGAGCATTGCAGCTAGACGGAACAAATATGCAAATATATAAACACACACAGTGCAGAGCATTGCCGCTAGATGGAATGAAACAGCATAACCGTCTTGATTCGTCTTGGGTCACCAGTGTGGAGTGTGTAAATGACGAGGTGGATTTGACTAAGTTTATTACACATCTCACACGTAAGCATAGTCCGAAAGAGAGCATCTCAGACAAAACTCTTCTCTTAAAAACTCAGGCCTTCCTGCAGCAGCTTCACACATCAAAGGTCACATTGCATTCACAACAAGGGTCACATTGCATTCACTTCCTTAATCATTTAACATCCTCCTAGCAGTCTCTGATACACAAGAGATCCTCCTAGCAGTCTCTGACACACAAAAGATCACACTGCATTCATCCTTCACAACTTCCTGTTATCTTCAAGGAAAACTCTGCTCTTTGTTCTTATCTAAGATGCTACTCATTATGTTTTCCCCATGTGCAGCTACAATATATGTAATTACCGCCCAATCTCTATTTTACCAGTCCTGTCTAAGGTTCTTGAAAAAGTTGTAGCTACACAGCTGATAGACTATCTACAAGACAGTCAACTTCTTCATCCACACCAATTTGGTTTTAGACCAGGATACTCAACAGAAACAGCAAACTGCTGCCTTATTGAAAATGTCAAACAGTCCTTGGACAGGGGTAATGTGGTGGGAGCTGTTTTCCTGGATCTCAAAAAGGCTTTTGACACTGTAAATCATAGCTTGCTTTTATCCAAAATGGTGTCTTTTAACTTTTCTCCCAATACAATAAAATGGTTTGCATCTTATCTTCAGAACAGAGAACAGTGTGTAAAAGTTCACCAGGATAAATCCTTCCTTTTAAATAATTGTATGGGTATTCCACAAGGGTCCATTCTTGGTCCTTTACTTTTCAGCATTTTTATTAATGACCTGCCATTACACTGCTCAGCTGCAACATGTCAACTTTATGCAGATGATGCAGTTATTTACACAGCTGCTAAGACTCCAGCTCAGGCTGCAGACGTCCTGTCTTCAAGCATGGTTGATGTCCAAGAGTGACTCATCCAGAACCATCTACTGCTGAACCTTCAGAAAACAGTTTCAATGTGCTTTTCAATCAAAAAATGTAACTTGCAACATTTTAAAGTTAATATACATGATCAAGATATGAATGAATGAATGAATTTATTTCGGATAGTACAGTACAGGTTAAAAGAAACTGTATAATATAACAACAAGGTCAAATTAGACAAAGACTCCTTCTTCTATACAATTCCACGTGAGTTATCCGAAATGGGTGATGGCTGAAGCCGCGGCTTATATTGCCCACCCATATTCCATCCAAGAATTCAAAAGAGAAAAAAGAGAAAACAAGACAAGAGCGATTACAATTTAAAACAAAGCTAAGACAAAATGTGACTGAGAGAAAAAAAGAAAACTAAGCTAAGTTAAGCGGTTACTATTCAAAACAAATCTAAGACAAAATGTCACAGAGAAAAAAAGAAAAAAAAAAAACTAAGCTACAACACAATACAGGCTGGATATGTCAATCCTTATGTGAGTTTACATGTCGTCTTGTGAATATGTTTGGAGTATTTCTTCCTTTAGTTTTTGTTTAAATTGTCCAAGCGTTGTACATGATTTTAATTCAGGTCCAAAATCGTGCCATAATCTGACTCCTTGCACTGAAATACAGTGTTGCTTGGTGGTTGTTCTCACTGTAGGCTTTTGAAATATACATGTTCCTCTGAAGTGATATCGTTTCTCCCTTGTTTGGAACAACTTTTGGATATTTGCGGGCAGTGATAAATTCTTCGCTTTGAACATTATTATTGCAGTTTTAAAGTCAACCAGATCTTTCAACTTGAGAGTTTTTTGTTTGAGAAAAAGTGGGTTTGTTGGTTCCCTGTAAGCTGCTTTGTTTATTATTCTAATAGCTCTCTTTTGAAGCATAAAGAGTGGATATACTATGTTTGTTTTATATGTATTTCCCCATACTTCATTACAATATGTCATGTATGTCACAATATGTCATACAAGGTGTATAGTGTGGGTTGATTCAGCAAATATTTCACTCTGTGTAATATTGCAATTGATTTGGAAACTTTACCTTTAATATAATTAATATGTGACTTCCAACACAGTTTGTTATCAATTATTACTCCAAGGAATTTAGTTTCAGATACCCTTTCAATCTCTACACCATTTACATTGAGTTTGGGTACTGGGTTGTTGTGATGGTTGTTAAAGACTATAAATTTCGTCTTACTTAAATTGAGCGTTAATTTGTTTGAATCAAACCACAGTTTAAGCTTCCCTAATTCCTTTCCGAGTGTATCCAGAAGTTGTTCCAAATTGTTTCCACTGCATAGCAGATTAGTGTCATCGGCAAACAATATTAAGTCCATTTTTTCTGAAACTTTACATATATCGTTTATATACATATTGCATAATAATGGTCCCAAAACTGAACCCTGTGGGACTCCACAGGTGACCTTCAGCAACTCTGAGTTTTTGTTGCTAACACATACATACTGATATCTATTCTTTAAGTAACTACTTAACCAGGATAGTGCTACCCCTCTAATACCACAATTTTGTAGTTTCTTTAATAATAAATTATGATCTACTGTATCAAATGCTTTTTTAAGATCTAGGAATACTCCAACTGAATACTCTTTATTTTCAATGGCTGTTGATATTTTTTCTGTAAATTCCATTAGGGCATATGCAGTTGTCCTCTTGTGTCTGAACCCATATTGCTGCTCACATAATAAATCATTCTTCAGTATGAAGTTGTCAATTCTCTCATAGAATATTTTTTCAAGTATCTTGGAAAATTGCGGTAATAGTGAAATTGGTCTATAGTTTGAGAGTTCCCCTCTGTCGCCCGTCTTGTATATCGGAATTACTTTAGCTATTTTCATTGCATCAGGAAATATACCTGATTGGAGAGACAGGTTACAGATATATGTCAGTGGTTTTACTATGCATTCGATAACAGTTTTGACTAGTAGCATGTCAATACCATCACAGTCAGTAGATGTTTTACTTTTGAACGATTTAACAATTTCAATGACCTCTCTTTCGTCTGTGTTCTTTATGAAGATGGAGTCTTTTACAGCAGTGTTATTGCATATTGTATTACCTGTAGGCACCGTAGTGGGTATTTCTCGGGCCAGTTTAGGTCCAATGTTAACAAAAAAATTATTAAATTCATCTCCAGGTGAAGCTATATTGAGACTCTGAGTCGTTTTATTATTTTTTGGAATATTAGTTGGGTAGCTTGTATTTCTGCTTTTATTTCCAAGGATACTGTTGAGTATTGTCCATGTATTTTTAATATTGTCTTTGTTTTTCGCCAGTTCTTTACTGTAATAGTCTCTTTTACTACATCTTATTATATATGTTAACTTATTTTTGTATGTTTTATACCGCTGCTCTGCTTCTTTTGTTCTTTTCTTTAGGAAAGCTTTATATAATAAATTTTTCTTTTTACACGCCTTTTGTAGTCCTTTGGTTAACCATGGCTTATCAGCAAATTTGTGTTTAAGCTTTTTTTTTACTAATGGGCAGGTTTTTTCATAAAGAGTGGTTACAATGTTTATAAATGTGTCATAGGCTTCATTTACATCTGATACATAGACTTCTGTCCAGTCTTGCTTCAGCAAGTCCTCTTTAAGAGAACTGATTGCATTTGGTGATTTGTGTCTGAACGATTTTGAAATTATTTCTGCGTTGGGCCCCGTGTGGCCATGGATAAGTGCAAAGGTTGGCAAGTGGTCACTTATATCATTTATCAATAATCCACTTTCTATTTTCTTATCGAAAACATTGACAAACAGGTTGTCAATAAGTGTAGCAGAGTGAACTGTGATTCTACTAGGATGTGTTATTGTGGGATATAGACTCATGCTGTACATAGAGTTCATGAACTCTGTAATTACATTTTGTTGATGTGGATTCAGTAAATCAATATTGAAATCTCCACAAATTGCTACCATTTTCTTACTAGTAATATTATTGTACAGCTCGACTAATTTATCTCTGAATGTCTCAATGCAAGTTCCCGGCGTTCTATGTATGCAGCTTATGATTAGATTTTTTGTTTTGTCTAGGTCAATCTCAACAGTAACACATTCCAAAATCCCTGGTAGTGCTGAGGACATTTCATTTACAAGCTTACACCTGTACAGGTCATCAATATATAGTGCAACACCACCACCCTTTTTTTGAGATCTGTTAATATAAAACATCTGATATCCCTCTATTGCCATCAGGGGAGCCTGATCTTCATTAAGCCAGGTTTCAGAGACTGCAATAGCTGTGAATTTTCTGTCTAGCTGTTTTAAATAGTCCTGAATCTGTGGAAAGTTTTTAAGACTTCTGCTATTGAAGTGTATTATTGACAGTTTACCATCTAATTGCACTTGACTTTTGAATTGTTTTTCAGTGTAATATTCACAGTGGTTATGAATATTATTGAAAAAGTGGTTATCAGGATCAATATCATTCTCCATCTCTTGTGGTTTATGTTCAGCATAATGGTATATTTTCAGAGTTTGAGTTTCCTCACTTTGTGTCAAATGACTTCCTCCAACTGGGGATAATTGATGTCTACTCGAGTCGGTCATAAGTTTTTGTTTATTTTGCTTATTTTTTTTAAAGTACTTTGGCATGGTGTGTCAAAAGAACTATTCTTATCGTGTGTATGAATATGGATTATCATTGGCTCATTATTTTCTTAATCAGTGTTCATCTGTATTTATCTAAGTCAGTAGCATCTCTGATCATTATACTCTTTGCTTGCTCAGGTGTTCCTTTTAGTTTAATCCAAATTCTACAGTTTCTTGTCCAGGTTGCTTGTATCTTATTTTGTTTTTTCAGCATCCCTGCCTGTCGTGCTAATTCAGCGTTTTTTTTTTTGTCAGGTGTTCATTTAGGTAAACTTGAGTTTCCTTTAGCTTTTTGGCCTGCCTCAGTATGTTATTCTTTACCCTTCTGTTCACAAAGCGCATCACAATTGATTTCTTTGTTTTGTTATCTTTCTTCAGTAGAGCATAACAGGCTGAGATTGCATTGGCTTCTACCTTAATGTCTTTATTATTAAGGAACTGAAGCACTTGTTTTTCTAAGGACAATGACTCACTCATGGGTGCATCTTCACCATTCAGTCCTGTTGCAGCATGGGCGTATGACTGATATCTGATGTCTAGTCCACTTATAACTAAGTCATCAATACGAGAACCTTGTTCAAGATCCTCGACGCGTTGCTCCAAAAGACGCCCGTGTTGCTCCAGGTCCATAATTTTTTTGTCTTTTTCTTGGATTATTAAATGTAGGGTTTGTACCTGTTCTATTAGGCCTATTATTTTGTCCTGCTGGCTAGTCAATTTGGCCAATTCATCTGACATAAAGTTCAGAGATTTTTTAATTTCTTCCATTTCCTCTTTCTTTGGTGGCATCTTACTGACCTGTGGATAGAGATAAACAGAGAATCCGGCTAGGCCTCAACTAGCCCGGCCGTTGCTGGACTCGCCGCACCGAGCTTCTGCACAGCTCTTCCGCCAAGTAACGCTGCACAGCTCCGCAGATCACCGCAGCCGATCGTCGCCGCCTACCGCCGTCTGCCTGGCCGGTTATGCCGCACACCGCCGGCGCAGCCGAACTCCACCGATCACCGCCGCTCGCCGCCGTCTGGCTGGGTGGCACCTCCGCTAGGCCCCGTCTCCGAGCGCCGTCAGTCTGGTAGTTCCTCAGTTGGGCCTCGCAACTGGGTTCCGACTCAGGCCACTGTCCTGCTGGGTCCAGGTGGCCCCCGTCTCTCACCAACGTCGCGCCCGAGCTCCCAGCCGCCGCCTCGGTTGGTTCGGTTGGTTCCTCCGGTGAGCCCTCACCGGGGACTGAGCCGCTTCGTGTCGGAGTTTGGTCGGCGCCCTGGGGCCAGCGTTAAGCTAACTAGCGTTAGCTTGGCAATCGCTTCGGGCAGAGCGCAGCAGTTCTACCCGATTAAAGGGGCATTCCAGCGGGATTCTGACGGAGGTGGAAATTCAGCTCGTGGGTGTCCGTCACAAGCGGCGATCGCTGTAGGTTGGTTATTTTAATGGCAAAAAGCAGTGGCTTAGTCTCAGCACTGAGAAAGTGTGGCCATCCCGGTCGCCATCTTGGAAAAAAAAAAAATATCAGTTCAGTTACAGAATTCAAATACCTTGGCATTGTACTAGATCCTCAACTCAAATTTAATCTTCACATAAAGAAGATTTCTAAAACAGTAAAAAAAAAATTTGAATTGCTTTAAATTAATTAGACATTACATACCACACCAAGCAGCCATACTGTATATGCATTCTATGTTTTTTTCGCATGTATCATACTGTCTGACAGTTTGGGCTCAAGCAGCTCCTTCTACAATAAAACATATAGGTTCATTATATAATCAAACTCTAAAAATTATGGATAAAAAGCCCATTAGGTGGCATCATTGTTATATTCTAAAAAAAAATATAATCTACTGAGTATTGAGAGTTTCATTGACCTCTGTTTTCTGAAATTAATTTTCAAATGTTTCCATAAATCAGCACCAGAGCCACTTGTTGGATTCATCCAAAGACAGGACAGCAGCAGAGCCACCAGGAGTTCTGTTAACAATAACTGTAAAATATCCCACCACAGAACCACATTTGGACAAACAGCTTTCTCTATAAAGGGCAGTCATATCTGGAACACAATGCCAAATGAAATCAAAATAATAACGGATTTTAAAACATTTACTACAAAGGTTAAAAACTGGCTGAAAAGTAAACAAGAATGTACCCATGTATGAAATGATTGTCTGCAGGGTGTGAGTGAAGAAGGGAAGGCAAATGTGTAACAGGCATTTTACTGTAACAGGCAAATGTGAATCAGGTTTTTATATTGTGTATTTATAATTTTGTTTGCATTGATGTATGTGGATAATGTTTATACTGTTTTCATTTTGTTTTTGCTTCATCTTTTTCTCTTTTTATCTGTTTCTTTTCTCTAAAGCCCATCCAGGGACAAGAGTTGCAAACTAGCTTAATGCTATACACTCTGTGCAACACATCAGATTTTCTTTTTTGTCTATGTTTATTGCACTGTCCCTGACAAATAAACAAATAAATAAATAAAAATAAATAACTTCCAGACCCATGGGTTGAAGCGATAATTTTGCCACAAGAGAGCCATCTGAAGCACACACACAGAATATACTGTATATTTTAGTACCTAATAGCGATAACTTGCCGACATTACAATGTCGTATGGCAGACTTAAAAGCAAAGTAGCATTAGCAATCATTAGCTTACCTTCATATGCACATTCACCAACCAACCATAATGCTCCGCACTGTGTGTCTATATATATACATTTATAGTAATATGGACATATGTTTACTAGATGTTGTTTTTTCTTGCCTTCTGATTGTTGCTCTGAGTGTTGCTATCCCTGTGCTGTTGCAATCCCGGAATTTCCCCATTGTGGGACTAATAAAGGCTTATCTTATCTTATCTTATCTTATATGTGATGTAGTTCGTGTCCTTATTTCTTCTGCTTTATACTGCTCTATATGGTTTCCTAAACACTCCAGTGCTTTTCCAGATTGTGTCGTCTCACCGCCTTTTGCCTTCTGTTCTCCTTTTTTGGCTTTATTCTGGCAAAAAAAAAAAAAAAAGCCAGAGAACGCAGTCGCCTCATATCCTGCCATCTTGTGTTTTGTCTGAGTTGCTTGTTTTACATAATGTTATGCTTGTTTTACGGCCGTTACGCTTGTTTTACATAACAGGAGGGTTGCGCCGCCTCCCTGTAACTATTCCCACCCACATCAAGTGGCACTCCATGTGCAGTGGAAACACAAGTGGGCCAAACTGTACTGTACTGTACCATACTGATAGAATAATTTACAGCATAATCATTCCAAGTCAAAAATTAGGCGGAATATTTGAAAGTAAGTATATTTATTTACCCCATGGCCACCGGGGGAGGGATTACATGGAAATAGCTCTCAGTCCACGCACACAAAACCTATGACCATACATTTTCTGAGTCTGGTATTTATAGCTGCTCTTTAGGATAGATAAACAATGGGGGAGACGTCCTTGTGACATCTCAGAGACAGACAGAGTGTCTATATATCTAATCTCATGAACTGGAAATTTTAGCACATTCCTCAGACACAGAAACTTAGCAGGGCATGTCTATAAAGCAAAGAGATTAGCCTAGGTCATTATTTACGTCTCTGCTGACCTGCAGTCTCAGCACTCACACGCACATCCTTAAGGCCACAGATAAACAATAATTGCTCACAGAAACACACCAAGAATATATCAGACATATAATATCAAGCATAATATAAAGGAATATATGAACTTTTCCTACATGGAATGCACACATAAACATCAGACATGAAATGGGAAAGTCATGGAATAATATAATAATAATAATAATAATGTAATAATAATATGGATAATATGGAATTTTTCTGTCATATTCCCTCTTGATGCTTAAAAAAGCATCATGATTAAAAGAAAAATAATCAAAGTGGTAGTAAAGTGAATTGAATAATAATGAATAATGATTTAAAGATATATAGGTGTACAGATTTACATGTTATTATGTGTCTTTAGCAGACTAGTAGCAATGTTTAAACTTGAACAAGGAACATGTGTAGCAATAGAAGTGAATATGTCATTAAAAGTGAATATGTGTAATATAATCAAAATCAATTCCAGCCTTAAAATGATATGGAAAAACTCAAAATAGATTTAGACAATATTGTAACCTTCATACTCCTTAGGCTAGTGTCGCCCCTTTCACCATCCTTATCATCTGCAGCAGTTGTATAAAGACATATCACTAAGTTTACATGAACTAGCCTCATCACCATACTTCAAGTGATCAAACCATTAACAAGTCCATGATGATACTTCTTCATGAAGAGAATCACTACTTGAGCAATTCTGTTATCATTGCCTGCAAAGCAATGAGGCTGTGTGTAACCAAAGTAATAATGCATTATTTTCATGGGGCGGCGGCAGCGGTGGTGGCTCCAGTTCGTGTCCGAGCATTGGTTTCATCTTAGTTTTCAGGACGTTGTCATCTGTGATCGATGTCGATGGTGGATGTGGCTCTGAAGGCCCAGCCTATGATAGAACTGTCGTGGGCAGAAGTCACATTTTATTGTGGGTGGGGGACGTGGTTGGTTTTGTTTTTCTTGTCTTTGTTTGTGTTTATCATCATCCTTGTGGGCGGTTCGGTTAACCCCCACAACAGATTAAGGACACTCAGCTCTCTTCTCTCGGTTTTTCCCGCTGCACTACTGAGATGTAATGTGCCATTCATGTATTGTGATGCAATGTGCCATGCATGTATTGTGATGCAATGTGCCATTCATGTATTGTGATGTAATGTGCCATTCATGTATAGTGTTCATGCGTCCTGTCCTTACTGTGACCTAGAGACAGATCAATATGTAGATGTGCCTTGTAACCTCTTTGTCCTGCACCTGGAGCAGAGGCTAGCAAATCTGCCTATTGTTATGTAGGTCTCTTAAATGCAAATGCCTCATGCCTGTTCTGCAGTACCTTTGATCGTACCAACTGCTGTGAATCCACTTTGATGTATTGTCTGAGTTGGGTATAAATACTGCACAGGTTCTGTAACTCTCTCTCTCAATCTCACTTCTGCAACTGCTGCTGCTGGACACAGGCTTTGTGTCCTCCTTCTCCGAGAGCCGCTGAGCTCGCTCCTGGCGCGCATGCACGGCGCCGGGAGCGGAGCTCATGACGGCGGTATGATTAATAAAACCTGCTTAAAACCACAGCACAGCTGCCTATTTTTTCATGCCGCTGCACTGGTGACCCCGAAGACGCACACGCTTTGTGCGAAGCAACCTTCTGATCTGGACAGCTGCACTGGTGACCCGTTCTTCATGATGAGATCTGCACATCTGAGATCTGCTCATCCACGCTGGACCGGCCGCGCTCGCAGCTCCTCCACACGAGAGCGCAGGCACCTCGTCCCTTCTCCACGACGGCAACCTCCAGGGCCGGCGGAGGACGCAGCGCGTGGACCTGAATGCACCATGGCCGAGCGGTGACAAAGTTCGTCTATTTCCTCCCACCGCTCCAACGCACCATGGCCAAGCTGCAGCCACAGCTCAAACCTGGATTTTAACGGCGCCGTCTGCGTCGATCCTCTCCAAGATTCTGCACCCTGGTTCTCCTCTCCAGCTGGCCCACCCACGCACAGAACCCCGGCACACGCACCGGGGAGTTACGAGGACGGCGCATCACGCACGGGACGTTAACGGCTTCAGAGACCCCCATCCTCCTGCACTGCTGCACATAGGCCCTTCAGGGTTGCTCGTTCACCTGAGGCACGCAAGCAACTTGTTCACAGGATTTACTGATGGTCTCAGCCACGGCGCACAAAGGGATTTCAGCTGTCAGCTGTTCCCGGGGGTTTTAGGGTTGCTCCTGCACCTAAAGCCAACAAGCCAAGTCCCCCTGCTTCTTTTTTTCTTACAGCCGCTACGCAGCCTCGCCGCTCCTGTTTTCTTCATGGCCACGAGAGGAGTCAGAGACTAATTTTTCTTCTTGTGGACCTCTGCACGTTCAACGGGACAGCCCTTCGACATCGCGGACCCACAAGCAATTTTTGCGCGGCTCAGACGATTTCACCGTCCCCCTGCCGGCACTTACCCCCCTCCTCCCTCCCCCTCCGCATGCAGTGAGCTTCTCCCACAGCTCGCTCCCATAGAGGGATTATCGAGGTCTCGGCCCCCTGCTGTGCCCTCTGGGGGGGAGCGTGTGGGCGGTTCGGTTAACCCCCACAACAGATTAAGGACACTCAGCTCTCTTCTCTCGGTTTTTCCCGCTGCACTACTGAGATGTAATGTGCCATTCATGTATTGTAATGCAATGTGCCATGCATGTATTGTGATGCAATGTACCATTCATGTATTGTGATGTAATGTGCCATTCATGTATAGTGTTCATGCGTCCTGTCCTTACTGTGACCTAGAGACAGATCAATATGTAGATGTGCCTTGTAACCTCTTTGTCCTGCACCTGGAGCAGAGGCTAGCAAATCTGCTTATTGTTATGTAGGTCTCTTAAATGCAAATGTCTCATGCCTGTTCTGCAGTCCCTTTGATCGTACCAACTGCTGTGAATCCACTTTGATGTATTGTCTGAGTTGGGTATAAATACTGCACAGGTTCTGTAACTCTCTCTCTCAATCTCACTTCTGCAACTGCTGCTGCTGGACACAGGCTTTGTGTCCTCCTTCTCCGAGAGCCGCTGAGCTCGCTCCCGGCGTGCATGCACGGCGCCGGGAGCGGAGCTCGTGACGGCGGTATGATTAATAAAACCTGCTTAAAACCACAGCATCGCTGCCTATTTTTTCATGCCGCTGCAATCCTGTTGTTTTCTGAGCCTCTCAAATGAGTCTGTGCCTTCCCAAGTTCTTTAAACATCTTTAAAAAGTCTTCAGCTGATCCAAAATGCTGTAGCAAGAGTTTTAACAGGTACTAGAAAGAGAGATCATATCTCTCCAGTTCTGGCCTCCCTTCATTGGCTTCCCATAGAGTTTAGAATTAAGTTTAAAATCCTTCTTCTTACTTACAAAGCTCTAAACAATCAGGCTCCTTTTTATTTAAAAGATCTGATACTACCGTATTATCCTAACAGAGCACTACGCTCCCAAAATGCAGGATTACTTGTAATATCTAGAATCTCCAAAAGTACAATGGGAGGCAGAGCCTTCAGTTATCAAGCTCCTCTCCTGTGGAACCAGCTGCCAATCTGGATTTGGGAGTCAGACTCGATCTCTGTTTTTAAGAATAGGGCTAAAACCTACCTTTTTGATATAGCCTACAATTAGGGAGGGATCATGTGTTTCTGAACCCTCCCTTATTTATGCTGCTAATAGGTTTAGTCAGCCGGGGGACCTCCAGTAATACACTGGGCCTCACTCCTTTCCTCACTCTCAATGAAATATTTTTTTTTGCTGGTCATTAACATCTGTTTGTTCTCTGCCATAGATTGAGTCCCCATCGTGCTGTTTGCTCTCTACTTGTCTGTTCTTTTCATCTTCTCTATCCCCTCACCCCCCAGCCAGTCGCAGCAGATGACTGCCCCTCCCTGAGCCTGGTTCTGCTGAAGGTTTCTTCCTGTTAAAAGGGAGTTTTTCCTCTCCACCGTCGCCAAGTGCTTGCTCACAGGGGATCGCCTGATTGCTGGGGTCTTTCTGCAACTGTGGGGGTTCCCCCTACAGTTGATAGTGCTATGAGATGACTGTTGTTGTGAAATGGCGCTATATAAATAAAGTTGAATTGAATTGAATTGAATTGAATTCTCCACGCTGCTCTGTCGGTGGCAAGTTGTTCCCAAGATCTTTTGTCTATGTTGGTTTGCTTCCGGGAACATTTTAGCTTGTCTTTGTAGCGCAGTTTTGGCCTACCATGTGGTCTTTTTCCTGTCTCAAGCTCCCCCTGGAGCATGATTCATGGTAGTCTGGTGGGGTCCATCCATACGACGTGTCCTGTCCATCGAAGGCAGTGCTGCAAGATGGTAGCTTCCACACTAGGCAGCAGAGCACACTTGAGAATCTCGTTGTTTGAAAGTCGATCCTCCCAACGAATGCCAAGTATTTGTCAGAGCTTTCTCTGCTGGAAGTTCTCAAGGTGCTTGATATCGTGACGATACAAGGTCCAGGTTTCACAGGCATAAAGAAGGGTGGAAAGAACAACGGCCCGAAAAACCATAATTTTGGTGCGGATGGTTATCGCATGATTTTTGAAGACTCAATGACAAAGGCGTCCATATGCGGAGTGTGCAGCTTTCATGCGGTTTTCGACGTCCTTTGCACAAGTTGGTATTTTTGAGCGGATGCTACCAAGGTAAGAGAAATGCTCCACTTCATCGACAGGATTTCCATTAATCTTAAGGTTGGTCCTTGAGGAAGTCTGACCAGGTGCTGGTTGGTTGAGGACTTTGGTTTTGTCAGTGTTAACTTCCATTCCAAAATGCTCATAAGAGTCATTATAAATGGTAGCTATCCTCTGGAGGTCATCAACAGTCTGAGCTGGTGTGGCATTATCATCTGCAAACTGCAATTCATGAACACTGGTGACCGAGGTTTTGCATTTTGCGTGAAAGTGAGCAAGATTTAAAAGCCCCCCATCCAAGCGGTATCGCAGATTGATACCAGGGGTTGTTGTTGGTATTTCATTTAGCATTGCAGCCATATACAACGAAAAGCAGGTTGGAGCAAGGACACATCCTTGCTTGAGACTACTAGTGATGGGAAAAGGGTCTGAGAGGGTATTTTGGTGGCAAACCCTACCAACCATGCCATTGTGGAGAGCGCAAACAAGAGCGATGAAATCATCTGGACATCCAAAACGAGCAAGAACAGCCCATATAGCAGGGCGAGGAACTCGATCAAAAGCCTTCTTGAGGTCCCAGAAGATGAACATGAATGGTTGCTGTTGTTCTTGGCTCTTTTCCTGGAGTTGTCGAGCCCAAAATATCATATCTACTGTACCACGAGAGGGTCTAAAGCCATATTGGGACTCAGGAAGTACATCCTTGGCTACTACAAGAAGACGGTTGAGAAGGATATGAGAAAAGATCTTGCTTGCAATGCTCAGTAGTGAGATGCCGCGGTAGTTACTGCAGTGCTCTCTATCTCCCTTCTTGAAAATGGTGACTATATTTGCATTTTTAAAGTCACTTGGTAACGTCTTGGTTTCCCATATTTTAAGTAGAAGCTGCATTAAATAGTTTTTCACCTCGGGACCTCCATGAAGATAGAACTCCAGTGGGATGTTATCTGGTCCTGGTGCTTTGCCTGTCTTCATGTGCTTTATAGCTTTATTTAGCTTCTGTAGTGAAGGTGGTATAGACATCCACTCACGAGTGGGGTGTTGCGGGGTCTTGCAGAGGAGATCACTAGGGGTGCAAAAGTGACTATTTAACAGATTCTCAAAGTGGGACTTCCAACGGTCAAGGATCCCCTTGGTGTCTGTGATAATGATGGAGCCATTTGCATCTTTTAGGCTGCCCACAGATGATCTGGTGGGTCCAAAGATATCCTTCGTTGCAGCATTAAAACGGGGCATATTCCGTTGGTCGGGATATTTTTGCAAATCTTCTGCTTTTTGCTGCCACCAAGTGTTTTGGGCTTTACGAATCCCTCTCTGGCATGCTGCTTTTGCTTGCTGGTGTTTCTGTTGATTCTTTGCAGACGAATCATTTTCAAACGCAAGACGTGCATGGCGTTTAGCCTTTATGAGGTCAGTGATTGTTTCATCATTCTTGTTGAACCAGTCTTGTTTTTTCTTGTGTTTGTGACCAATCGTTTCTTTGGTGGCAGCAGTCAATGCATCACGGAGAGTGGTCCATCGGTCTTCAACTGAGGCATTGTCTGGAAGGCTCAGTTCATTCATGTTTCTACCAATGGCCTCTCTAAAGAAATGCAACATTTGGGGATCGCGGAGCTTTGCACAGTCAAAGCAACGGTGAGGAACATTTGCCAAAATGCGCTTTGGTTGTTGCCAGATCGTAATATTGAATCGGGAGATCAGGAGGCGGTGATCTGTCCAGCAGTCATCTGCTCCAGGCATGGATCGCGTGATGCAGACATCATTTTGGTCTCTCGTTTTTGTGAGGACATAGTCGAGGATGTGCCACTTTTTGGAGCAAGAGTGTTTCCAGGTCGTCTTCTGGGAGTTGGAAAAGGGTGTTTGTTACAATAAGATTGTGTTTGGCACAAAGACCCAGTAAAAGTTCCCCATTTGCATTGCATTTCATGAGTAAAAGTACAACAATAACCTCCTATAACAGGGCACACACCCCTACGAGTGGCAGTTAATCGAAACCATTCTATTCCATGTCATAAATTTTACAAATAATTATAGCCTATAATTAAGTGTTTCAATCCATAAAGTGTTCTTGCCCACTCTTACTCAAGGAAACAGTGAATGAAGGGACCCCACTCCTGGTACATCCGTACCCCCAAATGGCATTATGTGGTTTTATTTATTTAGCGAATGCAAAGTCCTTAAGCCAAGCAGTTGCCTCCTGGTTTGCTGTATGGAGGGTGTGTAATCCTCCTTCCAGTCTTTGGAGTGGGCAAGCCTCTATGATGTGTTCCATAGTTTGCTCCTCTCCACATGCGCACAGTGGGCTAGGGATACTGCCCCATCTGTGAAGGCTGGCCAAGCAGGGGCCATGTCCAGTCCTGAAGCGATTGAGTGTAGACCACTGTCTCCTTGGGAGGTTGATGCCCGGGACCTGTTGGTTGGGGTTTATCACCAGCTGTTTGTTTGGGACCTCCTTGGTCTCCCATTCCTCTTGCCAAGCTGTCTGGATGGTAAAGTCAGCTGGGGGAGGGTTTTTCCAAATCGGCCGTCTGGATGAAAGTCGGGCAGTGGGTGGGGTGTAGATATCTGCATGGATTGGTAAGTGAGGAAAATCTTTAACTTTTTGGAGCATCCTTTGAGTTAATGCTGCTCGCCGGATGTGTGGAGGGGCTATGTTTGACAGTACAGAGAGCCAGGGGAGTGGTGTTGAGCGGATTGTTCCAGTTATAGTTCTCATGGTTGAGTTGAGCTGGGTGTCTACATGGTGTGTGTAAGATGACCTGGACCAGACAGGGGCACAATATTCTGCTACAGAGTATGAAAGGGCTTATGTGGTAAGAAAGCATCTCTCTTCTCCCTGCCCACCTGCTCTGCCGACATGATGAGGGTACAGTCAGCCACCAAAACGGGGTACACAACCTTGCCCAGTTTCCAGCCAGGTGTGGATACACCCAATGACTACCAAGCCCCCTCTGACAATGTAGATCTTTAGTATAACACTTGCTCGCTTCGTTGGTCAAGCAGGTAGCAGTACAGGGGAGAGACGCACTATAAGCTATTGCACACTTAGAGAGTGTTAAGCTGCCCAAAGAGACATCACCGCTTCAGAAAAGAGGAATTCCCTGATGAAATTAACCTGCCTTCACAGAGTAAGGAGTGTCATCATGTTTCTGATCAGTGAAGCGATAAGTGTTGTGACAGGTGTGATTCAAAATGATGTTTGCTGTGTTATTCCTGTATATAGCCTCTCTTAAGAAACAAACAGCAATGTAGTAGCTGCATTGTTTTAGCATTAGCAGATAATTTGTCCAGCTGTTAGTGTTATTTAAGGAACAAACATAACAATTCTCTACGGTGTATAGTCAATGGAAACAACTTAAAAATAACCAAAGCAAAAGTATTACTACGAGAATGATGAGGATGGAAAAAGGCAACAATACCAAGCACACCTTTCTTTCCCTTGCAATTTTTTTCTTTCCCCCCATGATAAACAAACAGCTGCTTCGCCATGCAAAAGCCTGTTACTGGACACCAGGGGGTGCCATCAGCCGACACTTGGATGGAGAAACAGTTAAACAGTCACTTCTTGTTGTTTTTTTAATGAGTATATAATGTGTATTAAACAGTCTCTTGATGAGGGTTCCAAGTGGGGTAAAACATTAGATGCACCCAAGTGTCACGTCCTTCGCCTTTCACAGCTGTTGGCATCGCCAGGATAACCTTTGTTTTGTCCTTGCCAGGGAGTTTTGGTCGAGTTTTTCTTTCATGACCAGATCCCCTGGTTCGGCCAAAAAATGGGTGCACCTCCCACAGTTTCTTCGTCACATGGTCCCTCCTGGGAAGGGCAGTATGAATAACATCTTTGTCAGTTGTCATTCTTTGCATGTAATCAACCAGAAACCCTTCCTCATCACCTAAGTTAAATGGCTTCAATAGTAAGGTTTGCCATTCACAATTTTCCTATATTTTTTCCTTCACTATTTCCCTAATCCATTTTTCATAATCCCATTTGTGCATTATGCTGATCCTATAGATTGTTGATGGTAAGCTCATACCTGTCAAGGCATACCTCATGCCTCCCTTATTGGGGGAGCCTTCACACCTGTACTGACCTCATGCCTCCCTTATTAGGGGGGCTTTCACGCCTGTACTGAGTACTTAAAAACTGTATTTATCGGCAGATGAAAGAAAACTGAAGCAAAAAAAAAAAACAACAAAAACCAAACAAAAACCAAACAAACAGCAACTGCAACATGAACTATTTCAAATTCATTCATTTATGCTGCCAATGCTGAAACAAAAGCAGAATGGATTTTTGTTTCATAAGTTAAGTATCAGAAATAATTCTCTTTGAAATTGTGTTAATAATAATAACAATGAAAATATCAATCTTATTCAGCCCTTTCAATATAATGCTATACATTCAGATGTACATTCTGCTGGGGGTTTCTTCCTGTTAAAAGGGAGTTTTTCCTCTCCACCATCACCAAGTGCTTGCTCACAGGGGATCGCCTGATTGCTGGGGTCTTTCTGCAACTGTGGGGGTTCCCCCTACAGTTGATAGTGCTATGAGATGACTGTTGTTGTGAAATGGCGCTATATAAATAAAGTTGAATTGAATTGAATTGAATGTAAAGCAAAGTTCCAAGATACAAAATAACAGTACACTATAGGGGATTTGGGCTACCTCTAAGCATGTTTGTTAAGATTTTAAAGCATTTTTTTTTGTTATATTTAGGTAATATTTGAAGGTGAATAATACTGCCCATACCTGAAAACATTTGGAGAGTTTTCCTTCAGTCTGGAAAGGTCTCGACCCACCATCGTGTTGCAATTGTCCGAACCAAAGACCACAACATTCTGCCATGGAATATTGTGCAATCTAAAATAAATAAATAAATGGTGACAGTGAAGGAGAACAGTGACGTCCAGTCCCTCGATTTCCCTTTTCTTCAAGCTTTGTTGACTTCTCCGGCGGCGCGCTGCAAGAAGCCATTTTGAAACTCACAAAAACACTGCTTAGGTGCGCTTGTGGAGGATCGAAATAAGTGCAGGCGGACGCTGAGCGCACTGCCAGCCCTGTACGCTATGGGGGTCACACACGAGGTGTTCCTCCACACTCTCAATATTTTTTTTTCCCGTATATTTTTCTTTTTGGCGTACAGAAATGGCAATACGCCCGTATTTGCTAAAATTGCATTTTCCCCGTATTAAAATACGGCGAAACCGTATCACTTGACAGGTATGTAAGCTAAATGGTTTCCTAGGTAAATGTTGGGTAACAACAATTTGGGTAGTGTATTTGATTTACAAAGTGTATTCCATTAAATGTATCCATTATCTAAGTGAATCATTTTCAGCTATTTTAAATCTTGATATTGTTTTGGTTAAGGGTTTCAGTGTTACCATATCAGTATTCAGATTATTGCAATCCATTGCAGTATTTGGATTAGTGCAAGGGAGAGCCTTTGTCTATTTAGTACGTATGTTAATAATTTCTTAAACAACATTTTTGCCTTCACACTTATTTAGCTCAATGAGATCCATGCAAAGGTTTTGAAAGGAATAAGTTTATGCAGGGAAGGTCAAATTATTTTGCTTTGAGCTCCCTACAGCATTGTTTTCTTCTTACATAATTGAGTAAGAATCTGTTTTGTCTTTGTAGTATATTCTAAATTGAGTCCCCCAGTAAGCTCTTATCAGCATAAATTGGACCTGTAGAAGAGCTGGAAATGATGAGGCGATTTTGTATTAAAAACAGAGTCTTTAATGAACAGCTCTTCTATCTTGTCTCATCTGGTGCAGAGCTTGGCAGAAGGCAAAGAGGAAGATTTCTGCCTAGCTCGCTGGTTAAATACAGGCACACATCAAAGACATGCATCACACAAGCCGACATCCCCTGTTATCTTAATCCCCCCATTGTTCTGTTATCTCCTCTCTTCGTCTTGGGAGGTGATGGGAACTCCTCTCCTCGCCATGGGGGGTGAAGGTGTCTAGTCCGTCTCTGCCGCCACGTCCTGGGACGTTTGTTCTTCACACGGCGGGTGAGATTCCTTTGTCCTTTCCAAGGTGTGAAGTTCCTTACATATGCTGTCACAAAACATTTCCACTTGCTCTAACATATGTAGGTATGGAATATATGAGTAATATATACCACAGGCCCCCCAAACAACTAGGAAAGGACACAGAAAGGTTCAAAGTCTAGGGTAATTACTACGACATACTACGTGTTACAGCTGTTGCCACAGAAGAAACTTTCAAGTAGCCATGCTCCTAAGAGAGTTCAGTGGTAAACATAACAGCATAGTACAATCATAAGTCAGTCCTAAACTGTTGTAGCACAATTAATGAATAATTGCGGAGTGGTTAATATCAGTCCCTGTGCTGTCTGGGTTTTAATCTTCTCCCAAAACTGCTGTAGGTTGGTTTAGGCGTCCTGCTGGGACCTTCTTGTGAGGAATCTGCAGTGTGGGAAGGAGAGAGATTATTTGTTCCCTGCCTGGGGGCTGAGACTTTACCCTTGGGGGGTCTACCTCGCCGAGGTGCTCGAGCCAGCTGTGCAGGTTCGTCTCTCAACAAGAAGGCAGGTTTGAGTCTGTTAATGCTGACCGTTTCATTTCTATCCCCATAATCAAGCACAAAGTGTTTGTCACCATTTTCCAGCACTCTGTACGGGCCATCGTATACTGGGCGTAACGTTGGTTTTAGAGCTTCGTGCTTAACAAAAACAAACTCAGCGTTTTAGTTTGAGGAACAAAAACTCGTGGAAAGGAGTGATGAGCTGGACCGTGGAGAGAGTCCGGTCCGTTACTGCCTAAAAACCTTGGGACTGGGAGGTGCCCTGGTTCCGGGTTTTCTGGTAAAAATTCACCTGGTAGTCTGATAGGCTGAGCAAAGACTAATTCTGCAGGGGAAGCGTCTAAATCCTCTTTAGGTGCCGCACGCAACCCCAATAAAACCCAGGGAAGTTTATTTACCCAATTTGTGTCCGTTAATGAGGCTCTGAGGGCGGCCTTTAAGGACCTGTGAAAACGCTCGCATAACCCATTAGCCTGAGGGTGATAAGCGGTGGTACGGTGAATTGTTGCCCCTAAACTGTTGGACATGGCTGACCAGAGCTCTGAGACAAATTGAGGCCCCCTATCTCACGTGATGTCTGATGGGACGCTGAAACGTGCCACCCAATTTGTTAGAAAAACGCGAGCGACTTCCTCCGCTGTAGTTGCTGCTAGAGGGACTGCCTCTGGCCAGCGCGTGGTGCGGTCTATCATTGTTGGCAGGTGTGTGAAACCCTGGGAGGAAGGTAGTGGCCCCACGAGGTCGACATTAATGTGGTCGAACCTTCTAGCAGGGATTGGAAAAGGCTCCAGAGGGGCTTTTGTGTGTCTGTGTACTTTGGCGCGTTGACAAGGAATGCAAGTTTTTGCCCATTCTTTTACGTTTTTGCGCAGGCCTGGCCACACAAACTTTTCAGCAACCATTTTGACCGAGGCGCGCACACCTGGGTGCGCGAGGGAGTGAATTGCGTTGAAAATGCGGCGGCGCCAAGCAGCTGGTGCTAACGGGCGAGGTCGGCCGGTTGAAACATCGCATATTAGGGGGGGCACGCCGTCGCGCAACCCTTTTTTCTCCAGCCTTAACCCTGTTGGTCCAGACAGGAGCGCGCGCACGTCTGCATCATTGCTTTGTTCTTCCGCCATGGCTGCATAATCTATCCCTTCATGGATAGGTGCTGCGTATGTGTCTGCGTTAGTGAAGAGTTCCGCTGCTGAGGCAGTGTAATCTGTCTCCTCGCGCTCTGGCGGTGCCACAGCGCGAGAGAGACAGTCCGCTACTACGTTAAGTTTGCCTGCTACGTGTCGAATGTCTGTGGTGAACTCTGAAATCGTAGCTAGCTGTCTCTGTTGTCTGCCAGACCATGGTTCTGAAATTTTAGCCATAGCAAAAGTGAGCGGCTTATGGTCCACAAAAGCCGTGAAACTCCGCCCTTCTAACCAAAACTGGAAGTGGCGGATGGACAAATGAAGCGCTAGCAGCTCTCTGTCAAAAGTGCTGTATTTGCGTTCAGTTGGGTTTAGCGATTTGCTAAAGAATGCTAAAGGTTGCCAGACCCCGCTGACAAGTTGTTCTACAACTGCCCCTATGGCCAGGTCTGAAGCATCTGTGGTTAGTGCAATGCGGGCTGCGGGATCTGGGTGGACTTACATTGTGGCGTTAGCTAGGGCGTTTTTTACTTCCGCGAAAGCGCGTTCGCGCTCCGGGGTCCATTCGACCGCGTTGGAAGCTTTCTTTTTTTTAAGCGCGTCATATAGGGGCTGCATGAGCTGAGCTGCGTGGGGGAGGAAGCGGTTGTAAAAATTAACCATCCCCAAAAATTCCTGTAGCGATTTGACCGTTTGGGGCCGTGGAAAACCTACTATCGCATGAACTTTGTCTGGAAGCGGAACTGCCCCTTTCGGGGAGACTTTATGTCCCAAACAATCAATTTGTGATACGCCGAATTTACATTTGGCTGGATTGATTATTAGTCCATGCTCTTCCAGCCTCTGAAAAATGGTAGTGAGGTGCTGCTCGTGTTCTTCCTCGGACGGGCTGGCTACCAGCATGTCGTCGAGGTAGACGAAAACAAAGGGGAGGTCGCGTAGGACTGCGTCCATCATACGTTGAAAAGTTTGGGCAGCGCCTTTGAGGCCGAAAGGCATTCGCAGGAATTCAAAAAGGCCAAAAGGGGTTATAACCGCTGTTTTAGGAATGTCTTCAGCTCGGACTGGGACTTGGTGATAACCGCGGACTAAGTCTATCTTTGAAAAAATGCGCGCACCCGCTAGATGCAGTGAAAAGTCCTGAATGTGAGGGATTGGGTAGCGGTCATGCGCTGTAGCGTTGTTTAATCTATGGTAATCTCCGCACGGTCTCCAAGAACCGTCGGATTTCGGAACCATGTGAAGTGGTGAAGCCCAGGGGCTCTTCGAACGTCTAACAATGCCCAATTTTTCGAGAGTTGTAAACTCGTCCCGTGCTATGTTGAGCTTGGCCGCGTCTAAGCGGCGAGCTTTGGCTAAAACGGGAGGTCTCGTTGTCGGAATGAAGTGTTTAACCCCGTGTTTGGCTACAGTGGCTGAGAATTTGGGGGTTGTGAGTGCTGGAAATTGGGTGAGGAGTTGCTCAAACTTACCTCCTGCCGTGGTGACGTTGGCCTGCACAGGTGGTGGAGAAACTCGAGCTGAGCATGGAATAGAAGCAAAAGATAGTGCATTAACCAGGCGCCTATTTGCTAGATCCACTAATAACCCGTGTGCACACAGAAAATCTGCGCCTAACAAGTTAAAACTCACCGCCGCTACAACAAATGTCCATCTGTAGCTGCGACCGTGAATGAGGAGGTGCAGGCTCTTTTCCCCAAACGTGTCGATGTCAGAGCCGTTGGCTGCCACTGCTCCGTTGCCCCGGGTGCCCATGGCTCGATCTGCGTGGGAGGGCATGACGAAACTCAGCTGAGCTCCCGTGTCGATGAGGAACTGCTTGCCTGTGTGTCCATCCGTCACGTATAACAGCTTATTTTTCTCGCCGAGAACCGCTGCTGTTAACGGCCCTCGGCTTTGGCGTTTCCCGACAATGTAAACTTGCAGGGGGGAACACATTTTCGGGCTTTCTCGGCGAAGCGGTGGTGATAATAACAGACGTCATTCTGTTTGTTGCGCTTGGGCCGCGCCGCTGTCACCGTGGGTTGAGTCTGCTCCATGGGTTGTGGCTCTCCAAGGCTCGGGGCGTCAGTTTTGAGGTCTGCGGATGCCACTGCGGGTGTCAGTTCTCTGCAGGCGTTGACGAACCGATAAGCCTCGTTGGCCAGTGTGCGGAAGTCCTGATGATTGTTGCACTTCATACTGGCGAGTGTCCCTCTCATGTGTGGTGGTAGCGTGCTGAGGAAAATAAATTGGAAAAGGAAATTATCATTGTCCTCCTCCTTGAGCTGCAGCAAATCCTCCATGAGGGTCTTTGGATTGCCCCCTCTGTGGCCGTAGACCGCCAGGATTTTCTCAGCTCTTTCCTCCGCTGACGGGACGTAATTCGCCACAATGGTCGTCTTGAGTGTCTCATACTTGTCCCGGGCCGGTGGTCGCTGGATCAAGCTCCGCACACACCTCAAAGTGGCGGAGTCGAGTTTGGAGACGATATGGTAGAATTTAGTATCATCTGCCGTGATGCCCGCCAGTATGAACTGGGCTTCAGCTTGATGAAACCAAGAGGCTGGGTCTTCTCGCCAGAAATCTGGCAGTTTGACAGCGACGGCGTTCGTGCACATCATCACTGTTGTGCCCGCCGGGTGAGAGTGCCTTGCCTCGGCTCTCACGGCGGTGCTGGAGCTCGGTTGAGCTCTCTCGGTACCCTCTGCCGGGGGAAACAGCCGTCCGCTTGTTCCCTCGTCTGCGTCGTCGTTGGCGTATGCAAGAGTCGCCACGGATGAGTCGCTTGAAGAACGCCTCAGGTCCATACTCGCGTCAAGGTCACCAGTGTAGAGGAGCTGGAAATGATGAGGCGATTTTGTATTAAAAACAGAGTCTTTAATGAACAGCTCTTCTATCTTGTCTCATCTGGTGCAGAGCTTGGCAGAAGGCAAAGAGGAAGATTTCTGCCTAGCTCGCTGGTTAAATACAGGCACACATCAAAGACATGCATCACACAAGCCGACATCCCCTGTTATCTTAATCCCCCCATTGTTCTGTTATCTCCTCTCTTCGTCTTGGGAGGTGATGGGATCTCCTCTCCTCGCCATGGGGGGTGAAGGTGTCTAGTCCGTCTCTGCCGCCGCGTCCTGGGACGTGTTTGTTCTTCACACGGCGGGTGAGATTCCTTTGTCCTTTCCAAGGTGTGAAGTTCCTTACATATGCTGTCACAAAGCATTTCCACTTGCTCTAACATATGTAGGTATGGAATATATGAGTAATATATACCACAGGATCTTCCTTAAACATTTGGAACTTTTCCCATAAATTTGCATGGTTTTCTGTTTCCTTATCAATTTACTTTATTTCTTATAAACATATTTTTTCTTTACAATGATCTGCAAATATTTTTCCATCCATCCATCTTCTACCACTTTTCCGAAGGTCCGGGTCGTAGAGGCAGCAGTTCAAGCAGAGGAGCCCAGGCTTCCTTCTCCCCAGCCACCTGCTCCAGCTCTTCAGAGAGGATACCAAGGAGTTCCCAGACCAGCTGGGAGACATAGTCTCTCCACCGAGTCCTGGGTCTGCCCCGGGGTCTCCTCCCAGTGGGACGTGCCTGAAACACCTCAATTGGGAGACATCCAGGAGGCATCCTGATCAGACGCCCATACCACCTCAACTGACTCCTTTCAATGTGGAGGAGCAGCGGTTCTACTCTGAGCCTCTCCTGGATGACTGAGCTCCTCACCCTATCTCTGAGGGTGAGTCCAGCAATCCTACGGAGAAAGCTCATTTCAGCCACTTGTATCCGCGATCTTGTTCTTTCAGTCATTGCCCAAAGCTCGTGACCATAGGTGAGAGCAGGAACGTAGATTGACTGGTAAATCGACAGCTTTGCCTTAGAACTAAGCTCCCTCTTCACCACAACAGACCAGTATAACGTCCGCATCACTGCAGATGCTGCTCCAATCCGTCTGTCAATCTCTCACTCCATTTTCCCCTCACTCGTGAACAAGACCCCAAGATACTTAAACTCCTCCACTTGGGGCAGGAGCCTGTCCCCAACCCAGAGAGGACAATCCACCTTTTTCCAGCTGAGGACCATGGACTCGGACTTGGAGGTGCTGATTTTCATCCCACCCGCTTCACACTCAGCGGCAAACCATCCCAGCAAGAGCTGTAGGTCATTGCTGGATGAAGCCAACAGGACAACATCATCTGCAAACAACAGAGATGAGATCCTGTGGTCACCAAGCTTCAGAATCAGAATCAGAATCAGAATCAGAATCAGATTTATTGCCATTGTTCATGTAGTACACAAACTAGGAATTTGTCTCGGTGCCATGCTGCAACATTAAACATGATAAAAATAAAAGAAATAAAGAACTATACATGCAATAAAATGTAGAATATGAATAAGTAATACTAGACAAAGCAATTTTTAGATATATTAGCGAGAAGCAGATATTGTGGAGTACCCCATAGTGCAGTCGGTAATGCAAAAAGAAAACAGTGATGATTGACATGAGTCTGGTTGAGCTGCTGTACATAGTGCACGAGAGTCTAATAAGTCACTTAGTGTTCAGCAGTCTGATGGCAGAGGGGAAGAAGCTGTTCATGTGATGGGAGGTTTTAGTCTGAATGGACCGAAGTCTTCTACCTGAGGGGACGGGGGCAAACAGTACGTGACCAGGGTGTGAAGGATTGGCAATGACCTGGCCTGCACACCTCCGGGTCCTGGAGATGTACAGATCCTGGAGGGATGGGAGCTTGCAACCGATCACCTTCTCAGCAGCTCGCACGACGCGCTGCAGCCTTAGTCTGTCCCTGGCAGTGGCTCCTGCATACCACACGGTTATGGAGGTGGTGAGGATGGACTCGATGATGGCCGTGTAGAACTGCACCAACATCTTGGTGGGTAGCTTGAGCTTCCTCAGCTGCCGCAGGAAGAACACCCTCTGCTGGGCCTTTTTGATGAGGGAGCTGATGGTCGCCTCCCACTTGAGGTCCCGGGTGATGGTGGTGCCCAGGAAGCGGAAGGAATCTGCAGTGGTGATGGGAGAGCCTGTGAGGGTGAGGGGGGCAGAGGGGTTGTGACTTTCCTGAAGTCCACGATCATCTCCACTGTCTTCAGAGCGTTCAGCTGCAGGTTGTTGTGGCTGCACCAGGACGCCAGCTGGGCCACCTCTTTCCTGTAGACGGACTCGTCGCCGTTGGAGATGAGCCCGATGAGGGTGGTGTCGTCCGCAAACTTGACCAGCTTGACAGACTGGTGGCTGGAGGTGCAGGAGTTGGTATAAAGGGAGAAGAGTAGGGGGGAAAGTACACAGCCCTGGGGTGATCCATTCCCTGGCTGCACCTGGAAATCCTGTCCATAAAAATTATGAACAGGATTGGTGACAAAGGGCAGCCCTGGCGGAGTCCAACTCTCACTGGGAATGACTCCGACCGAGTGTTGGCAATACGAACCAAACTCTCACAACGGTCGTACAGAGACCGAATAGCTCGTAACAGCAAGCCCGATACCCCATACTCCCGAAGCACCCCCCACAAAAAAACACGAGGGGCACGGTCAAATGCCTTCTCCAAGTCCACAAAACACATGTAAACTGGTTGGGCAAACTCCCACGAAGCTTGGGGAGCTTGGCAAACATTTTTCAGCACATAATTTTCTTAAATACCTGCAAATCTATTAATGTAAATTTAACTTCTCCTATTGAATGTTGTAATTCCATTACCAAGCGGTCTCACCTATATTTTTTTTCTCCTACAGTAGTGATCATTTATTGATCATTTTTATTTATTATCTATTTTTCTAAGGATTTTTGCTAATTAATTATTATGGTACCCCCCTCCCCCCCGATGCATGGAGACGCTCATGCATCAAGGTTGCGGCGGCGTACTTGAACAGCGTGATGGGTTGTCCCCCTTTTTTTGTATTGGAAGAAGGAAATCTTTTCCTTAAAGATACAGTATGTGCCATTTGTATGTGTGGCACATGGTTAATTTAAATGAAACTTTGTGAGTAGTATAACACCCCCAAAATGAGGTTTCTGTAATCATGCCTTTTTTTGTGAGGGTTCTCCCTAGACCTAGTTTACAAATGTGAGTTAGGACAATTAATCCAGCTGTCTGTGCAGATTTAATGTGATTTATCATGTATTGCAACCAATTCTGAATTAGTCATTAAGGCCACATCTGTCTGTCCTGTTGAATACAGACAGTTTGAATTTGTGGTAGTGCATCTTTGTGAAAGGTTATGTCCCACCCCTTCTGCTAATGGGAAGGTGGACATATTGCTTAATTAGAATCTGGCTTCATTCTGCACAAGAAATGCATTATTTCCTAAATTTTGGTGTGGTCTGTAGCCCCGAGGCCCAGCTTGGCCGAGGCCAAGCACTGGGAGCACAGCCCAGCTTTTTAGCACATCAAAACCATACAACACAATTATTCCTTATTCCTGTCACATTTCTGAAATGTGATACTGCCATAGCATTATCTGGTGAGAGGCATCATTGCAATGTGTCAGATGTGTCCTGCAATGTCAATTCATGTAAACCCTGCATTTTTAAAGTCCAAGTCAGTTAAATTGATAGGCATTATGTCATTGTCAATGTCATTTGTTGTACTTAGCTTCGGGTCTGCTTGTCACGCCTTTGTTATGGTCCTCTGTGAGGTTCTCCCCCCACCCACCCACGCTGCCACTGACCCCAGCCAATGAGCCTGATGTCCAGGTTGATGACAAACGGGGTGTTCCCCTTGCCACAGCCAGCCTGCCCCACACCACTGTCCGTCCTCCCGTCCACCACAAACATCCAATGCCAGGGCCCATCCTGTAAAAAGAAATCGAGGGAAGCCCGAGGCTACCCCCTGTCCGTGCGTCAGAATTCACACCAACAGGAGTGCAAATTTTGTCTCCCCATAAATTATTTTTGCAAGTGTCACTGTTATAGTCATTCAACTTTGCGCCCAGTGTGGTCACTGGAGCAGCAAGCGGGGGTCTACGACCCCTCCTCCTTGCAGCTTCTTCACACACACAGACACTAAGCAGATAAGAGCAAGGGGGTTGGTAGTCATTGGGCTTAAAAGCAAAGTCTCTCCATGATTTTGACACAGATCAGAGCATTTTGTTGCACAGGAAGCTAAACATTAAACATTTCTAAACATTTCTACAGACATTCTGCAGTTCTGTAACCACTTCGCGTTTGTGAAGCTGGGGTGACATCACTGAGAGCCAGTGTTGAACGTCCAGACCCATGGTTTGAAGCGATAATTTTGCCACAAGAGAGCCATCTGAAACACACACAGAGAATACATATTTTAGTACCTAAGAGCGATAACTTGCCGACATTACAATGTCATACGGCGGACTTAAAAGCAAAGTAGCATTAGTAATCATTAGCTTACCTTCATATGTGATGTAGTTCGTGTCCTCATTTCTTCCGCTTTATACTGCTCTATATGGTTTCCAAAACGGTCCAGTACTTTTCCAGAGTGTGTCATCTTGCCGCCTTTTTCCTTCTGTTCTCCTTCTTTGGCTTTACTCTGACAAAAAAAAAAAAAAAAAGCCAGAGAACGCAGTCGCCTCATATCCTGCCATCTTTTGTTTTGTCTGGGTCACTTGTTTTACGTAACGCTACACTTATTTTATGCCCGTTATGCTTGTTTTACATAACGGGAGGGTTGTGCCACCTCCTGTAACTATTCCCACCGACATCAAGTGGTATTCCATGTGCAGTGGAAACACAAGCAGGCTGAACTGTACCGTACTGTACCATACCAAAACGGGTCAAAGTGACACTAGTGGAAAAGGGGATATACACGTCACAGAGCAAGGCTTAATACAATACATTGGCACCCCTGCGTCCTCAGGGGTTAACCTGGCACAGCGGGGACAAAAGGCACATCTTTATCTCTCGCCTCTTCCCCATTACCATCTCTAACTACCTCCCCCCCCCAAACACCCCAAAGTCCTGGGTGGAGTGCCATCTTCTTTGTGTCACCACATGCCATCCCCCGACCCCTCGAACACCCAGCAGGGCTCCTAACCCTCTGGACGTTTGGGCTTGAGCAAGCACCCGTAACACCTGTAGTGTGGGGCCACCAGGTCAGTCGAAACGCCTTCCTATCGAGGTGGGTAGGAGAAAGACTCTGTCTCTGGAGTGGGAAAGGGTGGGGAAGGGAAAAAGTTAGTTTCCTGAAAACAGTCCCCTGCAGGGGGAGCACAAACCTGCAGATCCACCGTAGGTGGGAGCCCACACCGGGGAGCTTGACCCAGTATGACCTGCTCATCTGCCAACACATAAGCGGGCTTTAGCTTGTCTATGCAGATGGTTTCCTTACGCCCCCCCCCCCCCCAAGGTCTAACACAAAATGTTTCGCCCCTGTTTCCAACACTCTGAACGGGCCATTGTACAGTGGACACAGAGAGGTTCTGTGGGCGTCGTGCCTAGTAAAAACAAATTTGGCATTTTACAGACACTTTGGAACAAAGGTGCGGGGAAAACAATGGTGCACCAGGCTGGAAACGCTGGCAGCCCTTGTTCCAAAAAAAAGGTGCGCGGGCGGATCAGTTCTGGGCACGGGGCTGTCTGGAAAAAATTTGCCGGGAATCCACAACGACTGAGAAAAAACGAGCTCTGCCGGGGAATCTGCCAGATCTTCCTTAGGTGCGGCGCCCAACCCCAGTAAGACCCAAGGCAGGTGGTTGACCCAATTTGTGTCCATTAGTGAGGCTCTGAGCGCTGTCGCACAAACAATTAGCCTGTGGGTTGTACGTGGTAGTGCAGTGGGTTTTGGCCCCCAGGCTGTTGGCCATCGCAGACCAGAGTTCCAAAACAAATTGCGCACCCCTGTCGGACATGATGTCCGACGGAGATTCGAACCGTGCGACCCAAGCTGACAAAAACGAGCAGGCTACCTTGGCCGAAGTGGTGGAATTCAGCCGAACCGCCTCTGGCCAACGCGTAGTGCAGTCCACGATTGTTAGGAGGTGCGTGAACCCCTGCAACGGTGGGAGGAGACCAAGAGCTCGGAACCACCGGGTGGGGGCGGCTGATAGAAATGTCATAGAGCAAGGGGGGCACCCTTCTTGTACCGCCCTGCTCTCCACCTTTAATCCGGTAGCTGCAGACTGGAGTGCACAAATTTCTGCATCCTCGGATTGATCAGCAGTCATTGTGGAAAAATCGATGCCCATGTATACTGGAGAGACAAGCGCACGTGACAAGCAGTCTGCCACAACATTCAATTTACCGGCTACATGTTGAATGTCGGTCGTGAACTCCGAAATTGCAGCCAAGTGCCGTAGTTGCCAAGTTGACCACGGTTCTGAGATTTTGGACGTTGTGTAGGTCAGTAGTTTGTGATCAACAAACCCAGTAAACTCGAAACCTTCAAGCCAGAACTGAAAATGATGCTTAGCGAGGTGACGAGCCAACAACTCTCTGTTCAAAGTGCTATACTTACGCTCGCTGTCGCGCAAAGTACGGCTGAAAAAGGCGAGGGGCTGCCACAAACCAGAGACATACTGCTCCACCATGGCCCCTACCGCGACATCCGATGCGTTTGTGGTGAGTGCTATTCGCACTGACGGGGTCGGGATGGGCCAGCAAAGCTGCATTGGCAAGTGCTGTTTTGGCGCCTGTGAAGGCCTGGACCCAATCGGGGGTCCAGTCAATGCTATCTGCGGGTTTCTTTTTTTTTTTGAGTGCTCCATACAGTGGCTCCAGCAGCAGGGCTACACGGGGGAAGAAGCGGTTGTAAAAACTGACCATCCCCAAAAATTGCTGCAGCGCCATCACGGTCTGCGGACACGGAAAATCTTGCACTGTGCGTACCTTGTCCAGCAGTGGGCCCTCCGACGAGATGCGATGTCCCAGGAAGTAGATTACCGGCAGCCTGAACTGACACTTCGACAGGTTAACAATAAGCCCGTGCGCTTCCAACCATTGGAACACAGTTTAAGATGGGCGAGGTACTCCTCCTCTGATGCGCTAGCCACCAAAATGTTGTCTAAGTAGACAAAAAAAAAAAAAAAACACCAAGTCACGGAGCACCACATCCATCATCCTTTGGAAAGTTTGTGCTGCGCCCTTTAACCTGAATGGCATGCGCAAAAACTCGAACAGACTGAAGAGAGTTATTACCGCCATTTTGGGGATGTCCTCTGTGTGCACCGGGACCTGGTGGTAACCACTGACCAGATCCACTTTTGAAAAAATGCATGTCCCGGCCAGGTGCATGGAAAAATCCTGGATGTGCAGGATGGGGTAATGCTCGTGTTCCGTGGCATTGTTCAAGCGTCGGAAATCCCTGCACGGCTGCCACAACCCATTGGATTTGGGCACCATGTACAGCAGGGGTGCCCAAGAGCTGCTGGACTGCCTATCGACACTTAAGCATTCTACATTAGCAAACTCCTCATGCGCGAAGGCTAATTTAGCCGCGTCCAGGCAGCAAGGGTGCGCAAAAACGGGGACCTTTTGTGGTGATAAAATGCTCAACCCCTTGCTTGGTTACCGTAGTAGAAAACGTGGGCACCGTGAGTGGTGGAAACTCGGACAGCAAATGCTGGTACTTACCCCCTGGAGCTAGAAAATTAGCATGTGTTGGTGGTCCAACTCCCCAAGCTATGCAGGGCAAGGAGGAAAAAGATAAAGCGTCCACTAAACGCCTGTTGGCAACATCAACAAGTAGTCCATAAGCACACAGAAAATCAGCACCTAATATGGGGACCGAACATGCAGCTACCACAAAATCCCACTGGTAATTGTGTCCATGTAACCATACAGTCACTGTCCTTTCTCCAAACATCCTGATGAGGGAACCGTTGGCGGCCATTAAAGACGGGCCACAGCCTTCTGCCAGCCTGTCTGCACTGACTGGCAAAATGAGGCTCTTGTGGGAGCCAGAGTCTACCAAAAAAACATCTCCCCCAACGTGTGTCCATGATGAAAAGCAGCTTCTCCCTGTTGCCAGCAGTCGCAGCTGCTACTGACCGCTGGCTGTCCCATTTCCCGACTTGTTGAAGTGGCACGGTGGCTGAAAACGCTTTGCTTCCTTGCCATAATGGCGGCGATAAAAACACAGCGTCCCAGTCCTGTTTGTCCAGGTGGCCGCCCCAGCCACCACCCTCAGCTCCTCAACCTTGCTGGGCTCCACCGGAGATCCCGGTCTCACTGCCTGAACACCAAAAGCTCTGTTTGCTAGGATGATGTGGTCTGCCTCCTTTGCCATCACGTGGTAGTCCCTGGTCGCCAGCAACAGTGAGTTTGTGAGAATCGCTCTCGCAGAAGCCGGTCGATTTCTGAGGAAGAGGTGGGCGAAAAAGAAAGATCTGTCATTCATGTCCATCAACGCAAGCATGCTCTCTATCAGGTCCACAGCCAATCTGTCTCCTAGCTCCGAGTGGGTGAGGAGCTTTTCTGCCCTCTCTGAGTCTGAAAGGGTATAACGGCACAGCAGGAGCCGCTTGAGAGCGCCGTATTTTCCTTGGGTTGGCGGGGCTTGGAGTAGACTTGTGGCTCGCGGCGGCTGGCGGGTGCATCCAGCGATGCCACCACATGATGGTACTTCGTGTCGTCTGCCACAACTCCGCGGAGGGCGAACTGTGCTTCCACGTGAATAAACCAAGCGGCCGGGTCGTGAAGCCAAAACTCCGGGAGTCTGACTGCAACAGCGCATGGGAGACTCCAGCGGGAGTGTCTCTGTGGTGGTGCTTGATCCATTTTCCATTTCACATCTCTAGGTCACCAATGTGGAGGAAGAAAGCAGACGAGACACGAGTTGATGACACAGAACTTTATTTCTCCTCCAACACAGAAAAGAATTACTCTGAGTGCCAAAGCAAACTCCTTTATACACTTTCTTCCCGCCTCTGGCACCCAGGGTAAACACATTAACATACCAGTTACCGAGCATGTACACACATCAACATACACATTAACATACACGTCACAGACCAAGGTTTAAAACAATACATTCACATCCCTGCGTCCTCAGGTGTGACACTGACACAGCGGGGGCGAAAAGCACATCTTTATCTCTCGCCTCTTCCCCCATTATCATCACTAACTACCTTCCCCCCAACACCCTGAAGTCCCGCGTGGAGTGCCATCTCCTTTGTGTCACCACAATAGAATCTCATGGAAAAAAAGGGATTTTGCTCTTAAAAAATGGCTAAAAACTGATTTAAGTACAGGTAGACTGATCTTTAAAAGAAATGAAGTCACCATGCAGCTCCATAACGCAAAAGCAAATTTCTTCTTAGACATAATGAAAAATGCAAAAGGGAACAACAAAAACCTCTACAAATGTAATGATAAACTCACAGGAAAAAAAATGAAGTCATACAACTCAGTTTGAATGGAAAATTTCACTCAGATAGCTTAGTTATAGCCAGCAATTTTAATGGGCTTTTTTTTAAATCACATCGGTACAAGAAGTGGGCCTGAATTTTACCCAAACATACCTGCACCAAATTAAAATAAATCATGAAACTGATCTAAACCTGAAATCCACAAATGAGGTAAAGCTTAACAAAATTTTATCATCTCTTTCAAGTTCCAGAGCTAAGGATATTCATGGACTAGACACTGTATTCTTGAAAAAACATGAAGATGCTTTAATAATTCCAATTACGGAGCTAATAAATCAATCAATACATGAAAATATCTTTCCTGATGCATTGAAACTTAGTAGGAGCCATCTTTTTAGACTTGTGTAAAGCCTTTGATGCAGTCAATCACTCAGTCCTTCTTTCAAAACTATCAGGATATAAACTGTCCATGAATACCCTTAGATGGTTAAAATCTTATCTATCTGGTCGCTTCCAGGGTGTGCACATAAACAATACTGTATCCCAATCAAAGGCATGCACCATGGAAGTACCACAAGGTTCAATTTTAGGCCCATTGTTGTTTATTTTGTATATTAATGATTTGCCATCAGTATGTGAAAACAACATAAAAATTCAGATGTATGTAAATGACAGTCATCTACACACATGGGAAGGATGCCAAATATGTGGCTGACAAGTTAATGATAGCAATGGTGAAAGTGTCAAAATGGCTTAATCAATCATGCTTCACTCTGAATGTAGGGAAAACAGCTACCATGTGCTTTACCAACAAACAAAATCATACGCACTATCCGAGTATAAACTGTAAATGAAGCAAATATAGAAAATGTGACAGAGTTTAAGTATTTGGAGGTAAAAATTGGATCACATGTTCAGCTTTAAAAAGCACATAAAACGGATGACCCGCACTCTGAAATAATTCAGAGTGTGACTCTGATTAAACTCTGATGCTTTTGATGCATCAGAAACTCATTTTCTTTAAAAGGATCAAAAACCTTTCTGAATGCCATGATTTTGACGCATTTCTCCGATTGCATCTCATGCTGGTCAAACCCTTGGAATCCCTGTATAAACAATCCATCAAAGTTCTGGATAAGAAGACACTGTGGTGACACAAAGGAGATGACACTACCCAGTACTTCAGGGTGCTGGGGGGCCAGCTGTTGAGTCTAACATACCTTAAACCTCAGTTCTTTGATACGACGGCCAAATAACCAGGCTGAGAGATGAAGTATATTTTCCTTTTTTTTACTGAAAGTGAGATATGCAATTACAACAGCGCTGGGACACACCACTTAGGCAATTCCTGGAGTGAGTGTGCCCCCCAAAATGGAGCCCTATGGTTTTTATAGCTTGACCACCCCCCTCATGCAAGAGGGAGGGGTTTTTACCTCATTGTATCTGTAACATATTTTAAACTTATGTGTCAGCTCAGCTGTGTACAGAGCTGATTCTAACTGATTTCAACGAATGAATTATGGGGTGTAATCTAAACTCTGCAGTATAGCATGTATAGCAAGCAGATAAAAAAGTGTGAGAAAGAGAGAGAGAAATCAAGTCAATTTATCAACACAGCCAAGGGCGCCAGAGCACTGGGGGGTATGAGGTAAAGGGCCTTTTGCCCCCGCTGTGCCAGGCTCACACCCGAAGACAAAGGGGTGCAATGTGGGCTATATTAATCATATATTCCATAACCTACATATGTTGAAGCATGTGGGAATGTTTGGTGATTACATATGTAAGGCAACTTCACACCTCTGAAAGGACAAAGACTCTCAACCGCCAAGTGAAGAACAAAGACGTTCCCAGACACTGCGGTGGAGACCGGAGGAGCTACCCTCACCCCCCTAGGGCGAAGAGAGGAAGTACCAAGACAATGGGGGGATTATGATAATGAGGGATGTCAGCCTTTGATATGCATGTCTTTTGTTATGTGCAAGTATAAAGTCAGAGAGCCGGAGATATTCGGTCTCTTTTTCCTTCTGCTACCTCTGCACTAGATGAGACTTGTTAGGAGAGCTGATAAATAAACTTTGGTTTATATATCAAATCGCCTCATCATTTCAAGCTCTTCTACATGCAAATGTATTGTACTAAGCCTTGCTCTGTGATGTGTATGTTAATGGTATGTTGATGTGTGTTCACGCTTTGTAATTGGTATGTTAATGTGTTTACCCTGAGTGCCAGTGGCAGGAAGAAAATGTATAAAGCAGATTGCTTTGACACTCAGAGTCAGTCTGTTCTGTGTTGGAGGAGAAATAAACTTCTGTGTTGTCAGCTCGTGTCTCAAGCACCACCACGGAGACACTCCCGCTGGAGTCTCCCACTGCTGCATGCAGTCAGGCTCCCGGACTTTTGGCTTCACGACCCAGCCGCTTGGTTTATTCATGTAGAAGCCCAGTTCGCCCTCTGTGGTGTCGTGGCAGATGACACAAAGTACCATCATGTGGTGGCATCTCTGGACGCACGTGCCACGCAGCATACCATGAGTCTACTCAAAGCTCCGCCAGCCCAAGAAAAATGCAGCGCTCTCAAGCGACTGCTGCTGTGCCGTTATACCCTTTCAGACGCAGAGAGAGCAGAAAAACTCCTCATCCACTCAGAACTAGGAGACAGATGGGCTGTGGGCCTGATGGAGAGCATGCTTGCACTGATGGGTACGGACGACAAACCTTTCCTTTTCACCCACCTTTTCCTCAGAAACCTACCAGCTTCTGTGAGAGTGATTCTCGCTAACTCACCATTGCTGGTGGCCAGGGACTACCGTGCGATGGCAGAGGAGGCCGGCCGCATCATCCTGGCAAGCAAGGCTTTCAGCATTCAGTCAGTGAGACCGGGATCTCTGGCGGAGCCCAGCGAGGTCAATGAGCTGATGGTGGTGGCCGGGACCACCATCAACTCAACGAGCATAAGTATAGCGCTTTCAACAGAGAGTTGTTGGCTCTCTATACGTCATTTTCAGTTGTGGCTCGAAGGTCGCAAGTTCACCACTTTTGTCGATCATAAACCACTGACCTACGCAATGTCCAAAGTCTCAGAACCGTGGTCAGCTTGGCAACAACGGCACTTGGCCGCAATTTCGGAGTTCACGACCAACATCCAACATGTAGCCGGTAAATTGAACATTGTGGTAGACTGCTTGTCATGCGCGCTAGTCTCTCCGGTATACATGGGCATCGATTTTTCCACAGTGGCCGCCAACCAAACCGGGGACGCAGACATGTACGTGCTCCAGTCCACAGCTACCGGATTAAAACTTGAGAGCAGGGTGGTACAAGAAGGGTGCCCCTCCTTGCTCTGTGACATCTCCACCGGCCACACCCGACCTGTGGTTCCGAGCTCTTGGCACCGCTGCATTTTCAAGTCTGTCCACTCCCTTTCACATCCCGGCATGTGAGCCTCAGTTAAACTAGTGGGGTCCAAATTCATCTGTCCTCACTTACACAGGAATGTGAAAGAATGGGCTTCAGTGTGCGTCCATCACGTGCCAACGGGCTAAGGTTCACAAGCACACCAAAGCTCCCCTCGAGCCTTTTCAAATTCCGGCCAGGAGGTTTGACCACGTATTGGTGGATTTAGTGGGTCCCCTTCCGCCATCCCAGGAGTTCACACAACTTTTAACAATTGTGGACCGCACTACGCGTTGGCCAGAGGTGGTTCCGCTGAGTTCCACCACTTCTGCCGAGGTAGCCCGCACATTTTTGTCAGCTTGGGTCGCACGGTTCGGATCCCCATCGGACATCACTTCTGACAGGGGTCCACAATTTGTTTTAGAACTTTGGTCTGCGATGGCTGACAGCCTGGGGATCAAAACCCACCGCCCCACCGCGTACAACCCACAGGCTAATGGTTTGTGAGCGCGCTTTCACAGGTCGCTTAAAGCAGCACTCATAGCTTTGCTAATGGATGCAAATTGGGTCGACCGCCTGCCTTGGGTCCTATTGGGGTTGCGCACCGCACCTAAGGAAGATTTGACAACTTCCCCTGTAGAACTCGTTTTTTCTCAGCTGTTGCGGATCCTTGGGGAATTTTTGCCAGAGCGCATGATACCAATGCGCCCGCGCACCTTTTTTCCGGTTCAGGGGCTGCCAGTGTTCCAGGCCAAGCACACCATTGTTTTCTTCACACTTTTGTTCCAAAGCGCTTAGAGAACGCCAAATTTGTTTTCATCAGGCACAACGCCCACAGACTCCCTGGCAAGGCCGCCCAGCCACAGTGGATCCGCAGGTTAGTGTTCCCCCTACAGAGGACTGTTTTCAAGAAACTAACTTTTTCCCCTCCCCACCCTTTCTCCCTCCCGAGACCGAGTCTTTCTCCTACTCGCCTCGACAGGAAGGCGCTTCGACCGGCCCACATTACAGATGCTACGGACACTTGCTCAAGCCCAAAGGTCCAGAGGGTTAGGACCTCTTCTGGGTGTTGGGGGGGGGGGGGAGCTATGTGGTGATACAAAGGAGATGACACTCCTCCCAGTACTCTGAAATATAACCTTGCAAATTTTCGATGCACCAGAAACTCATTTCCTCTAAAACAGGGGCCTCAAACTCATTCCATGGAGGGCCAAGACCCTGCAGGTTTTACCTCTACCCAGTGTCTTCAACAGGTGATGTCATTGAATGTCTTCCCACTGATTGCTCATCAGTGAAAACACCTGCTGAAGACACTGGTTGGAGGTAAAACCTACAGGGTCTTGGCCCTCCATGGAATGAGTTTGAGACCCCTGCTCTAAAAGGATCAAAAACCTTTCTGAATGCCATGATTTTGACACATTTCTCCGATTGCATCTCATGCTGGTCAAACCCTTGGAATCCCTGCATGAACAATCCATCAAAATTCTGGATAAGAAGACAATGTGGTGACACAAAGGAGATGTCACTCTACCCAGTACTTCAGGGTGTTTGGAGTGCCAGCGAAGGGTGCCAGAGCACTGAGGGGTATGAAGTAAATAAAGATGTGCCTTTTGCCCCCACTGTGCCAGGCTCACACCTGCAGACACAGGGGCGCGAATGTATTGTACTAAGCCTTGCTCTGTGACGTGTATGTTAATGTGTATGTTGATGTGTGTTCACACTTTGTAACTGGTATGTTAATGTGTTTACCCTGAGTGCCAGTGGCGGAAAGAAAATGTATAAAGCAGATCGCTTTGGCACTCAGAGCCAGTCTGTTCTGTGTTGGAGGAGAAATAAACTTCTGTGTCATCAGCTCGTGTTTCGTCTGCTTTCATCCTCCACAACATGACAGTATCACCATTGTGGTATACTTGACAAACACAAGATGATTAAGCTTTGAAAATATGATCATGTATGCAAATATATGGTTGTTTTTTTTTTAAATTATCCATGGTTCTGCACCCTCGCCCATTAAGACTTTTGTGTCCCTGACTTCTGAACAAAATACCAGAAAAACAAGGACTTCCTCTAGGTGGCATTGTTGCATCCCCCTACGCAAAACTGCTTTTGGACAATCAGCTTTCTCACACAAAGTTATAATGGAATGGAACAAGCTCCCCACTGCTTTGAAGACCAGAATGAATTAGGGCGGTGCAGTGGCGCAGTGGTTAGCACTGCGGCAGCACAGCAACTCACCCTTGGCCATGGGATCCCTGGTCCGATCCCGGCCCCTGACCAACAGTGATCTGTGTGGAGTTTGCATATTCTCCCCGTGTCTGCGTGGGTTTATGCCGGGAGTTCTCCAGTTTCCTCCCACAGGCCAAAAACATGCAGGTTAGGTTAATTGGAGACTCGAAAAGTGGCCCTAGGTATGAATGTGTGTGTGAATGGTAAAGGGATAGTGCCGTACCGTGGCTGCTTCATCCATCCAGGTGGATACCCTTAATTTCCCCTCTGGGGATCAATAAAGTGTACAAAATAAAATAAAAAAAAAAGACCCAAATCAGTAGGTGGCATGGCTCTGCCTAACTTTCAATATTACTACTGGGCAGCAAATATCAGGTGCATCTTATATTGGAAACATTTTTATCTGGAACCTAAATCACCTATTTGGATCCTTATGGAGTCACATGTGGACAATCAAACTTCCCTACCGGCAATTTTAGGTTCACCACTTCCCCTTGCTTTGTCTACACTGGGTAATAATAAAGTAGTTCGTCAGTCTCTTAGAATTTGGTCTCAATTCAGGAAAAATTTCGGTCTTCAGTTTTTTTTCCATTAGAAGTCCAATTGCCGCAAATCATTTATTTACCCCATCAACTATTGATAGTGCATTTCATATATGGCACAGAAAAGGTTTAAAATCTTTTGCGGATTTATATTTTGATGGTCAATTTGCAAGTTTTTCTCAACTTTCCACCAAATTCGACATCACTTCTACACATTTTTTCCGCTTCCTCCAGGTCAGACATTATGTGCAAACCATGACAAAACAATTCCCTCAAAAACCTTCTGATAATCCTCTAGATGATTTTTTATTAGTTAAACCAACTTCTAAGGGGGTAATGTCAGTTTTATATAATTTAATTTCAAATTTACAATCTTCTTCTCTGGCCGCTATCAAATTGAACTGGGAACAAGATCTTAATTTTACTTTTACTGATGAACTGTGGGACTCTATTCTTGGCCAGGTTCACACTGTATCAATGTGTGCTCGTCACGTTCTTATTCAATTTAAGATTGTACACCGGATGCACCTGTCCAAGGTTAAGTTAGCACGTATTTACTCGGATATAGACCCAACTTGTGAAAAGTGTGGTAGCGCTCCTGGCACTTTGCTTCACATGTATTGGTCCTGCCCTGCATTGATGAATTTTTGGCATTCTGTTTTTATCACTATGTCTGAAGTCCTGCAATATCAAATTAAACCTGATCCATTATGCGCCATTTTTGGTGTGGCTCCAGAACTTGTCTTGCCAAGTTCCAAATTAAAAGTATTCAAATTTTCATTATTATTGGCCAGACGTGCTGTATTACTGAAGTGGAAAGACTCTTCGCCCCCTTCACATTTACAGTGGATAAAAGATATAATGTCCTGTTTGGATTTAGAAAAAATCAGATATACAGTCTGTGGCTCTGAAAACAAATTCTATAAATTATGGCGCCCGTTTCTTGATTTCTTTGTAAGACCCACGATTATAGTTTCTGAGTAGCTCATATCCCCTTTACCCCACCCCCACCTTACACACACAATTTTTCTTTGTATTTTTTTTTTTTTATTGTTTATTTAAAGGTTTTTGTGCTTTGAAGCATTTACATTTGTTGGCTTTAAGTTCTAGTTTTTTACTGTTTGGTTGAAACAAAAATGAAAATTTCTAATACTTTGTATTGTATTGATACTTCAATTAATAATAATAAAAAGACCTTTGAAAGAAAGAAAGAAAAAAAAAATTACAGAGATTTTTTTCCACAGAGACTAAAAAATGGATTTTAAGTAATCAAGCCTACCAGCATTGACGGTCTCCCTTAAATGGGATTTGAAATTGTATTCTTAAACTGTTTTTATGTGTGCAGTTTCTCTTATCTTTTTGCCTTTTAAACTTACTCCCTGCTTGTTTCAGGGACAACAGATTCTGAAACCCAACCTGAATTGCTTTCTATATGTGCTGTTTTTCTTTTAATATCTTCATGCCTGCCTCAGAGACTACAGATGGAAATTAGTGAGAATGCTATAATCTGGTACAAAGCATCTTCACCCTGTGTTTATTGTTTTTCTGTACATGGTCCCTGACAAATAAACCTGTAAACCATCCAAAGCTGCTATGATATGATGTGTGATGACATTGCTCCCCAAACCATCACTGACCGTGGAAACTTCACACTGGACCTCAAGCAACTCGGATTCTGTGCCTCTGTGCCTCTCCACTCTTCCTCTAGACTCTGGGACCTTGATTCCCAAATAACGGGAGCCATAAGAGCCATATAATCTGCTGGTGTTGGACCACTGGGTTTTATCAAGCCCAGTCTGCACAGCTATCTTCTGTTCACTTCCGCTTCTGAGAGAGAGCAGACGCTTTTCTTCCCTCTCCCTCCTAATCCTCTCCCTTCTGATCCCAGCTTGCAATGTCACTCTTCTCCTGGCTGAATCTTAATCCAAATGGAAATTATGGATCTGGAAAGCGACTTATATGCGATTGTCACCACTTTAAAAAGTAGAAGATCGGGTCAGGGGGAACCCAAGGGAGACTCATGGTATTGGAATTCATGTGTCTGTGTGATTCGACTGAGATTGAACTGATCACAGGATCTTCTGTTTGGCCCCTGGAGTTTTCCTAGTGTATCGAAATTATCTGGGTGAGCTAATCAAATGCGGACCCCGGCGTAGCTCCCTTAACAAATTCAACAATTCGTCCAGCTGGGGGGAGCACTGACTGTCAGCGGCAGGATTAACATGGAATTTACTATCTGGCATGCATTGAAGAGAGAACGAACTCTCTGGACATGTTTTACCTATGTTTCGGTAGGTGGATAACATCTGTGGATCGCTGAGTGCTCTCCAGAGAATGATCTAAAGTATGATTCAAGCCTGTTTGAAATTGAAGCACAGAATCGAAGAGAGAGAAATTTTTTATTCTCTGAGTGCACTGTGCAGATTTGACCTTGTGTTTTGGCGCCTTTGTTTACATTCCTCCTCGATGAAGATAACGCTGGGAAGTGGCTTATGTCTACCCATACATCAACAATCAGTTGTTGTCGTCAGCGGATTGGTCTCTCGAGGACATTGCCCATGTGCCTTCTGCAAGGAAGAGGAAAAGAGAGACAGACTCTGATCTCTGACTTGTTTATAAGTCACATGATTATAACATCTATCCACTGCCTGGAGGCGCCCTCTGCTGCTCACTAACAACTGTTACACTCACACTACACAATGACATGCGAATATACACACACTGCTCTCCCTCCCTCTGCTGTGTGATTGTATCTATCGTCTGCTAATGTGCATAGAGGGTTTTTTTTCTGTGTAATCAAAATTTGGCTCATAAGCTTATATGAGCTTATACGAGCGTGATTCTGATAACTATGTTTTTTCTCTCTGCCTATTGTGTTTCCCCCCCCCCTCCCCCCTTTACCCTCACTGCAGACAGGCGCCTCTATGGCTGCCGTGTCATTGGATGCGCCTAATGTGCGCGCCCAATGTCAAGTCAAATTCCTTGTGTGTTTACTTGTAAATATACTTGGCAATAAAGCTGATTCTGATTCTGATTCTGATTCTGATTCTGATTCTGATCTACCAGAAAAGTTTAGAGCACTTCATGCTTCCCTCTGCTGACAAGCTTTATGGAGATGCTAATTTCATTTTCCAGCAGGACTTGGCACCTGCCCACACTGCCAAAAGTACCAGTACTTGATTTAGTGACTGTAGTGAAAGGGTTTACACCAGGGAGCGGCATGATGATGCAGCCGGCTGGTGCTGTCATCACGCCGGCCTAAAAGTGGGGCAAGCTGGCCATCTTGGACCTCTCTCGATACATCACTACATAAGGAGCTCATTCACATGTGTTGTGCTATTAACCGTTTATGAAATAAAGTTCCAGTTCCAGCACAGCTCTTTCGTCCGCTGGTTGTTGCCAAGTTTGTGGACATAACAGTGACCATGGTATCACTGTATTTGATTGACCAGCAAACTCTCCTGACCTAAACCTCAGAGAGAATTTATGGAGTATTGTCAAGAGGAAGATGAGAGACACCCGACCCAACAATGCAGATGAGCTGAAGGCCACTGTCATAGCAACCTGAGCCTCCATAACACCTCAGCAGCACCACAGGCTGATCACCTCCATGACGCGCCGCACTAATGCAGTAATTCATACAAAAGGAGCCCCAACTGAGTATTGAGTGTGTACATGGACATACTTTTCACTATAGGCCAAATCTATTAAAAATCCCACCTTTTTTAAATTGATCTTTTGTAATATTCTAATTTTTGAGAAACTGAATTTGGGGTTTTCATTAAATGTTTGTCAAACACGAGAATGTATTACTTTTCCGATGTGCAGAAGTACGTCCCGTCTCCAGAACAGCTGTCTGATGAGCGCTGTGCCCACTGGCTCAGCTCAGCCACATTCTGTGGAATCTCTCAGTAATGTGTAGAAAAGCACAGGACAAAATAAAACAAATTCCCCACATCTTTCTCTTGCTAATCCAGCGAAGTTTTTTTTAAATCTCCATCACATTTCATAAACAAGGGCCAGTATGTTTTGCACACAATCCTCGACACTGCTCTGTCATGGTTTCACCTCTGGGTGGCAGCGTAGACTTCTTTATGTAAATAGAGCGTGCTCATCCTCTGGGTTAAGATTTAACCGCTGAAATTAAAGACTTGTGCTCAGTTGAGTAGCAGCATGGCTCTACCTTTATGTTGTTTCATTTATGCATAAATGAGTATTAAGGTTGTAGCTGGTCGTAGTGGAGATAATTCTGCCTGCATCTTAATCAACAGAGGAGGGTAGAGTAGCCATAACCCCGGCTCACAGAGGATGTTCTGTGTTCAAAGTAGAGCTACATGTTCCCCCACAGTTCATGTGGAAAAATATTTAGTGCCAATTTTAACACATTTTATAGTGGGGTTTTTTGCGGGGATGGGGGGTTTTCATATTTTTCCTATCTTTCTTTCTTACTTTTTTTTTTTTTTTAATTACACAATGTTAATGTGGTGTTGAAACAGCAGAGCCTGCAGCAATAATCCAGTGATGTTTATCTTCTCGTCTCTGCCAGTCTGCTGCACTGTAACAATCTCTTATCTGCATCAAAACAATCCCAAATCTATCAAAGGCAAGACCTGTCTTGTTCAAAGAATCCTGTTTCTGCCAAACAACATTCCCGTCCCCTCAGCGATCTCAGTGTCAGAGTCAGAACAGGGCAGACACCAGTCTGGCCTCAGAGATAAAACATGGCCCTTTGGATCAGGACTTAACAACGTCTTCTGGCCTTTCTGACTGATAAGGCAATGTGAATAGGGCTCCTTGGTGCCCGCAGAAGTGCTAATCAGGAATAAAGCAGGTTGTAGCAGGAACAGATTTACATGTGAAAAGCTACACAGAGCTTTTGTGTCAATTTGAATGACTTATTAGTAAATAAAGGTATCATTTTAAAACACGGCAACGATGAACTTAACTGCATTATACAGTTCAAGGCATAAATGAGCACAGTGAGATGTGAATTTTTAACTTTCTGTAGCGTTTTGCATATACCTTCTTTACACAGGGGCGAAGATCATTCTGAGATCATTGAGGTATGAAAAAAGTGGCCTGATCTCTCATCAATCTTCAGTGATCTCTCAATAATCGCCAAGACCTCTTAATGATCTCTCAATGATCATCAGTGATCTCCACGGTCACCAAGATTTTGATTCAGTCCAAAACAATCTCTCACTGATCACCAAAGGGGAGCGATTGCTCAACAATCACTCAAGAAGTGCTCAAATCAATCTCCCATTGATCTCTCAGCGATCTTTCAATTAACTCTACTGGTCTTTCATCAAATGCTCAGTGCTCCCTCACTGATCTCTCACCCATCTCTATATTTGGGGTAGAAAAATTTGGCATTGGTTGAAAGATTGCTAAGAGATTATTGGGAGATTCAGAATATTGTTGAGCAGTCAAGGAGCCCTCCAGGACCGCTCAACAATGTTATCAATCTCCCAGTAATCTCTTAGCAATTTTTCAATCATCTCTCAGCAACCTTTCATTGAACAGCAATTTTTTTTCCACCCTGAAGGTAGAGATGGCTGAAAGATCAGTGAGGGTTTGCTGAGTGTTTCATGAAAGACCAATAGAGTTCTCTGAAAGATCACAGAGAGATCATTGGGAGATCACTGGGAGATGGATGAGATTGTTGAGCATTCCCTGAGCGCTCCCTTCCCTTTGGTGATTGTTGAGAGATTGTTTTGGACTAAGCCAAAACTTTAAGGAGACCATGCAAACCATGGAGATCACTTGAAGATCATTGAGAGATCATTGAGAAATGTTGGTGATTGCTGAGAGATCACGGAAAGATTGTTGAGAGGTCTGGACATTTTTCATCTTTCAATGATCTCTCAGTGCCCCCCCCCAAAAAAAAATAAATAAATAAATAAAAGGGGGTAGAAAAGCACCAGAAACCTCTCATATATATATACTGTATATATCTCCTTGGTCATCCAAGAAACTATCCATGATCCTTCTGTAATCTCTCCTGGTGTCTCAGTGATCTCTCAAGGACCTTTCAAAGATCTCAAAAGATGGCCATGAAAGTTGACAAAACATCTTCCAAACATTTCCACAGTTTATTTTAGTTTAGTAGGTTTATTGAACAGGGACAATGTACGACAGTATTAATCAGAGGAAAATATGCCTTGTACCAGATTATAGCTCTCTGAGCTGATTTCCATTCACAGTCCCTGAGACACACAGACACACTTCACACATAGAGCAGTACAGAAAATAACACGGCGCACATATAGAAGTACAATAATAAAAAAGTGCATTACATAGTAAAAGCACAATAAGATTGTGCCAAATACAGTAAAAACACAATGTAACAATAAAAAGTAAGTGTAACTACACCCTCCCCTGCCCACCCACCAACCCCAGTCCCCTGTGAAGTACAGAAACTTTTTTTTTTTTTTTTAGGATTTAGGGCAGTGGTGTCAAATTAATTTTGGTTCAGGGGCCACATCCAGCCCCATTCAGTCTCACATGGGCTGGACCAATAAGACGATAGCATAATAACCAAAAAACTGACAACTCCAAATTTGTTCTTTTTGATTAGTGCAAAGAAGTGCAAGTACATTATGAAATGTTTACATCTAATGAACCATTCTTTTATAAAACATTATGAACAACTTGATTTTTTAAAAGAAAAACAAGTGCAATTTCAACAACATTATGCCTCAGTTAATCATTTCCACGTGTGCATTACAACTTCCACATCACAGTGGATCCACAAAGGTGCAAAACATTAAGTCACAGGTATTTAGAAACTCAAAAATAGAGCCTTTCACTTTAGTTTCAAACCAACTCAAGATCTAGAAATTATTTTAAATTTACATGCATTTCCACATCAGTCATCCATCCAAACCTCCTGAACTGATTCATCACGCCATACAAACCTCCCTGACTTGTAAATGTGTAAAATGTGTACATAAAATTCAATAAAACCTACGTCCAATGGAGCATGCACACTGCTGCCACCTGCTGTTTAATTCTGAGTCTCAGTGCTGTCTCTGCTACTCTTGGTAAAACAGGAAGACACCCAGTGTACAAAATGGGAATAGCAGTTACTTTATTGAAAAATGGAAACCAGCGTGTCTTTTCACACTTTGCAAATTCATCCCGCTGTATCTATCAGTCAGAAATAATTATTTTCTTCATCAGAATGCATCTTTTCAGGTAAAAGCCAGGAGTATGGTGTCATAATGAGAATATCGATGTGTATCTGCTCATGTGGCTCTGAAGCTCCCTTTGAACAAACGTGTGGTGTGTCAGTGTGCGTGAGCGTGTGCATACTGCCGTCACTGGACTCTAACCCTCCACGCTGGATGCTGGCATGCTCAATAGGGGCAGGATAAGAAAGATCAGGCGATATGCAGCATATCAACAGAAGGAGAGTTGCGCAATTTCTGGGTCAATTGGGGAGCAGCTATTCTAAATGAACTATGTAACACATCTAATGTTGTTGCAGCCATTTAAACAGTTGATCTAAGCTCCGGTCACATCAGGCTGGTCACCAACAAGCGGCTCATCCAGCGGTTTACCTTAAGATTTTAGTGTGGACTCTGGCACAGTTTCACAGCAAGCATTGACAAGTACGTGTGTAAGAACAGGAGAAACCAGGAGACGAAACTGAGAGAGGAGCCGGGACTTGTTAAGACAGAATTCCATTCGCCTCCTGGGAGGAAAACAGTGCGTGTCCCTTCTGTAATTGCGACAGCCCTTTCATGTTTTTATCTCTCCATGAGTGCTGTGCTTTCAGGGTGGCTTGTTACTCTAAGTGATGGTCTAAACAGATGTGGAAAAGAGGTTTGTTCTGTTATTCAGAGTTCTCTGTAGTGCAGTGAGTACAATGACAGAGAAAAGTTATTGTTTCAGATGGATTTATTTCAGAAAACTTACAGGTTCACAGTTTCTATGTTGACATCACAGTACAAAGCAGGTATTTACATGTTTGATGAGTGCAGGGGATTGCGCTGCAATGTTTGCACTTCACAATAAATAACATTCTGTGGGTTTACAAAGCTCCATAAAACAGAGGTGGACCAGCGAAGCCAGGGTCTGAGGTGCCTGTGGATGTTGGCTTAGCTGGCACTAACAAAGGACTGGTAGAGGGACATGAGCTGGGCCTGGAGGTCCTGGGCGTAGGGGTCAAGCTTGTCCCTCAGGTCTTCAGCGTAGGGTGCCACCATCTGTTTGACCAGCTTGGCTCTTTGACTCAGCTCCACTTGGACTTTCTCAGTCATGGGGGCCAAGCTTTTCTGGAAGTCCTTGAGATGCTGGTCGACTTTCTGCTTCAGGTCGTCCGTGTAGGGACCCAGATGAGCCTGCAGCTCCTTCACGCTCTGCTCCAGGTTGCTCTTCAGCTCTTCGCTTTTCTGCAGCAGCGTGGTTTTCAGAGTGTCAGAGTCCATAGAATCCGTGAAGTGGGCCAGCTCCTGTTTGAGCTGGTCCACTCTCTGCTGGATCTGTGTCTTCATGTCCTCAGTGTAGGGCTCCAGCTTGTCCCTGACATAGCTCAGTTCTGTGGTCAGCGCTTGTTTCAGCACGTCGGCCTCGGTGGATATCTGGGTCATCAGCCCGTGGGCTGCGGGGGGCAGCTGCTCCTGCAGAGTGGTGGCATACCTACTGGCCAGGTTGGCACTCTGCGTCAGACGGGCACTGGAAGACAGAGCGATGACCAAGTGTTGGCATGAAAGCATTGATCATAAGGCTGTTGACATTATACTGCAATGTGCCACAAAGCTTACTTGACTTCTTGTCCAATTGGCGATTTTCTGATCATCTGGAGGGTGTCGTCAGCTGTTTGTGTGGCCTTGGCGATGTAGTCCCAGAAGACATCAGTTAGCACTTCCAGCTGTGGCTTTGGTACGTCACCATGGAAAAGGTTAGCATGGCAGCCTGGACGATGAAAAGAAGATGGGGACGAGACAAAATTTGTATTCATGCATTTAATTGCCACAAGCTTTAGATGTTTTTTTTTTTTTTCTAAATTGCAACTTACCAGAAAGCGCTGCAACAGCTAGTAGAACAAATATCTTCATGACTGCTGCTTGCTGAAAAACAAAAAGTTTAGTTTCAGCTTCAAACTGTACTATCAAAGTCCCATAATTTCTATTTAAAGCTTTTCGGTGAAACCTAATTGAATTCTCACCTGTTTTTGGCTGAAGTTTCTCTGAGGGTTTAATGTGTTTGTGAAGTGACCGACTGCTGCTGCCATGAAAATATATATATACACTCAAGATGACAGTGGCAGTCAAGAGCCCAAAGTCCAGAAGTCCTTGCCATGTTGTCATAACAGCTCTTTTCCTGCCTTTTTTTTTGGGGGGGGGGGGGGTACTGTTCCTGGCTTTGTATCACATGACTGTTGGATTTTTTTTTTTTTAGAAATATGCTAATGAAAAACATCTTTCTCATCAAAACATGTATTGTATTAGTTGTCCTCTTTTGCTCTCATAAGTGTTGAGGATATCATGATAAACTCTCCACGTAGGCCAGCACTACCAGGCTACAGATAAGTACAGATAACTGGTATGCTCAGACAAGTGGACTTTGAATGAGGGTCAAACAACGTGAATGAAATGGCAGGAGACACCTAAGTGCTTCCTTGAATTGCTATAGTATAAAAATGATGACATTTAATTTTTCATAATAATACATTATTGGAGTAATTTACGCAAAAAACAGAAAACTAAATCTTATCAAAATAGTCTTGTCTGACATATTTAGCTCTAATGCTTTCCCCCCTTTCAGACAGAAGTGTCAACCAATGACAGGAAATTCATTCCTGCTCAATTCAACTGAGTCCAAACAATCTCAACTGTGGTGACTGTGGAGATCACTGAAAGATCATTGAGAGATCTTGGCAATCACTGAGAGATCATTGATAAGTTGTTGAGTGTTCTGGCAATTTTTTCATCTTTCAATGATCTCTCAATGATCTCCAATCCTGGTGTAGAGGGGGTAAAAGACCACAGGAAAGCAATCTCTCAAGGATTTCTATAGATCCTTCAACGTGTGCAGCAGGAGCTTTTCTCATTCTCATTTCTCATTGTCGCCAGCGCCATCTTCTTTGCTGCTGTCTGTTGGGGTAGCAGTATCAGAGCCAGCAACACCAACAGACTTGACAAGATTATCAAGAGGGCTGGCTCTGTAATTGGTCTCAGGCTGGAGACTTTTGAGACTGTGGTGGAGAGGAGAACACTAAATAAACTGCAATCCATCATGGACAATCCTGATCACCCCCTCCACCACACACGGGACAGACAGCAGAGCACTTTCTCCAGCAGACTGCTACAGCTTCGTTGTCGAACGGTTAGGTACAGGAAATCTTTCCTGCTGCATGCCATTTCACTGTTAAATAACTATGTATTTTATGTATTTATGTATTACAATGACTCAGAGTGTGAATGCAGTTTCACCTGCAGATGAATTTAATAACTTTTTTGTTAATATTGGTCCTAGTTTGGCTCGAAAAATACCCATTACGGCACCTACGGGTGATACAATAAGTAAAAACACTGCTATAAAAGACTCCATTTTCATAAAGAGCACAGACAAGAGAGAGGTCATTGAAATTGTTAAGTTGTTTAAAAGTAAAACATCTACGGAGTGTGATGGTATTGACATGCTCTTAGTCAAAACTATTATTGAATGCTTAGTGAAACCACTGACGTATATTTGTAACCTGTCTGACATGGCTGTTTGACCCAGGAGACAGACACTGACACGAGTAGACTATTTCGACAATTATTTATTGAATCAGGTGTGTGATGTGTGTGAAGGTGTGAGTGAGTGTGATGCTGGGGCTGAGTGAGTCCTGCCACGACCTGGCACCCTGGAACACACAAGCACAGATGAGTACTAACTCATCTGTGCTGTTCGCAGTACAGAGATGTAACAATGAGTACTGCTTACTTGCAGGTGGCGCTGGAAGGCTCGCGCTGGCTCTGCGGCTCGCAGTGGCTCGGTATGGGTGATGCTTGGCGCTGTGGAGAGGTGGAGGAGTTCTGAGGAGGAGGAGGAGTGGCTCCATTATTTGGGGAGACTGGTCCGCAGCCAGGGAGGTCCACCTGTGCACAGGGGATAACACTTTGACAAGGTAAGTTACTTTGGCTCTTACGTGGCGAAGCTTGGCGAGACTGCGCCATGGATGCTCTGACAAGAGGATGAGTCCGTGACGCGTTGCGTGGCGAAGTAGGCAGACAACTCCGTGCTGAGCCATCAGTGACGTCGGCTTTTATGGTCTGCTGATGATTGGTGGCAGGTGTGTGCGCAGCCGAGGCTGATGACGGCCCAGCAGCCCCCATGACAGTACTCCCCCCTCTAGAGGTGCCTCAAGGCACCTGCCCCATCTTACCTGGATGTGCCCGATGGAAATCGCAGATGAGTTGTTTAACCAGAATCAACGCTGGGCGAATCAAGGAATGGACCCCTCCCAGCCCACCAAATACTGAAGACCCCAACCCCGCCGACGGACTTCCAAGATGGCAGTAACTCCCCAACCCAGGTGGTCGTTGATCATCCTCCGGGAGGGGGGACGCCGCGGGGGGGGGGGCACAGAGGGTCGGAGATGCAGGGCTTCACCTGGGAGACATGGAAAGAAGGGCAGATGCGCATGGAAGAGGGGAGAGTTAGGCGCACAGTCACTGGGTTAATAATACGAGTAATCTCGTATGGACCGATGAAACGCTTAGTCAATTTGCGTTTCTCGGCCGGCACATTGATATTTCTTGTGGATAACCAAACCTGCTGCCCCACCTGATAATCCGGTGCAGGTCTCCTATGACGGTTAGCCACCTGGATATTGCGTTTCGTAGTCTTGAGGAGGGCTCTGCGGGTGATGGTCCAAATCCGGCGACAACGTTTGGCATGAGCCTGTACAGACGGGACAGCCACCTCCTTCTCGTCCTCCGGGAACAGCGGGGGGTCATAGCCCAGAGATGCCTTGAATGGAGACACTCCCGTTGCTGAGGACACCGTGGCATTGCGTACTCAATCCAGGGCAGGAACGTACTCCAAGACGAAGAACAAGACGAGATGACGCAGCGGAGCGCAGCCTCCAGCTCCTGGTTGGCTCGCTCGCACTGATCCTTACTCTGCGGGTGATACCCTGAAGAGAGACTCGCCGTGGCCCCCAACGTCGTGCAGAACGCCTTCCAGACCTGGGAAATGAATTGCGGTCCCCGATCTGAGACGATGTCCGCAGGGATGCCGTGAAGGCGAACCACATGCTGAACCAAGAGGTCTGCCGTCTCCCAGGCCGAAGGCAACCCCTGGAGTGGTACAAAATGGGCGGCCTTGGAGAAGCGATCCACTATTGTCAGCACCACGGTGAAATGGTCCAAAGGGGGCAGGCCTGTCACAAAATCCAGGGCAACATGGGACCAAGGGCGAGAAGGGACCGGCAGAGGATGGAGAAGACCTGCTGGGGGGGAAGATGACGATTTCCCAGTAGCGCACTGAGCGCAGGCCCGGACATAGTCACATCCAGCCCTGGCCACCAGAAGGCTCTTTGGAGCAGGTTGACGGTGCGAGAGATTCCCGGATGGCATGCCAACTTGGAGGCGTGGCCCCACTGGATAACTTCACCCCTGACCGACGAGGGGATGAACAAACGGCCCTGGGGACCCCCACCCAGGTCAGGCTCATTCTCCTGTGCCTTCCTGACTTTGTCCCGGATCTCCCACACGAGGGCGCCCACCACACAGGATGCTGGCAGGATGGTCTCATCATGGTCCCCAGACGGCTCTACCTCGAACTGCCGGGAGAGGGCGTCCGGCTTGGTATTCTTGCTTCCTGGCCGGTAGGTGATGGTAAAGTTGAACCGCCCAAAGAAGAGAGACCAGCGTGCCTGGCGGGAGTTCAGCCGCTTGGCGGTCCGGAGATACTCCAAGTTCTTATGGTCTGTCAAAACAATGAACAGCTGGTCAGCCCCCTCCAGCCAGTGCCTCCACTCCTCCAGGGCGAGCTTGACAGCCAGCAACTCCCTGTCCCCGATGCCGTAGTTCCTCTCGGCAGGCATCAGCCGGTGGGAGAAGAAGGCGCACGGGCAAATCACCCTGTCGACGGGGGAGCACTGGGAAAGAACCGCCCCAACTCCAGAGTCCGAGGCGTCCACCTCCACCAAGCACTGCTGATCCGGGTCCACCTGGGTCAAAACGTGGCCAGAAGCGACCTCCTCCTTCAGCTTCCCGAACGCTGCGGCAGCCTCCTCGCTCCAGCAGAAGGGGGTCTTAGGGGACGTAAGGCTGGTCAGGGGACGAGCAATGATCCGAACCTCGGTACAAACCGACGGTAAAAATTGGCAAAGCCCAAGAACCCCTGTAACTGCTTTCTGGACATAGGAGAGGGCCAATCCACCACTGCCTTGACCTTGGCCGGGTCCAGGCGCACTTGGTTATGGGCGATGATGAATCCCAAAAAGGACGTTGTATCCGTGTGGAATTCGCACTTCTCGGCCTTGACGAATAGCTGGTTCTCCAGGAGGTGCTGCAGGACCCGCCGAACATGCACCTGGTGCTCCTCCAACGTGCGTGAGAAAATCAGGATGTCGTCCAAATACACAAACACAAAGGAGTTCAGAAAATCCTGGAGGACGTCATTGATCAAATGCTGGAAGACGGCCGGAGTGTTGGTTAACCCAAACGGCATCACAAGATATTCAAAGTGGCCGCTTGGGGTCCGGAAAGCCATCTTCCATCCGTCGCCCTCCCTGATGCGCACCAGATGATAAGCATTGCGAAGGTCCAGCTTTGTGAACCACAACGCCCCCCGGAGGGAGTCAAAGGCCGAGTTCATCAGGGGCAATGTATACTTGTCTTTGACGGTGATTTCATTTAAACCCCGGAAGTCGATGCAGGGGCGCAGGGAGCCGTCCTTCTTTCCCACAAAGAAGAAACCTGCCCCCACCGCTGAAGAGGATGGACGGATGATTCCAGAACTGAGGGACCCCTTAATGTACTTGTCCATGGCCTCCCGCTCCGGAGCCGACAGGCTGTATAATCGACTCGCCGGTAATGGGGGCCCCGCCCGGAGGTTGATCGCACATTCGTAGGGCCGGTGGGGGGGGGGGGGACAGCGCCCGTGACTTACTAAACACCATTCCCAGATCGTGGTAGACCTCTGGTACTCTGGACAGATCTGGAGGCGGAAATGTGGGTGGGCTCACCGAGACCGAGGGGGCACATGCTGCAGACCGGAGACAGGCGCTGAGACAGAAGGAGCTCCAAGCGGTAATGTTCCCCGCCTGCCAATCAAACGTGGGGTTGTGAAGGCGTAGCCATGGATAACCCAGGATAACAGGCGACGTGGAGATGGGCAGCACCCAGAACCGGATATCCTCCCGATTGTTTCCAGAGGTAATCAGCGAAACAGGGGCTGTCTGGCGGGAAACAGTGGTGAGCGGAGTCTTAGACAGCGTGATAAGGTTGACAGGCGGGTGGAGTGGTTGACAGCTGAGGCCCAGCCGGGTTGCCAGGTCTTCAGAAATGAAGCTTTGCTCAGCCCCAGAGTCAATAAGAACGTGTGTAGTATGTTCTCTGTGTTTGTAGAGTAGTCTAATGGCTACGAGACAACAGGTGAGGGGCTTTTTCTGGCTTTTGTCCGTAAGTCCCCCTACTGTGACCCACGGACCTCCCCCTTTTAACCGATTGTTACACTCAGCCACCCCATGGGACTCACTACCACAGTAAAAGCACAGGCCCAGATCCCTTCGGCGCTGTCTCTCAGCCGCCGAAACACCCGACTGTCCTATAATCATCTCCTCCTGCCCCGGAAGTCCCTCTGGCAGAGGCAGAGCCGGCAGGGATGGCCGAGCGGAGCGGGGGCGTGGTCTCACCGAGTGGCTGGCAGCCCTACGTTCTGCTGCCCGCTCCTTCAGCCTGTTATCAACACTAACGGCTAGAGAGATTAGTTCACCTAGTCTGTCAGGTTTTTCCCGTGCCGCCAGCTCATCCCTCAGCTCTGAGCTAAGGCCACGGAGAAAAATACTACGCAGCGCTGAGTCCCCCCACCCCACCTGTGCAGCTAAAACTCAGAAGTCCACAGCAAAATCGGCTGCAGATTTACTGCCCTGCTGAAGATTTAATAGGCGGTCAGCAAACACCACATCCCGATCTGTGTGATGGAAAATCTCCAGGAAATCTGCTACAAATTGTTGGTAAGCTAATTGAGCGTAGCTGGGTTTCGCCATGATCGCATAAGCCCAAGCTAACGCTCTGCCCTCAAGCAGATTGGAAATAAACCCTATTTTGCTATGATCCGTGGGAAAATCGCCGGGAACACGATGGAACACTGTTTCACACTGCAGCAGGAAACCTCGTGCCTCCCTGAGTTTGCCGCTAAAGTGGCCGGGGGTAGGCACGGGAGTGAGGCGTGGTGAGGATGGCTGGTGGGCCTGACTAGCCGGAAAATTAGCAGGGGCTGGTGATGCCCCGGCGACCGGGGGGAATGCCTGGAGTCCTTCCAAGTGATCCAGCCGGTTGTTAATTAGAGTTAATTGATTTAAAATGACTGTCTGTTGATGGTGAATTAGGTCTACCCGGGCGCTAAGGGTGTTTAGATGGCGCGACAGCGCGCTGTCTGCTGGGTCGTCTTGACGGAGTCGTACTGACATGGCTGTTTGACCCAGGAGACAGACACTGACACGAGTAGACTATTTCAACAATTATTTATTGAATCAGGTGTGTGATGTGTGTGAAGGTGTGAGTGAGTGTGATGCTGTGGAACCGCTGGGGCTGAGCGAGTCCTGCCGCGACCTGGCAAACCTGGAACACACAAGCACAGATGAGTTAGTGCTGTTCGCAGTACAGAGATGTAACGATGAGTACTGCTTACTTGCAGGTGGCGCCGGAAGGCTCGCGCTGGCTCTGCGGCTCGCAGTGGCTCAGTGTGGGTGACGCTTGGTGATGTGGAGAGGTGGAGGAGTTCCGAGGAGGAGGAGGAGTGGCTCCGTTATTCGGGGAGACTGGTCCGCCGCCAGGGAGGTCCACCTGTGCACAGGGGTGACAAGATAAGTTACTTTGGCTCTTACGTGGCGAAGCTTGGCGAGACTGCGTCGTGGATGCTCTGACGAGAGGATGAGTCCGTGACGCATTGCGTGACGAAGTAGGCAGACAACTCCGTGCTGAGCCATCAGTGATGCCGGCTTTTAAGGTCCGCTGATGATTGGCAGCAGGTGTGTGCGCAGCCGAGGCTGATGATGGCCCAGCAGCCGCCATGACACTGTCTCTCCAAACAGGTATATTTCCCAGTGCAATGAAAATAGCTAAAGTAATTCCGATATACAAGACGGGTGACAGAGGGGAACTTTCAAACTATAGACCTATTTCACTATTGCTGCAATTTTGCAAGATACTTGAAAAAATATTCTGTGAGAGAACTGATAACTTCATACTGAAGAATAATTTATTGTGTGAGCAGCAATATGGGTTCAGACACAAGAGGACAACTGCATTTGCTCTAATGGAATTTATAGAAAAAATATCAACTGCCGTTGAAAATAAAGAGTATTCAGTTGGGGTATTCCTGGATCTTAAAAAAGCATTTGATACAGTGGATCATAATTTATTATTAAAGAAACTACAAAATTGTGGTATTGGGGGGGGTAGCACTGTCCTGGTTATGTAGTTACTTAAAGAATAGATATCAGTATGTATGTTTTGGTAACAAAAACTCACAGTTACTGAAGGTTACTTGTGGAGTCCCACAGGGTTCAGTTTTGGGGCCATTGTTATTCAATATGTATATAAATGATATATGTAAAGTCTCAGAAAAAATGGATTTAATATGGTTTGCCGATGACACTAATCTATTATGCAGTGGAAGCAATTTGGAACAACTTTTGGATACACTCGGAAAGGAATTAGGAAAGCTTAAACTGTGGTTTGATTCAAACAAATTAACGCTCAATTTAAGTAAGACAAAATTTATAGTTTTTAACAACCATCACAACAACTTAGTATCTAAACTCAGTGTAAATGGTGTAGAGATTGAAAGGGTATCTGAAACTAAATTTCTTGGAGTAATAATTGATAATAAACTGTGTTGGAAGTCACATATTAATTAAATTAAAGGTAAAATGGGCTGCACGGTGGCGCAGTGGTTAGCACTGCGGCAGCACAGTTTACCCTTGGCCGGGGGATTGTAGGGATCGTGGGATCGTGGGTTCGATCCCAGCCCCCGACCAACAGTGATCTGTGTGGAGTTTGCATGTTCTCCCCGTGTTGCGTGGGTTTACTCCGGGATTTCTCCGGTTTCCTCCCACATGCCAAAAACATGCATGTTAGGTTAATTGGCTGTTCTAAATTGTCCCTAGATATTTGTTTCCTATAGGCCCTTAGAATAGAGGGTTAGTATTAATGAAAGCGCTTTGAGTGGTCTTTGTGACTAGAAAAGCGTTATATAAGTGCAGGTTAGTTAGTTAGTAAAATATCTAAATCAATCGCAATACTACACAGAGCGAAATATTTGCTGAATCAACCCACATTATATACTTTGTATCATTCATTAATACTCCCATACATGACATATTGTATGGGGAAATAGATATGAAACAAGCATATATCCAGTCTTTATGCTTCAGAAGAGAGCTATTAGAATAATAAACAAAGCTGCTTACAGGGAACCAACAAACCCACTTTTTCTTAAATTAAAAGCTCTCAAGTTGAAAGATCTGGTTGACTTTAAAACTGCAGTAATAATGTTTAAAGTGAAGAATCTATCACTGCCCGCAAATATCCAAAAGTTGTTCCAAATAAGGGAGAAACAATGTAGCAATCGTGAAATGATGACACTGGATGATTTCTCAGTATTGGTTTAATTCCATCTCACGTCCCACAGCTCCCTCTCTCAGTCAGGGAATAAGAGAGTGAGCTGCGGTAAACCACATACATTTATACTTCCACATCAAACACAGAATCACATCCACATTTAATCCCTCCATTATCCTCTCGGCTCCTCTATCTGACCCCAGGAGGTCAGACAGTCCTTTCAGGTTCACTCTCCAGCTCTTCTCACTTCTTCCCCAGTTCGCAGGTGGTCTAGACTCATTGTCCATTTGAGGCGTGATGTCAATACACACCGCGAGTTCAAAGTTCTTTAATGTTTGGGTCTCTGCCAAGGAATATGTGAGCTACCTAATGTTACGCCACATCACTCCCCCCGAAATGCCCAAGAATGGACACACACCAACATTACTCTAACAGTTATGCACATTATGTCAAGAATGGACAGTCATACACATCATGTCAAGAATGGACACACACACCAACATCACTCTAAGAGCTGTACCATTATGTCACCCCCCCCCCCCCCCTTTGCAAGACCTACAGCACAATCTACGCGGGTTGATCAAAAATACACATCACTCTGCCCCTTGCCTAGGCTTCAATCTCCTCCCAAATCTGCTGTACGCAGGCTTCGCAGCCTGCGTTGTGCCGTCCTGCGGCGCACCTGTGGAATGAGGGGGAGAAGGGTTATTTGTCCCCTGCGGGGAAACCAGGAGCTGTTCCCTGGGAGGTCTGCCTCGTTGAGGCACCCCCGCCGGTCGTACAGGTTCGTCACGTAACACAAAAGCAGGCTTTAATCTGTCAACACTGATTGTTTCTTTCCTGCCCCCCAAATCTAGCACAAAACATTTCTCCCTGGTTTCCAGCACTCGAAATGGACCATCGTAAGGTGGGCGGAGGCTGTGACGCTGGGCGTCGTGCCTGACAAAAACAAACTCTGCGTTTTGCAAAGCCTTGGGAACAAAAACCCATGGAAAAGTGTGATGAGCGGGGCCCGGGAGCATTTCTGCTCCCGTGCCACTTAGAGGTCCTCGCACCGGGGGGCGCTCTGGTGCCGCATGGGCTGGCAGGAATTCTCCTGACAGCCTGAGAGGTTGGGAAAAAACTAATTCAGCAGGTGAGGCATCTAAATCCTCTTTGGGTGCCGAACGCAACCCCAATAAAACCCATGGTAGTTTGTTTACCCAATCTGCATCCGTGAGCGACGCTCTGAGGGCTGCCTTCAATGACCTATGAAAACGCTCGCATAAACCGTTGGCCTGTGGGTGATAAGCGGTGGTGCGATGGGTTGTCGCTCCTAAGCCGCTGGCCATTGCTGACCACAGCTCCGACACGAATTGTGGACCCCTATCGGACGTAATGTCTGACGGGACTCTGAACCGCGCTACCCAGGCTGTTAAAAAAGCGCGAGCCACCTCTGCTGCTGTGGTCGACTGCAATGGGACTACTTCCGGCCAACGTGTGGTCCGATCCACCATTGTCAGGAGATGTGTGAACCCTTGCGATGGCGGCAGGGGTCCCACTAGATCTACGTGCACATGATCGAACCTCTTAGCCGGAATGTGGAAAGGTTCTAAAGGAGCCTTCGTGTGCCTGTGAACTTTAGCCCGCTGGCAAGCCATGCAGGCTTTCGTCCACTCCTTCACGTGCTTGCGCAGGCTCGGTCAAACAAACTTCTCCGCTACCATTTTCACCGAAGCGAGTACTCCTGGGTGCGCTAGGGAGTGCATCTCGTCAAAAACGCAACGGCGCCACGTGGCCGGTACCACTGGGTGCGGTCGCCCGGTGGATACATCGCAGATTAGCGGGGGTGAACCGGTTTGTAAACTTATGCTCTCCAGCCTTAACCCTGTTGGTCCAGACAGGAGCGCGCGCACATCTGTGTCTTCGCTCTGCTCCGCTGCCATGGCTGCGTAATCTATCCCCACGTGCACCGGAGCCGCGTGCGTGTCCGCGCTGTTACCTCGCTCTGTGTCTGCGGCATTACAGTCCCCATCCGCGCGGACAGGCGCTGTTACCGCTCGCGAGAGGCAGTCTGCTACTACATTAAGTTTACCGGCTACGTGCTGTATATCGGTGGTGAATTCTGAAATTGCGGCCAGCTGCCTCTGCTGTCGGCTTGACCACGGTTCTGAGATTTTGGACATTGCAAAAGTGAGCGGTTTGTGGTCGACAAACGCGGTGAAACGCCGCCCTTCCAACCAGAACTGAAAATGGCGAATGGCCAGGTGGAGCGCTAGCAGTTCCCTGTCAAACGCACTATATTTCCGCTCTGCATCACGTAGGGACCTGCTGAAAAAAGCGAGTGGCTGCCAAACCCCGGCGACCTGCTGTTCTACAACGGCTCCTATGGCCACCTCTGATGCGTCTGTGGTTAGCGCTATTCGGGCTGCTGGGTCTGGGTGAGCCAGCAGTGCTACGTCTGCCAGTGCTTTTTTAACCTCAGTGAATGCGCGCTCCCGCTCTGGGGACCACTCAATCACATTGGAGGGCTTCTGTTTTTTTAGCGCGGCGTACAACGGTTGCATGAGCTGCGCCGTGTGGGGTATGAAACGGTTGTAAAAATTTACCATACCTAAAAATTCTTGCAACGCTTTTACCGTTTGTGGCTGGGGAAACTCAGCCACTGCGCGTACTTTGGATGGCAGCGGGACGGCTCCCTCTGGGGAGACGCGGTGTCCTAAAAAATCGATCTGCGCTGCGCCAAAATGGCACTTGGCCAGGTTGATTATCAACCCATGGGCTCCCAACCTCTGAAAAACTGTCATGAGGTGACTTTCGTGTTCCTCCTCAGAGGCGCTGGCGACCAAAATATCGTCTAAGTAGACAAAAACAAAAGGGAGGTCGCGCAACACGGCATCCATCATGCGTTGGAAGGTTTGCGCGACGCCTTTAAGGTCAAAAGGCATGCGTAAAAACTCAAAAAGCCCGAACGGGGTTATTACCGCTGTCTTGGGAATGTCGTCTGGTCGGACCGGGACCTGATGATAACTGCGGACCAGGTCTATTTTAGAAAAAATGCGCGCCTTGGCCAGATGCACCGAAAAATCTTGGATATGCGGAATTGGGTAGCGGTCCTGCGCTGTGGCATTGTTTAACCTGCGATAATCACCACAAGGTCTCCACGAGCCGTCAGCCTTAGGCACCATATGCAGGGGGGAAGCCCAGGCGCTCTTCGAGCGGCGAATTATGCCCAACCTTTCCAGGTTGGCGAACTCCTCACGCGCAATGGAGAGCTTAGCTGCATCCAAGCGCCGAGCCTTCGCAAAAACTTGTGGGCCACTTGTGGTTATAAAGTGCTCCACCCCGTGCTTCGCCACCTTAGCTGAAAACGTGGGAACTGTGAGTGCTAGAAACTGGTTTAGGAGAGTGTGAAACTTACCTCCTGCTGTGGCGACGTTGGTCTGTACTGGTGGCGGGGACACTCGGGCTGCACAAGGGATGGAACAAAAAGAGAGTGCATTAACCAAGCGTCTATTAACCAGATCTACCAACAAGCCGTGTGAGCACAAAAAGTCAGCGCCTAACATGTTGAAACTCACCGCCGCTACTATGAAGGTCCATTCATAGATGCGGCCGTGCAAGGACAGGCGCAGAGTCCTTTCGCCAAAAGTCTTGATCGAGGAGCCGTTTGCGGCCGTTGCCCCATCTCCACGGGGGCCGGCCACCCTGTCCGCGTAGGTTGCGGTGATGAAACTCCTCTGTGCTCCGGTGTCAACGAGGAATTGCCGTCCGGAGCTCGCGTCTGTCAGGTACAGCAGCTTGTTCTGTTCACCGAGGGTCAAAGCTGCTAACGACCCCCGGCTCGTGCGTTTCCCTGCTTCTTGAAGCCGCATGGTGGAATGCATCTGTGTGCCTTGTGCGCGAAGCGTCGATGGTAGAAACAGAGCTCGTCCCCTCCTCTGCTTCGGGACCGCGCCGCTGCTGTCGTCGCTGGGGTTGCTTCTGCTGCCACTGGTTCTCCCCCGCCCTCAGCTGCCGCGCCGAGGTCTGCTGCTGCCACTGAAGTCTCCTGCTCGCTGCAGGCGTCGAGGAGCCGCTCCGCTTCCACGGCCAGCGCGTGGAAATCCTGCTGGTTCACGCACCTCATGCTGGACAGGGAACCCCTCATGTGTGCTAGAAGGGTCCTCAAGAAGATGTGTTTAAATAGAAACGCATCGTTGTCTGCCCCGATCATCTGCAGCATGTCCTCCATGAGGACGGTCGGCCTGTGTCCTCCTCTGTCGTGCAGGTCCAGAAGTGTTCTGGCCCTCACCTCGGCTGATGGCACAAAACTCCGGATGAGGGCGGCTTTCAGGGCGTCGTATTTGCCAGCAGTGGGCGGCTGCTGCACCAGGGTCCGCACACACCGGGCTATGCGGCTGTCGAGTCTTGCGATGACATTGTGGAACTTGATGTCATCTGCTGATACCCCGTTGAGCACCAACCGCGATTCCACGTGCTGGAACCATGAGTGCGGGTCCTCTTGCCAGAACTCGGGGAGTTTAATTGAGTTTACGCCCGTGCGGGCGGTCTCCGGTGAATCCGGGTCGGAGAGACGATCTCCAAGCCTTTCCATATGTCTCACGTGTGGGTCACCAATGTAGGAATTGTGAAATGATGACACTGGATGATTTCTCAGTATTGGTTTAATTCCATCTCACGTCCCACAGCTCCTTCTCTCAGTCAGGGAATAAGAGAGTGAGCTGCGATAAACCACATACATTTATACTTCCACATCAAACACAGAATCACATCCACATTTAATCCCTCCATTGTCCTCTCAGCTCCTCTGTCTGACCCCAGGAGGTCAGACAGTCCTTTCAGGTTCACTCTCCAGATCTTCTCACTTCTTCCCCAGTTCGCAGGTGGTCCAGACTCATTGTCCATTTGAGGCGTGATGTCAATACACACCGCGAGTCCAAAGTTCTTTAATGTTTGGGTCTCTGCCAAGGAATATGTGAGCTACCTAATGTTACGCCACAACAATATCATTTCAGAGGAACATGTATATTTCAAAAACCTTCAGTGAGAACTACCACCAAGCAACACTGTGTTTCAGTGCACGGAGTAAGATTATGGAACGATTTTGGACCTGAATTAAAATCATGTACAACGCTTGGACAATTTAAACAAAAACTAAAGGAAGCAATACTCCAAACATATATACAAGATGACATGTAAAATCACATAAGGATTGTCATATCCAGTCTGTATTGTGTTGTTGCTTAGTTTTTGGGGTTTTTTTGTCACATTTTGTCTTAGCTTTGTTCCGAATTGTAATCGCTCTTGTTTTTTCTTTTGAATTCTTGGATGGAATATGGGTGGGCAATATAAGCTGCGGCTTCAGCCATCACCCATTTTGGATAACTTATGTTGAACTGTATAATCAGAGAAGTTATTGTTTAATTTGACCTTGTTGGATTTTTTCCCCTTTGTTATTCTGTTTCTTTTTAATCTTTACTTTTAATCTATCCGAAATAAAGATTCATTCATTCATTCATTCATGTTGTATTCTGGCCATAACTATGCTGCCGTACTGCACCTTACAGTCTAACTGGTACCTCACATTTTACTCTGCTCCTGATAGTCCTGCATTGTGCAGTGGGTATAATTCATGTGTTTATACAGGTCACCATATATTCAGCTATAATGTATATAGGCTTTTATAGTAGTTGTAGAAGAGCTTGGAAATGAAGAGGCGATGTGATTTATAAACAAAGTTTATTAATCAGCTCTTCTAACAAGTCTCATCTTGTGCAGAGTGGCAGAAGGAGAAAAGAGACAGAATCTCTCCGGCTCACTGGCTTTATACATGCACACAACAAAAGACATGCATAACAAAGGCTGACATCCCTCATTATCTTAATCCCCCCATTGTCTTGGTATTTCCTCTCCTCGCCTTAGGGGGTGAGGGTGGCTCCTCCGGTCTCCTCCACCTCATCTGGGAACGTCTTTGTTCTTCACTCGGCGGTTGAGAGCCTTTGTTCTTTCAGAGGTGTGAAGTCCTTTACATATGTAATTACTAAACATTTCCACATGCTTCAACATATGTAGGTTATGGAATATATGATTAATATCGACCACAGGCCCCCCAAACAACTAAGAAAGGACAATATAATGGTTCACAGTCTAGGATAGTTACTATGACATACTAAATGTTACATCTCTTGCCACAGAAGAAACTTTCTAGCAGCCATGCTTCTAAGAGAGTTCAGTGGTAATCATAACAGCATAGTAAAATCATAAGTCAGTCCTAAACTGTTGCAGCACAATTAGTGAACAATTGTGGAGTGGTTGGTATCAGTTCCTGTGCTGTCTGGGTTTCAATCTTCTCCCAAAACTGCTGTAGGTTGGTTTAGGCGCCCTGCTGGGACCTTCTTGTGAGGAATCTGCAGTGTGGGAAGGAGAGAGGTTAACTGTTCCCTGCCGGGGGGTTGAGTTTTTTCTCTTGGGGGGTCTACCCCGCCGAGGTGCTCTCGCCAACTGTGCAGGCTCGTCTTTCAACAAGAAGGCAGGTTTAAGTCTGTCAATGCTGACTGTTTCTTTTCTATCCCCAAAATCAAGCACAAAGTGTTTATCACCATGTTCCAGCACTCTGAATGGCCCATCGTATGCTGGTCGGAAAGTTGGTTTTAAAGCTTCATGCTTAACGAAAATGAATTCAGCGTTTTTTAAAGCTTGAGGGACAAAAACCCATGGGAAGGAGTGATGAGCTGGACCGGGGAGAGAGCCCGGTCCGTTGCTGCCTAAAAACCTTGGGACTGGAAGGTGCCCTGGCTCTGGGTTCTCTGGTAAAAATTCACCTGGAAGCCTGAGAGGTTGTGCAAAGACTAATTCTGCAGGAGAGGCGTCTAGGTCCTCTTTAGGTGCAGCACGCAACCCCAATAAAACCCAGGGAAGTTTATTTACCCAATTTGTATCCGTTAGTGAGGCTCTGAGGGCAGCCTTTAAAGACCTGTGAAAACGCTCGCATAACCCATTAGCCTGAGGGTGATAAGCGGTGGTGCGATGAATTGTTGCCCCTAAGCTGTTGGACATGGCTGACCAGAGCTCTGAGACAAATTGAGGCCCCCTATCGGACGTGATGTTCGATGGGACGCCGAAACGTGCCACCCAGTTTGTCAAAAAAGCGCGAGCGACTTCCTCCGCTGTAGTTGCCGCTAGAGGGACTGCCTCTGGCCAGCGTGTGGTGCGGTCTATCATTGTTAACAGGTGTGTGAAACCTTGGGAGGAAGGTAGTGGCCCCACAAGGTCGACATGAACGTGGTCGAACCTTCTAGCAGGGATTGGAAAAGGCTCCAGAGGGGCTTTTGTGTGTCTGTGTATTTTGGCGCGTTGACAAGAAATGCAAGTTTTCGCCCATTCTTTTACGTTTTTGCGCAGGCCTGGCCACACAAACTTTTCGGCGACCATTTTAACCGAGGCGCGCACACCTGGGGGGGCGAGGGAGTGAATTGTGTCGAAAATACGGCGGCGCCATGTAGCTGGTACTAACGGGCGAGGTCGGCCGGTTGAAACATCGCATATTAGGGGGGGTACGCCGTCGCGTAAACCCTTTTCCTCCAGCCTTAACCCTGTTGGTTCAGACAGGAGTGCGCGCGCGTCCGCGTCACCGCTTTGTTCCTCCGCCATGGCTGCATAATCTATCCCTGCATGGACAGGTGCTGCGTATGTGTCTGCGTTAGTGAAGAGCTCTGCTGCTGAGGCAGTATAATCTGTCTCCTCACGCTCTGGAGGTGTCACAGCGCGAGAGAGACAGTCTGCTAATACGTTAAGTTTGCCTGCCACGTGTCGAATGTCTGTGGTGAACTCTGAAATCGCAGTTAGCTGTCTTTGTTGCCTGCCTGACCATGGTTCTGAAATTTTAGCCATAGCAAAGGTGAGCGGTTTATGGTCTACAAAAGCCGTGAAACTCCGCCCTTCTAACCAGAACTGGAAGTGGCAAATGGATAAATGAAGCGCCAGCAGCTCTCTGTCAAAAGTGCTGTATTTACGCTCAGTTTGATTTAGCTATTTGCTGAAGAATGCTAAAGGTTGCCAGACCCCGCTGACAAGTTGTTCTACAACTGCCCCTATAGCTAGGTCTGAAGCGTCTGTGGTTAGCGCTATGCGGGCCAAGGGATCTGGGTGAACTAACAATGTGGCGTTAGCTAGGGTGCTTTTTACTTCCGCGAAAGTGCGTTCGCGCTCCGGGGTCCATTCGACCGCGTTGGAAGCTTTCTTTTTTTTGAGCGCGTCATATAGTGGCTGCATGAGCTGAGCTGCGTGGGGGAGGAAGCGGTTGTAAAAATTAACCATCCCTAAAAATTCCTGTAGCGATTTGACCGTTTGTGGCCGTGGGAAACTTTCTATCGTGTGAACTTTGTCTGGAAGTGGAACTGCCCCCTTCGGAGAGACTTTGTGTCCTAAAAAATCAATTTGTGACACGCCGAATTTGCATTTGGCTGGATTGATTATTAGCCCGTGCTCTTCTAGCCTCTGAAAAACCGTAGTGAGGTGCTGCTTGTGTTCTTCCTCAGACAAGCTGGCTACCAGCATGTCGTCGAGGTAGACGAAGACAAAAGGAAGGTCACGTAGGACCGCGTCCATCATTCGTTGAAAAGTTTGAGCAGCGCCTTTGAGGCCGAAAGGCATTCGCAGAAATTCAAAAAGGCCGAAAGGGGTTATTACCGCTGTTTTAGAAATGTCTTCTGCTCGGACTGGGACTTGGTGATAACCGCGGACTAAGTCTATTTTTGAAAAAATGCGCGCACCCGCCAGATGTAGTGAAAAATCTTGAATGTGAGGAATTGGGTAACGGTCATGCGCTGTAGCGTTGTTTAATCTGCGATAATCTTCCCACGGTCTCCAAGAACCGTCGGATTTCGGAACCATGTGAAGTGGTGAGGCCCAGGGGCTCTTCGAGCGTCTAACAATGCCCAATTTTTCAAGAGTTGTAAACTCGTCCCGTGCTATGTTGAGCTTGGCCGCATCTAAGCGGCGCGCTTTGGCAAAAACGGGAGGTCCCGTTGTGGGAATGAAGTGTTCAACCCCGTGTTTAGCCACAGTGGCTGAGAATTTGGGAATTGTGAGTGCTGGAAATTGGGTGAGGAGTTGCTCAAACTTACCTCCTGCCGTGGTGACGTTGGCCTGCACAGGTGGTGGAGAAACTCGGGCTGAGTATGGGATAGAAGCAAAGGACAATGCATTAACCAGGTGCCTATTTGCTAGATCTACTAATAACCCATGTGCACACAAAAAATCCACACCTAATAAGTTAAAACTCACCGCCACTACAACAAATGTCCATCTGTAGCTGTGGCCGTGGATGAGGAGGTGCAGGCTCTTTTCGCCGAACGTGTCGATGCTAGAGCCTTTGGCTGCCACGGCTCCGTTGCCCCGGGTGCCCGTGGCTCGATCTGCGTGGGAGGGCATGACAAAACTCAGCTGGGCTCCTGTGTCGATGAGGAACTGCTTGCCTGTGTGTCCATCCGTCACGTACAACAGCTTATTCTTCTCGCCGAGAACCGCTGCTGTTAACGGCTCTCGGCTTTGGCATTTTCCCGAAATCGCAAATTTGCAGGGGGGAATGCATTTGTGGGCCTTCTCAGTGAAGCGGTGGTGATAATAACAGGCGTCGCTCTGTCTGCTAAGTTTTGGCCGTGTCGCTGTCACCGTGGGCTGGGTCTGCTCAGTGGGTTGTGGCTCCTCGTGGCTCGGGGCGTCAGCTTTGAGGTCTGCGGATGCTGCTGTGGGTGTCAGCTCCTTGCAGGCGTTGACGAGCCGATGAGCTTCGTTGGCCAGTGCGCGGAAGTCTTGGTGGTTGTTGCATTTCATGCTGGCGAGTGTCCCTCTGATGTGTGGTGGCAGCGTGCTGAGGAATATAAACTGGAAGAGGAAGTTGTCATTGTCCTCTTCTTTGAGCTGTAGCAAATCCTCCATGAGGGCCTTCGGTTTGCACCCTCTGTGGCCGTAGACCGCCAGGATCTTCTCGGCTCTCTCTTCCGCTGATGGGACGTAGTTCGCCACGATGGTTGCTTTGAGCGTCTCATATTTGTCCCGGGCCGGTGGCCGCCGGATCATGCTCCGCACACACTTCGAAGTGGCGGCGTCGAGTTTGGAGACGATATGGTAAAATTTGGTATCGTCAGCCGTGATGCCCGCCAGTGTAAACTGGGCTTCAGCCTGCTGAAACCAAGAGGCGGGGTCTTCTTGCCAGAAGTCTGGCAGCTTGACAGCGATGGCATTCGTGCATACCATCACTGCTGTGCCCGCCGGGTGAGAGTGCCTTGCCTCGGCTCTCACGGCGGTGCTGGTGCTCGGTTGAGCCCTCTCAAACTCTTCTGCCGGGGGGAACAGTTGTCCATCTGTTCCCTCGTCTGCGTGGGTCGCCAGGGATGAGTCGATTGCGGGGGAACGCCTCAGGTACATACTCGCGTCAGGGTCACCAGTGTAGAAGAGCTTGGAAATGAAGAGGCGATGTGATTTATAAACAAAGTTTATTAATCAGCTCTTGAATTTATTTATTTCGGATAGTACATTACAGGTTAAAAGAAACTGTATAATATAACAACAAGGTCAAATTAGACAAAGACTCCTTCTACTATACAATTCCACGTGAGTTATCCGAAATGGGTGATGGCTGAAGCCGCAGCTTATATTGCCCACCCATATTCCATCCAAGAATTCAAAGGAGAAAAAAGAGAAAACAAGACAAGAGCGATTACAATTTAAAACAAGGCTAAGACAAAATATGACTGAGAGAAAAAGAAAACTGAGCTAGTCTAAGTTAAGCGGTTACTATTCAAAAACAAATCTAAGACATAGTGTCACAGAGAAAAAAGAAAAACTAAGCTATAACACAACACAGGCTGGAAATGTCAATCCTTATGTGAGTTTACATGTCGTCTTGTAAATATGTTTGGAGTATTTCTTCCTTTAGTTTTTGTTTAAATTGTCCAAGCTTTGTACATGATTTTAATTCAGGTCCAAAATCGTTCCATAATCTGACACCTTGCACTGAAATACAATGTTGCTTGGTAGTTGTTCTCACTGTAGGCTTTTGAAATATACATGTTCCTCTGAAGTGATATCGTTTCTCCCTTGTTTGGAACAACTTTTGGATATTTGCGGGCAGTGATAGATTCTTCACTTTGAACATTATTATTGCGGTTTTAAAGTCGATCAGATCTTTCAACTTGAGAGTTTTTTGTTTAAGAAAAAGTGGGTTTGTTGGTTCCCTGTAAGCTGCTTTGTTGATTATTCTAATAGCTCTCTTTTGAAGCATAAAGAGTGGATATATGTTTGTTTTATATGTATTTCCCCATACTTCATTACAATATGTCATGTATGGGAGTATTAATGAATGATACAAGGTGTATAGTGTGGGTTGATTCAGCAAATTTTTCACTCTGTGTAATATTGCAATTGATTTGGATACTTTACCTTTTATATAATTAATATGTGGCTTCCAACACAGTTTGTTATCAATTATTACTCCAAGGAATTTAGTTTCGGATACCCTTTCAATCTCTACACCATTTACACTGAGTTTGGGTACTGGGTAGTTGTGATGGTTGTTAAAGACTATAAATTTTGTCTTGCTTAAATTGAGCGTTAATTTGTTTGAATCAAACCACAGTTTCAGCTTTCCTAATTCCTTTCCGAGTGTATCCAGAAGTTGTTCCAAGTTGTTTCCACTGCATAGCAGGTTAGTGTCATCAGCAAACAATATTAAGTCCATTTTTTCTGAAACTTTACATATATCATTTATATACATATTGAATAATAATGGTCCCAAAACTGAACCCTGTGGGACTCCACAGGTGACCTTCAGTAGCTCTGAGTTTTTGTTGTTAACACATACAAACTGATATCTATTCTTTAAGTAACTTCTTAACCAGGACAGTGCTACCCCTCTGATACCACAATTTTGTAGTTTCTTTAATAATAGATTGTGATCTACTGTATCAAATGCTTTTTTAAGATCCAGGAATACTCCAACTGAATACTCTTTATTTTCAATGGCTGTTGATATTTTTTCTGTAAATTCCATTAAGGCATATGCTGTTGTCCTTTTGTGTCTGAACCCATATTGCTGCTCACACAATAAATCATTCTTCAGTATGAAGTTGTCAATTCTCTCATAGAATATTTTTTCAAGTATCTTGGAAAATTGCGGTAATAGTGAAATTGGTCTGTAGTTGGAGAGTTCCCCTCTGTCGCCTGTCTTGTAAATCGGAATTACTTTAGCTATTTTCATTGCATTGGGAAATATACCTGATTGGAGAGACAGGTTACAGATATACGTCAGTGGTTTCACTATGCATTCGATAACAGTTTTGACTAGTAGCATATCAATACCATCGCAGTCAGTAGATGTTTTACTTTTGAACGATTTAACAATTTCAATGACCTCTCTTTCGTCTGTGTTCTTTATGAAGATGGTGTCTTTTACAGCAGTGTTATTGCATATTGAATCACCTGTTGGCACCGTAGTGGGTATTTCTCGGGCCAGTTTAGGTCCAATGTTAACAAAAAAATTATTAAATTCATCTGCAGGTGAAGCTATATTCACATTCGGAGTCGATTTATTATTTTTTGGAGTGTTAGTTGGGTAGCTGGTATTTCTGCTTTTATTTCCAAGGATACTGTTGATTATTGTCCATGTATTTTTAATATTGTCTTTGTTTTTTTCCAGTTCTTTACTGTAATAGTCTCTTTTACTACATCTTATTATATATGTTAACTTATTTTTGTATGTTTTATACCGCTGCTCTGCTTCTTTTGTCCTTTTCTTTATGAAAGCTTTATATAATAAATTTTTCTTTTTACACGCCTTTTGTAGTCCTTTGGTTAGCCATGGTTTGTCAGTAAATTTGTGTTTAAGCTTTTTTTTAACTAATGGGCAGTTTTTTTCATAAAGAGTGGTTACAATGTTTGTAAATGCGTCATAGGCTTCATTTACATCTGATACATAGACTTCTGTCCAGTCTTGCTTCAGCAAGTCCTCTTTAAAAGAACTGATTGCGTTTGGTGATTTGTGTCTGAACGATTTTGAGATTTTTTCTGGGTTGGGCCCCGTGTGGCCATGGATAAGTGCAAAGATTGGCAAGTGGTCGCTTATATCATTTATCAATAATCCACTTTCTATTTTCTTGTCGAGAACATTGACAAACAGGTTGTCAATAAGTGTAGCAGAGTGAGCTGTGATTCTACTGGGATGTGTTATTGTGGGATATAGACTCATGCTGTACATAGAGTTCATGAACTCTGTAACTACATTTTGTTGATGTGGATTAAGTAGGTCAATATTGAAATCTCCACAAATTGCTACCATTTTCTTACTAGTAATATTATTGTACAGCTCGACTAATTTATCTCTGAATGTCTCAATGCAAGTTCCCGGCGTTCTGTATATGCAGCTTATGATTAGATTTTTTGTTTTGTCTAGGTCAATCTCAACAGTAACACATTCCAGAAGCCCTGGTAGTGCTGAGGACATTTCATTTACAAGCTTACATCTATATAGGTCATCAATATACAGTGCAACACCACCACCCTTTTTTTGAGATCTGTTAATGTTAAACATCTGATATCCCTCTATTGCCATCAGGGGAGCCTGGTCTGCATTAAGCCAGGTTTCAGAGACTGCTATAGCTGTGAATTTTCTGTTTAGCTGTTTTAAATAGTCCTGAATCTGTGAGAAGTTTTTGTTAAGACTTCTGCTATTGAAGTGTATTATTGACAGTTTACCATCTAATTGCACTTGACTTTTGAATTGCTTTTCAGTGTAATATTCACAGTGGTTATGAATATTATTGAAAAAGTGGTTATCAGGATCAATATCATTCTCCATCTCTTGTGGTTTATGTTCAGCATAGTGGCATATTTTTAGAGTTTGAGTTTCCTCACTCTGTGTTTCATAGTCAGTGTTCATCTGTATTTATCTAAGTCAGTAGCATCTCTGATCATTATACTTTTTGCTTGCTCAGGTGTTCCATTTAGTTTAATCCAAATTCTACAATTTCTTGTCCAGGTTGACTGTATCTTATTATGTTTCTTTAGCATCTTCTAACAAGTCTCATCTTGTGCAGAGTGGCAGAAGGAGAAAAGAGACAGAATCTCTCCGGCTCACTGGCTTTATACGTGCACACAACAAAAGACATGCATAACAAAGGCTGACATCCCTACTTATCTTAATCCCCCATTGTCTTGGTATTTCCTCTCCTCGCCTTAGGGGGTGAGGGTGGCTCCTCCGGTCTCCTCCGCCTCGTCTGGGAACGTCTTTGTTCTTCACTCGGCGGTTGAGAGCCTTTGTCCTTTTAGAGGTGTGAAGTCCTTTACATATGTAATTACTAAACATTTCCACATGCTTCAACATATGTAGGTTATGGAATATATGATTAATATAGACCACAGTAGTGTTAGTTTTACTTTCCATGGGTAATCCCTTTGTCTATCATGCATGTGTCTCTGTCGTTTGGTTGTCTACTGTCATGCTGCTGTTACACTGTAATTTCCCAGTTTGGGATCAATAATGTACATCTATCTATCTATCTATCTATCTATCTATCTATCTATCTATCTATCTATCTATCTATCTATCTATCTCCATGAAAATCATATAACAATCTCTCAAACATTTACATAGAAATGTCTTTTTTGACACTTTAGGAAATCGCTGAGAGATCGGGTCAATTTTTGATCTGTCAATGGTCACCCAGTGATCTCCATCTGTGAAAAGGGGCCCTAAGTAACTATAAAATCACCATGACAGTTATTAATAAGATTAAAATCTTCCAGGTCAGTCTTCACTAGTTCAGTGTGAAGGTGGGAAAAAGAATTAAGGCAAAAGAATAATGTACACTTCCGGTCTGGACGCCATGGCGACTGCAGCTTAACACTGAAGCTCTCAGACCCAATCCAGGATAACACCTTGAAAATCAAACTTAACGGATTTTTGGAGGAGTGAAAATCAAAAGACAAAATCATCATGTCTAAAGGAAAACAGAAGAAACTGAAATTCTCCAGGCCAGGACACGTATCGGCCGGAGAATCTGAACTGGAAGATCTCCGTTCAGAAGATGAGGAACTGGTGATAGCTAACAAAAGGGTTAGCCTGAAATCACTATTTGAGGAGCTACGACGATTTCGCCGAGATGTTACGGCCGAATTTCGGGAATTCAGAGAAGAATTGAAAAGGACAAACAGCAGAGTGGACCAGGCCGAGAACCGAATCTTGGAAACAGAGGATCGAATAAAAGTGCTCGAAGATTCTGTGCTAGACCTACGCAAAAGACAAGCAGCTATAGAGGCTAAGCTAACCGACCAAGAAGGAAAACAAAGAAGAGACAACATAAGAATTCATGGTCTGATAGAAGGAACCGAAAATGGTTTTAACTCAATGGCAGAATGCGTGGAATCCTTACTAAGAGAGAAATTGGATATTCCACAAACCACCGACTTGAAGATAGAAAAGGCACATCGTTCATTAGCCGCTAGGCCGGCGGCGGAAGCGCCCCCACGTTCGGTGTTGGTAAGATTTTCCAATTTCAAAATAAAACAAGAGGTTGTAAGACTGGCCTGGCAGAAAAAAGGATTTATGCACCAGGAGAGAAAAGTCTACGTGGAACACGATTACGCCCCGGAGGTCCTTAAAAAGCGCAGGGAATACAATGACGCGAAAAAGGTGTTAAGAGAGAAGAAATTGCGCTTTCAGACACCATTTCCTGCGAAGTTAAGGGTCTTCTACGGCGATGAAACGTGTCTCTATAATTCGGCGGAAGAAGCAACAGCTGACATGGCGAAAAGAGGGCTCCCGGTAACGGTATTTAAACCCGCAGCAGACCCGAGTGAGAAGATCAAAGCGCAAACATGGACAACACAAAGACCTTCAAAATCCACGGACCAGCAGCGGGAAACCCAGCACCAGAGCGTCGCGGATAAACTATCCGTTTTCAGGTTGGAATAGCGACCTTTTTTTTTTTTTTTTTTTTTTCTTTTCTCTTGAATCAATCCGCACATCCAACCCCCCTCATACAAGGTAACAAACATTAAAGGAGATGCATATTCAGCATGTGGTAAAACATTTCATGGAACAATCATATTATTTGAAACAAATAAGTCTTTGTAATAAAAAAAAAAAAAAAAACTTGTTAAAATAGAAATGTGACAATAATCCACATGTTCTCCTCATACTAACAAATACTGTTTTTGCGTGAATGTTTGATGTGATGGGGGTGGGAGGGTGCACACAATTTCACAGGGTTTAGGCATAAAAGGAAAAAAAAAAATCATTACAAGTTTGGATTGGGTTCTGAAACTCACGTTAAAAGCATGGGACTACTTTCAGTGGTAAGAGAGGGCCCTCAACACGTAACAGAGTTTGAGGAATTTCCCTCAGAGCCTTCACTCCATCAAGGCTCTTACAGGGTCTTTAAAAAGACCTCAGCTCAGGAAGTTCTTATGACAGCTTTTTGTTTTAAAGTTTTTTACACTATGTTCTTAATGTTTTTCTTGTTTTTAATGTTCTTTCAGTTTCTGAGTAGCACAAAAGAGGGCCACCACACAGTTATACTAAACAAAACAACACAATGGAGAAACAGGGTGTAACCAAAATAATTTCATATAATGTAAAAGGAATCCTGAATCCAGTTAAAAGATCCAAGATTCTAGGCAAAATGAAAAAAGACAAAGCAGGAATAATACTTTTACAAGAAACCCACCTAACAGACGTGGAACACAATAAACTCAGTAGACAAGGGTTTAAAATGATCTCTTCATCTTCATATAAATCAGGGAGGAGGAGGGGAGTAGCGACATTGATATCAACCAAAATTACATTTGAAAAAAAATCAGAACACAAAGATAAAGAAGGGAGATACAGTTTGGTAACTGGGCGGCTAGAGGGAGAAGATATCACCCTGCTGAATGTGTATGCTCCCCCAGGGGCTAACTGGAAATTTTATAAAAATGTATTCGACCTAATGATAACTAAAGCTCAAGGTTTAGTGATATGTGGTGGGGACTTCAATCTTAGACTGAATCCATACTGGGATGCTTCTGGTAATTCCCCACATCAAAATAACACCCAAAACAGGAAGACTCGGATGCTACTAAAAGAATTGGGAATCTGTGACGTGTGGAGGGAACTCAACCCCAGTGTAAAAGACTATACATTTTACTCAACTCCACATTCATCTTACTCAAGGATTGACTATTTTTTTATGTTTAATAGAGACATTGGAAGAGTAAAAACATGTAAAATAGGACTGATGGATCTCTCCGACCACAGTCCGATCTACATGGACTTAAATATCCAAAAATACACAAATAATACATTTTCTTGGAGGTTAAATTCAAATGTCCTGAAAGGACCATTGAAAGATGAATTGGAATCAGATATTCTCAGATATTTGGAAGATAACGATAATGGAGAAGTATCCCCTTTAATACTGTGGGATGCATGTAAAGCTGTAATAAGAGGAAAGATTATTGCAAAACTGGCAACCCAAAAGAAACTAAGACAAGAAAAACTATCCACATTAGAGTCAGAACTTAGGAACCTAGAAAAAGAACACAAAGGCAACACTCATTCTACTGACTCGCTCAAGATTAAGGAAATTAAAAACCAAATAAATGAGATCTACACAATAGAAATCCAGAAGAAACTTACATTTCTGAAACAAAAATACTATGAAGCAGGCAGTAAATCGGCAAAATTGCTAGCCTATAAATTGAGGAAACATCAAACAGAAAGAGCAATCTACAAAATCAGAGACCCAGTATCAAAGGAAATAAAATTCAGAATTCAGGATATTCTTAAAAACTTCGAGAATTACTATAAGAACTTATACTCCCACAAAAAACATAAAAACGCATCCGAGGCATTCCTAAACACATTAAACCTTCCCCAACTTACGGAGTCACAAAATAAAACACTACTGTCAGAAATACATCCTAAAGAATTGGAAAAAGCAATTATGAAACTTAAAGCTAACAAATCCCCAGGAGCTGATGGCTATACAGCAGAGTGGTACAAAACCTTTAAACAGCAACTATCTCCTCTCCTCCTGAAAACATTTAATTATGTCCTCCACACAGGGGAAATCCCCCCCCCTCCTGGAGAGAAGGGGTCATTGCAGTTATACCTAAACCTGAAAAGGATAAACTAGAGTGCTCCAACTACAGACCAATCAGTGTACTAAATCAGGACTATAAGCTTTTTACCATTATCCTTGCCAAAAGGTTAGAAAATATACTGACAGACCTAATTCATTTAGACCAAACAGGTTTTATAAGACAAAGACAGACACAAGACAACATTCGACGCACTTTACACATAATTCATCATATAAAAAAATATAACTTAAATGCAGTCATATTGGGATTAGATGCTGAAAAAGCATTCGATTCGGTTGACTGGTCTTTTCTATATAGAATCTTATCCAGTTTCAATTTTCATAACAACTTCATTAGAACTATACAGGCATTATATAAAAAACCAACAGCTAAAATAAGGATTAACGGTAATTTATCATCATCTTTTGAACTGGAAAGAGGATGTCGTCAGGGCTGCCCCCTGTCTCCACTGCTCTTTGCAATCTTCATAGAACCTCTGAGCCAATGGATAAGACAAAACCAAAAAATTCAAGGTATTACACTTGGTCAGAAGGAACATAAAATAGCACTCTTTGCTGATGACATTTTAATATACCTAGGGCAGCCGGACACTTCTTTACCAGAACTAACCTCAGTTTTTTCAGAGTATGGAGATTTATCGGGGTACAAATTAAATATGCATAAAACCCAAGTTTTAACATTCAACTATGACCCAAATCATTATTCACTAAGCAAACTCAAAACTAACTGGGAGTCGGAATCTATGAAATATCTGGGGGTCAATATCCCGAAACAACTCAACAAAATTATATCACTAAACTATGATCCACTGGTGACAAAAATAAAATCTGACCTAGCAAGATGGAATATGATACCATTCTTGGGTACTGCACAAAGAATTGAAGCAGTCAAAATGAATATACTTCCACGTCTTCTATACCTTTTCCAAACAATACCGGTAGAACCTCCCAAAAAAACATGGCAGGAGCTGGACAGAAGGATCTCAAGATTCATATGGCAGGGCAAGAGACCTAGAATCAGATATAGAACCCTACAGCTAAACAAAGACAAAGGTGGGCTCGCGCTGCCAAATATCAGGGACTACTTTAAAGCCGCACAAATTAAAACTTTAGTAGAGATATGTAACCCAGTCTACACTGCACAATGGAAGGAGATCGAATGCCAAATAACAAGTGACATCCCCCTACAGGCGATAATAGGGAACAATGTCTTACCTAAGCTTTTGAATAACACTAACCCGTGGATAGAGACCCCGCTAAAAATTTGGTTTAAGATAGTCAGAGAGAATCAAACTAAAAAGCCCTATCGACTTCTGCAATGGATCGCCTATGATCAGGACTTTACTCCTAATAAAACAGACACCAGATTTAAAAAGTGGAAGGAGAAAGGGCTGATAAAATATTACGATTTTTTTAAAGGGCAAATCTTAAGAAGTTTTGAAGATTTGAAAAAACAAGGCCTAATAAATCAAGACCTTTACAGGTTCTTCCAGCTTAGACACCACATAAACAATATACTTAAAAAGGAGGTTTTGGAAAGGACCCAGTCAGGTGTTCTGAAGGTCTTCTTAATGGCATATAAAGGGATCCCAGGGATCAGATACATTTCTAAAATATACCAAGGTCTTCAAGACTTAAAAGGAGACAACACATCTTATATAAAAGAGAGATGGGAAAAAGAGGGGAATTTCACTTTACAACTGGAAATATGGGAAAAGCTAAATAAACAGCAATGGAAAAGTACCTCATCCCTGCAGTGGAGAGAATTTGGATGGAAAAACTTGGCAAGATTTTTCAGAACACCTGCACAAAACAAATTTACCCATAAGGGATTGAACTGTTGGCGCTTGTGTGGTGAAAAGACTGCAAATCATTTTCATGTGTTTTGGTCATGCCCAGTTATCCACCAATATTGGACCAAGGTACAGACAATATTGGGGAAAATATTCAAAATTACAGTTCCCTTTTCTTTTGTAACTTTGTATTTGGGTTTACTACCGGACTCACTGGAAAGACGAGGAGAAAAATACTTATTCAATGTTTTAATATTGGCAAGCAAAAAAGCTCTAACTAAAAAATGGATGTTGAAGGACTGTCCTACACCTGAAGATTGGACTAACGTGATCCAAGACATTTACTCGATGGAAAAGTTGACATTCGCACTGAGACAGGACATGGATGTGTTCATGAACTTTTGGCAACCCTGGACCGCATATGTGTCTTCCATTAGATCTAATCTTTGACAAATACCATTTCAATAATGGTTCCGCTCTTTGTTCCAATGCTACTCAGATGCTCTTTTATCTTTATTTACTTACTTTTTCTTTTTGTTTGTTTTTTACTGGTTTGTTTTTTTTTGTTATTTGTTTTTTGTTTTTTTTTCTCTTTAATTTCACTTTTTCTTTCACTTTAAAAAAAAAAAAGGGGGTGTTGTAAGAATTAATCTTCCAATGTTGTCAGATATCAGAAAATAAGGGAACATGTGATGAAAATGTAAACACTGCATTGCTGTAACGACCTGTATACCCTTTACAAAAACTTAAATAAAAAAAAAAAAAGAATAATGTAAACATGCAACATTTTCAAGCGTATACAGTTGACTTAAATATTTGTGTAATTATTTATGTTTTATTATTATTTTCACACTAGTTTTACATTAAGTGGTTTGTTGACCCTCAGCACATTTGCATAAAGAGTTGTAATAAAATGTCAGTGAAATCTTTCCAAGTCTCTTACACTTGTAGGATTTAAATTTGTCTTGAAAGTTAATTAAATCAAAACTCATCTCTTTAAAGTAGTCTCTGACTGTGACACACCTGCTGTGAAACAGCTGTTACTTTGTCCTTCAGAAGCTGACAGCGCCGGAGTCTGTCAACCTTTGGCCAGATGTGTGAAAATGACACAGAACCTCTGCCACTGGCAAAAAAAACAAAACAAAACATAAAAAAAACAAAACGTCAAGCTGAAAAAGATACAATAAACCACCAAAAACAACGGACAATAATAAAGCACCAAAACACTGTACAGGTGATTAGAGCTGGACAAAAATAAATGACTGTGGAAAGCCTTTCTAAGCAGAGTGTTATCAAGAGCTGATGTTAAATAAGTGAAGAGATTACAAACAGGCTATCAAAGGTCAACCTTGTGGATTTTGGACCTCCTTGACACACATAAATCAAAAACTGTATTTTGGTCTTCGGAAAAGACCACACAGCAACACAGACTTAAGCACAAACTGGCAGATGATTGCTAAGATATTAATCAGCATAAATGTATTCAGCATGACCGTGCATTTGTCTGAAGCTGTGGGCTTGTGCGTGTGTGCTGAATGGATTTTTAGCAACAATATGGCAGTGACAGCAAGGCATGACGACCTGGACTTTGGGATCATTACTGTCTAGCGCTCTATATAAGCTGCAAATCAACACCAGTTGAGCACAAGCACTTCCAAGGGGACTTAGAGATCCACTAAGAAGCTCCGGTAAGGAAAAAAACAACATACTCATACTTCCGGAGTATGTGTCCATGTCTGCTGCTTCGTTACCGAGATGCTGTGACTGTAATTATTATTTTTCTTTCATAGGACCATACAAGCATGAAGGTCCTTGCCGTGCTCGTCCTAGCCATTTTCACCGGTGAGTGAACATTGTTCTTTTGGTCAGAGAATGCCAGCTGTAACGTTCTAGAACAGGACTAGCATGCCAGTTCAGTAGAAGTCGAACAATAAAAGGTGACAGTCGTGCTTCACTGAAACATCTGCACGCCTTTCAACCAGCTTTTATCTCTCCTCCAACAGGCTGCAATGCCAACCTGTTTCATGCCGATGCGCCCAAACCACAGCTGGAAGTGGTGACTGATGCCTTCTGGGATTATGTTGGCAAAGCCACTCAGACCGCTGATGACACACTCCAGATGATCAGGAAGTCTCAGTTTGGACAGGATGTCAGGTAGGTCACTCAAAGTATAAATAAATAATCACACGTACAGAGAGCGAACCCTCATCACTGTGTTCTCCCTCCCTTGTCTGTGTCCTCCACTAGTGCCCGCCTGACACAAAGTGCCGACGTGGCCAACAGGTATGCGGTGAGCCTCCACCAGCAGCTGCCCCCTGCAGCCCAGGATGTGATCACCAAGGTGAGCGCAGAGGCTGAAACGCTGAAAGAGCAAATGACCCAGGAGCTGACGGCCATCAGGGACAAGCTGCAGCCCTACACAGAGGACCTGAAGAGCCAGATCCAGCAGAGGGTGGAGCAGCTCAAACAGGAGATCGCCCCCTACACAGACTCCGTGGACGTTGAGACCCTGAGGGCCACCCTGGTGCAGAGGAGCGAGGAGCTGAAGGCCACCCTGGAGCAGAGTGTGAAGGAGCTGCAGACTCAGTTGGACCCCTACACTGGCGACCTGAAGCAGAGAGTGGACACACACCTGCAGACCTTCAAGGAGAGGGTGTCCTCCATGACCGAGCAGGCCCAGAGTCAGCTGACGCAGAGAGCCGAGCAGGTGAGGGACATGGCCGCCCCCTACGTGGAAGAGCTGCGGGAGAAGCTGGACCCCTACGCCCAGGACATCCGGGCCCGTCTCAACAGCCTGTATGAATCCTTTGTTAATGCCAGCTAAAGTCCACCACCAACTCAAAATGAACAAAAAAAAAACAACTTTATCCAAAGAACCACAGTTCTAACACAGTCCATTATATACAGAGTTTATTAACTTCATAAATAACAACTATGCTCCAGTCTGTGACCACATGCTGTGTTCTTGTCCCGTTTTATGGAAAATAAAGTAAAAACAAAAGACCCACTTGTTAGCCTGGTGCATTATTTCTGTCAAGTTTATTAACAAGTATGTTCAAAACATGTTAACCAAAGTGCTGTAGAATCTGGGAAAGAAAAAGAGACAAATGGATGGAGCCATAAAACATGTAAAAAAAAGACACAATAATATTCAGACTGGCGAAAGAACAGATGGGTTTAAGTCTGCATGTAAAGATCAGCAGGGGTGGTGCAGACGGTCAGTGGTGGGCTGTTCCTGAGTTTAGTGAAACCTACAGAGAGATGGCAGATGACTTTATTTCTTGATAATCAACAGTCAACATATAAAAAACTGATAATAATTGTGTGGTAGCAACATGTAACATGTAGCAGAAATGAAATAAATTCTCTTACACCTACATAAATATTATGTATGTTTGTGAATTGGCACAGCCAATTTACAATTTGACTGAATTAAACAAATAGCAAACATTAGTTTTGTGTAATATTATATACAAAACTGCAGTTTTGGGCAACCCAGGCTGTGCTGCTGTAAGAATCTGTCAGTATTGAGATGGTGGAGACGGTTTCTTGTTTGTTCAGTCTCTGACAGCTCCCCCACCCCTTCCATGCCCTGGCTCTGCAGGATTCGGCTGCGTGAATGGGAAGGGACAGGTCCAGGTTTGTCACTGCGAGCTGGGAAGTTCATAAACACATCCAGCTTCCAGCTTTTTTTTAAACCTCTCAGTCCTACCTCCTTTCCTGCTCCCACGCTCTGATCCAGTGGCAAACAACATTCCTCTGTTCTGCCCCCAGCTGTGACAGGCTTTGCAAACACCCCATCCACCCCACATACACTTTTCTGCTGTGATGCACAAGTCTTCAGTTACGTTGTTAGTCTTTGTCTCTGGCACAGAAGTAGGTTTTTGTAAAAACATTAATGCTGTAAATGGCCTGATATGTTGTAAACCATTCAGCATAGCTGACAGTGCCAATAAAGCATGTTTCTACTTGTGACGCAGGCAATGTTGTACTCTGGTGGGGGAGGTTGGGACTCCATTCTCCATCATACGCCACCATTCATTCATTCATTCATCTTCTTCCGCTTAATCCTTTTCGGGTCGCGGGGGGGCTGGAGCCTATCCCAGCATCTTTGGGCAAGAGGCAGGGTACACCCTGGACAGATTGCCAGTCCATCACAGGGCCACCAGCAGTTTCCTAATTTCCATTCACACATATAACTGATAAAACAATAGAGAGCAGGTTAGGGCCTTTTAATAGCAGGAAAATAACAGGAAAAACACTGGTGGCTACCACTGGTATCCCTCAGCCTGCTGGCATTAAGGGCAGTGGCTGGCTAAATTTTTGTGTCAAGTCGCACAAAATCAAAATAGTCCAAACTATGGGATCAGTATGAAAAGCCTACATCATTTCATTCATAAGTGACCACATTCTAAAGGTTTCTTGAGAGCTGACCTTATTCAAACTCAAAGTTAGACTCATTCCAGATTTTTCAAAGACAGTGTGGGCTATATTAATCATATATTCCATAACCTACATATGTTGAAGCATGTGAGAATGTTTGGTGATTACATATGTAAGGCGACTTCACACCTCTGAAAGGACAAAGACTCTCAACCGCCAGTGAAGGACAAAGACGTTCCCAGACACTGCAGTGGAGACCGGAGGAGCTACCCTCACCCCTCCCAGGGCGAAGAGAGGAAGTACCAAGACAATGGGGGGATTATGATAATGAGGGATATCAGCCTTTGATATGCATGTCTTTTGTTATGTGCAAGTATAAAGTCAGAGAGCCGGAGGTATTCGATCTCTTTTCCTTCTGCTGCTTCTGCACTTAGATGAGACTTGTTAGGAGAGCTGATAAATAAACTTTGGTTTATATATCATACCGCCTCGTTCTTTCAAGCTCTTCTACACTGGTGACCCCTGACGCGAGTATGGACCTGAGGCGTTCCCCCGCAATCGACTCATCTGTGGCGACCCAGGCAGACGCCAGCACCCACGCAGACAGTGGAACAGATGGACGACTTTCCCCCCCAGCAGAAGGGATTGAGAGGGCTCAACCGAGCACCAGCACCGCTGAGAGAGCCGAAGCAAGGCACTCTCACCCTGCGGACACATCAGTGACGGTCTACACGAATGCCGTCGCTGTCAAGCTGCCGGACTTCTGGCAGGAAGACCCCGCCTCATGGTTTCAACAAGCTGAAGCCCAGTTTACACTGGCGGGCATCACGGCTGACGATACGAAATTCTATCATATCGTCTCCAAACTCGACGCCGCCACTTCGAGGTGTGTGTGGAGCATGATCCGGCGGCCGCCAGCCCAAGACAAATATGAAACACTGAAAGCAACCATCGTGGCAAATTACGTCCCCTCAGCTGAAGAGAGAGCCGAGAAGATCCTGGCGGTCTACGGCCACAGAGGGTGCAAACCTAAAGCCCTCATGGAGGATTTGCTACAGCTTAAAGAAGAGGACAATGACAACTTCCTCTTCCAATTCATATTCCTCAGCACGCTGCCGCCACACATGAGAGGGACACTCGCCAACATGAGATGCAGCACCCAGCAAGACTTCCGCGCACTGGCCAACGAAGCTCAACGGCTCGTCAACGCCTGCAGGGAACAGACACCCACAGCAGCATCCGCAGACCTCAACGCTGATGCCCAGAACCACGAAGAGCCACAACCCACTGAGCAGATCCAGCCCGCGGTGACAGCGACACGGCCAAAACGTAACAGACGGAGCGACGTCTGTTATTATCACCACCGTTTCGCCGAGAAGGCTCACAAATGTGTTCCCCCCTGCAAATTTAAACGCCAAAGCCGAGAACCGTTAATGGCAGCGGCTCTCGGCGAGAAGAGTAAGCTGTTATATGTGACGGATGGACACACCGGCAAGCAGTTCCTTATTGACACAGGAGCTCAACTGAGTTTTGTCATGCCCTCCCAAGCAGATCGAGCCATGGGCACCCGGGGCAACGGAGCGGTAGCAGCCAACGGCTCCAGCATTGACACCTTCGGCGAAAAGAGCCTGCACCTCCACATCCACGGCCGCAACTACAGATGGACATTTGTTGTAGCGGCGGTGAGGTTTAACTTGTTAGGCGCAGATTTTTTGTGTGCACATGGGTTATTAGTGGATCTAGCGAATAGATGCTTGGTTAATGCACTGTCTTTTGCTTCTATTCCCTGCTCAGCCCGAGTTTCTCCACCACCTGTGCAGGCCAGCGTCACCACGGCAAGAGGTAAGTTTGAGCAACTCCTCACCCAATTTCCAGCACTCACAATTCCCAAATTCTCAGCCACTATGGCTAAACACGGGGTTGAACACTTTATTCCCACAATGGGCCCACCCGTATTTGCCAAAGCTTGCCGCTTAGACGCGGCCAAACTCACCATAGCTCGGGACAAGTTTACTACCCTTAAAAAATTAGGCATTGTTAGACGCTCGAAGAGCCCTTGGGCCTCACCACTTCACATGGTTCCGAAACCTGACGGTTCTTGGAGACCGTGCGGAGATTACCGCAGATTAAACAATGCGACAGCGCATGACCGCTACCCAATTCCTCACATTCAGGATTTTTCACTACATCTGGCGGGTGCGCGCATTTTTTCAAAAATAGACCTGGTCCGCGGTTATCATCAAGTCCCAGTTCGAGCAGAGGACATTCCTAAAACAGTGGTAATAACCCCTTTCGGCCTTTTTGAATTCCTGCGAATGCCTTTCGGCCTCAAAGGCGCCGCTCAAACTTTTCAGCGGATGATGGACGCGGTATGACGCGACCTTCCTTTTGTTTTCGTCTACCTCGACGACATGCTGGTAGCCAGCCCGTCTGAGGAAGAACACGAGCAGCACCTCACTACGGTTTTTCAGAGACTAGAAGAGCACGGGTTAATAATCAATCCAGCCAAATGCAAATTCGGTGTGTCACAAATTGATTTTTTTGGACACAGAATCTCTCCGAACGGGGCAGTTCCACTTCCAGACAAAGTTCAAGCGATAAAAAGCTTCCCACGACCACAAACGGTCAAATCGCTGCAAGAATTTTTAGGAATGGTTAATTTTTACAACCGTTTCCTCCCCCACGCAGCTCAGCTCATGCAGCCCCTATATGACGCACTCAGAAAAAAGAAAGCTTCCAACGCGGTCGAATGGACCCCGGAGCGCGAACGCGCCTTCGCGGAAGTAAAGAGCGCCCTAGCTAACGCCACATTGTTAGTTCACCCCGATTCCTCGGCCCGCATTGTGCTAACCACAGACGCTTTGGACCTAGCTATAGGGGCAGTTGTAGAACAACATGTCAGCGGGATCTGGCAACCTTTAGCATTCTTCAGCAAATCGCTAAATCAAACTGAGCGTAAGTACAGCACTTTTGACAGGGAGCTGCTAGCGCTTCATTTATCCATCCGCCACTTCCAGTTCTGGTTAGAAGGGCGGAGTTTCACGGCTTTTGTAGACCATAAACCGTTCACCTTTGCTATGGCTAAAATTTCAGAACCATGGTCAGGCAGGCAACAAAGACAGCTGGCTGCGATTTCAGAGTTCACCACAGACATTCGACATGTGGCAGGCAAACTTAACGTGGTAGCAGACTGCCTCTCTCGCGCTGTGACATCACCAGAGCACGAGGAGACAGATTATACTGCCTCAGCCGCAGAACTTTTCACTAACGCAGACACATACGCAGCACCTATCCATGCAGGGATAGATTATGCAGCCATGGCGGAGGAACAAAGCAGCGACGCGGACGTGCGCGCACTCTTGTCTGGACCAACAGGGTTAAGGCTGGAGGAAAAGGGTTTACGCGACGGCGTGCCCCCCCAATATGCGATATTTCAACCGGCCGACCTCGCCCGTTAGTCCCAGCTAAATGGCGCTGCTGTATTTTCGACTCAATTCACTCCGTCGCGCACCCAGGTGTGCGCGCCTCGGTTAAAATGGTCCCCGAAAAGTTTGTGTGGCCTGGCCTGCGCAAAAACGTAAAAGAATGGGCAAAAACTTGCATTTTTTGTCAGCGCGCCAAAATACACAAACACACTAAAGCCCCTCTGGAGCCTTTTCCAATCCCTGCTAGAAGGTTCGACCACGTTCATGTCGACCTCGTGGGGCCGCTACCTTCCTCCCAAGGTTTCACACACCTGTTAACAATGATAGACCGCACCACACACTGGCCAGAAGCAGTCCCTCTGGCGTCAACTACAGCGGAGGAAGTCGCTCGCGTTTTTTTGACAAACTGGGTGGCACGTTTCGGCGTCCCATCGGACATCACGTCCGATAGAGGACCTCAATTTGTCTCAGAGCTTTGGTCAGCCATGTCCAGCAGCTTAGGGGCAACAATTCACTGCACCACCGCTTATCACCCTCAGGCTAATGGGTTATGCGAGCGTTTTCACAGGTCTTTAAAAACCGCCCTCAGAGCCTCACTAACGGATACAAATTGGGTAAATAAACTTCCCTGGGTTTTATTGGGGTTGTGTGCTGCGCCTAAAGAGGATCTAGACGCCTCTCCGGCAGAATTAGTTTTTGCACAGCCTCTCAGGCTCCCAGGTGAATTTTTACCAGAGAACCCAGAGCCAGGGCATCTTCCAGTCCCAAGGTTTTTAGGCAGCAACGGACCGGACTCTCTCCCCGGTCCAGCTCATCACTCCTTTCCACGGGTTTTTGTCCCTCAAGCTTTAAAGAACGCTGAGTTCGTTTTTGTTAGGCATGAAGCTTTAAAACCTAGAATAATACCTAGAATCTCCAAAAGTACAATGGGAGGCAGAGCCTTCAGTTATCAAGCTCCTCTCCTGTGGAATCAGCTGCCAATCTGGATTCGGGAGTCAGACTCGATCTCTGTTTTTAAGATTAGGGTTAAAACCTACCTTTTTGATATAGCCTACAATTAGGGAGGGATCATGTGTTTCTGAACCCTCCCTTAGCTATGCTGCTAATAGGTTTAGTCAGCCGGGGGACCTCCAGTAATGCACTGGGCCTCACTCCTTTCCTCACTCTCTATGAAATATTTTTTTTTTGCTGGTCATTAACATTTGTTTGTTCTCTCCCATAGATTGAGTCCCCATCGTGCTGTTTGCTCTCTACATGTCTGTTCTTTTCATCTTCTCTGTCCCCTCACCCCCCAGCCAGTCGCAGCAGATGACTGCCCCTCCCTGAGCCTGGTTCTGCTGGAGGTTTCTTCCTGTTAAAAGGGAGTTTTTCCTCTCCACCGTCGCCAAGTGCTTGCTCACAGGGGATCACCTGATTGCTGGGGTCTTTCTGCAACTGTGGGGGTTCCCCCCTACAGTTGATAGTGCTATGAGATGACTGTTGTTGTGAAATGGCGCTATATAAATAAAGTTGAATTGAATTGAAAATTGAATTGAAAACCAACTTTCCGCCCAGCATATGATGGGCCATTCAGAGTGCTGGAACATGGTGATAAACACTTTGTGCTCGATTTTGGGGATAGAAAAGAAACAGTCAGCATTGACAGACTTAAACCTGCCTTCTTGTTGAAAGACGAGCCTGCACAGTTGGCGAGAGCACCTCGGCGGGGTAGACCCCCCAAGAGAAAAGACTCAGCCCCCCTGCAGGGAACAATTAACCACTCTCCTTCCCACGCTGCAGATTCCTTACAAGAAGGTCCCAGCAGGATGCCTAAACGAACCCACAGCAGTTTTGGGAGAAGATTAAAACCCAGACAGCACAGGGACTGATGCAAACTACTCCACAGTTGTTCACTAAAGGCTCTTTTCCACTAGCCTCACTTGGCCCTACACCGCACCACTCAGCCCGCTTTAGGCGCTTTTCTACTAGCCCCAGCACCGGTTAGCAGGTACTTTTTTCGTACCTGATCCAGGGCAGGGTCTAACCGGGCTGAGTAGGGCTGAGTAGGGCTGTGATATGACTTTAAGAGACTGGTCGCCGCTGATTGGTCAGGTTGTAATGTCATGAAAGCCACTTTTTCTGCTGAATTTACTCCACGACCGCCATTTGTAATTGTTCAGCAGTGAACACAGTGCACCCCTTTAAAACGGTATATTATATTAATATACTGTATAATATACTTATATAATAATATACTCCTAATATTATATATTAGGAGGTGCGCAATTTTCTTTCTATATTAGGCGACGATCGCATCCAGCGCGAGTTGGATGGATCTACTCGAAATGCAGGTGTCCGAGCAGATGGCTTCCCAAGGGCACATCCGTACTGCCAAACAGTGTCGGGAGAAGCTGAAAAAGCTGAAAAGCGATTACCGAGCAGTGAAGGACCACATTGCTCGAAGTTCAGCGGATGGAAGGAGTGTAAGTGGTTCGCTGAGAGACATTGGGCTCCACACGGTCACAGTCATGGTCATGGCCTTGGAAACCGTGGATGGTGAGTGTTTTTTTGATATTGCGCATCTGTTCGCCACTTGATCCTTTCTGTGCCAAGCTCACTGTTTTTAAGAAATAGGAAGGTTGTTAGATTGTGGGTAGTGGTTGTTACTGAGGCTTGCGTATTGTTTTGCAGCCAACTGCAGATTCACGCTTGCTTTGTGTTAAGTATTAGCGTGAACAAAACGCTGAATTACGCTTATTGTATTCCGGTTAAAAACTTGAGAGTGTTGTGTACATGTTGCACTTTGGTGTTAAGTTTTAAATTGCGTGCATTTTCTTTCTAGAATCGCATTTCATATCACAGGGGTCAACCTCAGTGGAGATGACTGATACAGCGGACTCTCCTGGCGCTGCGTCTGCGTGTGCGTCTGGCTGAGCGCCAGCTGGATCAGCTCCACATCACCAGCTCCATCTGGATCACGTTCAAGTGCCGGTAAGGCACAATAACCACGATTTTTTTTTTTTGGTTGAAACAGGTCCAGCAGCGGAAACCAGGGTCGAAAATCCATCCATCCATCCATCTTCTACCGCGTAATCCTTTACAGGTCGCGGGGGGGCTGGAGCCTAACAAGTTATGTACCAAATTGATTAATGCAATTTCCTGTAGCTGCATATTAATTAATTGAAAATGTCTTTTTAAATGTACAAAAAGGTTATTCTTTGGTCTTCACTTATCGGTGTTCCACAACCATTTTTAGGTGTGGTGATTGGTGCTGTTGTAACTCCTGTTTTAGACAAACAAAGTGCATGAACTGCCGTTGAAATCAACATGCTTCATTGAAATGCTTCGCGTCAGCTGACTGTATTAACCCATTCAGATTTCTGCGGCCACACTACAAGCAACTAGTTTAAACATTACCCATCCATCCATCCATATTCTTAATCTTAATCCTTTTTAGTTTTGCAGGGGGGGCTGCAGCCGAAGACAGTACCCTGCGTGTTGCAAAATCTGCTCTACTGAGGGGCAGCAACATGACAGTTCAGCTTATATACAGCAATGAAGCATAATATAATAGTGACATTCCACCACAGACTTTCACCTGTGTAATTCCATAATATATGTAGTGATCCAGCTTTAACGACCATGCCTTTCTGTCTTTCCATCTAGGCAAGACGAAAACAGACAACACCATCGCTGACCTTACATTAGCGATGGTCAACATGCATGACGAAGAGATGCGGCTCTTGGAACGGCAACATGACCAGTGGCAAGAATCAGGAGTACATGCAGCATTTGCGACAGGTGGCCGCAGATGTGCTGGCAGATGCGCGTGAAGCCCTGGAACAGGACGCTACGTTACGAAGGGAAGAGCTCGCAGAGATGTCATCGCCCAGTCTGTTTTTTTGTTTGTAAATTTTGCTTCGGGAATAAAATTGTATTGTTTGCATCAAAAGTCTGGTTTATCTGTTATGACACCGTATGAGAAAAGCCAATAATTACATACACATTCCATTCTCTGTTCACTCCACATGCTGCTGTTCATCAGGTGAGGTGTATAGCCTTCTAATGGTAATTTAATTTTTAACAACACAACGAAACGTAATGTCTTGGTAGTTTTTTTTTTTTTATTTTAAACAAATTTGCAATGCTGAATCCATTTCTCTTGAACGGGTACATTTTTTAGGTTATAAGCAGTTGTACAAGTGTGCTTGAACTTGTAGACACTGATAAAGGTAAGTACATGTAAGTTGAATGTTGCATCGCCAGTCCAAATTTAATAAATTAAGAAGGAATCTAGCAAAAATTTGGCACTAATAGCAGTAGACAGATTGGACAAGGATACACAACTGTGTTTTTGTTGCACACAACTGTTGTTACCAACAAGTGCAAAATTTATATTCCCTTTTCCCAAAAATTAAAAATCAATTTGTAAGTAAAAGTGGGAGACCTTTACATATGTATCAGCACATGATTTATAGTTCAATTTGCATTTCCACCTAAGCAAAAGTGGCTTGTCGAGCTGGATTTTTGTGAAAATGGCCTGTGCGGTGTTTCTGCATGTAATTACATACCTGTCAAGTGATACGGTTTCGCCGTATTTTAATACGGGGAAAATGCAATTTTAGCAAATACGGGCGTATTGCCATTTCTTTATGCCAAAGAGAAAAATATACGGGAAAAAAATTTGAGAGTGTGGGGAGGAACACGTCGTGTGTGTGACCCCCACAGCGTACGGGGCTGTCAGAGCGCTCAGCGTGAGCAATTATCACAACAGAAGTGTGGACTCATCATTAGGCTGATGGCTTCGCACCTTCTTAACAGATAAGCGTTATGAACAAGAGGACAGGTAGATGGACCATGCACAACATTTTATTTACAAAAAACATTTTTGAAATATGTATGCACATAAATGTGGACAAAATCACGCATCACCTGTTATATTGTAACGTGCAGCTTGACGTGGCGACGTCCTACCGGCAGGTTTGAACTCATGCCTGTCGCTCCGGAGTCCCGCACTCTACCTGTGTCACCAATAGGGTCAACCCACTTGTCAAGTCAAGTAGGGTGCTTATATTGAGTTCGCTACAATATCACCACCCTGCTCCTTTGCTCTCTGTGCCGCTGCCACCACTGGTTCATCTACTGCATCATCCAATGTAGTGTCAAACGTCTCTCCATGACTCTCACACAGATTGTGCAGAGCACAACAAGTCAGCACCATAGATTTAACCAGTTTCATGTCACAGTCATTCCTCCTTCCTTCTCTCCTCGTCATCAGCCATGTTTGTTGTGGAGGATTCAGTCGCGTGTGTTTCACGTCACGAGGGTGTGGCGCCGCCTGCTGTTCAACAAATCCCACCCACAGCAGCTGTGCCAGCAGGTGCGCCAGCAGTAGTTGAAAAGCAACTGAGGCCGAACCGAACCGAAGTGAGTAGAGCCGGGTTTTCAATCGGGGCTGAGCGGGGCTAGTGGAAAAGGGCCTTAATTGTGCTGTAACAGTTTAGAACCGACTTGTGATTTTACTATGCTGTTATGATTACCACTGAACTCTCTTAGGGGCATGGCTGCTGGAAAGTTTCTTCTGTGGCAAGAGGTGTAACAGTTAGTATGTCATAGTAATTATCTTAAACTGTGAATTTTTCTATTGTCCTTTCTTAGTCGTTTGGGGGGGGGGGCTGTGGGCTATATTAATCATATATTCTATAACCTACATATGTTGAAGCATGTGAGAATGTTTGGTGATTACATATGTAAGGCGACTTCACACCTCTGAAAGGACATAGATTCTCAACCGCCAGTGAAGGACAAAGACGTTCCCAGACACTGCGGTGGAGACCGGAGGAGCTACCCTCACCCCCCCAGGGCGAAGAGAGGAAGTACCAAGACAATGGGGGGATTATGATATTGAGGGATATCAGCCTTTGATATGCATGTCTTTTGTTATGTGCCAGTATAAAGTCAGAGAGCCGGAGGTATTCGGTCTCTTTTCCTTCTGCTGCTTCTGCACTTAGATGAGACTTGTTAGGAGAGCTGATAAATAAACTTTGGATTATATATCATACTGCCTCGTTCTTTCAAGCTCTTCTACAGACAGAACAATTTTATCAGTGCGTAACTTTGTGACTTATATTTACAGTGTTTTGAAATGAAAAACAAAAACCTTGACCTTTGACCTTGTGATCCCAAAACCATAGTCACAGTTCAGGGTCACAAGATGAACCTGTATACACAGTTTGGTTACCCTAGCTTTACTTGTTCTATAGTAATATTACACAGGGAATGTTAACCCTCTAACTGTCCACATTAAATGGAAGGGTCGCGCGCCCCCAGTGGCACAGCGCAGCAACTGCACCGGTCAACTTATTGACGTCCCCTGGCTATACTGAGAATTTGTACGAATCTGTATTGATCTGACAGTTTAGAAGGTGGCAGACACACGCCGAAGGAATCATGGCTGACATGGAATACAGCAAAGAAGAATGAATCAATCAATCAATCAACCTTTATTGTCATGATCCTATACATACAACTGTAGTGTAAGCAAGATGAAACTGTGTTTCTCTGGGCATCCATATATATAAAAAGAACATAATTCAAAACACAATTACACCCTCCCTCACCCCCCACCTCAACAGCCATTCACACATCCCTGAGACACATTTGGTTTTTACAGTAATATTAACTTATTACAGTTGCAATTTAAGGTGATAATAACTGCCTATAAAACACCAATTAAAATGGCTAAGTGAGTCAAGATAGCTAAGTGAAATAAATACTTAAAACTTGAACTATAATCATGGAAGCAGAGGAAAGAATAAAAGGGCTGGAAGAAACCGTGCTGGATTCACTTAAACGACAGACAAGACTGGAGGCTAAGCTAACCGACCAAGAAGGAAGACTAAGAAGGGCCAACATAAGAATTCATGGTCTGAAAGAAGGAGTCGAGGACGGTTTCACCACAATGGCTGCATGCGTGGAATCCATACTGAGAGAGAAGTTGGAAATTCCCCAATCCACCGACTTGAAGATAGAAAGGGTGCACCATACATTAGCCCCAAGGCCGTCGGCGGAAGTGCCTCCAAGATCGGTGGTGGTGAAGTTTTCCAACCTCAGAACAAAAGAAGAGGTTGTGAGACTGGCTTGGCAAAAAAAAAGGATTTATGCACCAAGAAAGAAAAGTTTTTGTGGAGCACGACTACGCCCCGGAGGTCCTCAAAAAGCGTTGGGAATACAACGATGCTAAAAAGGTACTAAGACAGAAGAAACTGCGCTTTCAAACTCCATTTCCGATGAAGCTGCGGGTTTTTTACAGGGATGAGACGTGTTTCTACAACTCGGCGGAAGAAGCAACCAGGGATATGGCGAGAAGAGGGCTCCCGGTAACGGTGTATAAACCCGCAGCAGACCCGACCGAAAGAATCAAGGCTCAAACGTGGTGCACACAGAGACCCTCAAAATCCACGGGCCAGCAGCGGGAAACCCAGCGCCAGGGCTATAAGGAAAAACTGAGCGTTTTCAGAAGGGAATAACGATATTTTTAGTCAAACTGCGCATCCAACCCTCCTCCTACAAGGTAACAAACATTAAAGGAGATGCAGAATCTGCAAGTGGTAAAACATTTCATGAAACAGTCATAATATTAGAAACAAGTAAGTCTTTAAAAAAAAAAAAAAAAAAAACTTGTTAAAATAGAAATGTGACAACGAACCACATGAACTCTCCACACTAACAAATACTGTATTAACGTGATTGTTTGCTGTGACAGTGGTGGGAAGTTGCGCACAATTTCATAGGGTATAGGCATAAAAAAAAAACAAAAAAATCATTACAAGTTCGGATTGGGATCTGAAATTCACGTGAAAAACATGGGACAACTTACAGGGGTAAGAGAGGGCCCTCAACACGTAACAGAGTTTGAGGAATTTCCCTCAGAGCCAACACACCATCAAGGCTCTTCTAAGGTCACTAAAAAGACCTCAGCTCAGGAAGATCTTTTGACAGTTTTTTGTTTTAAAGTTTTATATACTATGTTCTTAGTGTTTTTTATGTTCTTAATGTTCTTTCAGTTTCTGAGTAGCATAAAAGAGGGCCACCACACTGTTATACTAAATAAGACAATACAATGGAGAAACAGGGTGTAACCAAAATAATCTCATATAATGTAAAAGGGATCCTGAATCCAGTTAAAAGATCCAAGATTCTTGGCAAAATGAAAAAAGACCAAGCAGGAATAATATTTTTACAGGAAACCCACCTAACAGACTTGGAGCACACTAAACTTAATAGACAAGGGTTTAAACTGATCTCTTCATCCTCATATAAGTCAGGGAGGAAAACTCGGATGCTACTAAAAGAAATGGGAATCTGTGACGTGTGGAGGGAACTCAACCCAGGTGTAAAAGATTATACATTTTACTCAGCACCACATTCATCATACTCAAGGATTGACTATTTTTTTATGTTTAATAGAGACATTGGAAGAGTAAAAACATGTAAAATAGGACTGATGGATCTCTCTGACCACAGTCCGATCTATATTGACTTAAATATCCAAAAATACACAAATAATACATTTTCTTGGAGGTTAAATTCAAATGTGCTGAAAGGACCACTGAAAGATGAATTGGAATCAGATATTCTCAGATATTTGGAAGAAAATGATAATGGAGAAGTATCCCCAGACAAGAAAAACTAATCACATTAGAGTCTGAACTTAAGAAACTAGAAAAAGAGCACAAAGACAACACTCATTCTAATGACTCGCTCAAAATTAAGGAAATTAAAAAACAAATAAACGAGATCTACACAATAGAAATCCAGAAGAAACTTACATTTCTGAAACAAAACTACTATGAAACAGGTAGCAAATCGCAAAATTACTAGCCTACAAACTGAGGAAACAACAAACGGAGAGAGCAATCTACAAAATCAGAGACCCAGTATCAAAGGAAATAAAATTTAGAATTCAGGAAATTCTTAAAAGCTTTGAGAATTACTACAAGAACTTATACTCCCTCAAAAAAAAACACAAAAACGCATCCGAACCCTTCTTAAATACATTAAATCTTCCCCAACTTACTGAGTCACAAAATAAAACACTACTGTCAGAAATACAACTTAAAGAATTAGAAAAAGCAATTATGAAACTTAAAGCTAACAAATCCCCAGGAGCAGATGGCTATACAGCAGAGTGGTACAAAACCTTTAAACAGCAACTATCTCCTCTCCTCCTGAAAACATTTAACTATGTCCTTCACACAGGAGAAATCCCCCCCTCCTGGAGAGAAGGGGTCATTGCAGTCATACCTAAACCTGAAAAGGATAAACTAGACTGCTCCAACTACAGACCAATCAGTGTGTTAAATCAGGACTATAAACTTTTTACCGCTATCCTTGCCAAAAGGTTAGAAAATATACTGACAGACTTAATTCATTTAGACCAAACAGGTTTTATAAGACAAAGACAGACACAAGATAACATTAGACACACTTTACACATAATTCATCATATAAAAAAATATAATTTAAATGCAGCCATATTGGGATTAGATGCTGAAAAAGCATTTGATTCGGTTGACTGGTCTTTCCTATATAGAATCTTATCCAGTTTCAATTTTCATAATAACTTCATTAGAACTATCCAGGCATTATATAAAAAAAACAACAGCTAAAATAAGGATTAACGGTAAATTATCATCATCTTTTGAACTGGAAAGAGGATGTCATCAGGGCTGCCCCTTGTCTCCACTGCTCTTTGCAATCTTCATAGAACCTCTGAGCCAATGGATAAGACAGAATCAAAAAATTCAAGGTATTACACTTGGTCAGAAGGAACATAAAATAGCACCCTTTGCCGATGACATCTTAATATACCTGGGGCAGCCGGACACCTCTTTTCCAGAACTAATCTCAGTTTTTTCAGAGTATGGAGAGTTATCGGGGTACGAATTAAACATGCACAAAACCCAAATTTTAACATTCAACTATGACCCAAATCAACATTTACTAAGCAAACTCAAAACTAACTGGGAGATGGAATCTAGGAAATATCTGGGGGTCAATATCCCGAAACAACTCAACAAAATTATAACACTAAACTATGATCCACTGATGGCAAAAATAAAATCTGATCTAGCAAGATGGAATATGATACCATTCTTGGGTACTGCACAAAGAATTGAAGCAGTCAAAATGAATATACTTCCACGTCTTCTATACCTTTTCCAAACAATACCGGTAGAACCTCCCAAAAAAACATGGCAAGGACTGGACAGAAGGATCTCAAGATTCATATGGCAGGGCAAGAGACCAAGAATCAGGTATAGAATCCTACAGCTAAACAAAGACAAAGGTGGGCTCGCGCTGCCAAATATCAGGGACTATTTTAAAGCCACACAAATTAAAACTTTAGTAGAGATATGTAACCCAGTCTACACTGCACAATGGAAGGAGATGGAATGCCAAATAACAAGTGATATCCCCCTACAGGCGATAATAGGGAACAATGCCTTACCTAAACTTTTGAACAACACTAACCCGTAGATAGAGACCCCGCTAAAAATTTGGTTTAAGATAGTCAGAGAGAATCAAACTAAAGAACCCTATCGATTATTGCAATGGATTTCCTATGATCAGGACTTTACTCCTAATAAAACAGACACTAAATTTAAAAAGTGGAAAAAGAACGGACTGAAAAAATATTATGATTTTTTTAAAAAGCAATCTTTAAGAAGTTTTGAAGATTTGAAAAAACAAGGTCTAGTAAATCAAGACCTTTACAGGTTCTTTCAGCTTAGACACCACATAAACAAAATACTTAAAAAGGAGGATTTGGAAAGGGCCCAGTCAGGTGTTCTGAAGGTTTTCTTAATGGCATATAAAGGGATCCCAGGGATCAGATACATTTCTAAAATATACCATGGTCTTCAAGACTTAAAAGGAGACAACACATCATATATAAAAGAGAGATGGGAAAAAGAGAGGAATTTCACTTTACAACTGGAAATATGGGAAAAGCTAAATAAACAACAATGGAAAAGTACTTCATCCCTGCAGTGGAGAGAATTTGGATGGAAAAATTTGGTAAGATTTTTCAGAACACCTGCACAAAACAAATTTACTTGTAAGGGGTTGAATTGTTGGCGCCTGTGTGGTGAAGAGACTGCAAATCATTTTCATGTGTTTTGGTCATGCCCAGTTATCCACCAATATTGGACCAATGTACAGACAATATTGGGGAAAATATTCAAAGTAACAGTTCCCTTTTCTTTTGTAACTTTGTATTTGGGTTTATTACCGGAATCACTGGAAAGACGAGGGGAAAAATACTTATTCACTGTTTTAATATTGGCAAGTAAAAAAGCTCTAACAAAAAAATGGATGTTGAAAGACTGTCCTACACCTGAGGATTGGATTAACGTGATTCAAGACATTTATTCGATGGAAAAGTTGACATTTGCACTGAGACAGGACATGGATGGGTTCATGAACTTTTGGCAACCCTGGAACGCATATGTGTCTTCCATCAGATCTAATCTTTGACAAATACCATTTCAATAATGGCACATCTCTTTGTTCCAACGCTTCTCAGATTCTCTTTTACTTTTCTGCTCTTGTTTTTGTTTTTTCTGTTTGTTTTGTTTTTGTTTTGTTTGTTTTTTGTTCTTCTTTTAATTTCTCTTTTTCTTTCACTTAAAAAAAGGGTGTTGTAATAATTTTTTTCCAATGTTGTCAAAAAACAAAAAAAAGTGGGAATATGTGATGAAAATGTAAACAATGCAATGTTGTAATGACATGTATACCCTTTACAAAAACTTAAATTAAAAAAAAAAGACTTGAACTATAATACACATATAATATACATAATGTCCATAAAGTGCAGTAATATGTATAAAAGATTCCGGATCATCTGTTCAGCATCCTAACAGCTTGTGGAAGGAAGCTGTTAACCAGTCTGGTGGTTCTGCCTCTGATGCTCCGGAATCGTTTGCTAGATGGCAGCAGTTCAAAGTGTTTATGCAGAGGGTGAGAGTGGTCCTTAACAATGTTCAATGCCCTGCTCCTATAACGGCTCTGAAAAAGTTCATGGACAGAGGGGAGGGAAACTCCAATTACCCTCTCAGCTCCCTTAACTATCCTCTGCAGGGCTTTTTTGTCTGACATACTGCAACTGGAGTACCATGTTGCAATGCAGTACATCAGAACACTCTCCACCACACTTCTGTAGAAGGTCCTGAGGATGCAAATGGGGAGAGAGGCCTGTTTGAGTTTCCTCAAGAAGTGCAGTCTCTGCTGAGCCCGTTTCCTGATCCCCAAGGAATGCTTGCTCCAGGTCAGGTCCTGCGAGATCTGCACTCCGAGAAACTTGATGTTCTCCACTCTCTCCACCAAACGGCCACTGATGCAGAGAGGGACGTGTTCTGGCCGTGACTGCCCGAAGTTGATAATCATCTCCTTCGTTTTGTCCACGTTGAGCACCAGATTGTTCTCCCTGCACCAGCTCTCCAGGTCTCTAACTTCTTCCCTGTACATTGATTCCTCATTCCTCTGAATAAGTCTCACCACTGTGGTGTCGTCTGCAGACTTAATAATCTGGTTCCCCTCTTGTCTAAACACACAGTCATGTGTTAGAAGTGTACTGAGTACACAGCCTTGAGGGGCTCCAGTGCTCAGCGTGATGGAGTTGGAGATGTTGTTTCCAACACGGACAGACTGAGGTGTCTCGGTCAGGAAATCCAGGATCCAGAGACATGTGGCGGTGTTCAGACCGAGAAGGAATAATTTCTCCATCAGTCCCTGGGTAATAATGGTGTTAAATGCTGAACTGAAATCAATGTACAGGAGTCTGGCATAGGTGTCTTTCTGATCCAGGTGGGTAATGACAGAGTGCAGGGTGGTGACTATAGCATCCTCTGTGGAGCGATTTGAACGATACCCAAACTGGAGCAGGTCATGTGATGCAGGGAGGCAGGCTGTGATGTGTGGTTTGACAAGCCGTTCAAAACACTTCATCACAATTGGTGTCAGTGCGACAGGATGATAGTCATTCAGACAATAAACAACTGGTTTCTTTGCCATGATAGAGGTCTTAAAGCTTCTAGGAACAATGGCCTGACTCAGGGAGATGTTATAAATGTCAGTCAGGACATCCGCCAACTTGCTCACGCACACTCGGAGCACACGTCCCAGGATGTTGTCCGGACCTGCAGCTTTACGTGGGTTGACCCTGATTAGGGTCCTCCATGTGTCCACTGCGTTGATGGTGATAGCTGGCCCCACAGATGGTGGAGATGGGCCAGCCCTCCCTCCGATTGTTGGGTCTGATGCTTCAAAACGTGCAAAGAAGTTGTGGAGCCTGTCTGGAAGCAAAGAGTCATCATCATCGACCCCCTGCCGTGTTTTGCCATCTTAAAGGCCTCGGCCGGACGAAATTACAATATCGCTAAATCATATCTTAAATTTATGTGTGAGACGAGCTAATTTAAACCGCACATGTTTTGGTGTCAACAAATGTCGCATAAGCTGACAATGCGCTATTGAAGTATGATTTCCTTGAGAGCTGTCTGTCTGCCAAGCGATCAGCGGCTAAAATGGCCACTGACTGTGTGACGTCAGGTCAGGGAGCGACCTGAGTAGGAGGAGGAGCACGCTGAGGAGCACGCGGTGAGTGTTTATGAGTTTCCCCTGCCTGGGAAAATCAGAACCGCATGGGTGAATTTCGTTCAGAAAACGCTAAAAAATTGGAATTATGTCGCAAAATCACCCAACATGTGCATTAGACATTTTGTTGACAGCGATTTTGAGAATAAGATGCAATTTGAAATGAAATTAGCAAAAACATTGCTGATAAAAAAATCGGCTGCTCCAACTATATATCCGTTCATTTCAAAGTCCCACTCTCAGACAAGTGTCAGTGACAGTGGCGTGAAAAGCAAGGGTGATCTACCGATGCGATCTGCTGTCAGAAAGATAAGTAAACAGGGTAATTTTTCTTTTTTAAATATTCACTGCCAATATTTACTAAAATTATTTACAAGCAATGAATTTCATTGCCTTAACAACTTATCAAATATTAGAATTTTAGGGTATTCATACTAATCAAATATGAAATATTCAGTGCTGTATAGGGAGGTGGTTGTGTCTGTTTGCTCAAGTTATATTTCTATATATGTAATCCAATTTGACACCTCTGGAATGAAATTATGTTGATCTACTGTTTTTGCAGATGTTATCCACTGTCACTCAACCTTCAAATACTGTGGATTTTTTTTTTGAATTTGATTATTCAGCAATTGTCCTCATTGCAGTCATCCATGTGAGGTAATAAGTCACACTAAAGGCTCTCTGTTGGTGATCAAACAACATTGTCCACATTGTGTTGAGGATCTATCCTGGCGCAGCCAGCCGATGATCAGGGACATCCCAGCTGGTAACATACAGCTTTCATCCGCCATTCTCTTCACTGGTGCGTCATATGTCAAGGTCCTCAGAGTTCTAAATGCAGCCGGTATCGTTGGAATTTCCACGACCACTTACAAGGAGCTTTCGATTTCTAATTTTTATTAAATTAATTTTATTTCAGAATATGTGGATGATCTGATGAATACTCTTTTCGACAAAACCTTGGTTGATCCAACCCACTTATTGGAGCAGTGGCACTCTGTACAAGCCAGAGTTCCCGCAACATTGAGTGCCAAGTTTCAGCGTCCCATCAAAGCTGATGCTGTTGAGCAACATGTATCTAGATTTTCAAAATCAAACATGTAAAAGTAGAATAAATTTCCAATTAGCAATGAAAGTTCAGCTTTCAATTGTTAGGGAAGCAACATATTTTGCTAAGACAAAAAAATATAAGCCTAAGATTTTTAGAGAAATGTGCTTTTAAAAATTGCACACGAATTTCACACCTTAAAATGGTAGAAAAATTACTCTAATGTATATGACATCCGACTTTGATGAATGCTGAAATATTAGAATTATAAAATTGACATGCACATTAATAAACTCAATATATGATTTTAAAAAACTTTATTTAAATAACATTGATCACAAATCTAATCTTGGTAGGCAAAATCCCTTGTAGTGATCAGATGGGAATGTTTCTCTGATGAGGCTCACAGCACAGGCAGGCAATATCACCCTCACTTCTTCACCTTCAATACCTCCTGGCAGCACCGAGATTCAGTTGATGTTGGCATAATGTTGCATTTCTCACAAGTGCACCTGTTAAAAAAAATGGTATAATCAGATGCTTATAATAAACTAATGGCTCGTGGGAGTGCTATATAAATTGGTCTATGAAGTTTGATTAGAAAATATTTAAAACATGTAAAAAATTTTGAGCAGAAAGAGAAGTTATAGGAAAATAATAATGAATCACAGTAATCATGATCCATGATGGATCATGTTGATCCATCAATCTCTTAAGAGAATTATGTAGCTTTTGAGACTAGGATTAACATGATGATGATTAACATCTCCTAACAAACTCGTAAAGTACACATCCCTCACATACATTATCCTTTTATTTCCAATGATAATGTTTCTAAATGTTTCTAATGTTTATAAGTCGCCAAGTAAGGCAGCGAGGGAAAAATTGGCAGTTTTATTTTGATAATTAAGTGTGTGACCATGCATATCGCCTAAAAAAAAAATTTCAAAGCATATTTTACCAATATAAATCGGCGAGCCTCTCGTTCTTGCCTCTCGTCCTCTCGTTCTGCTCCGGTCGCTGTTTCGTCCGCGTCTTGCGCCGCACCCTCGGGCTCGAACAAATACGGCTGAATAACCCCATCAGCACCACCCAAAACTACTTCATCATCAGATTCGTCAGTTTCAATATCATCACTTATAATGCGGTCGTCATACTCGATAAAATAATCGCTGTCCGAATCACTCTGCTGTCGTTCAGCCATTTCTGCAGGCAGGTGATCATCCATTTCCTGCAGCCATTTCCTGTTTCTCCCTGACCTGACGTCACTGCTGCACACCCCTATCGAGAGATGGCGGTACTGCAGCATCACTAAGTGAAATATGGGCTATTAACAAATAAAGTCATTTATGGAGGCTGGTGACACATTTTAAATCACGGGAATGGCCAGAATGGAATATTTTCATACAATCAGTTTATTGGTTCAATAAAAAAATGTCACCGTCCGAGGACCTTAATTCCCTTTGAGATCGCAGACCTGGCTGAGCGGAGGGCAATCCTGTCCTCCGCTCTAAAGGCTGCATCTCTGGCTGTGAGCAGCGAGCGTACCTCTGCGGTCATCCAGGGTTTATAGTAATTTAAGAAATCCTCATTATTATTATTCCTTTTTCCGCTTTGAGCTCACAGTACCAATGTGGATGCCTTCATGATCGGTCATCGCGGCAGCGATGATGACTGAAACTGCATAAAACAGGGAAAATAGCCACGTAATACAAATTCATGTGGGATAATCATAAGAGTTTGTAGATATGGAAGCGGGTGTAAATTACTAAGTAAACGTGATACACTGACCACGATGAACAAAAAACACCTCCCATTACCAAGATGGCGGCGCCCACTAGCGGCTGGATTCCCACAGGAAAAATGCACCAAACAAAAAATAGCCGCGTAATACAAACGAAATTCATGTGGGATAATCATAAGGGTTTGTAGATATGTAAGCGGGTGTAAATTACTCAGTAAACACAAAACATCGGCAGCGATGGACGAAAACGGACCGGTCACGTTGGCGAGTGAGCTCCCCACCCGGAAACAGGTAAGAAAAATATGTTTTTTTGACATTTTATTGATTTTCTGGTTCATATACTTTGAAGATTAGATAAAAACATACCCCTGTAGACAAATCAGTGTTAAAAAAAAAAAACGGACCATTTTTTGTGTAAATGTGTCCAAAGTCCGCTTTTGACTGAGTTATGTAATTTATATAGCCGCCGCAACATTATGCAAATTAGATCTGCAAATTTATTCCTATCTGAAACTTTGGATCATATCTATTCCTATCTGAAACTTTGGATCATATTCTACATCTTTCTAATTGACAGTGAGCCATTATCTCTTGCAACTTTCAAGTTATAGTCTTGGAAATCTGAACTATTTTATTGACAAAATGTTTTTACCACTCTTGACCACTGGGGGGAGAGCCTTGACCACCCTTTAAGCGTTCCTGTTGCCATACGGTGCCTGGGGCAGTTAAAAGGTTAAGTATGACCTTTTAACCCCATACCAATAGTTCGAGGTTCGGATCCCAAGGTGAACCTGTGTACCAAGTTTGGTGACCCACAGTGGTCCCTGGCAGGCAAGGATATTAAGAAAGCAAAGAAAAATTAAAGCTACATGGACAAGAAACTGTAAAGTTTGGATTAAGTTAACTGAAACACCTGAGGATGCCAAGACCATTCTAATGAAAGACATAACTGAACTTGACAAATACTTGAGGACTACTTAAAGAAAAAAAATGCTCAACAAGAGATTATGGAAATCCTTGGAAGAGAAAGGTTGTTATGGACACAAGATACATCCATCCATCCATCATTTTTCTTCCACTTTTCCAGAGGTCCGGGTTGTAGAGGCAGTAGGTCAAGCAGAGAAGGCCAGACTTCTCTCTCCCCAGCCACCTGCTCCAGCTCTTCACAGAGGATACCAAAGCATTCCCAGACCAGCTGGGAGACAAATGGCCCTTTTCCACTAGTACCTACTCAGCCCTACTCACCTCGACTCTATTCGGTTTGCAGGGTTTTCCATTAGTACCTGGTACCAGGTACTTTTTTGGGACCTACTTCAATGAAGTTCCAACCGTGCTGAGTCAAGCTGAAAATATGAAGTCAACAGATTGCAGGCCACTGACTGGCCAGGGCGTAACGTCAGTGGATGAGAGCAACGTCTTCACAAGATTCAAAACCACTATTTGTAAATTTGGCCGTGAGTTTTTATTATTTCTGTGATAATCAACAAAATAAAAGACTACACACAAATCAACACCGTCACAAAACACTCACCATCTTCTCCGTGAGCTGCAATCAGCTCGGAGACCTCCTGGCATTTCACTTTGGAACGCTCTGCCGGCACCGGGGCTGAAAAATTCATAGGCTGAAAAGTTCATAGAGTATTAAAATTTGACCAATGTGGTTATTTTTCAACAGTCTCCCCATCAGTGCACACATATCTTCCATTGGTGTTGCAGCACTTGGATCCCTGCACTTGAAAAATAAACATTTGGTCAACTTTTACAACTATGAACTTTTCAGCCTATGAACTTTTCAGCCCCGTCGGCCCTGCTGAGGCAGAGTGACCTGAAATGAAAAAGTATACCAGGAGGTCTCCGAGTTGATGGCTGCTCACGGGGAAGATGGTGAGTGTTTTATGATTTTAAGCATCTTTTACGTTATTTATCAGTGAAAACATCAGCATGTCAACAGCGTAATGGGATAACAAGCTGCCTTCCTGTAATGAACCCAACCCCAAACACTTGAGGTGGCACTCAGTTGTAATGGAAAATCAACCACACCGTGTCGAGCTGAGGCGAGTTGTTCTGAGTAGGTGCTAGTGGAAAAAGGGGCTATAGTCTCTTCAGTGTGTCTTGGGTCTGTCCCGGGGTCTCCTCCCGCTGGGACATGCCCGAAACACCTCAAGTGGGAGGTGTCCAGGAGACATCCTGATCAGACGCCCGAACCACCTCATCAGGCTCCTTTCGATGTGGAGGAGCAGTGGCTCTACACTGAGCCTCTCCTGGATAACTGAGTTCCTCTAAGGGTGAGTCCAGCAATCCTACAGAGAAAGCTCATTTCAACCTCTTATAACGATGATCTTATTCTTTCGGTCATTACCCAAAGTTCATGACCATAGGTGAGGGTAGGAACATAGATTGACTGGTAAATCAACAGCTTTGCCTTAGAGCTCAGCTCTCTCCTCACTATAACATACTGGTACAACGTCCGCATAACTGCAGATCCTGCTCCGATCTGCCTGTCAATCTCCCACTCCATCCTCCACTCACTTGGGAATAATACTTAAACTTAACCTCATCTCCAACCTGTAGAGGGCAATCCACCCTTTTCAAGCTGAGGACCATGGACTTGAACTTACAGGTGCTGCTTCTCATCCCAGCCGCTTCACACTTAGCAACAAATCGTTACTGAGTGTGACAACATCATCTGCAAACAGCAGAGATGAGATCCTGTGGTTACCAAACATGACACTCTCCATTCCTTGGCTGTGCCTAGAAATCCTGCCCATAAAACCTATGAACAGGATCGGTGACACAAGATGCAAAAAAAAAAAAGATTAAGGACTCCTGGAAATTCCGAGATCCTTATGTGAGTAGTTTGCACATTGTTTTGAATAATGAAAAAAAAAATGCAAGACAATAATTTATATGTGGACAATGAAAGCAAAATGGTCTGTCTGAAAGTGACATTGATCCTGATACACAGTTTTATTATGATATTCAAAGTCAATGCAGTTATTATTGTGATGATTAGTTTAAAAGAAACTGATAGGAGAAATGTGATTTTGTTCTACTGTACATGCTTGACTATATGGATTGAATGATAATAAACTTGGCTTTCATGGTATCTAGCTTATTTGTTCTTAAGACATAGTTTATATGGCATTTTGACCTTGACTTCAAGGTCAGAGGACACCCAAATTCAAATTCAAATTTGCCCAAGATTATTCTTAGATATAATTATGGAATCAATTTCGAAAAGCCTACACCATTTCTTTCTTGAGTTATCACAGTCACAAGATTTAGGGAAAAAAATGACTTCTGACTTTGACCTCAGGTCAGAGGTCACCCAAATTCAAACTCATCCAAGATTTTCTTAGATACAACTATGGTATTAATTTGAAAAGCCAACATTATTTCATTCTCTAGTTATCACATTCACAGGTAGGTGTTGATGCCAGCACCGCCCATCCCCCTGATGGAGTGACATTTTTACCCTTTCAGTCTTTTAAAGGCTAAGGGGTAAAAGTGATTTCTGCTCCAGAGGGGCAGGGTTACCTTCATACCTTCTGCAACTGCTCTCTCTCTACCTGCTGTGGAAATTCCCAAACCACGGTCATGTATAGATTTACAACATTATCCAGAAGGGCTCACAGCTGGGAAAATGTCCCTGCCTCCTGGGAGGAACGGCATTTGGATGAAGGCTGTTTGTTTACACTGCTAGCTGTGGTCTATATTAATCATATATCCCATAACCTACATATGTATAAGCATGTGAGAATGTTTGGTGATTACATATGTAAAGCGACTTCACACCTCAGAACAGGACAAAGGGTCTCAACCGCCAGTGAAGATCAAAGAGCATCCGAGGCACTGCGGTGGAGACCAGATAGGTCGCCCTGACCTCCCAGGGCCAGGTGGAGGGGTACGGAGACAAAGGAGGATAATTAAGTTAATGGGGGATGTCAGCTTTGTATGCATGTCTTTTGTTGTGTGTGAGTATAAGTACACAGAGCCGAATGTGTTCGCTCTCTTACTTCTTCTGCTGCTGCACTAGATGAGACTTGTTAGAGGAGCAAAGCTGATAATAAACTCTGGTTTATAAGTCACATCGCCTCGTCATTCCGAGCTCTTCTACACTAGCCCTTGTTAGCACATCCATAGCAGGAGTAGCTCCTGAAACTGTTTCAGCTGCACAGATCCTGGTCCATCTGTCTGCAGTTGAGTGGCAGTCTCATTTAAGATAAGATAAGATAAGATAAGATAAGATAAGATAAGATAAGATAAGATAAGCCTTTATTAGTCCCACAATGTTTACTGGTTCCCTGTTTGTTCACTGGTGTGAGGATTCCTACCTGCAGCTGAATACGACAAAAACTAAAGATATGATTATTGACTTTAGGAGGAAAACTCCCAGGCACAAAGTCACTGTACTAAAAGGCCAGACCACTGAATGTGTACAGTCCTACAAATATCTTGGGACGATTATTGATAGTAATTAAAACTTTGAAGAGAACTGTGAAAGGGTGTGCAAAAAGGGTCAGCAACATTTGCATTGTTTAAGGAAACTTGCACGCTTCCAAATTCACCGAACCATAATGACAATGTTTTATCGGGCTTTTATTGAATCTGTTTTATTCTTTTCTTTAGTGTCATGGTTTGGTCAGATAAAACTGAAACAGAGGAAATCCTTGGATCAGGTAGTTAGATGGTCCAGTTGTTTGCTTGGTGAGTCACAACTGAGCCTGACATCCCTGTACACCAGACAGGTACAGAGGATTGCTACCTCCATTTTAAATGATGACTCCCACCCTTTTGCATTGCCACTTTCAGCTTCTTCCCTCCAGACGGAGGTTTGCTGTCCCAAAAAGTAAAACCCAGCGCTACAAAAGCAGCTTTGTTCCTGCTGCTGTTAAAGAATTGAACAAGATGTAACAATTTATTGCACATAATTTAGCTACCTATTTATTAACTTTATTTTATATTTACTTATTTTTATAGGTTTTTTATTTGGGTTCTAAATCTTTTATTGGGTTTTAGACTTTTGAGTTTTTAACCTCTTTGACTAGTCTTTAACTTTTTAATATGACCCTTCTCTCTTATCTCTTTGTTTTTTCTCTTATCTCTTTGTCTTTTGTCCTGATTGGTGGAGCCTTGTGTACTTTTATCATGTTTATAGTCAGTTTCATGTGTGCCTGTGTTTGTGTTCATGTTGAATGTAATTGTGGTTTGTAAATATGGATGTCACCTGACTGCAAAACAAATCTACCTACGGGTACAAATAAAGTAACCTGAACCTGAACCTGAACCTGAATGTGGAAGTTCCAGGATTGCAGCACCATAGGGATAAGCAGCACTCAGAGCAATAGTAAATAAGATAAGATTCAATTCAATTCAACTTTATTTACAGTATCTCACAAAAGTGAGTACATCCCTCACATTTTTGTAAATATTTTTATTATATCTTTTCATGGGACAACACTGAACATATGACACTTTGATACAATGCAGTCAGTGTACAGCTTGTACAACAGTGTAAATTTGCTGTCCCCTCAAAATAACTCAACACACAGCCATTAATGTCGAAACCACTGGCAACAAAAGTGAGTACACCCCTAAATGAAGGATTCAAGGATTCAAAAATTTTATTGTCAGTACTACTATATGTGCAGGACATACAGGAGAATTGAAACAGCATTTCTCTTTCTCTACATTGGTGTGCATTTTATAAAAAGAAGGAATTTGGGCTGGATTGAAAAAAGAAACAAAAAACAAGAACAAACAGTGACAGCAGCAGTCTATGTACAGTCTATATACAGTGATGCAACCCGTGGTGCAAATGGCAACCAGAAGGACTCTGACCTCCATAGTGGTAAACAATTAGTTTAGGTAAACGATTAGTGGTAATAAACCCAGCAATCTTAAATTCGGACAGCTACAGATGAATAGCCGTAGTGCATTTTAATGTGGTAGTGTAGGTGCAGATAGTGACAGATATGATTGCACATGATCAGTATTGCAGTGATATACAGACAGTAGCAGATATGGCATTTGTGCAAATGGTTGCAGTTAAAGTGCAGAGACATATAGCAGCAAAAGCACAACAGAACAACAGTATTATTGTTGGTGTGCCAGTCTTACTGTGCCAACATCTGAGGTAGTTATTGTGCAGGTGTTACCATCTGGGAAGCGGGAGGGAGTGAAGAGAGTTCAGGGTCCTGATGGCCTGAAGAACGTAGGTGTTCAGCAGCCTTATGGAGCGGGCCCGGAGGCTACGGTACCTTTACCCCGAGGGCAGGGGGCTGAAGAGGGAGTGTAGGGGATGGGAGGTGTCATCTGTGATGTTGGTGGCTCTGCAGGTGAGGCGAGTGGGGTAGATGTCCAAGAGGGGGCAGGAGGGCACCGACGATCATGATGGCTGCATCCACTATGCATTGTAGTGTCTTCCGGCAGGCGGCAGTGCAGCTTCCATACCATACCGTGATGCAGTTAGTGAGGATGCTCTCAATGCTGCCCCGGTAGAAAGACTGCATAATGGGGAGTGGGACTTGTGCTCTCCTCAGTCTGCGGAGGAAATGGAGGCCAGTTTGGGCCTTCTTGGCCAGTGATGTGGTGTTGTTGGTCCAGGTGAAGTCCTCAAAGATGTGCATCCCCAGGAACTTGGTGCTGTTCACCCTCTCCACAGCTGCACCGTCGATGATCAGAGGGGGGTGCTGTGTGTGACCCCTCCTGAAGTCAACCACAATCTCCTTGGTTTTTCCCTAGTTCAGGGAGAGGTTGTTGTCTTTACACCACTGGACCAGTTGGCTCACCTCATTTCTGTAGTTGGCCTCGTTGTTGTTAGTGATGAGGCCTGCTGCCGTCGTGTCGTCCACAAACTTGACGATGCGGTTGGTATTGTAGGCAGGCACGCAATCATGGGTCAGCAGGGTGAAGAGCAACGGGCTGAGTACGCACCCTTGTGGAGCCCCTGTGCACAGTGTGATGGTCTGGGAAGTGTTGCTGCCAACCCGCACGTTCTGTGGTCCCCCTGTGAGAAAGTCCAGCACCCAGTTGCAGAAAGAGGTTTTAAGTCCTAAGTGTCTAAGTTTTTGTATCAGGTGCTGGGGGATGATTGTGTTGAATGCTGAACTGAAGTCCAAGAACAACATGTGCACGTACAAGTTTTTTGAATCCGGGTGAGTGAGGGCTGGATGGAGAGCAACGGCGAGGGCATCTTCTGTGGATCTGTTTGACCTGTATGCAAACTGGAATGGATTGTGAGAGCGAGGCAGGGTGGACTTGATGTGCTGCATGACTAGCCGCTCAAAGCACTTTATTATAGTGGGAGTCAGTGCTACTGGCCGGTAATCATTGTAGCTGGATGGGACGGGCTTCTTCGGGACTGGTATTATGGAGGCAGTCTTGAAGGAAGTCGGGACAGCAGCTTGAGACAGGGAGGTGTTGAAGATGTCGGCCAGGACATTCTTAAGCTCCTCTGCGCAGTCCTTCAGGACACAACCCGGTATGTTGTCTGGGCCAGCTGCCTTACGTGGGTTGGTCCTACAGAGGGTCCTCTTCACGCTAGCCAGATCCAGGCTTAAGACCAGCTTGTCCGGAAGAGGACAAGCTGGACAGGTTGGCCCTAGCTGTTGTTAGTCCTGCAGTGTTGCCAGCCCTGAAGGCTGCGTCTCGAGCCCTCAGGAGTTTGTGGACCTCTGCTGTCATCCATGGTTTCTGGTTGCCACGAACAGTGATGGTCTTGCAGTCAGTAACATCATCAATGCATTTGGCTATGTATGCCACAACAACCGAAAATGTCCAAATTGTGCCCAGTTAGCCATTTTCCCTCCCCGGTGTCATATGAGCCATTAGTGTTACAAGATCTCAGGTGTGAATGGGAAGCAGGCATGTTAAATTTGGTGTTATCACTCTCACACTCTCTCATACTGGTCACTGGAAGTTCAACATGGCACCTCATGGCAAAGAACTTTCTGAGGGTCTTAAAAAAAGAATTGTTGCCCTACATAAAGATGGCCTAGGCTATAAGAAGATTGCCAACACCCTGAAACTGAGCTGCAGCACAATGGCCAAGACATACAGTGGTTTAACAGAACAGGTTTTACTCAGAACAGGCCTCGCCATGATCAACCAAAGTTGAGTGCACGTGCTCAGCGTCATATCCAGAGGTTGTCTTTTGAAAATAGACATATGAGTGCTGCCAGCATTGCTGCAGAGGTTGAAGGGGTGGGGGGTCAGCTTGTCAGTGCTCGGACCATACGCCACACACTGCATCAAATTGATCTGCATGGCTGTCATCCCAGAAGGAAGACCCTTTTAAAGATGATGCACAAGAAAGCCCGCAAACAGTTTGCTGAAGACAAGCAGACTAAGAACATGGATTACTGGAACCATGTCCTGTGGTCTGATGAGACCAGCTTAAACTTATTTGGTTCAGATGGTGTCAAGCGTATGTGGTGGCAACCAGGTGAGGAGTACAAAGACAAGTGTGTCTTGCCTACAGTCAAGCATAGTGGTGGGAGTGTCATGGTCTGCAGCTGCATGAGTGCTGCCGGCACTGAGGGAACCATGAATGCCAACATGTACTGTGACATACTAAAGCAGAGCAAGATCCTTCAGAAACTGGGCTGCAGGGCAGTATTCCAACATGATAATTACCCCAAACCACCTCCAAGATGACCACTGCCTTGCTAAAGAAACTGAGGGTAAAGGTGATGGACTGGCCAAGCATGTCTCCAGACCTAAACTCTATGGAGCATCTGTGGGGCATCCTCAAACGGAAGGTGGAGAAGTGCAAGGTCTCTAACATCCACCAGCTCCGTGATGTTGTCATCGGGGAGTGGAAGAGGATTCCAGTGGCAGCCTGTGAAGCTCTAGTGAACTCCATGCCCAAGAGAGTTAAAGCAGTGCTGGAAAAAAATGGTGGCCCCACAAAATATTGACACTTTGGGCACAATTTGGACATTTTCATTTAGGGATACACTCACTTTTGTTGCCAGCGGTTTAGACATTAATGGCTGTGTGTTGAGTTATTTTGAGGGGACAGCAAATTTACACTGTTATACAAGCTGTACACTGACTACTTTACATTGTATCAAAGTGTCATATGTTCAGTGTTGTTCTATGAAAAGATAAAATAAAATATTTACAAAAATGTGAGGGTTGTACTCACTTTTGTGAGATACTGTATATAGCACCATTTCACAACATCACTCATCTCATAGCACTTTCAACTGTAGGGGGAACCCCAACAACTGCAGAAAGATCCCAGCAATCAGGCGATCCGCTGTGAACAAGCACTTGGCGACGGTGGATAGAAAACTTCCTTTTAGCAGGAAGAAACCTCCTGCAGAACCAGGCTCAGCGAGTGGCAGTCATCTGCTGCGACTGGCTGGGGGGGGGGGGGGGGGGTGTGAGGTGATAGAGAAGAAGAAGAGAAGAACAGACAATGTAGAGAGCAAACAGCATGACAGGGACTTAAAGTGCTCATGACATGATTTTGACATTTTTTAGCATGTGGTTTAAACCCAAAAGTCATTGTTGATGATCAATATAATAGTTACAAGCGTGCCTGCATAACATAGTTGTCATCAAAAAACTGCAGCCGCTGACTGGACTGTGGCACTGCCCACCAAATGAAGAAGGAGGCTGAAATGACGTCAGAGAGAACGGACGCCAGTGTTGTTGACTTGAATGCCAGCAGCTTTGTAGCAGACAGTTTCTCTGGTTTCTTGTTTTAATTTTACGGCTATGCCTTCGCGTTGTGTCGCAGGCTTAGATAAACAGCAGGCCATGAAAGACCACATCACAAGCTTCAGCTCCAACTGTCATCAGCCTCCTTGTGAGCTCCTAGTGCGCTTTTACGCAGCACACGGAGTAGGGGAAGGATGAATGGATTTACACACAGGATTCACCACAGCACATGTATTGAACATAAGACTGATGACAACAGTTCCCAAAAAGGTGAAGACTTACAAAAATAAACAGAAGCACTTACAGTTGACGTTCGGGGCCGACGCCGCCCAGCAAATACATGGAGAGGAGACATGTTAACCGCGGTTGCGCCCCAGAGCTGACATCGCTTCAAGGGGCACAACAGAACCACGGCTGTGTGGAGTGGCTAACACGTCGTGATAGTGTTGGCAATATTGGCTGGCTGACAACACGGCAGATGATGCACACCAAACATGAACAGCTGACTGTCAAAGAGAGAGGGGGTGTGGTTGGACTGGTGAATCTTGGACAGCGCCTACCTGAAAGTGGGTCAAAACGACTGCCCAACAACCACCAGCCAGAGCGGCGGCTACAGGCGGCTACAGGCATGGAAAAGAAAAGGAACACAGACATAAAATCAACAAGAACTCGAAAGATAATACATAATAAACCCGATGCCTTAGCCACAGAGAACGGTCAGAACCAAGCCTACAAGATAACACGGGCTCGGTTCGTGACACCAACTGACTATATTGTATTCATTGCCACTAATTTGGACTTTTTCTCCTGTTAAAATAATTAATTTTATGTTTTTGATAATTATAGTACGTGTGCTATACCAGTAATGAGTATTGTTTTTCTTGTGAACTCTTGAAAAAATGAGGACTATCAGTTGCTTCTATTGCTTTTCTTATTATTGTTGAAAATAACATGCCAGCTGATACAAGACAAAAGCAGTTAATAAACAATGATAACAAACAAATTTATTTTTTTTTTTATGAGACATAAATAATAGGGTGTGGAGGTAATAGATCAGGCGTGATGCGACGAGCTGGAAGGGTGCAAGGTTTTATTTCCTCCAACATATCGAAACGCGCTTTGTAGTTCAGTGAGCTACTGTGCTGCTGAGACATGTGTCACAAGCTCTTTTATACGGTGATACAGACAGAGAGAATGCATGGCACATTAGCACAACTATTGTCATCTAATACACATCGGTCAGTACACATGATTAGCATGACATTGGTTGGCTCAAGGACGCATGCATACAGTCCCGTCTGACTGCCTCCTGTTGCTCTCTGTCCGTCTGTGAATTGTCCTCTGTATGTAAATTGTCCTCTGCTTCCTCCAGACCTGCTGAGTGTGAGAAGTGCCCGTGCAGAGTGTGATGGGTCACCACAAGGGAATACATTATTTTTAAGGATATTGCCATCAGTAACACAGAGAATAATTTTAATTTCTACAGGGGTTTTACAGATAATTGAACTTTAAAATGATAAGTTATGGCCATGAGTATGCTCTAATTTACTAAAAAATATACAGTATATTTATATTATATTTGCAAAATTAAAAAAAAACTCTATCTCTTGTTCATATACCCAGGATTGATATAGGATTGCATGCAACGTTGAGATTTTCAAGTGTTACACTATAAATATTTAGTAATTTTATTTTCTTGTAAAAACTGACAACAGTTGTGGTCAGATAAACATTTATTGAATGAAAAACAATACCATGAAAATATAAAGGTAGTTAGTCAGCATAAGTAAAACCAACATATTGTCCCTCTTGTAGTGGAATGGTCTCTCTGATCTTGTGAACAACACAGGCAGGTATAGGCATGCAGACTTTCTCACCAAGGTAGTGGTAGCACCATCTGATGAACTGTCCATAAGCTGCATATCACTTCCAATTGTTCCCAAAATCCACATTCACATAATGTTTGTTAGGTGAGGTAGGCCACTTCCAACACATCTTCGTTCAGACACACCACGGGGAAGTTGTGATGACCAGTGATACACTTTATAGAACCGTCTGGAATTTTCTGCTTCACCTTGTCCTGCTCCTGACAGCAAATAGTCTCCTCCTCTGTTGTCATGCTCACACACAGACCACACTGGAACCTGCAAAAATAAAGAATAGTATATTTTGATTTGTTTATTGGGGGGTGGGGGGGCTTGAAAGTATCAGGTAGATGTTTCAATTTTATTATAAATACACTGCTATGATTTCATTGAAAAATCGGATTTAAATAAATTATATTTATGAACAAATAATTTGTTGCAATATCTGTAACAAAAGCATACCACTCGGTATTCCCCTGCCATGTGTTTGTTGCTGCTGCTGCGCCGGCCATGTGTGCCTCACCACCATCACTCTCTGAGTCTGACTCACTAGGCACGATGTCCGCTTGGTACGACTCAAACCTATGCAGTCTGATGCCTCCAGATTCTTCATTGTCATCCCTTTCTTCTGAACTATAATTGTCTGAAGATTGGACAACACAAACCAATTCCAGACTACATGTACTGGAACCATCGTCGATGTTTTCAAGCACTTCCATCCAGTGTGTACAATGGGCAACCAAGCGCTGTGTTGTCCCGCTGACGTCACAACATGGCGGGGGTGTTTTCCAGCCACTGACACAATTGGTGACGTGGGGGTCTTGGAAATGTCGGATATTCGCATGAAAACAAGCCTGTTTGACTTAGAACTGCACAGACCCACCTATTTCGTCATATTGAAATTATGTGTTGCAAAATTAGATGCAGTCAAAATCGTGTCATCAGCACTTTAATCTATGGGAGAGAATGTTATAAACTGTCCTCTTCAAGGGCTATGGAAGGACACCAAATGCTCGCTGTGGTTTTGCACATTTATTAACATAATGATGGACACTACACGAAACACTAACTTACATATAATGAGATAAAGGCGCTGGAGGAGAGTGGGCCTCATGACCAGGAGGGGAGAGAACAGCCTGGGAAAAATACTGGCTGAGGCACTGGGGACGCCGGGGAAAAGAGACAACTTCAGCTGGAGCACACCTGAAGGGAAGCGGGGCTTACGGCTGAGGAAATTTGGAAAAGGAATAAATACCTTGTCAGAGCTCTCCCGTTCTCCTCTACAGCAACCCTAATAACACTCAATGTCTAGCTGGGAACAACTGTGGAATAAAGCAGTAGGACACGACAACGGGGGAACGTTGTTGTGCCCTTAAGTAGTGACATGACCCTCTGACAAATGAGTGACAGGTGTGGATACATGAGTAGAAATATAACATAATCAGTGACTGCTGTGCAGCCCACGAAACAAAGTTTGACAGCCGGAAGCTGCACAGCCCTGTCAAAGTAAAAGCATAAAACTGGAAGCTAAATAATAATACAAAAGTAAGACAACACAACCCCTAGATGTAAATAATACTATAAGTACAACATGACACAATAACTAGACAGGACAATAAAGATGAGACTAAAAGTACAGACAACCCATAACTACACAGGAAACAAACACGGTAGACAAGATAAACAAAGAAGCAAACAGAAAAAGACAAAACTTAAACTGAAGGCTGGGCACGGACTCTGGCCATGCCCAGGATCATGACAGAGAACAAACAGATGTTAATGACCAGCAAAAATATTTAGTTGCGAGTGAAGAAAGGAGTGAAGCCCAGTGCATTGTTGGAGCTCCCTCGGCTGTCGAAACCTATTAGCAGCATAATTAAGGGAGGGTTCAGGGGTACCTGATCCCACCCAAACTAAAGAGCTCACCAGCATGACAAACACGCAATGCATTCTGGGGGGTGAAGGCCGGCTGTGCCTCTACATTTTTTATAAATGAACAAAAACAAAAATCACAAAATGGACCATTCAAAGGAAAATTTAAAGGGACCATATTACGCCAAACTGAACAGGACTGCAAAGGCACGCGATTTGGCGAGGCTTTAAGGGGTTAACAGGCTGGATCCCTACCAACATACAACGTGGAGTTTAGACGTAAACATTCTGCCTAGCTCCGACCATGCCTCCATTTATTTTATTTTATTTATTTTAACTGTAAGTCCATATACACAGGAAGTTTTAAGTAACTTAAGGTCTTTGCAGCAGCCCAAGTGCAGTTCACAGATGGATGGGGGATGACTTGTACAAGGCAGACCTGAAGACAGCTGTGAGCACAAAGGTATGTTTCTTTTTATTTCCTCTCTTGTTATGCTAAACATTGTTCTTTCCCTATACAGCCAGATGAAATTAAAATGTGCAGCACTCTGAAAATATTTTTCAAAATGTACAGAAATTATATCATTTTCAAGAACTGTGAAAAAAATGTGTGACTTTGACATGTTTTAAATCTATATTGTGGTGGACACACACATGGGACCTGTTTTGTGGCTCACATTTTAGGTCAGAACAAAGGCAGGAAGCTGCAGGAATCTTAGCTTTGGTATGCAAGGCTTGAGACTGTGGGGGGTTCAATTAAAGGATTAAGGAAGGGATGCATTGGAGACAGTGGAAGTGATATCATGGAGAGAAATGCATTGTGACTGTCTTTATAATGCAAGGTGGTCTGTGTGACATGTGATCTGTGAAGTGTGAAGTTCCTGATATTTAAGGACGAGAGTTTACTGTGTCATTCTCTTTCTCTGCTTTGAGATGATGGTGCTGTGAATAAAACTGACTTTGAGCGAGAACTCTGCCTCGTCATTTTCACATCACCACAATATGAAATATAAAATTGTTTACTTTGTTTTGATTATACAAATTAGTTTGTTATGATTATAGCTCTTCTGCTTAATCTGTTGTAATTCTGAGTGTGTTGTGGCGTACTTGCAGGCAGCCAGCAGAGCTGAATGACATGGTTCCTGTCATAACCAAAACTGTGTGATCCATTGGTTCCATCTAGGATGTGGGCCTCAGTCCAGCAGCAGCCCCACAGCAGCCGTGGTTATACCACATGTGCACACTAGAATACTATAGCATGAGTCTAGTTGTATAGTAGAACATTGTTGTGTGAAACACACTGATGCATGTCATTTTATATTCCTGTATTTTTTTTTTTACTACAGGTTTTCCATAATCCTAGGCTGTTTTTAATTCAGTTGTGTGTTCTGTAACTGTGTTTTATCTAATCCTTCTCTTATAGTTAATTGCACAGTAGCCTGGTGGAGCACCCACAATTTGGTTGCCCTGTACAACTGTACAATGACAGTGAAGCCTATTCTATTTTATTATTTGCGACTTGAAACTGGTGCACATTTTACAAAGCTTTTTTTTTTTTTTTTAAGTTTTTGTAAAGGGTATACAGGTCATTACAGCATTGCATTGTTAACATTTTCATTGTACATTCCCTTATATTTTGCTATTTGACAACATTGGTAGAATAGTTATTACAACACCCCCTTTTTTTTAAAGTGAAAGAAAAAGTGAAATTAAAGAGAATTAAATTAAAAAAACAAACAAACAAACAAAAAACATGAATAAACAAACAAACAGAACAGTAAAAAACAAACAAACAGAAAATTAAGTAATTAAAAGTAAAAGAGCATCTGAGTAGCATTGGAACAAAGAGTGGGACCATCACTGAAATGGTATTTGTCAAAGATTAGATCTAATGGAAGACACATATGCGATCCAGGGTTGCCAAAAGTTCATGAACCCATCCATGTCCTGTCTCAGTGCGAATGTCAACTTTTCCATCGAGTAAATGTCTTGAATCACGTTAATCCAATCTTCAGGTGTAGGACAGTCCTTCAGCATCCATTTTTTAGTTAGGGCTTTTTTACTTGCCAATATTAAAACATTGAATAAGTATTTATTTCCTCGTCTTTCCAGTGAGTCCGGTAGTAAACCCAAATACAAAGTTATAAAAGAAAAGGGAACTGTTATTTTGAATATTTTCCCCAATATTGTCTGTACGTTGGTCCAATATTGGTGGATAACTGGGCATGACCAAAACACATGAAAATGATTTGCAGTCTTTTCACCACACAAGCGCCAACAGTTCAACCCCTTATGAGTAAATTTGTTTTGTGCAGGTGTTCTGAAAAATCTTACCAAATTTTTCCATCCAAATTCTCTCCACTGCAGGGATGAGGTACTTTTCCATTGCTGTCTATTTAGCTTTTCCCATATTTCCAATTGTAAAGTGAAATTCTCCTCTTTTTCCCATCTCTCTTTTATATATGATGTGTTGTCTCCTTTTAAGTCTTGAAGACCTTGGTATATTTTAGAAATGTATCTGATCCCTGGGATCCCTTTATATGCCATTAAGAAGACCTTCAGAACACCTGTCTGGGCCCTTTCCAAATCCTCCTTTTTAAGTATATTGTTTATGTGGTGTCTAAGCTGAAAGAACCTGTAAAGATCTTGATTTATTAGACCTTGTTTTTTCAAATCTTCAAAACTTCTTAAAGTTTGCCCCTTAAAGAAATCGTAATATTTTATCAGCCCTTTCTCTTTCCACTCTTTAAATCTAGTGTCTGTTTTATTGGGGGTAAAGTCTTGATCATAGGCAATCCATTGCAGAAGTCGATAGGGCTCTTTAGCTTGATTCTCTCCGTCTACCTTAAACCAAATTTTTAGCGGGGTCTCTATCCACGGGTTAGTGTTATTCAAGAGTTTAGGTAAGGCATTGTTCCCTATTATCGCCTGTAGGGGGATGTCACTTGTTATTTGGCATTCCATCTCCTTCCATTGTGCAGTGTAGACTGGGTTACATATCTCTACTAAAGTTTTAATTTGTGCAGCTATAAAATAGTCCCTGATATTTGGCAGCGCGAGCCCACCTTTGTCTTTGTTTAGCTGTAGGGTTCTATATCTGATTCTAGGTCTCTTGCCCTGCCATATGAATCTTGAGATCCTTCTGTCTAGCTCTTGCCATGTTTTTTGGGGGGGTCCTACCGGTATTATTTGGAAAAGGTATAGAAGACGTGGGAGTATATTCATTTTGACTGCTTCAATTCTTTGTGCAGTACCTAAGAATGGTATCATATTCCATCTTGCTAGGTCAGATTTTATTTTTGTCACCAGTGGATCATAGTTTAGTGTTATAATTTTGTTGAGTTGTTGGATATTGATCCCCAGATATTTCATAGATTCCAGCTCCCAGTTAGTTTTGAGTTCACTTAGTGAATAATGATTTGGGTCATAGTTGAATGTTAAAACTTGGGTTTTATGCATGTTTAATTTGTACCCCGATAAATCTCCATAGTCTGAAAAAACTGAGATTAGTTCTGGTAAAGAAGTGTCTGGTTGCCCTAGGTATATTAAAATGTCATCAGCAAAGAGTGCTATTTTATGTTCCTTCTGACCAAGTGTAATACCTTGAATTTTTTGATTTTGTCTTATCCATTGGCTCAGAGGTTCTATGAAGATTGCAAAGAGCAGTGGAGACAGGGGGCAGCCTTGACGACATCCTCTTTCCAGCTCAAAAGATGATGATAAATTACCGTTAATCCTTATTTTAGCTGTTGGTTTTTTATATAATACCTGTATAGTTCTAATGAAGTTGTTATGAAAATTGAAACTGGATAAGATTCTATATAGGAAAGACCAGTCAACCGAATCAAATGCTTTTTCAGCATCTAATCCCAATATGACTGCATTTAAGTTATATTTTTTTATATGATGAATTATGTGTAAAGTGCATCGAATGTTGTCTTGTGTCTGTCTTTGTCTTATAAAACCTGTTTGGTCTAAGTGAATTAAGTCTGTCAGTATGTTTTCTAGCCTTTTGGCAAAGATAATGATAAAAAGCTTATAGTCCTGATTTAATACACTGATTGGTCTGTCGTTGGAGCATTCTAGTTTATCCTTTTCAGGTTTAGGTATAACTGCAATGACCCCTTCTCTCCAGGAGGGGGGGATTTCCCCTGTGTGGAGGACATAGTTAAATGTTTTCAAGAGGAGAGGAGATAGTTGCTGTTTAAAGGTTTTGTACCATTCTGCTGTATAGCCATCTGCTCCTGGGGATTTGTTAGCTTTAAGTTTCATAATTGCTTTTTCCAATTCTTTAGGTTGTATTTCTGACAGTAGTGTTTTATTTTGTGACTCCGTAAGTTGGGGAAGGTGTAATGTGTTTAGGAATGTCTCGGATACGTTTTTATGTTTTTTGTGGGAGTATAAGTTCTTGTAGTAATTCTCGAAGCTTTTAAGAATATCCTGAATTCTGAATTTTATTTCCTTTGATACTGGGTCTCTGATTTTGTAGATTGCTCTTTCTGTTTGTTGTTTCCTCAATTTATAGGCTAGTAATTTTGTCGATTTACTGCCTGCTTCATAGTGTTTTTGTTTCAGAAATGTAAGTTTCTTCTGGATTTCTATTGTGTAGATCTCATTTATTTGATTTTTAATTTCTTTAATCTTGAGCGAGCCATTAGAATGAGTGTTGTCTTTTGTGTTCTTTTTCTAGGTTCTTGAGTTCTGACTCGAGTGTGATTAGTTTTTCTTGTCTCAGTTTCTTTTGGGTTGCCAGTTTTGCAGTAATTTTTCCCCTTATTACAGCTTTGCACGCATCCCACAGTATTAAAGGGTATCCCCTTTAATACTGTGGGATGCCCTTTAATACTTCTCCATTATCATTTTCTTCCAAATATTTGAAAATATCTGATTCCAATTCATCTTTCAGTGGTCCTTTCAGGACATTTGAATTCAACCTCCAGGAAAATGTATTATTTGTGTATTTTTGGATGTTTAAGTCCATATAGATCGGACTGTGGTCAGAGAGATCCATCAGTCCTATTTTACATGTTTTTACTCTTCCAGTGTCTCTATTAAACATAAAAAAGTAATCAATCCTTGAGTAAGATGAATGTGGCGTTGAATAAAAAGTATAATCTTTTACATTGGGGTTGAATTCCCTCCATACGTCACAGATTCCCATTTCTTTTAGTAGCATCCGAGTTTTCCTATTTTGAGTGTTATTTTGATGTGAAGAATTACCTGTTGCATCCCAGTATGGATTCAGTCTTAGATTGAAGTCTCCACCACATATCACTAAACCTTGGGCTTTAGTTATCATTAGGTCGAATACATTTTTATAAAATTTCCATTTAGCCCCTGGTGGTGCATATACATTCAGCAGGGTGATATCTTCTCCCTCTAGCCGCCCAATTACCAAACTGTACCTCCCCTCTTTATCTTTGTGTTCTGATTTTTTTTCAAATGTAATTTTGGTTGATATCAATGTCGCTACTCCCCTCCTCCTCCCTGACTTATATGAAGATGAAGAGATCAGTTTAAACCCTTGTCTATTGAGTTTAGTGTGTTCCACGTCTGTTAGGTGGGTTTCTTGTAAAAATATTATTTCTGCTTTGTCTTTTTTTCATTTTGCGTAGAATCTTGGATCTTTTAACTGGATTCAGGATCCCTTTTACATTATATGAGGCTATTTTGGTTACACCCTGTTTCTCCATTGTATTTTCTTATTTAGTATAACAGTGTGGTGGCCCTCTTTTTTGCTACTCAGAAACTGAAAGAACATTAAGAACATAAAAAACATTAAGCACATAGTGTATGAGACTTTAAAACAAAAAACTATCAAAAAAACTTCCTGAGCTGGGGTCTCTTTAAAGACCCTGTAAGAGCCTTGATGGAGTGTAGGCTCTGAGGGAAATTCCTCAAACTCTGTTACGTGTTGAGGGCCCTCTCTTACCCCTGTAAGTTGTCCCATGTTTTTAACGTGAATTTCAGATCCCAATCTGAATTTGTAATGATTTTTTTTTTTTTTTTTATGCCTATACCCTATGAGATTGTGTGCACCCTCCCACCCCCATCACAGCAAACCTTCACTCTAATACAGTATTTGTTAGTGTGGGGAGAACATGTGGGTCATTGTTACATTTCTATTTTAACAAGATTTTTTTTTTTCCTTTAAATTAAGAAGACATTTGTTTCTAATGCTATAACTGCTCCATGAAAGGTTTTACCACATGCTGATTCTGCATCTTTGTTTGTTACCTTGTAGGAGGGGGGATGGAAGTGCAGAATGACTGAAAAGAGAGGAAAAAAACAAAAAGGTCGCTATTCCTTCCTGGAACTGGAAAGCTTATCTTTGTAGCTCTGGGGCTGGGTTTCCCGCTGCTGGCCCGTGGATTTAGAAGGTCTTTGAGTGGACTACGTTTGAGCTCTGATTTTCTCGCTCAGATTCGCTGCGGGTTTAAACACCGTTACCAGGAGTCCTCTTCTCGCCATGTCAGTTGTTGCTTCTTCCGCTGAATTGTAGAGACATGACTCTTCACCGTAAAAGACCCTTAACTTCGCCGGAAATGGTGTCTGAAAGCGTAGATTCTTTTCCCGTAGAACCTTTTTGGCGTCGTTATATTCCCGTCGCTTTTTGAGAACCTCAGGGGTGTAATCGTGCTCCACGAAGACTTTTCTCTCATGATGCATAAATCCTTTTTTCTGCCAAGCCCGTCTTACAACCTCTTGTTTTATTTTGAAATCGGAGAATCTTACCAACACTGAACGCGGGTGTGCTTCTGCCGCTGGCTTTGCGGCTAATGTACGATGGGCCTTTTCTATTTTCAAATCGGTGGTTTGTGGAATATCCAACTTCTCTCTCAATAAGGATTCCACGCATTCCGCCACTGTGTTGAAACCATCTTCAGCTCCTTCTTTCAGACCGTGAATTCTGATGTTATCTCATCTCTGTCTTTCTTCTTGGTCGGCTAGCTTAGCCTCCAGCCTTGACTGTTTTCTGTGTAAATCCAGTATAGAATCTTCAGGCACTTTTACTCTTTCTTCAGCTTCCAAGATTCGGTTTTCGGCCTGGTCCATTCTGCTGTTCGTCCTTATTAGTTCCTCTCTGAATTCATGAAATTCGGCCCGAAATCGTCGTAATTCATCATATAGCGATTTCAGGCTAACCTTTTTGTTAGCTAGGCCCAGCTCTTCGTCTCCTGAATGGAGGTCCTCGGGATCAGATTCTGCGGCCGCCGCGCGTCCTGACCTGGGGAATTCCAGTTTCTTCTGTTTGTGGTTAGGCACGGTGTTTTTGTCTTTTGATTTTTATTCTTCCAAAAATCCGTTAAGTCTGATTTTGACGATGTTTTCCTTGGATTGGATCTGGGAGGTTCAGCGTTAAGTTGCTATCACCATGACGTCCAGACCGGAACATTTTACAAAGCTTTTGAAAAGTATTACAGCTAAAAAGACCTATTTTTGGACTGCACTTTGCACACATTCTCTACAGTGTTTCTTACAACTTACGTTACACTCAGAATTTTGCACCTTATAAGTAAAGATCTGGAGTTTGTAAACCATTGTGTACTTTATTTTCAAATTGTTACAAAGCAGTTAAAGACATTATGTCTGAAGGGGTAAATCATACCAAAACATGTCTACATTCTAAAACTATGGGTTTATAACGACACTTGGACACATATTGGTCAAAGCACAGGTTACAGCAACAATCTTATCCAGTAAAGTGATGTCGTTGCCTTCACATGGTACCACAAAGGCCAGACGTATATTGTCATTCAGTATTGTATATTTGGAGTGCATGCTTTGTTTATATAGCGCCAAATCACAACACAGGGTTATTTCAAGGCACTTTACAAAAGGGTGGGTTTAGGCCACCCTCTGGCATCAAGCTGGCTGTGGCCCCTGGAGAAGGCAGGTATTTTCAGTGTGGCACCTACAAGGGCAATGCTTTCCTTAATATCAAATCTGCCAATATTATGTCTCTTGGTGACAACTTCTGAAGAAAGCCACAGTCCCACAATTTTTTTTTTTTTGTGCTGTACTACTGTACAGTGACAATAAAGCCTATTCTATTCTCTTGCATGAGTAAAATTTGGTTAAGCCTAAGGTGACACATGCTACAGTTCTGCTGTTCTTGCACATTTTCCACTGGAATATCATTAGCCTGACAGCAACATCACATGTTCTTTCCTCCATCTCAGCCAGAGGTGTGATGTTATCTGTTGGTGATAAGGACAATATACTACTTTAGTTAATATATTTTGTAATCAAAAGGAATCCCAAGACACATTTTAGAAAAAAAAACATAGGCCAAAAAAAAAAGATTACCTTGTGGAGGGGCACAATACACAAGTTTAGCATTCTCTCACATCCAGGAAACACAAGGACAATGGACCGCGTGAGGAAACTCACAGGGAAGTTCAGATTGGGCAGAGCTAGACACCTCCCGGGTAGGGGAAAATTTACATGTAACCAGATCAGACAAAGAGGCACCTTTCACCACCCGCAGCAACGGGCTGGCGCGTGAAAATGCAGGTGGTGAATGTATTGTAATTAATGTTCAAGCTGTTATGATAATGTTTCACATAAATCTATTGTACATACACAATGCATAATACACCAGCCCCAGTTTCTATGCACGATTAATAAAGCTATAATGGCAGAATGCAGAGAAACTGGAGGAGGCTTTTCTCAGCCCCAGCGCAGGTTGCGCTGGGGTCAATGGCTGTACATGTTGTTAGAGGGAATAAAGATTCTGTGTTGTCCTACGCTCGTGCCTCACTTCACATCCTTTCCTTTTACCCACTACGACCTGAATATAAAGAAGCTACATTATCCATCTCAGTCACTGGGCCAGTGGTATTGGGGGTTCACTTGCATGCCCTGCCAATTCTTTTTGTTGTGATCTCGTCCTTCTGCATAAGCGGTTAAACCTGTCAGGGGGGGTAGCCTGAAGCTCTGCATGGCCAAGGTTTAGAAAAGGTGCCCAGTCAGGATCACAGTCTAGCATTTCATATGCTGGTAAGGAAACAATAAGAAAATAAGTGACTTTCGCATCTCGACTCGTGCAAAGCATCATGGGAACATGGCTACCAAACATGCTCTATCGATATATTTAATTTATGGAAAGTTCCTGATCTACGAGCATATTATATGCGTAGGGGTCTTCCTGGTTGTACCCGCAAACGCAAGGATGAACTAGTTGCGCTTGCATTCGCGGCCACGTTGCAGAAATTGGCCAAAATGCCCCCCCCCCCCATATGTACACTGACATAGCAGATTTTTTGTTGTCAAAGGACCAAGCACCCTTACTTGCGAGACTCCGAAATGACTACAAAGAAGGTAAGCGAGTGGTTTGACAGCTCAACTTTGGTTTTGTCATTTTGAGTAAATTTCACTACAAGGCATAGTCTGCTAACTTAGATCTATAGGTCGATACTATTATAGTTTAAGTACCACAAGTTTTCAATGATTTGCAATTTTATTTTATACCAGCCTACTTATTAATGGCCTTAATTACATGTGTGTATAGATAAAGCTTCATTATCAATATACAAAGAATTATATCCTAGATCCAGGCCTGCCTGTCCGTACCTAATACTTCAGGGTTTAGACTCGTGTCAATCAGGCTAGAACTTGAACAATACACAACACTATTTAATTATGCTATAATATCTCACCGGCCACTTTATTAGGTACACCTGTCCAACTGCTCGTTGCGCCAACTGTGTGATGCCATCATGTCAATATGGACCAAACTCTCTGAGGAATGCTTCCAGCACCTTGTTGAATCTATGCCACGAAGAATTGAGGCAGTTCTGAAGGCAAAAGGGGGTCCAACCCGTTACTAGCATGGTGTACCTAATAAAGTGGCCGGTGAGTGTAGACTTACTGCTTTAATCCAACAGTTACGTCCGTCCGGATCCTTCAGCTCCATGGGGAATGTATATAACGTGAATGGCGGCGGACATGTACACACGCTGGTCCCGAAGTTACACGCATGTATGCTGCAAGTTTACTTTTTCCACCGCTCTAGATGATACATGCCATTCCCACACTTCACTACGGCACAATGTGCACCTGGCATAACGGAGATTTAAAGCTTAAAGCAGACTTTAAGCAGCAGTTGTTCAGGTGTTGCAGTGCTGTTTGTATACAAAAGCAGGCTGGCTACCGGAATGTTTGGTAGTCATGAACTTTGAACTCACATAGTTTGCACATGCGCACTCATAATGCGAAAGCCGCTTATACTTTGGTGTAGAAAAAATTAAACCCACTTACAAACGTGTGTAAGTGGTAACTTTTTTTTTTTTTTTTTAGCTACTCAGATATTGGAGTCTTTCTTTAACTTAGCTTAGCTTAGTTTTGTTTAGCTTAGCATTGCTAATGTAGACTAAAAGCTATGACCAAGTAAGTTTTAACCACTCAGCAACAGCAACAGACTTATATACAGTAAATCATAATCATCATCAGAGAGCTATTAGAATAATAAACAAAGCTGCTTACAGGGAACCAACAAACTCACTTTTTCTTAAATTAAAAGCTCTCAAGTTGAAAGGTCTGGTTGACTTTAAAACTGCAGTAATAATGTTTAAAGTGAAGAATCTATCACTGCCCGCAAATATCCAAAAGTTGTTCCAAATAAGGGAGAAACAATATCATTTCAGAGGAACATGTATATTTCAAAAACCTTCAGTGAGAATTACCACCAAGCAACACTGTGTTTCAGTGCAAGGAGTCAGATTATGGAACGATTTTGGACCTGAATTAAAATCATGTACAACGCTTGGACAATTTAAACAAAAACTAAAGGAAGAAATACTCCAAACATATATACAAGATGACATGTAAAATCACATAAGGATTGTCATACCCAGTCTGTGTTGTGTTGTTGCTTAGTTTTTTTGTCACATTTTGTCTTAGCTATGTTCTGAATTGTAATCGCTCTTGTTTTGTTTTTCTTTTGAATTCTTGGATGGAATATGGGTGGGAAATATAAGCTGCGGCTTCAGCCATCACCCATTTCGGATAACTTATGTTGAACTGTATAATCAGAGGAGTTATTGTCTAATTTGACCTTGTTGGATTTTCTTTCCCCCTTTGTTATATTATTCTGTTTAAGATAAGATAAGCCTTTATTAGTCCCACAATGGGGAAATTCCAGGATTGCAACAGCATAGGGATAGCAACACTCAGAGCAACAATCAGAAAGCAAGAAAAAACAACATCTAGTAAACATATGTCCATATTACTATAAATGTATATATATAGACACACAGTGCAGAGCATTATGGCTGGTGAATGTGCAGCAGAAAGTCTAAGCTCTCTCTCCGCGGATGCAGCGGGCCAGCTGGAAGTCTTTGGGCATGATGGTGACCCCCTTAGCGAAGAAGAGACCCACCAGGTGGGCCTCGCTGGTCTCCTGCAGAGCCATGACGGCGAAGCTCAGGAAACGCAGGACGGTCTTGAAGTCCTGAGCGATCTCCCTCACCAGGCGCTGGACGGGCAGCTTACGGATGAGCAGCTCCGTGGATTTCTGGTAGCGACGGATCTCTCTCAGAGCCACGGGCCTGTGACGGCGAGGCCTCTTCACTCTGCCGGTGGCCAGAGCGCCTCTCCGAGCAGCCCTGGTGGCTAGCTGTCTCCTGGGGGGCTTCTTCCTCCAGTAGATTTTACGGGCGGTCTGCTTGGTTCTTGCCATCGCTCTTTATTATTCTGTCTTATATTTCTTTCACGCCGCCTAAACTCCAGCCCGGCACCCGCGTCCTTTTCGCTACAGCTCCCGGTATGTCGAGTTTCCCATTAGCACCGGGCGGCGGCCAAGTGCTAGCTAGCACTAGCTCCTCCCCGCTGTAACGTCTCCCGCTGCAAACCGTGGCTCCGTCCGCCGACCCGGGAGACCCCCTTGGCGATCCGTGCGTCCGTGATATATATACAGAGTGAAAGGTGTAGAAAGAAGAAGGAAGATAAAAAAAAAAAAAAAAAAAAAAAAAGGCTGTTGCAACAGGCAGCCGACTCGTGTGGCGCCGCCGGTCCGCCGGTCCAGTTTCTTTTTTAATCTCTACTTTTAATCTATCCAAAATAAAAATTCATTCATTCATCATTCATTCATTCATTCATTCATCATAATATACCTTTATGAAAATGCTCTGAACACACCACCATCGATAAAGGAGTGTGGTTGAAAGTTATACTGGGTCTTCTCATTGCTGCAATCCAGGCCAGGCGTCGCCTCTTTGTTACATCTGAAACGTGGGCTGTGCTGTTCTTCTTCCATGCTGAAAAACGATAAAAGCCTATTCCGTGGTTTATCTTTTTTCCACAGTAGTTGTAAGAACGACTAGAACAGTTTACAACACAGCTGGTGAGCTCTATACTTCCCCATGTCTGCTTCTATGTCTGCTACGTTGACGTGATCTCAGCGAATTACCGAGGCCTTTTGTTCCCAGAATGCACTTGGTCAATTTTGTAAACGCTATGACACACTGGGGAGCCTTATAGGCTATATCAAAAAGGAAGGTTTGAACCCTATTCTTAAAAGCAGAGATCGAGTCTGACTCCCAAATCCAGATTGGCAGCTGGTTCCAAAGGAGAAGTTAACCAAAGCAGTAAATAAATATACATATGTACACAGTTATATACACAGTGCAGGAGCATTGCAGCTAGATGGTATAACAAGCACAGAAATAACCCTGAATGAGTGAATGGTTAACTCTGCTAATGGCAGCTAACCACCACTAGTCAAGGAGTCATTCCAGGTAGATTATAAGGCAAAAGTGCATCTAAGAATGAGATGATCAAGTGTTGATGGATCATCTTCTAGGAAATCAGATGTCTAGTGGGGGTGAACAGAATTATCACTCTTCACTCTATTAAAACAAGAAATCTGTGTGTGTGTGTGTGTGTGTGTGTGTGTGTGTGTGTGTGTGTGTGTCACACTTATAGGACGGCCTATGATCTCTGCCTGAACATCATAGGATGTCCTATGAACTCAGGCATCATAGGACTCACAATGCCTATATGACGGCACATAGACAAATATGTCTTTATGATGTCATATAGGACTCTCATGACTTTATGATGTCATATACAGTGAGTCCATGCCCGAAAGCTTCTTTTTGCTCAGAATATTTTCATGATCCTGTCCATGAACTAAATCGTGACATGCACTACACAAAGAGCAGAGATAAACAAACCTATCATCTGGTTAGTCACTGCAACAGATACTGGAGTCAGTTTTTCTTGGCCCGTCCATGCCACTGATAATACCTCTATCTGCTAAGAATGTGCCGCTAATCCAGCAAAAGCTAGCGGTACTCAAATACTTTGCAAGCAGTTTCATGAAATGGTCAGTTAGAAAGCAATTCATACCGGCTCGGACGTCACCCGGGCTAACAAGGTCAGGAGTTCCTGGCAGCGGAGGGCGAAGGACAGAGCTGCGTGGAGGAATCTGTTCAGACCTAAATGAAACAGTCATTGTCACCCCTGACAGACTGTTATGATGATAATGATGATGATGATGATGATGATGATGATGATGATGATGATGATGATGATCCCTCAGCCAGTGGTCTCAATGAACAAGAAGAAGAAGAAGACCCACCAAATGGACAGCAATAGAATGAGAAGAACTGCTGCACGTCAGAAAAGATGCCATGAAGATGAAACACCTGAAGTTCCAGCAGTACATCGCACCCGTCTGAGACAGGAGGAGACCCTTCACCAGCATAGGGTACAACAGACAAGGGATGCACAAACAGACAGGAAACATGTGGCAGTGCACCATGCACATGCTGAGTCACTTGAAGCCCAAAATGCCCGCAAAGTGAGTAACGCTGCACACCAGGCAAGGCACAGACAAGGTGAGACCGAGGAGATGCGGAATAGTCGGCTGGCCAGGTACAGTGAATTCCATGCAAGGCACAGAGATGCTGAGACCGAGGAGATGCGGAATAGTCGGCTGGCCACCAACGCTGCACGCCAGGCGATGCACAGAGAAGCTGAGACCGAGGAGATGCGGAATTGTCGGCTGGCCGCCAACACTGGAATTACGATGCACCTATTCCTCAACCAGTGGTCTGAACGAAGAAGAAGAAGAGGAAGACCCACCAGATGGAAAGCAATAGAATGAGGAGAACTGCAGCATGTCAGAAAAGATGCCGTGAACATGAAACACCTCAGGTTCCAGCAGTACGCCGCAGGCATGACTGTGAACAACACAGCCGTCTGAGACAGGAAGGGACCCTTCAGCCACAGGCATGCATAAATACTTGCTTATACTTGGTTTCTACGGGCATGGACGGGTATGCACGGGTATGTACTAGTATATAGAAAACAAGCACCAAAGACAACCACAAGCTAAGCTAAGGCTGCCTGATCACTCTATACCAGCCGATGTGATGATTCTAATGGGGTAAAAAAAACAACTATGGCCAGCTAGCCAGGCTAACCCTTGGCAGCCCGATCTACCAGGCAATAAGCAAGAATGACATAAATACGTATTTTATCAACTGTGGATTAAAAAAAACAGGTTGAAACACAAATTTCTAGTGGGGGTGGATAGAATACATAGAAAATTAGAAAAGCACTCAGAGAGCGCACACCTCCACCAAGGCTCCTTCCGCCCATCATGGATCACCTCCAAAATGTAATGGGTTCGTATGTAGGCCAGGAGCCAGTTCTGGTGAAAATCGCAGCAAAATTTATCCAGTAGTTTTGGAGGATTCTTGCTAACACACTGTGAGAAGATAAGAGCCTTGTTGGAGGTATGCATTCTTGGATCATCACCAAAATGTTGTGGGTTCCTATCTTGCCCAAGGACCACCTCTGGTGAAAATTTCATCCAAATCCATCTAGTAGTGTTTCTGTAATTCTGCTGCACAAATACAAACAAGGTCCTTGGTGGAGGTATGCACTCTCAGATCATCACCAACATTTAGTGGGTTCATCCTTGGCCCAAGAGCTACCTCTGGTGTAATTTTCATCAAACTCTGTCCAGTAGTTTTTGCATAATCCTGCTAACAGACGGACAAACAGACAAACCACCCCGATTGCATTACCTCCTTGGTGGAGGTAATGCAATTGGGACTTATTCAGAGGGATGAGGAATCAATGTACAGGGAAGAAGTGAGAGACCTGGAGGGCTGGTGCAGGGAGAACAATCTGGTGTTCAACGTGGACAAAACGAAGGAGATGATTATCGACTTCCGGAGGTCACAGCCTGAACACGTCCCCCTCAGCATCGGCGGCCGTTTAGTGGAGAGAGTGGAGAACATCAAGTTCCTTTGGAGTGCAGCTCTCGCAGGACCTGACCTGGAGCAAGAATTCCTTGGGGATCAGGAAGCGGGCTCAGCAGAGACTGCACTTCTTGAGGAAACTCAGACAGGCCTCTCTCCCCATCTGCATCCTCGGGACCTTCTACAGAGGTGTGGTGGAGAGTGTTCTGACGTACTGCATTGCTACATGGTACTCCAGCTGCAGTATGTCAGAAAAAAAAGCCCTGCAGAGGATAGTCAAGGGAGCTGAGAGGGTAACTGGAGTCTCCCTCCCCTCTGTCCAAGAACTTTTTCAGAACCGTTGTAGGAGCAGGGCACTGAACATTGTCAAGGACCGTTCTCATCCTCTGCATAAACACTTTGAACTTCTGCCATCTGGCAAACGATTCCGGAGCATCAGAGGCAGAGCCACCAGACTGATCAACAGCTTCCTTCCACAAGCTGTTAGGATGCTGAACAGTTGACCCGGAATCTCTCATATTCACTACTGCACCTACGGACATGATGTGCATTATTTGTATATAATAATTAGTTTTTTCAAGTATGTCTCAGGGATGTGTCAACAGATGGGTGGGGTGGGGTGGGGTGGGGGTGAAGATATGTGTGAGTGTGTCTTAAATCATGTTCTTCTACTTATATGGATGCCGAGAGAAACGCAATTTCATCTTGCCTGCACTACAGTTGTATGTACAGCAATATGACAATAAAGGTTGATTTGATTTGATTTGATTTAACCATTTAAAACCATACTGGTGAAAGTAACTAGGAGAGTTTTCCTAGTTTAGCTCCTCCTAGGGTTCATTGACAGTGTACCAGACTAGCCAGAACACAGGTCCATATAATTAAATGAAAGAGAAAAGCAAATCCAGAGGAGGTGTTTCAGGCCAATCAGTCATGACAGTCTCTGAAAGATTCCTCAAGTGATTCTCAACTTATGTATCAAACGCCTTGAGACAAACTTTTGTTTTGATTAGGCAATATACAGTATAAATAAAGTTGACTGAACTGAAGTGCACATCAGGTAGCTTACAAGCCCTGGATTCTGTGGGAGAGGAGAACTCCTGTGCAGGGGACTGTGGGCTATTTGACTTTGCACACCATAATGTCACAAAAATCCTAAATAACACACAGAGGGAACCACAAAAAGCATAATAGAGGGCCTTTAATAAGTTAAATGAAGAGAGATTTTATGAATTTAGCAGCTCACACAAACATTTTGACCTTCTGTTTTTATTCTTATCAGCTGATGCCACTCTGACTCAAAACCAGATCACTTTTTTTGGCTTTATTGTCTTTAGTATATGTATGGGTACATATTCATACTATGTAGGATAACTAAGTAGACGGTTATGCTGTTTATTCCATCTTGCTACAATGCTCCGCACTTTGTATATATATTTATATATTGATGTGTATGTATGTATATCCACTGCTCTTATTTATATCTTCTGTATCTTCTTAATTATTGCTCTGAGTGTTACTATCCCTGTGCTGTTGCAATCCTGGAATTTCCCCATTGTGGGACTAATAAAGGTTTATCTTATCTTATCTTATCTTATCTTAGTAGACAGTCGAGATAAATGAGGACAAAGATTGAGCAAACAAAGTTCCTTACCCCAGCGGGGAGTCAGCTCTCAGATGTGGAGGTTATATAGTTTTAAAGCTTTTCCCCCACAGCTGTTAACTGCAGTAACCTCACTGACTCATCTAAAACTGATGACTGCCCTTTTACAGGAGTGAGATCATCTTGACCAAAAAGCAAAACTAGCTTCCAGAAAACAACATCATGAGGTTGGGGTTACTTTTGTTCAAAACATGTAAAGCTGCCCTGCTCCCCTCTGACACACTGCTCCTGCTCTGCTCCTGTGTCTTGTTTTTGTGGAGTGAAGGAGAAGCAGTTCTACAGTGTATTACCTCATAGTTCCTCCTGACTCTTTCTATTACACATGCCTGTCTGCCCTCTTTTCCTTTGCATGAGTGGAAAAGCAAAACAAAGGAAAGGAATTGGTTTCATTTAGCCTAAAGTCTTGTTGATACATCTGTCAGATAGCGAGGGGACATGTTCTCGGTACAACAACAGTCCCTAAATTTCCAGTATATGTTTGTAATATTGGAAAGAAAGACTAGCTTGTGAAGAAGAATGTCTCGAGCAACAGATTAAACATTTTCTTGAAATTGGAATTAGGTTCTGAGATATAAAATCTGTACAAACATGTTAAAAACAAACATAGTCTCCCAGCATTTCGGGGATAATGGTGGGATTAAATTTTTGATCTTGTTTCTCTGTGAGTTTGAACTGGACTGGACTTGTTATCCAGCTGAGCATACAGTATCTGCTGTATGTGACACACCTCATGCAATGGCACATACGTACATACAGTACATAGCATGCTATTTTCTTGAAATATGAAGAGCAAGAGAATTTCATTTTGGGGGAAAAATGATGACACACTTAAAGTTTCCAGTTCATCACAGTTTCTGTCTCATCGTTGTTACTTTTAAAACTAGAAAAGCACTCGGAGAGCACAGACCTCCCCCAAGTACCTCAGTTCCCCCTAATATTGGGATTTTCCCCAAATATAATAGTCCTACATTTATTTTATCTATATTTTCAGATTCCTTGACCATCAAAGCATACCTTTAGCAATTGGATTCACATTGATATCTTTATTAGTTCAGTAGTTATTGACAAAAATCATTTTTTTGGTGATGGCAGTTTTCTTCTGGATATAGCTCCATAGCTTTTGAAGATACAACAAATCCATTGGCACACTACTGATTCCTCAGTGTCTTGGCTATATTTTGGTGTTTGTTGTATGTTTATATCTTAATTTCTTTACCTGAGTTTCCGACCTCTAAAGTCTGGCGGCGATGGAGCATCCAGTAACGGGGGCAGGTTTGAATGAGCTGGAAGCTCCTAGCTGGAACTCTGTACGTCAGCGGCACAGGACAACGGTCGTTAGCAGTTGGGATTGAGTGGCAGCTGCTTCCGGCAGACTCCTGTGCGTCTGAGCAGCCCTATATAGGGACCGCACTGCTCACCCCAACTGGGGTAAGGCCTAGAAAAGGTGGCCTAAATATTGCCCACTCAGCACAGCACCCGGATAGGAAACCGCACCTGTCGGGACATTCCACTTTGCGGTCGAAAAATAAAAACAATACCATTTAGAATTGCTGCATGGAACATAAGGACACTCCTGCATGCCAGTCCGGACAGACCACAGCGCAGAACAGCACTCGTTGCCAGCAAGCTGAAGCGTTACAATGTGGATGTGGCAGCACTCAGTGAGACACGACTCCTCGAAGAAGGCTCACTCAATGAAGTAGGAGAGGGTTATACATTCTTTTGGAAAGGATACCCCATTGGTGGTCAACTCCTTCATGGAGTTGGTTTTGCAATCAAGAACAGCCTCCTGCACAAGCTCACAGAATCACCAGTGGGTGTCAGTGAAAGGCTCATGACTCTTCGCATCCCCCTTGCAAAATGCAGGTATGTCACTTTGGTAAGTGCCTATGCACCAACTCTGTCATCGAACGCTGAAGAGAAGGACCGCTTCTACCAGGCACTCGATGACATCCTCAGTCACATCCCGAAGGGTGACAAAATCATGCTGCTTGGTGATTTCAATGCAAGAGTCGGAAAGAACTTGCAAAACTGGAATGGTGTGATCGGTGCCCATGGCATTGGAAAAGTCAACCCCAATGGCATGAGACTTCTTAGTCTCTGTGCGGAACATGATCTTACCATCACTAACACAATCTTCCAGCAAAAGAACAAATATAAGGCATCCTGGATGCATCCCAGGTCCAAACATTGGCACCTGATCGACTATGTGATCGTGAGGAGGGCTGACCTCAAGGACGTGCTCATCACAAGAGCTATGCGAGGGGCAGACTGCTGGACCGACCACCGCATGATTCTGTCAAAGGTCAGAATGCATGTTCGGCCCCTAGCTCGCCACGGTGGCCCAAAGAGGAAAACACTCCACTGTGCCAGACTCTCCAGCAGCGACATCTGTGACAACTTCCGTTGCTCCCTAGCTGAGAGGCTGGCAGGTATTGAACAACTGATCATCTCAGAGTCTGGGATGGATGAGAAGTGGACCGCTCTATCTACCATTCTCTTTGACACTGCAGCCCAAGCCATCGGTTTCAAAACCAAGAAACATCAGGACTGGTTTGACCAGAATGCTGGAGAGATCTCCACCCTCCTGGACAGAATGCACAGGGCACACAGAGCCACCTTGAACAACCCACAATCCCAATTCCATAAGAAGCAATGACAAGCCCTTTGTTTTGAGGTCCAAACAACTCTCAGGAAACTGCAAGATGAGTGGTGGATCTCAAAGGCCAACGAAATCCAGACCCATGCTGATAGAAACGATATGCACAGTTTCTATGATGTAGTCAAAACCATCTACGGCCCCAGAAACTGCTCCCTTGCACCTGTGAGATCTGTTGATGGTTCTTCTTTAATCAAGGATCAGGCCATGATAGTGGAGCGGTGGGCTGAGCATTTTAACACCGTGCTTAACCAGCCCATCTCAGTGGACCCAACTGTCCTTGCAGAGCTCCCTGAACATCCTACCTTGCCAGATCTCGACCTTCCCCCAACCTTCAAAGAAATCCTGCATGCAGTAAAAACCCTGAAAAACAATAAATCCCCTGGACCTGACGGCATCCCAGCTGAACTTCTCAAGGAAGGAGGCTACCTCTGTACTTGGACACTGTATCTCTATATCTCAGAGGTGTGGAGACGAGAGTGTGTCCCACAACAGTGGAAAGACGGCAACGTTGTGACCATCTACAAGAACAAAGGAGACAAAGCCATCTGCTCCAATAGTAGGGGTATCTCTCTGTTGGCTACTGCTGGAAAGGTCCTTGCCAAGGTCATGCTCCGCAGACTCATCTCTGCAATATCAGAGCGGGTCACCCCAGAGTCATAGTGTGGTTTTCGGAAGGACAGGGGGACAGTTGATATGATCTTTGTGACGCGTCAGCTCCAAGAGAAATGTTGGGAGCAGCATAAGGACCTGTTCATTGTCTTTGTCGACATTGCATTTGACACAGTGAACAGGGAACTGAAAAATAAACAAGAATGTACCCATGTATGAAATGATTGTCTGCAGGGTGAGAGTGAATGAAGGGAAGGAATGAATATGTTTGTTTGTAGTGAGTGACGAAGGAAGGGAGGCCTGAAATAGGCAAATGTGAATCAGGTTTTTATATTGTGTATGTATAATCTTTTTTGCATTGATGTATGTGGTTATTGTTTATTGTTTTCATTTTTTCTTTTCTTTATCCTTCTTTCTTTTTACTTGTTTCTTCTTTCTAAAGCCCATCCAGGGACAAGAGTTGCAAATTAGCTAATAGCTATACACTCTTTGTGCAACACATTAGATTGATTGTCATTTGATTAATTGTCTATGTTTATTGCACTGTCCCTGTCAAATAAAAACTATCCAATCCAATCCAACTACTGTGGCAAGTCCTAAAGAGATTTGGGTGTCCACCCAAGTTTCTCACCATCCTTGTGCAGTTCCATTCTGGGATGATGGCCCGAGTGGTAGTGGGAAGGCACAGCTCAGAACCTTTTGGAGTGCAAACCGGAGTGAGGCAAGGCTGTGTGCTGGCCCCAGTTCTCTTCAACATCTTCCTTGTCTGTGTAACAACTCTGCTACGTAGGAGGGTGGAGAAACAAGCTGGAGTTACCATTGACTTCAGGCTTGATGGTAACCTGTTCAACATCAGGAGGCTACAGGCAACTTCCAAGCTGACATCAGAGACCATCATTGAGCTACAGTACGCCGATGACTGTGCCCTGGTTGCTCATACACCAGACGCTCTACAAAACATCCTCTCGGCAGCTGTAACTGCATACACCAGAATGGGACTAACAATTAACACCCAGAAGACAGAGGTACTCTGTCAGTTCAGTACCGACCCCCCACAAAACGCAATAACCCTCACAGCAGCAGGGCAACAGCTGCTCACAGTGCCCACATTCAAATACCTGGGGAGCATAATGTCTGACACCTGCTCAATGGATGACGAGATCCAGAACCACCTCAAGCAAGCATCAGCATCTTTTGGTCGTCTATGGAGAAGGGTTCTTCAGAACAGCAATCTCAAACTCCACACCAAAGTGCTGGTCTACAGAGCTGTATGTATCACCACCTTACTATATGGATGTGAGGCATGGACTATTTACAGCCGCCATCTGAGAAGCTTGGAGACCTTCCATGTAAGATGTCTCCAGAAGATCCTTGGCATCACTTGGAAGGACAGAGTGCCGCACACAGAAGTGCTGGAGAGAGCTGGCAGCTGCAGCGTGGAGTCCATCATGGCCCAGCATCAACTCAGGTGGTTGGGGCATGTCATCCAGATGCCCAGCCACAGACTCCCACGCAGAATCCTGTATGGTCAGTTACACCGTGGCCAACACAGCGCTGGTGGGCAGAAGAAGCGCTTCAAAGACCAAATGAAGTCCATCCTGAAGAGATGTCAGATCAACCCCTCTTCACTGGAGGAACTCGCTTCCTGCCGAGACATCTGGTTCTTCCACTCCTCACAGGGAGTGGATTATATGGAGGAACAGCGCACACAACACCGGACAGCAAAGCGTGCAAAGAGGCATGCTCGCCAAGTCCCCCCTGCTCCCCCCAGCACCTCCTTCACATGCCTGGTCTGTAACCGAATCTGCAGCTCCAGGCTCGGACTATTCAAACGCCAGCAGACTCACAAATAAAGAAGATGGTCATCATCGAATCGATGGACTACCAGAGAGAGAGATATCTTGATTTGTTACCTTACAGTGATGAAAATTCCAAAGATCCCCTATTATGTCCTGTTGTGGATCACAGTATCCAGATTTTTTTGCAGGATCCGGATCAGTCTTTGATATTTCCTAGAACCTATTGGGATCTTATCCTGTATTTTTTTGGCAAACGTTCTGACCATTTATTGTGGAGTTATATACACATATGCTAAAAATGGCCCTATCTCGCAATGATAAAGTATCCTTTAAAAAATTCCTGGATCCAGACGGTGATCTGGATCACTCCCAAAATCTAATCATTTCTTCCTTGTCCCATTTCGGACTTGTCCTGAAAATTTTGTCAAAATCTGTTCATAACTTTTTGAGTTATGTTGGTAACAGACAAACAAACAGACAGACAAACCCCGGTAAAAACATAACCTCCTTGGCAGAGGTAACAAAAAAGACCAGTTCCAGTGCTGCATGGATAAATGTATTTGGATTATTATACTGTAGCATTATCATGTGCTTGTACTAATTACCTGACCCAGCCATTTAAACTTTGATCCCGAATGAGGATGGTCATCTAAGGCTGCATTCAGACCAGGATAATCTGGAGGTCTCGGTTCGACTGGGTGTGGAATGCCGAGAATTTTCACACCTTCATTTGGTTTGGTTTGCATTCACACTGCAGCGGGCCAAACTGCCTGGATGTCACGCAGTTACAACAACTGCTCGGTTGGGGCACTGTAGCCGAAAACACCATCTGATCAGGATCAAAAAATGGAAATCCGTTTCCTTCAGCCGGCTTGTTTGTCCTCCACAAACAAATATCCACAGGACATTTTTTTTTTACTTTTCTCCTCAGCTTTCTCCAGTAAAAAGATTTCTCAGATTTGCGCAGTTGTCATACTTGTTATTTTCTACCCAAAATGCACTACGGTAAATGCCACTTCCTGTTCTGAGACTACGTGTTGCTATGGTTACACAAGCGTCCTCCCTTTGGTCTGCTGGAGAGTCCATTTGCATTCACACTGCAAGCAAAGCGCACCAGGGTTCACAAGTGAACCAAGACCACCGGTTTTCAAGCGGACCAGAGTTCGCTTGTTTGGTGAGCACCAGAGTTCAATTGCACATTCAGACTGCACCAAACAAACCAAACTATCCGCAGAAGCAGATAAGAGTTTCTTTGGTCCGGACTAAACAGTGGCAGGTTAGACGCACCCTAAGTAGAAGGGTAGAAAAATCTCCATCCATCCATCTTCTACTGCTTATCTGGGAATCCGGGTTGTGGGGCATCAGTCCAGGCAGAGTAGCCCAGACTTCCACCTAGTTCACATAGCACCATGGTCCCCATGATCCCTCCTGCAGGTGGTGAGCCCACTGGAGCATGGACGCATGTGGCTTCTTTGGGTACACTGGGTCCTTGATGTAACGTTTTTCATGGAGATCCACTGGACCGCTCTTAGTCTGGCCCTTCACCCAGGACCAGTTTGTCTTGGGATACCCTACCAGGGGCAAGTTGCCTCCAACAGCATAGCTCCTGGGATCATTCGGGTACTCAAACGTCTCCACCGCGATAAGGTGGTGATCCACAGAAAGGCAGAAAATTCTAATAGGTAAAAAAGATGTTCCTAACCTGCAAATATTACCATTTGACATGTGTACTGGCATTACCGGTGAGCCAAGGATATTGGTCAATACTACAGACCATGCTCCCAAGCTGGAATTCCATCTTTGAATTCCTGTCGTCAATTTCTTATTCACAAGTGATGAAGCTTCACAACTGTTTTCCCTTAGTAATTAGATATACCTTTTTACTTGGTGTGGTGACCTGCTCTGCGTGCCTGCTGCCCTAATTGCCTCCACAGCTGTGCGCACATCTGTTCACCTCATTAGACAGCCTTCTTAAGCCTGGCTGCCCTGTGGTCTGCACAGAGACGTCAACGCTTCTCTGATCTGGAAGGACCTCCTCGACTCCTCTGTCATCCTGCTCTGGAGAATCCTCTTCTTCGTGGACGGACCATAAGAACCTGGAGTACCTCAGGACGACCAAACGACTCAACTCTCGCCAAGCCCACTGGTCCCTGTTTTTTGGCAGGTTTAACTTCACCATCACCTACCGTCCGGGGCCGAAGAACATCAAGCCAGATGCCCTCTCCAGGCAATTCTGCTCAGATGCTGCTGAGGTGCCACCATCTCCCATTATTCCTCCTTCATGTATCATGGGCGCCCTCTCGTGGAGCATCAAAGAGAGGGTCAGGAGAGCTCAGGAGACTGAGGCTGACCCGGGCGGGGGGGCCAACGGGAAGGATGTATGTGCCCTCTGCGGTCCGGGGGGAGGTCATTAATTGGGCACACTCCTCCAAACTGCTGTGCCACCCTGGGATGGCGCATACAGTGGCCCAACTCCAGAGAAAATTCTGGTGGCCATCGCTACGGAGGGGCGTCAAGGAGTATATCCAAGCCTGCCCCCAGTGTGCCACTTGCAAGACATCCTCCTCTCCACCAGCGGGCCTGCTTCATCCCCTCCCCATCCCCAACAGACCCTGGTCCCATGTGGCTCTTGATTTTGTGACCGGTCTTTCCCCCTCTGCAGGTAACACCATCGTTCTTACCATTGTGGACCGATTCTCCAAACCGGCCCACTTCATCCCCCTGCAGGGTCTCCCTACGGCCAAGAAGACAGCGGACCTGCTCACCCTACATGTGGTTCGGCTCCAAGGCATCCCGATGGACATCGTATCAGACCATGGGACCCAGTTCGTCTCGCAGGTGTGGCAAGCCTTCTGCAAAGCTATCGGAGCCACGGTAAGTCTGTCGTCGGGGTACTACACCCAGATTAATGGTCAGTGCGAGCGCACCAACCAGGAGCTGGAGGCGACACTGCGGTGCGTCACTACCTCCAACCCGGCATCCTGGAGCTCCCACCTGCCTTGGGTCGAATATGCACATAATACTATGGTCTCCTCTGCTGCAGGTCTTTCTCCATTCAAGGCCTCCCTTGGATACAACCCCCCACTGTTCCCGGAGGAGGAGGGAGACATTGCTGTGCCCTCATTGCAGGCCAACATGAAGGACTGTCACTGGCTGTGGAAAGCTACCCGTGCTGCACTTTGGCGCATGGCAAACCGCAACTCGGACATCACCAACCGCCGCAGGACACCGGCTCCATCCTACCGGGTCGGGCAGCAGGTATGGTTGTCCACAAAGAACATTAATCTTAAGACTGAGTCCAGGAAACTTTCCCAGTGCTTTATTGGTCCTTTCAACATCACCCACATTGTGAACCCTGTCACTGACGCCTGGCTCTCCCCCCCTCCCTCCACATCTGTCCCACCTTCCATGTCTCTCAGGTTAAGCCCATTCGTTTCCAGCCCTCTGTGCCCCCCTTCCAAGTCACCACCTCCACCAGTGATGATCGATGGTGACCCCGCTTGGAAGGTCAACTCCATCTTGGACGTCCGATGCAGGGGTCGTGGCCTTCAGTACCCGATGGACTGGGAGGGTTACAAGTCCAGAATGGAGATCCTGGGTGTGTCCCTCCTTCGTGATGGATCCTCACCTTTGCTCCCCTGTACACAGGTGGAAGCCTCCTGGCGGCGGACCTTTGCTTCTTCCCGCACATTGTATAGCACCGTTTACTCACCTGCTCATCCTCACCTCGCTCCTCGGCGACAACACGGACACGGAACAGACTGCAGCTGGAACGGAGTCTCTGGGAGATCTTCAGTGCCTCAGCTTTTCATCCAATCCGTAAGACTGTACATTCACCTGTTTATTCACCCTGGTCTCAGTATACTCATCCACCTGTCTGTCCTCTCTCCTAGGGTTGCCAGTTCGTCCTTGCTCTGCTCGCCCAGCTGCCCACCTCAGCACACACGCATGCATTCACATTCACTCACACTACAAATAAAAGATATCTGTATTTATTCTGAGTGTGAGTCTGCTTGGGTTTTACCAAACATGTCAGTATGTCTCCGTCAGACTAACCCAGCAGACAGTGCTCCCGCACAAAGACTTAACACTGTCGAGGCTCGGGTAGATCAGTTTTCTCACCAGCAGCAGGTCATACTGACACAGCTCATGTTGATTAACACCCGCTTGGTCAATCTCTTGGAGGGGCAGGCCTTAGCCTGGGCTTATGCCATAATGGCTCTGGCCAATTGCGCTAGTTTGACCTACGATCAGTTTGTGTGTCAGTTTAATGAGGTTTTCAACCACTCTGACCGAGATAGTGTCCTCACCACCCGGTTACTTAATCTCAGACAGGGCAGTAAATCTGTGGCTGATTATTCTGTAGACTTCCGGGTGGTGGCTGCGGAGGTAGGGTGGGAGGATTCCTCTTTCTGCAGCATTTTCACTCGCAGTCTTAGTCCTAGCCTGTGGGACAAATTGGCCCACGTAGAGAAGCCTAGCAAACTGAACAAATTAGTCTCCCTCGCCATTAGCATTGATAACCGGCTGAGAGAGCGAGACAGCGAGCGTCGACCTCTGGGTCATCTGGGCTCGCAGTTTTGCCTCTCCCTGCAGCCCCCCCATTAGCCCTACCTCCCTCTGATCCCTTAGAGTCTGAGGAGCCCATGGTGATGGGCCAATCTAAGCTGCCTCCGGCTGAAAGCAACGCCGCCGGGAGCTTGGATTGTGTTTATATTGTGCTAGTGAGGAGCACGAGCTGGCTTCTTGCCCCCATTTGGCCAAAAGGGGGGCTCCGTGCGTTACAGTAGGGGGAGTCATGGACTCACCTTGGGACAGGTGCCTTACGAAATTTCTGCTTCCCATTCGTTTTTTCCACAATCATAATGAAATATCCACCCATGCACTCATTGATTCAGGGGCCGAGCAGAGCTTCATTTCGGAGAACCTGGAAACCCGGCTGGAGCTCCCGTGCCATCAGCGGAAGACCCCAGTGAAATTAATTGCTCTGTCTAAGGCTTCACTGGCTATCGTCACAAAGCAATCTGCCCCAGTCTCTGTGTTGGTATCAGGCAATCACCGGGAGCAGATTAGATTCTTTGTGCTTCCTGTCTCTGCCTCCCCGGAGATTCTGGGTTGCCCTAGGCTCCGGCTACACAACCCTGTTATTGATTGGTGATCGGGAAGCATTGTGTCCTGGAGCTTTTTCTGCCTGAGCGCCTGTCTGCAGTCTGCCGCTTGTTCTCCCTCCATTCCCCTCTGTTCTCCTGACGCACCCCCGCCTAACCTTTCATTGGTACCTCCCAAATACCATGATCTGGGCGCCGTGTTCAGCAAGGCTCAAGCGCTATCACTTACCCCCCACCGCCCCGATGATTGTGCCATTAACCTCTTGCCTGGGGCTCCTTTGCTATCCAGCTGGCTTTATAGCCTCTCTGCCCCAGAGCAGGACGCAATGGATAAATACATTAAGGAATCCCTAAGCTCGGGTATTATCAGGCCATCATCCTCAGCAGTGGGGGCGGGATTTTTCTTTGTGGGGAAGAAGGACGGTTCAGTGAGGCCGTGTATCGATTTTAGGGAGCTGAACAACATCACAGTCAAGGACAAGTACACTGTCCCTCTCATTAACACCGCTTTTGATTTCCTCCAGGGGGCCTCGTAGTTCACTAAACTGGATCTCCGCAATGCCTATCACCTGGTGAGGATCAAGGACGGGGATGAGTGGAAGACGGGGTTTTGCACTCCTTGTGGCCACTTTGAATACTTAGTGATGCCCTTTGGTGTGACTAATGCTCCCGTTGTATTTCAACGGCTTATCAATGACATGTTGAGAGATTTTTTGGACTCTTTTGTGTTTGTTTATCTGGATGACATCCTTATTTTTTCCCAGTCCCTGGATGAGCATCGGGTACATGTCAGATGGGTCCTTCAGCAGTTATTGGAGAACAAATTGTTTGTCAAGGCTGAGAAATGTGAGTTTCACGCCCCACACACCACATTTCAGGGATTTGTCATCTCCCACAACCAGATCATCACTGACCCGGACAAGGTAAAGACGGTGGTAGAGTGGCCCATTCTATCTTCCCGGAAGCAGCTGCAGCAGTTTCTGGGCTTTGCCAATTTGTATCGCCGCTTCATTAAAGACTATAGCACCAATGCCTTACCCCTCACTCGCCTCACCTCCACCAAGGTGCCATTCCGGTGGACGAAGGAGGCGGAGGCGGCTTTTCTGCAGTTAAAATCATTGTTCTCCTCACCTCCTATTCTGGCCCAGGTGGATCCCACACTACAATGTCTGGTGGAGGTGGACGCCTCTGACTCCGGAGTGGTTGCAGTTTTGTCCCAACGTTCTCCTGCTGACGACAAGATCCGCCCCTGTGCGTTCTTCTCACGCCGTCTATCCCCTGCGGAGAGGAATTACGACATCGTGGACAGGGAACTGCTGGCGGTCAAGTTGGCCCTGGAGGAGTGGCACCACTGGCTGGAGGGGGCCTCCCAGCCTTTTGTCGTTTGGACAGACCATAAGAATCTGGAGTACCTCAGGACGGCCAAACAACTCAACTCTTGCCAAGCCCGCTGGTCCCTGTTTTTTTTGCAGGTTTAACTTCACCATCACCTACCGTCCGGGGCCTAAGAACATCAAGCCAGACGCCCTCTCCGGGCAATTCTGCTCAGATGCTGCTGAGGTGCCACCATCTCCCATTATGCCTCCTTCATGTATCATGGGCACCCTCTCGTGGGGCATCAAGGAGAGGGTCAGGAGAGCTCAGGAGACTGAGGCTGACCCAGGCGGTGGGCCAGCGGGAAGGATGTATGTGCCCTCTGCGGTCCGGGGGGAAGTCATTAATTGGGCACAATCCTCCAAACTGCTGCGCCACCCTGGGATGGCACATACAGTGGCCCAACTCCAGAGACCTTTCTGGTGGCCATCGCTACAGACGGGCATCAGGGAGCATATTTGAGCCTGCCCCCAGTGTGCCACTTGCAAGACATCCTCCTCTCCACCAGCGAGCCTGCTTCATCCCTTCCCCATCCCCAGCAGACCCTGGTCCCATGTGGCTCTTGATTTTGTGACCGGTCTTCCCCCCTCTGCAGGTAACACCATCGTTCTCACCATTGTGGACCGATTCTCCAAGCCGGCCCACTTCATCCCCCTACAGGGTCTCCCTACGGCCAAGCAGACAGCGGACCTGCTCACCCTACATGTGGTTCGGCTCCATGGCATCCCGATGGACATCGTGTCGGACCGTGGGCCCCAGTTCGTCTCGCAGGTGTGGCGAGCCTTCTGCAAAGCTATCAGGGCCACGGTAAGTCTGTCATCGGGGTACCACCCCCAGAGTAATGGTCAGTACAAGCGCACCAACCAGGAGCTGGAGGCAGCACTGCAGTGCATCACTGCCTCCAACCCGGCATCCTGGAGCTCCCACCTGCCTTGGGTCAAATATGCACATAATACTATGGTCTCCTCTGCTAAAGGTCTTTCTCCATTCGAGGCCTCCCTTGGATACAACCCCCCACTGTTCCCAGAGGAGGAGGGAGACATAGCTGTGCCCTCCGTGCAGGCCCACATGAAGGACTGTCGCTGGCTGTGGAAGGCTACCCGGGCTGCGCTTCGGCGCATGGTGGACCACAACTCGGACATCGCCAACCACCGCAGAACACCGGCTCCGTCCTACCGGGTCGGGCAGCAAGTATGGTTATCCACAAAGAACATTAATCTTAAGACTGAGTCCAGGAAACTTTCCCAGTGCTTTTTTTTTTTTGTTTTTTTTTTGTTACTTATTTGTACCCGTAGGTAGATTTGGTTTGCAGTCTGGTGACAAGCCACCGGCTGCTGGTCGCTGCGTGCACGAGCGCCCTAAACCTACATGTTTTTGGCATGCGGGAGGAAACCGGAGAAATCCCGGAGTAAACCCACGCAACACGGGAAGAACATGCAAACTCCACACAGCTCACTGTTGGTCGGGGGCTAGGATCGAACCCACGATCTCATGATCCCCGCGATCCCCCAGCCGAGGGTAAACTGTGCTGCCACAGTGCTAAACCACTGCGCCACCGTGCAGCCCAGCTTTATTGGTCCTTTCTCCATCTCCCACATTGTGAACCCTGTCTCTGTATGCCTGGCTCTCCCCCCCACTCCTTCCGCATCTGTCCCACCTTCCACGTCTCTCAGGTTAAGCCATTCATTTCCACCCCTCTGTGCCCCCCTCCCAAGTCACCACCTCCACCTGTGATGATCGATGGTGACCCCGCTTGGAAGGTCAACTCCATCTTGGACGTCCGAAGCAGGAGTCGTGGCCTTCAGTACCTGGTGGACTGGGAGGGTTACAGTCCAGAATGGAGATCCTGGTTGTGTTCCTCCTTCATGATGGATCCTCATCTCATCAGGAACTTCCACTGGACACACCCGGGTAGGTTGGATCGGCTGCCGAGAGGCGTCCCGTAGGGGGGGAGTACTGTGGTGACCTGCTCTGCGTGCCTGCTGCCCTAATTGCCTCCACAGCTGCATGCCCACCTGTTCACCTCATCAGACAACCTTCTTTAGCCATGCTGAAGGTCTGCACCTGTGGCATCCTGTGGTCTGCACGGAGACATCAACGCTCCTCTGATCTGGAAGGACCTCCTCGATTCCTCTGTCATCCTGCGCCGAAGAATCCTCTTCTTCACCAATTCTGCTCCGTCAGGTCTTCTGAGAGCCAATACTCTCCAACAGCAAGTAAGCCTTTGGGATTTCATCCCTTCCACGCCTCACCTTTGCTCCCCTGTGCACAGGTGGAAGCCTCTTGGCGGCAGACCTCCTCCTCCTGGCAGCTGACCTGTGCTTCTTCCCGCACATTGTATAGCACCGTTTACTCACCTGCTCATCCTCACCTCGCTCCTCTGCAACAACACGGACACGGAACAGACTGCAGCTGGAACGGAGTCTCTGGGAGATCTTCAGTGCCTCAGCTTTTCATCCAATCCGTAAGACTGTACATTCACCTGTTTATTCACCCTGGTCTCAGTATACTCGTCCGCCTGTCTGTCCTCTCTCCTAGGGCTGCCAGTTCGTCCTTGTTCTGCTTGCCCAGCTGCCCACTTCAGCACACACACACGCATTCACATTCACTCACACTACAAATAAAAGATAATTGTATTTATTCCGAGTCTGAGTCTGCTTCTGGGTTTTACCACACATGTCACTTGGTTAATGTTCTTAAGAGCAGGTCGAGAGGAAGATGGACACAGTCCAGGGACGGATAGTTTTTTGCACCTGGGAGTTTGTTCAGAACTCCTTGAGCAGGGATGTGGAGTGATGATAATCTAGTCAGTGGCGGTAATGCACCTGTAAGCTGGTTGCCAACAGCCAATCAAATCTAAAAGAAGAAGAAGAAAGGTGCTGTCAGGATTTTTTCTCCAGCACTGCATGTTGCATTAGAGGGCTGTTTTCAAACCAAAACAAAGCTGTAGCTTGGCCACAACTCCTAAAGCTGGATTCATGCTGCACCTCCGCTGTCTGCGTACGTGCAACCGGAAACCTTGTGTGACAATATTTACATCATCGTCTCTACTCCACTAGTGTACACGGGACTCTACCACAGATGATCGCGTGCAGCCCAAATTTTGTGATCACGTGGCCTGCCGACAATCTGAAAGTGCTGACAGAGCAGGTACATGACTGAACATCCCATTCACAAGATGGCGCTATCAACACAGCATACAAAGACAAAGTAGACGAGAACAATGAGGATGCGGAAGATGAGAATAAACATACATGAATACTTTTGCAGCAGTAGCAGCTTGAGCAGAGAAGAGCACTGTAATTCCTCCTTTCCTTGAAATGACGCCATTGTTGTTGCTACAAAAAAATGTGCGTCACGCTCGTGTTTTATAGCCGGTGAACAAACTGGCTTGCTAGCGCATTTGCGTTACCTATAGGGCTGGGGAAAAACTACAAATAACAGTGGGACGCATGCGTCAACTGCTTGGCCTGGTAGACAAAAAAAAGTGGGCATCTACAACGCCTCATGTACGCCAGGCTCGTCCAAAGTGCACGCAGACCAAAGCAGACTAGAGGGGAAATGCAGCATGAATAAAGCTTACAGTGGGGCAAAAAAGTGTTTAGTCAGCCACCAATTGTGCAAGTTCTCCCACTTAAAAGATGAGAGGGGTCTCCAATTTTCATCATAGGTATACCTCAACTATGAGAGACAAAATGAGAAAAAAAAAAATCCAGAAAATCACATTGAAGGATTTTTAATGAATTAATTGGTAAATTCCTTGGTAAAATAAGTATTTGGTCACCTACAAACAAGCAAGATTTCTGGCTCTCACAGACCTGTAACTTCTTCTTTAAGAGGCTCCTCTGTCCTCCACTTGTTACCTGTATTAATGGCACCTGTTTGAACTCGTTATCAGTATAAAAGACACCTGTCCACAACCTCAAACAGTCAGACTCCAAACTCCACTATGGCCAAGACCAAACAGCTGTCAAAGGACACCAGAAACAAAATTGTAGACCTGCACCAGGCTGGGAAGACTGAATCTGCAATAGGTAAGCAACTTGGTGTGAAGAAATCAACTGTGGGAGCAATTATTAGAAAATGGAAGACATACAAGACCACTGATAATCTCCCTCGATCTGGGGCTCCACGCAAGATCTCACCCCGTGGGGTCAAAATGATCACAAGAACAGTGAGCAAAAATCCCAGAACCACACGGGGGGACCTAGTGAATGACCTGCAGAGAGCTGGGACCAAAGTAACAAAGGCTACCACCAGTAACACACTACGCCGCCAGGGACTCAAATCCTGCAGTGCCAGATATGTCCCCCTGCTTTAGCCAGTACATGTCCAGGCCCGTCTGAAGTTTGCTAGAGAGCATTTGGATGATCCAGAAGAGGACTGGGAGAATGTCATATGGTCAGATGAAAGCAAAATAGAACTTTTTGGTAAAAACTCAACGTGTCGTGTTTGGAGGAGAAAGAATGCTGAGTTGCATCCAAAGAACACCATACCTACTGTGAAGCATGGGGGTGGAAATCTCATGCTTTGGGGCTGTTTTTCTGCAAAGGGACCAGGACGACTGATCCATGTAAAGGAAAGAATGAATGGGGCCATGTATTGTGAGATTTTGAGTGAAAACCTCCTTCCATCAGCAAGGGCATTGAAGATGAAATGTGGCTGGGTCTTTCAGCATGACAATGATCCCAAACACACCACCCGGGCAACGAAGGAGTGGCTTCGTAAGAAGCATTTCAAGGTCCTGGAGTGGCCTAGCCAGTCTCCAGATCTCAACCCCATAGAAAATCTTTGGAGGGAGTTGAAAGTCTGTGTTGCCCAGCGACAGCCCCAAAACATCACTGCTCTAGAGGAGATCTGCATGGAGGAATAGACCAAAATACCAGCAACAGTGTGTGAAAACCTTGTGAAGACTTACAGAAAACATGTGACCTCTGTCATTGCCAACAAAGGGTATATAACAAAGAATTGAGATGAACTTTTGTTATTGACCAAATACTTATTTTCCACCATGATTTGCAAATAAATTCTTTAAAAATCAGACAATGTGATTTTCTGGATTTTTTTTTTTCTCATTTTGTTTCTCATAGTTGAGGTATACCTATGATGAAAATTGGAGACCTCTCTCATCTTTTAAGTGGGAGAACTTGCACAATTGGTGGCTGACTAAATACTTTTTTACCCCACTGTAACACTGGCAGGCACCACATCCTCTTCCGCATTTCAATTCTCTGCCAAATGTTAGCAGAGTCCTTGTTAGGCTGGCTCCCCGCAGTTTTTGCTGTCTTTCACCAATTAAGGGTCTCCCGTGGTTCCTTTCTGGCCTCCAATGAGTGGAGCAGAATGGCCACCCTTCAGAAGGCTTCCAGTAGTGGGCTCACTGTGGTGCAGGAGCCATCTCCCAATTTTGGACCTGCTTCTACCCCCAGTAGTCCATGTGCAACAGAGGCCTGAAAAGAACCCTGAGACATGTGCAGGCTGAAAACAGGGTACGGCAGAGACTTTAAAAGAGCAAGCCAGCTCACTAACGACAGACCCCTCCGAGACACCGAAGCGTGACTGTTGGAGGGGGAAGCAAACTGTAACTCTAACAGGAATAAGTAATGGATGCTGCACTATAAGTAAATAATAAAATAAGCCTGATATCAACTGGGACTAAGGCAATCATTTTAATAAAAAAGTGCAAAACTTCACATAAAGCACCTTTACATAAATGGTTAGGGTTAGGAAAAGGTGATGGTCTCTGCATATTACAACTGTAACCCTCCATCAGGTCACTTGATGTCATTATGTACATGACCACACAAACTTGTTTAATGTCAAAATGTATATATACTAGGTCATGATACCCATACAGGACAGTCTCATTTGTTGAATCTGATTTGTAGGATATTGTTTTTCATGGTCTGTTGTTAATAATAATAATAATAATAATAATAATAATAATAATAATAATAATAATAATAATAATAACAACACAGGGTTACAAAAATAATTTTTTTGTAACTTGTCTGTTTTTTCAACTGATTTAAGACAATTTTGCACCGCTGAATCTGAAAATGACATCCATTTCTCTCAATCAGGTGCTAAGTAAAAACCTGTACTTACTTTGTACTTACTTAGTACTGTGCATGTACTTACCTTTATATAAAGGTAAATACATGTAAATTGAATGTTACATCATCATTGTTCAAAATATAGAGAATTTCAAGACATAAAAAAGAATTTTGCATCATATAAACTGAAAATACCCGTACATGTAAACAAAAACGTATAAAACAACATGTGGCCATAATTCAAAAAGTTGACCTGATTAAGCAAAACCAATGTGATTTTTTTGATTCAGCACATCAAAATTGTCCTAAATCAGCTAAAACAATACTTTGACAATAAATTTGGTGTTGACCAGTGTAATACATCAGATTTACAGTGGGGCAAAAAAGTATTTAGTCAGCCACCAATTGTGCACGTTCTCCCACTTAAAAGATGAGAGAGGTCTCCAATTTTCATCATAGGTATACCTCAACTATGAGAGACAAAATGAGAAAAAAAAATTCCAGAAAATCACATTGAAGGATTTTTAATGAATTAATTGGTAAATTCCTTGGTAAAATAAGTATTTGGTCACCTACAAACAAGCAAGATTTCTGGCTCTCACAGACCTGTAACTTCTTCTTTAAGAGGCTCCTCTGTCCTCCACTCGTTACCTGTATTAATGGCACCTGTTTGAACTCGTTATCAGTATAAAAGACACCTGTCCACAAACATCACTGTCCAAAACCTCAAACAGTCAGACTCCAAACTCCACTATGGCCAAGACCAAACAGCTGTCAAAGGACACCAGAAACAAAATTGTAGACCTGCACCAGGCTGGGAAGACTGAATCTGTAATAGGTAAGCAGCTTGGTGTGAAGAAATCAACTGTGGGAGCAATTATTATATTATAATATATTATAGGGCTGCACGGTGGCGCAGTGGTTTAGCACTGTGACAGCACAGTTTTACTCTCGGCCGGGGGATCGCGGGGATCATGAGATCGTGGGTTCGATCCCAGCCCCCGACCAACAGTGAGCTGTGTGGAGTTTGCATGTTCTCCCCGTGTTGCGCGGGTTTACTCCGGGATTTCTCCGGTTTCCTCCCGCATACCAAAAACATGTAGGTTTAGGGCGCTCGCACACGCAGCGACCAGCAGCCGGTGGCTTGTCACCAGACTGCAAACCATGTCTACCTACGGGTACAAATAAGTAACAAAAAAAAAAAAAAAAATTATTAGAAAATGGAAGACATGCAAGACCACTGATAATCTCCCTCGATCTGGGGCTCCACACAAGATCTCACCCTGTAGGGTCAAAATGATCACGAGAACGCTGAGCAAAAATCCCAGAATCACATGGGGGGACCTAGTGAATGACCTGCAGAGAGCTGGGACCAAAGTAACAAAGGCTACCATCAGTAACACATTACGCCGCCAGGGACTCAAATCCTGCAGTGCCAGACGTGTCCCCCTGCTTAAGCCAGTACATGTCCAGGCCCGTCTGAAGTTTGCTAGAGAGCATTTGGATGATCCAGAAGAGGATTGGGAGAATGTCATATGGTCAGATGAAAGCAAAATAGAACTTTTTGGTAAAAACTCAACTTCTTGTGTTTGGAGGAGAAAGAACACCATACCTACTGTGAAGCATGGGGGTGGAAACATCATACTTTGGGGCCGTTTTTCTGCAAACGGACCAGGATGACTGATCCGTGTAAAGGAAAGAATGAATGGGGCCATGTATCGTGCGATTTGGGCTGCACGGTGGCGCAGTGGTTAGCACTGTGGCAGCACAGTTTTACCCTCGGCCGGGGGATCTCGGAGATCATGGGTTCGATCCCTGCCCCCGGCCAACAGTGATCTGTGTGGAGTTTGCATGTTCTCCCCGTGTTTGCGTGGGTTTACTCCGGGATTTCTCTGGTTTCCTCCCACATGCCAAAAACATGCAGGTTAGAGAGTTAAGGGGCGCTTGCGCATGCAGCGACTGGCAGCTAGTGGTTTGTCACCAGACTGCAAAACAAATCTACCTACGGGTACAAAATAAGTAATAAAAAAAAAAATTGAGTGAAAACCTCCTTCCATCAGCAAGGGCATTGAAGATGAAACATGGCTGGGTCTTTCAGCATGACAATGATCCCAAACACACCGCCTGGGCAATAAAGGAGTGGCTTCGTAAGAAGCATTTCAAGGTCCTGAAGTGGCCTAGCCAGTCTCCAGATCTCAACCCCATAGAAAATCTTTGGAGGGAGTTGAAAGTCTGTGTTGCCCAGCGACAGCCCCAAAACATCACTGCTCTAGAGGAGATCTGCATGGAGGAATGGGCCAAAATACCAGCAACAGTGTGTGAAAACCTTGTGAAGACTTACAGAAAACGTTTGACCTCTGTCATTGCCAACGAAGGGTATTTAACAAAGTATTGAGATGAACATTTGTTATTGACCAAATACTTATTTTACTGAGGAATTTACCAATTAATTCATTAAAAATCCTTCAGTGTGATTTTCTGGATTTTTTTTTTCTCATTTTGTCTCTCATAGTTGAGGTATACCTATGATGAAATTTGGAGACCTCCCTCATCTTTTAAGTGGGAGAACTTGCACAGTTGTTGGCTGACTAAATACTTTTTTGCCCCACTGTATATAGCACTTTTCATGAACACTCAAAGACGCTTTTCAATGGCTACATTATTCATTCAGTCCACAGACAGACATTGGTAGTGGTAAGCTACTACTGTAGCCACAACTGTCCTGGGGCAGACTGATGGAAACGTGGCTGCCAGTCCTCACCTACAGCCTCTCCGACCACTAATTAGCATACCACTGCTCTGTTAACCTTAAAAGCAAGAATTAAATTTGTGAGTTATAAAACGCCTCATTTTTTAACTATAACAAGTTAATGTTTTGTTTTTTTTTTTTGCCTGGATAACAACAGCTACAATTTCAGGTGTGCAAAGTATTTACCCCCCCCCCCCCCCCCAAAAAAAAAGTCTTATTTGGACTTTTGATTTCAATTTCTAATAAAAGCAAAAATCACATTTAACTTTAAAATACTGTGGGACTAATAAAGGTTTAGCTTATCTTAAAACAGCATTCAAAGATGCTTGTCAGGTTGAGAAGAGGTGCAATTGGTTTTCAGCTGGTATGCAACAGTTTGTCCTCTAGAGGTTTGCTAAGATTTCAGTTTTCCCCTCACCTCAGCCAGTTTCAAAACCACTGATTTTTTTTTTTTAGCAAAATAACTGTAAATGACATATGACTCATGCCTCTCTCTGTAAGTGGCAGATTTTGTTCACCCTTCCCTGATTTTATGTATGGCTTACTTTCTCACAGGATTATCTGTATTTTATTACCTGAAATCCTTCTTTTGTGTTGTATGCATCTGGCGTCCACAAGTGTGAACATGCCTAGCTTGTTGTGCAGCACTTTTAGTGCTTGTGCTTGCGGCAATTGCTGCGTAACTACGGCATGATAAGAGGGCAGAGTTTACAGAAAAACAATATGAGCGGCACATAATAAAGAAGACACATGCTGTGTCCTCCAGGGATGGCAATGTCATGTAAACGCAATTAACGTGTTGGTGATTCGCTGCCTCTGTCTGGAGGTGTCAACAGCCAAATAGGGGCATTTAGATTGAAATGCTTAAGGGAACGGCTACCCGACATCCCAGTGTTAAAATGGTGTATTTATACGAGATCACTTGGTGATAATGATGAGAGGGAAAAAAAAAAAAAAACAGCAGTTTTGCCATTCACTCGAATAAATATGCAATCCAACCATGACAGGCAAATTAAAAGCAAAAAGGCTTTACTGAAATAAAACCAATCACAACCGTCTTTTTTTCAGTTTTGCATGTCCAGAAAGTCTCAAGTTTATTAGTTTTTATAATATTTCAGAGTTATTAAATTGTTTCTAATTTTGCTACATTTAAATAACAAGAATTCTCCTTCATCCACTAAATGTTTAAAGCGTAAAGAGAAGCATGACTCGGCACAAGTTCAGCAGTCAATTTTGTAAAAATGAGAAGATATATATATATAAAGAGAGAGAATAAATGCTGAGAGCAGCCTTTAGCCCATTCTTCTCGTGACAACCACATTGCCCAATAATCCCCTCACAAACGGTGGCATCAGCGGAGGAAAACAGATTCTGAGCAGACAAATCATCAGCACCACGTGCACAGCCCCGCGCGCGCTCCAGCGGCAGCCTCTATAAAAAGCCTCAGTCACCGTCCCGCGAGCACAGAGGAACCGCCACCTCTCAGGTGAGTGAAACGCACGCCGCAGTGCTGAGAAACTCCTGCCTCCTCTTTTAATGGAGGCTCATGCACTGCTTGTTACTTCTTTATTACATGCTGACTGCTAATACATTTTCATAGTAATAGTTTGTGTGTGTGTGTTTTATATTCGAACTTATGTTAAGGATCAGGATATTTTGACTTTTCCTTGTAGATTTCCACAGGTGTACCTATCTAACAACCATGAAGGCTGTGGCTCTGATCCTTGCTCTGGCAGTCATGACTGGTATGTGCACTGCCCCCCCCCCAAAAAAAATAAATAAATAACTGGTTACATTGCATATAACTTTTGAGTTTGTTTATTTATTCTTTCAACATGTTGATTTTAGGCTGCAATGCCCGTGCTGTGCGTCAGGCCGATGCCTCCCCACATTCCTGGGAGGAGACTGTAAATCGTTTCTGGCAGTCCATCGACGGGCTGAACACAAGGACTGGTGAAATGGTACAGGGCCTCAAGGTTTCTGAGCTCAACAGCAATTTAAAGTAAGAAAACTTAAGATCGTAGATCTCTCTCTAAAATCTCATCCTCTCTTCTGTGTTCTAATGTTTGGCAACTTTGTCCTCCTGCTCCCAGCACTCTCATTACCAAAACTCAGACAGAGCTGGACACCTACACTGCAGATATCCAGAGGAGGGTTTCCTCGTACACTCAGGCGTCCACTGGCCAGCTGTTTGAGGACCTGAACCTTCTGACCAGCCGACTGATGAAGGATATGGTGGATGCCAAGGAGCGCAGCACTGAGTATCTGGGAGAGCTCAAGGTCACGGTGGAGCAGAACGCTGATGATGTTCACAACCGCATCAATTCCTACACCAACAAGCTGAGGAAGCGCCTCAGCAAGGACACTCAGGAGATTCATAAGTAAGTTGAGAAAAAAACAACAACTTCTGTACCACATTTCAGTACTTGTATTTATGTATGTGTTTATTAAACCCTAATGTCGCCCTCTTTTTTTAAGGACCGTAGCCACCTACATTGGAGAAGTCCAGTCCCGCGCCACCCAGAACCTTGAAACCATGAAGGATCATGTTGAGCAGACTGGCGACACCACCAGCAAGAAGCTGATCGAAATCTCCTCCATGCTGCACACCCAGGCAGAGGGTCTGGGAAAGCAGCTGGAGAGCCAGGCTGAGGTTATCAAGACCCAGCTGGAGGAGACCGCCCAGGAACTTCGCACCTCTCTGGAGGGCAAGATTGACGAGCTGACCCAGATGCTTACCCCGTACGCTACCAAGGTCCGTGAAGAGCTTGAAAAGGTTGTAGAGAAGATCAAGGAGTCCACCACCTCATAAAGAAAGACTGTGATGATTTTTTAAGGGTTGCAGGTCATTGATTGAATGTATAAACCATGGAAAGTTACTGGTGATATTTACATGTGTTCTAGTGTACAGGATAAAGGGGTTACTAGGGGGATAGGACAGGATGAGGTCAATCTTTTAAGAGTCATCAGACATGTTTGTTCTTCCACAAATCCACCCTCAAATCCTCCTATTGACTTCCTGGTTGCTGGACATTAGCATGAACAGCTTTGCAACATTCATTGTCTTTCTACTTCAAATTAACCATTTTGTATAACATTTTCTACATTTTGTTAGATCAAAACTGCTGAGTTTAAGCCTTGGGCATTTTTCCCAGCCCCCGTCATCCTTAAAAGCACCAAACACCAAATGTCTTTACATTTCAATGAAAGCACAGAATCATCAAAAATAAAGTTGGCTAGCTTCTTCTAGCTGGTTGTGACCAAAGTGACCATGTGTATCATCTGCTCTGTGTAGTGCTTCACAAAAAAGTGGAATGTAAAAATGACTTGATGTAAAAATATGACAATCAGTGTGCAAAAAGTGTTCTTTCTGCCTGTCTGTTCTCTACAAGTGTCCATTGTGTTTCAAGTGTTGCATACCTACCATGCTGCTCTCTGTAAGTGCTCTGCCCATGACTGCAGGGTGCGCAACAGTGCTGAGTGAATAAAGAACCCAGAAAATACTATCCTTCTCCCCGCCTGTGTGTCTGATCAAACTTTAAAGACTCATCTATTATGTAAACACTGGGGTTCAGTTACATTTATATACAGTATATATAAAAATAAGACTTTCTTAAACTCACTCTATAACATAAGGACCCCATAATGTTATAAAGAAGAAAATTGCACTCTTATAGCTTTCCAGTGGTGGGTCCGCCACTGATGTGTATGATATTCTTACACTTAGCAGTGGTTATATAAGACAATATGAGCAATTTCATAATGTCTTACATAAACCAGTGGTTCCATGGTCAGGTTTGTTGCCTCACAGCATGAAGGGTCTGGGTTCAGAAGTCCACCTGGGGTCTTTCTTTGGCTGCAGCCATTTTTCCTTCACATGCTCTGGTTTCCTCCCACACAGCAGACACATGCTGATCAGGTTGCCTAATAACTCAAAGATCCCCATTAGTGAAAAGCACTGAAGAACTGTCTGTCCTCACTTGTCCACTTAATTATTGCATGCCTGCCTCTCCCTGTTACATTCACCACTTCATTCTTACCTTCAACACCACCCAGAATGGGCTCTAGTTTCCAGACGCCCTCCCCTCATTGGGAGCTTAAAGGAAAAAGATGTTAACACAAAATAGTGCCATTTTAAACAAAAGCCAAGTCTCCCCCCATACCTACCCTTTACCCCGTTCTTTCTGTTTCTATTTGTTCTAGTACTGCCACCCCCCACATCTATTCATCTACTGTCTTCAGGTCCAGACTTGTTAAGAACTCCTTCCAGAATTCTTTTCTCTTGATCAGGAGGCACGTGGGAACATTATGCTCAACAGATCATATTGATTTCGAGGTAGCTTCGTACCACTTTTACAGATAGACTACAGCAACACTGAGGAACACCTAATAAAACTTTTAACACAGTGTCCACAATCACTCATGGAACTTTGAAAAAAAAATGCTAATTTTATCTTTTCTCTCTCTCTCTCTCTTAAACCCATTTAAAAACATATCTTCAAAAAGAAACAATGTGAAACGCAGTCACAAGACAGAAATGGATTCATCATGTTGCTGCACACTTGAAAAAATGGACCATGAATGTTATACCCACTTTATAATAAAATAAATAAACAAATGTTATTCTATTGGAATGAAACAACAGTGCTTTGAAGTTCAGATGAGAGACCAGTAGGGGACACCATTTGCCCCCTGTCCATCGTGTCTTCTCTGACCCCCCTCCACCTGAGCTGGGGCCTCACACAGATGCAGCTGAGTTTTCTTTGAAGAAGTGAGTCAAAGTCTCAAAGAGCCAAAGACTGTGCCTCAAGAAAAAAAGGGCACATGCTGAGGTGTGTTCCAGGATTTTTATTTATTTATTTTTTTTTTTTTTGATATGCATACAATCTGGATTCATTTCAGAAGTGTGGCATTTGTTGACAGGACATGAGTAATGTCCAAGATGATAAATAAAATGTTGCCTTAAATAAGAACCACTCGTTGCTTTAAGGTTCAGGACAGAACAGAAATCATGATTAAAATAATCAGCACAAAAAGTTGCAGAGTGGTATGAGTATGGTGGCTGGGATACTAGCGTATTCCTTTTGAAACCTTAAAGGTTCCACTCACTGCAGTTTTTTCCACATGTCTGTCACAAACTTTGACCAGATTTCCTTTAATTATTTAATTATTGCAGCATGTCTGTGAATCATCTTTTGCAGCTTTCCTCAGAAAGCTGGTTTCAGTGCATGTCTCTTTAAATGCCCCTTAGCAGCACTTAAACCCACACTCCCTCTGACTTCACTCACGATGTCACTGGCTAATGTTCATCGGCTAGCTCCTATCTCAAGGACATGTTAAGACAACATAAATTTGTCTTAAAGAATGAAACAATGCATCACTGGGGGACATGAGTGTGTGGTTTCAGTGGTCAATAGGATACAGCCTGGAGTACAATAAGCACAGAACCAACCCTAGATGAGTGAATGGGAAACTGCTAATGGCTGCGAGCTGCCATTTGTTCCAGTTAGAGTAACACAGTAAAATATGAGAAAATAATGTCAACGATGATGCACAGTATATAGTCAACTGTTGATGGACAAGAATTCCATTGGGGGTGGACAGAAGTTGTAGAAAACAGTAATCAAAACTGGCCATGATTAAACATGTAAGATAGCGAAAGCAGACGCTAACCATTCTTCTAGCATCACAGTGAGAATATAACAAAATAAGCCAGAATGGCATGAGATATATTAACAACCATGAATTAGTGAACCAGGAGGGAACAGGGATGTCTTTTAGGGTGACTGGAATTTAAAGAAAATAACAATATAAACCATTAAGCTAACTTCATTGTGGTACTGTTAGCTCTGAAGATATAACCTTGGACTCACATTCTGGGTGGAGACTGACTTATCATAGCCAATAAATAGCACAGTGATGGGCCGAAGCATTTGTCAGTGGCGAAAGATCTCACAAGAGTAAAACTGACTTCTGACCATTCTGACGAAACCAGAGAGGAAATAGAGAGTGTCATCTCTCATAGAAGCGCTTGTTTATTGGCCAGCGAGTGTCCGCCATTTTGTTTTTGTGTAACTGCGTCCCTTGAGACAGCAAAGTCAACATGGCATCGAGCTGCTTTCAAGAAGAAATTTCGCCAGAACCTGATTCTTATCATTCCTATTCTACTGCTTCTACTGGTACAAAGTGAAAAAAGACTTCAGGTTCTAAAGGAACACAATGTTCTGTTATCAACTGCTTTAATTATTCAGTGATTAACAAGGATGTGAGCTGAAGTTGCACAATAGACAAAATGAACAAAAAAAGTCTCGTAAATGTAGAAAATACATCAAGGTCACACACAAATGAGTGTATAATTTATGTCAACTAGTCTTCAAGCATAATACAACTCATTTCACATTATTGAATTACATATATAAATATATATGGTTAGGAGATGTTTTCATGATTTGTCACAAGGTATTGCCTTACCTGTTACCAGTATAGCGCTTTAAAAATTAGTAATTGATGAAAATTATCAAATATTATTATATTATAATTATATCAGCATGTCTCGTATACATATTTAGTGTACACAATGTGTGTAGACCTTGTGACTGTAGCTATACTTTATATATAATGTATACACTATTTGGATTGACATTTTTCAGTTCGACTTTTTATGTTACTACACCTGTGGATGCATGTTGGATTGACTAAAATATATATTATTATACTTGTCAAATTGATATTGTCAGTAGAAATCATAACAATTTCACTGTGTTAATGACGAACTGAAGTATTTTTAATATACAATATAATTATAGGCTACTTATACTATTATTTAATAAATGGAAAACCCTCTATGAACAAGATGCACCAATAAAGATATGTGTAAAATATGATGAAATGGTTTGTTTTGAGTACTTTTGACACATTCATTTGCAATGGACTGCCAGTTATCAAAACTTATCATGTTAGTTATTGCTAAAAAAAGCTGAAAAAAAAGATTAACATGATTATTTAAAATTAATATTGGTTAAAAAACAAAGTGATAGCAATACCAGTCGGCCAATTCAGGCTGAAGGTAAAAAAATAAATATTTATTTATTTATTGGGGGGGGGGGTGCATCTTTCCTGACACATGTGACATGAGCTGTCAAACAGTCAAAGTGATCTAATACTCCTATTCAATGGCTATTGACACCCAATCGTGTAATTTCTATATATATAATCTTAGTATATTTCTCTTTTATGTATTGTATTGCACCTCACAAGTTCACAATATCTACCATATATCATTAACAAGCGCTTAAAAGTCACAGAAACTGTGCTAAATTTGCAGCAAAGCCTGCAGAACACAATACAGTCATGACACTGGCCGGGGACAGTGGGCGCCCAGTTACACTAAAACAAAATGGCGGCGCTAATTACAGATAATCGCGTGAGTTGGCGCTCTCTATTTCCTCTCTGCACGAAATGTTAAAATTAGTGGTGGAAAATGATATAAAATTTTTTTTATCACGATTAATCTTTTGAAATTGCGTGTTATTCATGATTATCTGCACTTTAATCGTGAATTTTTAGAGGGAATTGTGCATGAAGGAAACTGGGGGGCAGGGATAGAGTCAGTGTACATACAGTACAAATACACATAAACTGTTATTTTTTTCAACACATTCACTTTTTTACCTCAGAATACGTTTTAGAACATATTCAGTCTGCTTGTCATGGCAATCAGTCTTGACCATACCTTGCCACTGCTGCCTTAAGAGTTCTTATACTGTAAAAATCGAAAGGAAGCCAACATAATATTGGCAGTATTTTCTTCATTTTGAAGTGAGAAATAGGGTTTGTGGTGTAAGACAGACAGTCAAAGAATGAGCTCACTCCCAAAGAGTGAGAGTTGGCAACACTGCATTTTTCAAGTTTTTCATACTCTTATTAATGTGGATAAATGTACTTGCTTTCTGCAACTACAGATCTATTTAAATATTTCAGCATGTCAAAATGACATTAACTATTCTGAATGTTCTAAAAAAAACAAAAACCTTATAAGCACTGCAGAAATACTGCATGTGCAAACAATTATTACACCAGCAGAATAGAATTATTACACCAGTTTTTATCTTACCAGTTTTTATACCAGTTGTATCTCTCCCCTCACTTTTCAATGTGAATTCCAGTAGTAGATGGTCAAGCTTGTTTTCCTGAGTGTGGACAATCGCGAACAGAACTGATGGAAGTGGTGTTTGCCTGGAGTTAGCCTTTAGCTTACCTGTTAGCTCATTTCATGTCTGCTTTTCTCAGGTTCAGCCTTCATCTTTAAAGAGACAAACCACCCGACCAGCGCTGTCCACAACCTGGTCCCGGACACCAGAACCTTCAGCCATCGGGTCCTGCAGCAGCAAGGAAGGCGCTGCCCAGGGCCCACCCAGGGGCCACATGCAGCAGCCACTCCTCCGCTCGCAGGAGCCTCTTGTCTTCTCTGCAGTGTTCAGGTTGGTATTGGACATTGATACAGTCCATGTCCACATAACAGCAATACTCCAGCAAACTGATTTGAACACCCAGAATGAAGTAAAATGAGGAGTTTGTGCCATAGACTGTCTGATTGAAATGGTAGCTGTGCCACTGTTTTCATTGCGCCGTGATTAATTGCAAGTAATCACAATTTAAAAAAAAAAAAGATTGTTATCAGTGGGGCATTGCGCTACAGAGCGATTAATGTGATAACATGCTCACACTCGTCGGCCTCCGTCGGTCTATGATGACCATGGAAGAGAATCCTAAACGTCTACTCTGCTGGAACTGCACCGCCTGTGGCTGAACAGGCCGATGCGCGAATGGCAGTCCCTGTCACACAGGTCACACTTGTGGGTGGTCTCCGTGCTGCTGGGTCTGTGGCGGTTCTTCCTGCGGGTCCTTTTTTCATCTGCTGCAGCAGTCAGTCTTTCTTCACCCGCCTTGAGCTGTCTGGTCAGGGTGCCTCTCCATTTGGAGCGGTCTGTTGCAAAGTCCTCCCAGCGCTCTGTGTTGATCTCCAGGGCCTTCATGTCTCTCTTGCAGACATCTCTAAAGCACAGCTGTGGGCGGCCAACGTCTCTCCTGCCAGTCGCCAGTTCTCCGTAGAGGACGTCTTTGGGGATTCTGCCATCCTCCATACGGTGAACGCGGCCTAGCCAGCGGAGCCTGCGCTGCCTGAGAAGAGTGAACATGGAAGGAAGGCCGGCGCGGGACAGAACATCTGTGTTGGGCACTTTGTCCTGCCAGGATATGTCCAGGATGTGGCGAATGCAGCGCAAGTGGAAGGAGTTCAGTCTCTTTTCCTGCTGGGCGTATGTTGTCCATGTCTCACTCCCATAGAGCGGTGTGCTGATGATGCAGACGTTGTACACTGCCATCTTCATCTTGACAGAGAGTTTGGGATTCTCCCACACTCGTGTGGTGAGGCGAGCGAGTATGAAGGCTGATTTTCCAATCCTCTTGTCGATCTCTGTATCAAGGGAGAGGTTGTTGCTGTTAGTTGCTGTTAGTCTTCTTCAGGCTGATGGTAAGCCCGAAGTCCTTGCATGCCTGCAAGAAGCGGTCCATCAAGGTCTGAAGCTCCTGCTGTGTGTGGGTTGCCACTGTAGCGTCGTCTGCAAACAGCATGTCTCTGATTAGAGCCTCGTGTACTTTGGTTCTGGCTTTCAGGCGGGCGAGGTTGAAAAGCCTGCCGTCAGATCTTGTGTGCAGGTAGATTCCCTCTGTTGCTGTGCTGAAGGCATGCCTCAGGAGCATAGCAAAGAAAATCCCAAAGAGGGTTGGCACAAGTACACAGCCCTGTTTCACTCCGCTGCGTATGTTGAATGGCTCTGAGATGTTGCCGTCGTGCTGCACTATCCCCTGCATGTTGGTGTGAAATGATTCGATGAGGCGTTGCAACTTTGGTGGGCATCCTATCTTTGGCAGGATCTTGAAAAGGCCCTCTCTGTTGACCAGATCGAACGCTTTGGTGAGGTCGATGAAGGCGACGTACAGGGGCATGTTCTGTTCTCTGCATTTCTCCTGGAGTTGGTGGATGGAGAATATCATGTCTACAGTCGATCGCTCAGCGTGGAAGCCACACTGAGACTCGGGGTAGACACGTTCGGCAAGCTTCTGTAGACGAACGAGAACAACTCGTGCATAGACTTTGCCAACAACGCTGAGGAGGGAGATGCCCCTGTAGTTGTTGCAGTCGCTTCTCACCCCTTTGTTTTTGTAGAGGGTGATGATCTTGGTGTCCCTCATGTCCTGTGGTACGGCACCTTCCTTCCAGCACTGGCAGAGGACGTCATGCAATGGCAGCAGTAGGGCTGTCTTGCAGTGCTTGATCAGGTCGGGGGGTATGCCGTCGTTGCCGGGTGCCTTGCCAGCGGCCAAGCTATCAATGGCCTTGCTGAGTTTGTCGATGGTTGGCTCGGCGTCAAGTTCGTCCATGGATGGCAGTCAGTCGATGGCATCAAGGGCTGACGGGGTCACGGTGTTCTGTCTGGAGTAGAGGTCGGAGTAGTGTTCCACCCATCTCTCCATCTGCTTGTTCTTTTCTGTGATCATCTCCCCAATGGAGGATTTGAGGGGGGCCGTCTTGCTCTGAGCCAGACCAAGTGCTTTCTTGATGCCATCGTACATACCACGGATGTTCCCTGTTATGGCAGCGGTTTGAAGGTCTTGGCTGAGCTGAGTCCAGTACTCGTTGGCACAGCGCCGAGCATTCTGCTGAACTTTGCTTCTCACAGCCCTGAGAATCTGGAGATTCTTCTCGTTTGGGTACTTCTTGTACTCAGCAAGTGCTGAGCGCTTGGCTTCAATGACGGGGGTCATCTCAGTCAATTTGGCATCAAACCAGTCCTGTGACTTCGAGGTCTTCCTCCCAAAGGTAGCCAAGGCTGTGCGGTGGATGGTGTTTCGCAGCTCTTCCCACTTCTGCTTTGCAGATTCTCCTTCTTGTGATACACCAAGTTCCTTCTCAAAGGTGGAGGCAAACTGCTTAACAAGTTCTGGTTGGGCCATCTTGCTGGTGTCAATCCGTGCCTTTCCAGGCTGTCTAGCATGATGGAATTTCTTCAGCTGCAGCTTGACCTTGCAACACACCAATGAATGGTCTGTGTCGCAATCTGCACTCTGGAATGAACGGGTGATTAGCACGTTCTTCAGTGAGGTGCGCCTGGTCAGGATCAAGTCCAGCTGGTGCCAGTGCTTTGAGCGCGGATGTCGCCAGGAAACCTTGTGTTGGGGTTTGGTCTTGAAAAACGAGTTTGTGATGCACATATCGTGATATGTGCAGAACTCGAGCAGCCGCTGTCCATTGTCGTTCATTCTGCCCACACCAAATGGTCCAAGACAGGAGGGCCAGGAGTCGTGGTCAGCACCCACTCTGGCATTGAAGTCTCCAAGGAGAATGAGTTGTTCAGAGTTGGGGATGATCCTGACAGTTGTTGCGAGATTCTCGTAGAACTCGTCTTTTGCCTCTGGTGTGGCTGTCAGTGTTGGGGCATACACACTGACAAGGGTGACTGGGCCTTGAGTGGTGTTGAGGCGGAGGGTGAGGAGTCGTGCAGAGCCATTGCTGCCCGGTTCCACCATCTTCAGCAAGGTGTTCTTTACTGCAAAGCCCACTCCGTGTTCCCTGTGTTTGTCACTGCCCTTTCCCTTCCAGTAGAACGTGTAGTCCTTCTCTCTCCATGTGCCTGCGTCAGCCAACCGTGTTTCCTGGAGAGTGGCGATATCCACTTCCAGTCTCTTCAGCTCATTATTGATGATGGCAGTCTTCCTGGTGTCGTTGATGTCCTTGAGGTTAGCAGCGAGTCCTTGAGGTTAGCAGCGAGGCTAGCAGTGAGTGCCTCCTCATCCCCATGCACCCAATGAGGAAAGCAAGCTGTGGCGGGACAACACCCTATTGGCTGGGGGCTGCCCAGCTTGAGGCAGGCGGTAGCTGTCCAGTGAGATCCGATGATCCCTCCCACCACCGGGAACAACCCCTGGCGCCGCGCTCTACCCCAGTTGAGTGGTGGCTTATAACTAGTAACTGTCATTCCCCGTGTTTTGTCTACGCCAAAGGCGAAGCTGGAGTGTCCTCTCCAGTGATCTGGTGTTCTACCTTCCAGCGTTGGGCGTTGGTAGGATTCAAGCCTGGGAAGGAAGATATGGAGGACAAGATGTTGCCCATGCAGCATGTCCCCCCTCTCCACGTCACTGATGAATCCAAAGGAACAGCAGGGCTGCTACAGTTTGGCACCAGCGCCATCGCAGGAGCTGCCAGAACGATGTTGAGCACAACAGAGAACTGCCTTAGGGACTCCAACTCCGGATTTTTCCTCAGGGTTGACTCCCGAAGCTTTTCCCGTGACCGGGTGTGCCGCAAGGCAGCGGAGGTTTGAAATCAGGGTTTACCTTCCCCTAGATGGGCTACCTTCCCAGGTTGACGAGCCACCATCTACCCGAAACATCTGGTTTTAAGGCACCAGAGATCCACCCTCGCCCCTTCTCCTATTAGTAAAAGCATTTCCGCCGGGCTTAGAGACTAAACCACACGGGCAGGCTAGGAGTTGGACTTAGTTGTCAGAGGCTTTTCGAGACGCACGCCATAAGGAGCATTTTATGAGCACTGGGAGCTTAATCCCAGTGCCTCTCCTGGCTATGACAACCTTGGAACCATGCTCACACTAGCTAAATATATAAATTATATATATATATATATACTGCCGTTCAAAAGTTTGGGGTCACCCAGACAATTATTTTGTGTTTTCCATGAAAAGTCACACTTATTTACCACCATGAGTTGTAAAATGAATAGAAAATATAGTCAAGACATTGACAGTGTTAGAAATAATGATTTGTATTTGAAATAATAATTTTTTCCTTCAAACTTTGCTTTCGTCAAAGAATCCTCAATTTGCAGCAATTACAGCATTGCAGACCTAACATGATTGCACAAGGGTTTTCTAATTATCCATTAGCCTTCTGACGCAATGAGCAAACACATTGTATCATTAGAACACTGGAGTGATAGTTGCTGGAAATGGGCCTCTATACACCTATCTAGATATTGCACCAAAAACCAGACATTTGCAGCTAGAATAGTCATTTACCACATTAGCAATGTATAGAGTGTATTTCTGATTAGTTTAAAGTTATCTTCATTGAAATAAAGTGCTTTTCTTTCAAAAATAAGGAAATTTCTAAGTAACCCCAAACTTTTGAATGGTAGTGTATATATATATATATATATATATATATATATATATATATATATATATATATATATATATATATATATATATATATATATATATATATTTCTCAGTAAAAAGAGATTTTGTAGCCACACATGTGACTTACTTAATGCCTTGCATAATGCCTCACATCTTAGATAAGAACAAAGTGCAGAGTTTCCTTGGAGATAACTGGAAGCTGTGAAAGTGTAATCTTTTATATGCAAGAGACTGCTTGGAGGATCCTTTGTGTTCCAAGAGGCTGCTTGGAGGATCCTTTGTGGGCCAAAGACTGTGAGGGGATGCTCGGGGATTTAAGAGGAAATGCAAAGTTACCTTTGATGTGAATGCAATGTGACTTGTGAGCTGTGGGGAGACCTGGGTATATAAGGGACGAGTTTTTTCTGAGATGTCCTCTTTCTACAATACTCATGTTGGAGACGTGTAATAAACTGCCTTGAGACAAACCTGCCTCGTCAATTACACACTCCACACTGGTGACCCAAGACGTAGCATGCAGCAAGAAGAGAATTCCCCGGGGCCAGCCGCGTTGGGAGCCCCCAGCCAAGCGTATGCCATTACAGTCTCAGCTACCGGACTTTTGGCAGCACAACCCGCGCTCCTGGTTCCACCTGGTTGAGGCACAGTTCGCCCTCCGGGAAATACCGGTAGACGACACGAAATTCTACCATGTGATCGCAAAGCTCAACAACCACACGGCTCAGCATGTGGAGAGCCTTCTGGAGCAGCCACCAGCCAGCGACAAAGATGGCGCGTTGAAGGCTGCACTCATCCAGCACTACACACTCTCGGTGGAGGAGAGAGCAGAGAGACTCCTGGCGCTGACCGGGTTGGGAGATTGCACACCCATTGACCTGATGGAGAAGATGCTGAGGTCGAAAGGCTCGGACGATGACCACTTCATCTTTACCCACGTCTTCCTCAGGAACCTGCCGTCAGCGACGAGAGTGGCACTGGCCAGTTCGCCGTTGTTGGCCAAGCGGGACTACCGTGTGCTGGCCCGGGAGGCGAATCGGATTGTCATGGCCAGCAGAGAACGCACAGCCACGGCGGCAGCGACGGAGCTTGGCGCGACGGCCGGAGATGGCGGGGAGCCATTGACAGCGGTATCAGAGCCACCGACGACGGCAGCGGCGGGGGCCAAGGAACGCGGAGGAGACACCCTTTGTTTCTACCACCGCCGCTTTGCAGAGAAGGCACGCAAATGTGTACCACCGTGCCAGTTCAAGCGCTTGGGAAACGCCAAGACCGGGGGTCGGTAGCAGCTGCGGCCCTCGGGGAGGAGAACAAGCTGCTCTACTTGACGGACGCACGCTCAGGGAGGCATTTCCTCGTGGACACAGGCGCCCAGTTGAGTTTCATCACGCCTTCCTACGCTAGCCGGCTGGCAAGGTCCAGCGGCCCCGAGATGGCAGCAGCGAATGGCTCAGAGATTAAGACTTTTGGTGAGAGGACTCTGCTTCTGTCTCTACACGGCCATACATTTGAGTGGACTTTTGTCATAGCAGCATTGAATTTCAATATATTGGGGGCTGATTTTTTGTGCTCACATGGTTTGTTGGTTGATGTCGCTAACAGGCGCCTGGTTAATGCACTTTCTTTTGATTCTATTCCCTGTACAGCTCGAGCGGCCCGGCCAACAGCACAAGCCGACGTCACAGCTGCAAGCGGTAAGATCCACACACTGCTCACTCAGTTCCCAGCACTCACGGTCCCCACATTTTCCACAGCCGTCGCTAAGCACGGGGTGGAACATTTTATTACCACCACCGGGCCGCCCGTTTTTGCAAAACCTCGGCGTTTGGACACAGCTAAACTGGCCCTAGCGCGCAAGGAATTCGCCAACCTGGAGAGGTTGGGCATCAGCAGGCGTTCGAACAGCCCATGGGCTTCCCCACTACACATGGTCCCGAAAGCTGACGGTTCGTGGCGACCTTACGGGGATTTCCGCAGGTTGAACAACGCCACAGCGCATGACCGCTACCCAATCCCTCATATCCAAGATTTTTCTGTTCATTTGGCAGGGGCGCGCGTTTTTTCTAAAATAGACTTGGTCCGCGGTTACCACCAAGTCCCAGTGTGAGCTGAAGACATACCCAAAACAGCGGTGATAACTCCATTTGGCCTATTCGAGTTTTTGCGCATGCCATTCGGGCTTAAAGGGGCTGCACAGACGTTTCAATGCATGATGGACGCGGTGCTGTGCGATCTCCCTTTCGTGTTCGTCTACTTAGACGATATCTTGGTAGCCAGTGCGTCCGAAGACGAACACGAAAGCCACCTCGCGGCAGTTTTCCGGAGGTTGGGAGAGCATGGGTTAATAATCAACCCAGCAAAGTGTCAGTTCGGGGTGACGCAGATCGATTTTTTAGGACACCGCGTCTCCCCCGAAGGAGCGGTTCCGCTACCTGACAAAGTGCGCGTGGTAGCAGACTTCCCCCAGCCGCAGACGGTCAGGGCGTTACAGAAGTTTTTGGGAATGGTGAATTTTTATAACCGTTTCCTCCCCCGTGCAGTGCAACTCATGCAACCGCTGTATGCCGCACTCAAAAAACAGAAACCCGCAAATAAGATCAAGTGGTCCCCGGAGCAGGAGCGAGCATTCGCGGAAGTCAAAGCAGCCCTGGCAAACGCTGCATTGTTGGCACATCCAGACCCAACGGCCCGCATAGCGCTCACCACTGACGCGTCAGATGTGGCCGTAGGGGCGGTTGTGGAGCAGCATGTAGCTGGGGCTTGGCAGCCACTCGCCTTTTTCAGCAGGACCTTGAGCAATAGTGAACGTAAATACAACGCGTTTGACAGGGAGTTGCTGGCTCTCCATTTGGCCATTCGCCACTTCCAGTTCTGGCTAGAAGGGCGCTGTTTCACCGCGTTCGTTGACCACAAGCCACTAACTTTCGCGATGGCCAAAGTTTCGGAACCGTGGTCGGGCCGGCAGTAGAGACAGCTAGCCGTGATCTCAGAGTTTACTACCGATATTCAGCACATGTCAGGTAAACTGAATGTAGTGGCAGACTGCCTCTTGCGTGCCGTGGCTGCCCCCGTCCACATGGGGATAGATTACACAGCCATGGCCGCGGAGCAGGGTAGTGACGCGGATGTGCGCGCACTCCAGTCTGGACCAACAGGGTTAAGGCTGGAGAGCAGGGTGCTGCGGGATGGTATGCCCCCTCTAATCTGTGATGTCTCCACGGGGAGATCGCGTCCCGTGGTACCGGCAGCGTGGCGCCGCCGCGTTTTTGACTTGATTCATTCTTTGGCGCACCCGGGGGTGCGCGCGTTGGTCAAAATGGTAGCAGAAAAATTTGTGTGGCCGGGCCTCCGCAAACAAGTTAAAGAGTGGGCGGCAGCCTGCATGGCATGCCAGCGAGCCAAGGTACACAGACACACGAGAGCTCCCTTGGAGCCATTTCACATTCCGGCTAAGAGGTTTGACCACATTCACGTGGACCTCGTGGGTCCCCTCCCACCATCACAGGGGTGCACGCACCTTCTGACAATGGTGGACCGCACCACGTGCTGGCCGGAGGTGGTTCCTTTAGCGTCATCCACAGCCGAGGAGGTGGCGCGCGCGTTTGTAACAGCATGGGTGGCGCGTTTTGGAGTCCCGTCGGACATTACGTCCGACAGAGGCCCTCAATTTGTTTCCGAACTTTGGTCAACAATGGCCCGCAGCCTAGGCGTCACAATTCACCGTACAACCGCGTACAATCCACAGGCTAACGGGTTATGCGAACGTTTTCACAGGTCATTGAAAGCAGCTCTCAGAGCGTCACTGACGGATGCAAATTGGGTAGACAAGTTACCGTGGGTTTTATTGGGGTTACGTTCTGCGCCTAAAGAGGACTTAGAGGCTTCCCCAGCCGAACTCTTTTTTGCGCAGCCACTTCAGTTGCCCAGGGAGTTTCTCCCAGATAATCCTGCGCCGGGCAGCTCCCCATCTCGGCTTTTGCAGCGTAGCATCCACACAGGCACGCTGCCGGGCCCAGCCCACCACAGTTTTCCGCACGTTTTTGTACCTAAAACCTTGAAAAATGCGGAGTTTGTTTTTGTCAGACATGATGCACATCGCCCCTCATTGCGACCGCCTTATGATGGACCGTTCAGAGTGCTGGAAACAGGGGACAAGCATTTTTTGCTAGATTTGGGGGGTAGGAGGGAAAAGGTTGGCTTAAACAGACTCAAACCCACTTTTGTGGTGGCGGACGAGCAAGTGCTGTTGGCGAGGGCCCCTCGGCGCGGAAGACCCCCACGAGGAGCTTCCCAGAGTAAAATTTCCCCTGAACACCCGCAGGGACTGACAAAAGGTCTTCACCCCCAGACAGCAGCTCCCCAGCATGACAACGCCGCTGAGGTGGCAAATCCTGGTTACAGCAGATACGGGAGAAGACTGAAGCCCAAGCAGCATGGGGATTGATGTGTAATGATTCTATCACAGCATGCAGACTGTTATTCTTTTGTTCGATCTAAAATGTTTTGGGGGGGGGGCATGTAGCCACACATGTGACTTACTTAATGCCTTGCATAATGCCTCACATCTTAGATAAGAACAAAGTGCAGAGTTTCCTTGGAGATAACAGGAAGCTGTGAAAGTGTAATCTTTTATATGCAAGAGACTGCTTGGAGGATCCTTTGTGTGCCAAGAGGCTGCTTGGAGGATCCTTTGTGGGCCAAAGACTGTGAGGGGGATGCTAGGGGATTTAAGAGGAAATGCAAAGTTACCTTTGATGTGAATGCAATGTGACTTGTGAGCTGTGGGGAGACCTGGGTATATAAGGGACGAGTTTTTTCTGAGATGTCCTCTTTCTACAATGCTCATGTTGGAGACGTGTAATAAACTGCCTTGAGACAAACCTGCCTTGTCAATTACACACTCCACAATTTTAATATTTCTACTGTAGTTATGTGGCCTTAGTAAGCATTTTAGATGGTTGAAACACACACACACACACCATGTCTGAGTGAGTGAGACTTAAGTCAGACTTTAGGACATTCCTGGCCAGAAGTTTAGATTGAAATGCCAATGAAAATCATATTTTCAGCTCAGAAAATCAAGCAAACCTTTACATTCCCAAGATCCAAAGATGGGCAGTGGCACAGTGGTTAGCACAGTGGCAACACAGTAAGAAGGTCATGGGATGGGATGATTCCACCCCTGACCATCAGTGGCTCTTCCTTTCCTCCCACAGGCCAAAAACATACAAATTAGGTTAACTGGAAACTCTAAAGTGGCCCTAGGTGTGAATGTGTGTGTGAATGGTGAAGGGATTGGCGCCGTACCGTGGCTGCCACATCCATCCAAGTGAATGTCCTGAATTTCACTCTGGAGATCAGTATAAAGTATACAAAATACAAAAAAAAAAAAAAAAAAATCAAGATCAGAGATTGCTTTGTCCATGCGGAGTGCATTAACAGTATTTAAAAAGTCTCTTGTAGTCAGCAGTACTCCAACCTCTATGGTATCGCTGAACATGTAATTACAGTGTTTTTTTCCCCAAATTACTGCACATTTTCAGTCTGCTTTGCTAACAGAGATGAACAACACAGACACGCTCTTTTGACCTCTCAGATTTAAAATGTATGCACCATGATATTTGCATCCAATTATCATTTCATTAAGGGTTTATTCATCCAGATACCTCTTTCATCCCATTAATTACTTTTCATAATGATTATCAAAGTAATCTTTATTGTGTTGCTATAGTATATTGTACTTCAAACAATTGTATTTAATAGTTCTAAAATAATTATTAATCAAATCTGTTTAGTTTTTTTTTTTTTTTTTTTACACATGCAGCCTCACTGGAGCAGAACAAAACATGTTTACACTTTCTGTCACTGTTAAAGGGCGTTGCATGTAAAAGGATTGAATGACTAATTCTGTGACAAGCCACAATGAAATCACTTTTTTTCAGGAACCCCTATTTAGTTGAAGACAGACAAGTGAAACTCCTACACTGACAAAAAACAGGAAAAGCACAAACATTCTGCTGGTTCAGCAGTTTAGTTCTGCTCTGTCTGGTCCTACCGGGTGTCTACACTCTGAGCACTCCCCAGAAAAAAAGATAAAATTATAGCAAATTAGCAGGTACTATCTAGCATAATACTGCAAGCAACCCCTCCAAAAACACCCCAGCGGAGATTTGTCCCTCCTTTCACAACCCCCACTCTTTTCTTCATCCTCTCTCAAGCTTGAACATAACATTGCTCACCACAGGAGTCTCGGGCAAATACAAAAACAGCCTTTCTGTGAGCTTGTTATTGCAAATTGGGAGCACACAAGACATGCACTTTCATGCCCTATGCCTCCTACAATTATTCAAGAGAAGCTTACATGCACGCAAGCTCAAGTTCATAAATACGCCCACTGGTCACTTCATTACAAAAAAGATGGCGATTTTAGTGTTTTAGTAGAAAAGTGTGAACCATGTGGAGCCTCATTTGTCAATATTACTATATGTGCAGGACATACAGGAGAATTGAAATGGTGTTTACTGTAACTCAATTAGCCTAGTCATCATTACAGTAGCATGCGATAGGCCAAGTCAGCAGCAACAATGGATATTTGGCCTTTTGTTGCTACCTACAAGGTGTGAGAACAGAAATGTTAAGGAGTGATGCTGTTTGGTAGATCAGATGCAGACTTCCTGGCTCTAACTTAGGTCACAGCTGTAACAAGAGGTTACTATAATTCACTCATCTGTTCTGCTTTTCCAATTTCCTGCTAACAAATGGGGCGTCTCGCTTTCTTCCTTTTTTCTCTTCCTTTTTTCTAATTTAGGTGGCTAATGGAAAAAAAGTTTTACAAAGCAGAACACAGTCTAGTTTAGTTTAATGTTTATTTGAAAGGGACATTACAAACAAATGAACATTAATACAAATATAAGTATGCCAGATTTAGCAATACTGCTAATTTTTACCTCCGCCAAAGGGGGAGGTTATGTGATCATCGGCGTTGGTTTGTATGTTTGTTTGTTTGTTTGTCTGTTTGTGTGTTTGTCCGTTTGTTTGTCTGTGAGCAAGAAAACTCAAAAAGTTATGGACGGATTTTCCTGAAATTTTCACAGATTGTCAGAAATGGGATATCCTACAGATGATTACATTTTGGTGGTGATCCGGATCACCGTCCACAAGAAAACCGCCATTACGCAAAATGCCATTTTCGTGAATAACTATTAAACCACTAATCCTATCATTGTCAATCCAATTGTTGTGAATCCAAATGCTAGTCATATGTTTTCATGGTCAAGGAATCTGAAAACGTACACACAAACACTGTATGGGGGGAACTGTGGCGCTAAACCACCATTACGGAAAATGCCATTTTCCTCAATAACTACTGAACCACTAATCCTCCGCCAAAGGGGGAGGTTATGTGATCATCGGCGTTGGTTTGTCTGTTTGTTACCTCCGCCAAAGAGGGAAGTTATGTGATCATCGTCGTTGGTTTCTCTGTTTGTTTGTTTGTCTGTTTGTCTGTTTGTTTGTCTGTTTGTTTGTCTGTTAGCAAGATAACTCAAAAATTTATGGACGGATTTTCCTGAAATTTTCACAGATTGTCAGAAATGGGATATCCTACAGATGATTACATTTTGGTGGTGATCCGGATCACCGTCCACAAGAAAACCGCCATTACGCAAAATGCCATTTTCGTGAATAACTATTAAACCACTAATCCTATCATTGTCAATCCAATTGTTGTGAATCCAAATGCTAGTCATATGTTTTCATGGTCAAGGAATCTGAAAACGTACACACAAACACTGTATGGGGGGAACTGTGGCGCTAAACCACCATTACGGAAAATGCCATTTTCCTCAATAACTACTGAACCACTAATCCTCCGCCAAAGGGGGAGGTTATGTGATCATCGGCGTTGGTTTGTCTGTTTGTTACCTCCGCCAAAGAGGGAAGTTATGTGATCATCGTCGTTGGTTTCTCTGTTTGTTTGTTTGTCTGTTTGTCTGTTTGTTTGTCTGTTTGTTTGTCTGTTAGCAAGATAATTCAAAAATTTATGGACGGATTTTCGTGAAATTTTCACAGATTGTCAGAAATGGGGTATCCTACAGATGATTACATTTTGGTGGTGATCCGGATCACCGTCCACAAGAAAACCGCAATTACGCAAAATGCCATTTTCCTGAATAACTACTAAACCACTAATCCTATCATTGTCAATCCAATTGCTAGTCATATATTTTCATGGTCAAGGAATCTGAAAACGTACACACAAACACTGTATGGGGGGAACTGTGGCGCTAATGTGCCATTACGGAAAATGCCATTTTCGTGAATAACTACTGAACCACTAATCCTATCATTGTCAATCCAATTGCTTGTCATATGTTTTCATGGTCAAGGAATCTGAAAACGTACACACAAACACTGTATGGGGGGAACTGTGGCCGCCATTACGGAAAATGCCATTTTCGTGAATAACTACTGAACCACTAATCCTATCATTGTCAATCCAATTGCTAGTCATATGTTTTCATGGTCAAGGAATCTGAAAACGTACACACAAAAACTGTATGGGGGGAACTTTGGCTGTCATTATGGAAAAGGCCATTTTCAAGAATAACTACTGAACCACTCATCCTATCATTGTGAATGTAATTGTTGTGAATCCAATTGCTGGTCATATATTTTCATGGTCAAGGAATCTGAAAATGCACACCCAAACACTGTATGGGGGGAACTTTGGCTGTCATTATGGAAAAGGCCATTTTCAAGAATAACTACTGAACCACTCATCCTATCATTGTGAATCCAATTGCTTGTCATATGTTTTCATGGTCACGGAATCTTAAAACGTACACACAAAAACTGTATGGGGGGAACTGTGGCGCTAAACCGCCATTATTCAAAATGCCATTTTTGTCAATAACTACTGAACCACTAATCCTCCGCATAGGGGGGAGGTTATGTGATCATCGGCGTTGGTTTGTCTGTTTGTTACCTCCGCCAAAGGGGGAGTTTATGTGATCATTGGCGTTGGTTTGTCTGTTTGTTTGTTTGTTTGTCTGTCTGTTTGTTTGTTTGTTTGTCTGTTTGTCTGTTTGTTTGTTTGTCTGTTTGTTTGTCTGTTATCAAGATAACTCAAAAAGTTATGGACGGATTTTCGTGAAATTTTCAGATTGTCAGAAATGGGGTATCCAACAGATGATTACATTTTGGTGGTGATCCAGATCACCGTCCACAAGAATACCGCCATTACGCAAATGCCATTTTCGTGAATAACTACTAAACCACTAATCCTATCATTGTCAATCCAATTGTTGTGAATCCAATTGCTTGTCATATGTTTTCATGGTCAAGGAATCTGAAAACGTACACACACACACTGTATGGGGGGAACTGTGGCCGCCATTACGGAAAATGCCATTCTCGTGAATAACTACTGAACCACTAATCCTATCATTGTCAATCCAATTGCTTGTCATATGTTTTCAAGGTCACGGACTCTGAAAACGTACACACAAACACTGTATGGGGGGAACTGTGGCGCTAAACCGCCATTACGGAAAATGCCATTTTCGTCAATAACTACTGAACCACTAATCCTATCATTGTCAATCCAATTGCTTGTCATATGTTTTCATGGTCAAGGAATCTTAAAACGTACACACAAACACTGTATGGGGGGAACTGTGGCCGCCATTACGGAAAATGCCATTCTCGTGAATAACTACTGAACCACTAATCCTATCATTGTCAATCCAATTGCTAGTCATATGTTTTCATGGTCACGGAATCTGAAAACGTACACACAAACACTGTATGGGGGGAACTGTGGCGCTAAACCGCCATTACGGAAAATGCCATTTTCGTCAATAACTATTGAACCACTAATCTTATCATTGTCAATCCAATTGCTTGTCATATGTTTTCATGGTCAAGGAATCTGAAAACGTACACACAAACACTGTATGGGGGGAACTGTGGCCGCCATAACGGAAAATGCCATTCTCGTGAATAACTACTGAACCACTAATCCTATCATTGTCAATCCAATTGCTAGTAATATGTTTTCATGGTCAAGGAATCTGAAAACGTACACAAAAAACTGTATGGGGGGAACTCTGGCGCTAAACCGCCATTACGGAAAATGCCATTTTCGTCAATAACTACTGAACCACTAATCCTCCGCCAGAGGGGGAGGTTATGTGATCATCGGCGTTGGTTTGTCTGTTTGTTCCCTCCGCCAAAGGGGGAGGTTACGTGATCATTGGCGTTGGTTTGTCTGATTCTTTGTTTGTTTGTCTGTTTGTTTGTTTGTCTGTTTGTCTGTTTGTTTGTTTGTCTGTTTGTTTGTCTGTTAGCAAGATAACTCAAAAAGTTATGGACGGATTTTTGTGAAATTTTCACAGATTGTCAGAAATGGGGTATCCTACAGATGATTATATTTTGGTGGTGATCCAGATCACCGTCCACTAGAAAATCGCCATTACGCAAAATGCCATTTTCCTGAATAATTACTAAACCACTAATCCTATCATTCTCAATCCAATTGTTGTCAATCCAATTGCTAATCATATATTTTCATGGTCAAGGAATCTGAAAACGTACACACAAACACTTTATGGGGGGAACTGTGGCCGCCATTATGGAAAAGGCCATTTTCAAGAATAACTACTGAACCACTCATCCTATCATTGTGAATCCAAATGGTTGTCATATGTTTTCATGGTCAAGGAATCTGAAAACGTACACACAAACACTGTATGGGGGGAACTCTGGCGCGAAACCGCCATTACGGAAAATGCCATTTTCGTCAATAACTACTGAACCACTAATCCTCCGCCAAGGGGGGAGGTTATGTGATCATCGGCGTTGGTTTGTCTGTTTGTTACCTCCGCCAAAGGGGGAGGTTATGTGATCATTGGCGTTGGTTTGTCTGTTTGTTTGTTTGTCTGTTTGTCTGTTTGTCTGTTTGTTTGTTTGGCTGTTTGTTTGTGTGTTAGCAAGATAACTCAAAAAGTTATGGACGGATTTTCGTGAAATTTTCAGATTGTCAGAAATGGGGTATCCTACAGATGATTACATTTTGGTGGTGATCCAGATCACCGTCCACAAGAAAACCGCCATTACGCAAAATGCCATTTTCGTGAATAACTACTAAACCACTAATCCTATCATTGTCAATGTAATTGTTGTGAATCCAATTGCTGGTCATATATTTTCATGGTCAAGGAATCTGAAAATGCACACACAAACACTGTATGGGGGGAACTGTGGCTGTCATTATGGAAAAGGCCATTTTCAAGAATAACTACTGAACCACTCATCCTATCATTGTGAATCCAATTGCTTGTCATATGTTTTCATGGTCACGGAATCTTAAAACGTACACACAAAAACTGTATGGGGGGAACTGTGGCGCTAAACCGCCATTACGGAAAATGCCATTTTCGTCAATAACTACTGAACCACTAATGCTATCATTGTCAATCCAATTGCTTGTCATATGTTTTCATGGTCAAGGAATCTCAAAACGTACACACAAACACTGTATGCGAGGAACTGTGGCCGCCATTATGGAAAATGCCATTTTCGTGAATAACTACTGAACCACTAATCTTATCATTGTCAATCCAATTGCTAGTCATATCTTTTCATGGTCAAACAATCTGAAAACGTACACACAAACACTCTATGGGAGGAACTGTGGCCGTCATTACGGAAAATGCCATTTTCATGAATAACTACTGAACCACTGCTTGTCATATGTTTTCATGATCAAGGAATCTGAAGACTGTATGGGGGGAACTGCAGCACTTGGCGGAGGTCTTTGCTCTCCGAGTGCTTTTCTAGTTTGTTTGTTTGTCTGTTTGTTTGTCTGTTAGCCAGATAACTCAAAAAGTTATGGACGGATTTTCTTGAAATTTTCACAGATTGTCAGAAATGGGGTATCCTACAGATGATTACATTTTGGTTTTGATCCGGATCACTGTCCACAAGAAAACCGACATTACGCAAAATGCCATTTTCGTGAATTACTACTAAACCACTAATCCTATCATTGTCAATCCAATTGTTGTGAATCCAATTGCTAGTCATATGTTTTCATGGTCAAGGAATCTGAAAGAATATACAGAAACACTGTATGGGGGGAACTGTGGCGCTAAACCGCCATTACGGAAAATGCCATTTTCCTCAGTAACTGCTGAACCACTAATCCTATCATTGTCAATCCAATTGCTAGTCATATATATTTCATGGTCAAGGAATCTGAAAATGTACACACAAACACTTTATGGGGGGAACTGTGGCCGCCATTACGGAAAATGCCATTTTCGTGAATAACTACTGAACCACTAATCCTATCATTGTGAATCCATTTGCTTGTCATATGTTTTCATGGTCAAGGAATCTGAAAACGTATACACAAACACTGTATGGGGGGAACTGTGGCGCTAATGTGCCATTACGGAAAATGCCATTTTCGTGAATAACTACTGAACCACTAGTCCTATCATTGTCAATCCAATTGCTTGTCATATGTTTTTATGGTCAAGGAATCTGAAAACGTACACACAAACACTGTATGAGGGGAACTGTGGCCGCCATTACGGAAAATGCCATTTTCGTTAATAACTACTGAACCACTAATCCTATCATTGTCAATCCAATTGCTAGTCATATGTTTTCATGGTCAAGGAATCTGAAAACGTACACACAAACACTGTATGGGAGGAACTGTGGCCGCCATTATGGAAAATGCCATTCTCGTGAATAACTACTGAACCACTAATCCTATCATTGTCAATCCAATTGCTAGTCATATGTTTTCATGGTCAAGGAATCTCAAAACATACACACAAACACTGTATGCGAGGAACTGTGGCCACCATTACGGAAAATGCCATTTTCGTGAATAACTACTGAACCACTCATCCTATCATTGTGAATCCAATTGCTTGTCATATGTTTTCATGGTCAAGGAATCTGAAAACGTACACACAAACACTGTATGGGGGGAACTGTGGCCGCCATTACGGAAAATGCCATTTTTGTGAATAACTACTGAACCACTCATCCTATCATTGTGAATCCAATTGCTTGTCATATGTTTTCATGGTCAAGGAATCTGAAAACGTACACACAAACACTGTATGGGGGGAACTGTGGCCGCCATTACGGAAAATGCAATTCTCGTGAAAAACTACTGAACCACTAATCCTATCATTGTCAATCCAATTGCTAGTCATATGTTTTCATGGTCAAGGAATCTCAAAACGTACACACAAAAACTGTATGCGAGGAACTGTGGCCGCCATTACGGAAAATGCCATTTTCGTGAATAACTACTGAACCACTCATCCTATCATTGTGAATCCAATTGCTTGTCATATGTTTTCATGGTCAAGGAATCTGAAAATGTATACACAAACACTGTATGGGGGGAACTGTGGCGCTAATCCGCCATTACGGAAAATGCCATTTTCGTGAATAACTACTGAACCACTAATCCTATCATTGACAATCCAATTGCTTGTCATATGTTTTCATGGTCAAGGAATCTGAAAACGTACACACAAACACTGTATGGGGGGAACTGTGGCCGCCATTACGGAAAATGCCATTTTTGTGAATAACTACTGAACCACTAATCCTATCATTGTCAATCCAATTGCTAGTCATATGTTTTCATGGTCAAGGAATCTCAAAACGTACACACAAACACTGTATGCGAGGAACTGTGGCCGCCATTACGGAAAATGCCATTTTCGTGAATAACTACTGAACCACTAATCCTATCATTGTGAATCCAATTGCTTGTCATATGTTTTCATGGTCAAGGAATCTGAAAACGTATACACAAACACTGTATGGGGGGAACTGTGGCGCTAATGTGCCATTACGGAAAATGCCATTTTCGTGAATAACTACTGAACCACTAGTCCTATCATTGTCAATCCAATTGCTTGTCATATGTTTTTATGGTCAAGGAATCTGAAAACGTACACACAAACACTGTATGAGGGGAACTGTGGCCGCCATTACGGAAAATGCCATTTTCGTTAATAACTACTGAACCACTAATCCTATCATTGTCAATCCAATTGCTAGTCATATGTTTTCATGGTCAAGGAATCTGAAAACGTACACACAAACACTGTATGGGAGGAACTGTGGCCGCCATTATGGAAAATGCCATTCTCGTGAATAACTACTGAACCACTAATCCTATCATTGTCAATCCAATTGCTAGTCATATGTTTTCATGGTCAAGGAATCTCAAAACATACACACAAACACTGTATGCGAGGAACTGTGGCCACCATTACGGAAAATGCCATTTTCGTGAATAACTACTGAACCACTCATCCTATCATTGTGAATCCAATTGCTTGTCATATGTTTTCATGGTCAAGGAATCTGAAAACGTACACACAAACACTGTATGGGGGGAACTGTGGCCGCCATTACGGAAAATGCCATTTTTGTGAATAACTACTGAACCACTCATCCTATCATTGTGAATCCAATTGCTTGTCATATGTTTTCATGGTCAAGGAATCTGAAAACGTACACACAAACACTGTATGGGAGGAACTGTGGCCGCCATTATGGAAAATGCCATTCTCGTGAAAAACTACTGAACCACTAATCCTATCATTGTCAATCCAATTGCTTGTCATATGTTTTCATGGTCAGGGAATCTGAAAACGTACACACAAACACTGTATGGGGGGAACTGTGGTGCTAAACTGCCATTTCGGAAAATGCCATTTTTGTCAATAACTACTGAACCACTAATCCTCCGCCAAGGGGGGAGGTTATGTGATCATCGGCGTTGGTTTGTCTCTTTGTTACCTCCGCCAAAGGGGGAGTTTATGTGATCATTGGCGTTGGTTTGTCTGTTTGTTTGTTTGTTTGTCTGTCTGTTTGTTTGTTTGTTTGTCTGTTTGTCTGTTTGTTTGTTTGTCTGTTTGTTTGTCTGTTATCAAGATAACTCAAAAAGTTATGGACGGATTTTCGTGAAATTTTCAGATTGTCAGAAATGGGGTATCCAACAGATGATTACATTTTGGTGGTGATCCAGATCACCGTCCACAAGAATACCGCCATTACGCAAATGCCATTTTCGTGAATAACTACTAAACCACTAATCCTATCATTGTCAATCCAATTGTTGTGAATCCAATTGCTTGTCATATGTTTTCATGGTCAAGGAATCTGAAAACGTACACACACACACTGTATGGGGGGAACTGTGGCCGCCATTACGGAAAATGCCATTCTCGTGAATAACTACTGAACCACTAATCCTATCATTGTCAATCCAATTGCTTGTCATATGTTTTCAAGGTCACGGACTCTGAAAACGTACACACAAACACTGTATGGGGGGAACTGTGGCGCTAAACCGCCATTACGGAAAATGCCATTTTCGTCAATAACTACTGAACCACTAATCCTATCATTGTCAATCCAATTGCTTGTCATATGTTTTCATGGTCAAGGAATCTTAAAACGTACACACAAACACTGTATGGGGGGAACTGTGGCCGCCATTACGGAAAATGCCATTCTCGTGAATAACTACTGAACCACTAATCCTATCATTGTCAATCCAATTGCTAGTCATATGTTTTCATGGTCACGGAATCTGAAAACGTACACACAAACACTGTATGGGGGGAACTGTGGCGCTAAACCGCCATTACGGAAAATGCCATTTTCGTCAATAACTATTGAACCACTAATCTTATCATTGTCAATCCAATTGCTTGTCATATGTTTTCATGGTCAAGGAATCTGAAAACGTACACACAAACACTGTATGGGGGGAACTGTGGCCGCCATTACGGAAAATGCCATTCTCGTGAATAACTACTGAACCACTAATCCTATCATTGTCAATCCAATTGCTAGTAATATGTTTTCATGGTCAAGGAATCTCAAAACGTACACACAAACACTGTATGCGAGGAACTGTGGCCGCCATTACGGAAAATGCCATTTTCGTGAATAACTACTGAACCACTCATCCTATCATTGTGAATCCAATTGCTTGTCATATGTTTTCATGGTCTAGGAATCTGAAAATGCATACACAAACACTGTATGGGGGGAACTGTGGCGCTAATCCGCCATTACGGAAACTGCCATTTTCGTGACTAACTACTGAACCACTAATCCGATCATTGTCAATCCAATTGCTTGTCATGTTTTCATGGTCAAAGAATCTGAAAACGTACACACAAACACTGTATGGGGGGAACTCTGGCGCTAAACCACCATTACGGAAAATGCCATTTTCGTCAATAACTACTGAACCACTAATCCTCCGCCAAAGGGGGAGGTTATGTGATCATCGGCGTTGGTTTGTCTGTTTGTTACCTCCGCCAAAGGGGGAGGTTATGTGATCATTGGCGTTGGTTTGTCTGTTTCTTTGTTTGTTTGTCTGTTTGTTTGTTTGTCTGTTTGTCTGTTTGTTTGTTTGTCTGTTTCTTTGTCTGTTTGCAAGATAACTCAAAAAGTTATGGACGGATTTTCGTGAAATTTTCACAGATTGTCAGAAATGGGGTATCCTACAGATGATTACATTTTGGTGGTGATCCAGCTCACCGTCCACAAGAAAATCGCCATTACGCAAAATGCCATTTTCCTGAATAATTACTAAACCACTAATCCTATCATTGTCAATCCAATTGTTGTCAATCCAATTGCTAATCATATATTTTCATGGTCAAGCAATCTGAAAACGTACACACAAACACTTTATGGGGGGAACTGTGGCCGCCATTATGGAAAAGGCCATTTTCAAGATTAACTACTGAACCACTCATCCTATCATTGTGAATCCAATTGCTTGTCATATGTTTTCATGGTCAAGGAATCTGAAAACGTACACACAAACACTGTATGGGGGGAACTCTGGCGCTAAACCGCCATTACGGAAAATGCCATTTTCGTCAATAACTACTGAACCACTAATCCTCCGCCAAGGGGGGAGGTTATGTGATCATCGGCGTTGGTTTGTCTGTTTGTTACCTCCGCCAAAGGGGGAGGTTATGTGATCATTGGCGTTGGTTTGTCTGTTTGTTTGTTTGTCTGTTTGTCTGTTTGTCTGTTTGTTTGTCTGTTTGTCTGTTAGCAAGATAACTCAAAAAGTTATGGACGGATTTTCGTGAAATTTTCAGATTGTCAGAAATGGGGTATTCTACAGATGATTACATTTTGGTGGTGATCCAGATCACCTTCCACAAGAAAACCGCCATTACGCAAAATGCCATTTTCGTGAATAACTACTAAACCACTAATCCTATCATTGTCAATGTAATTGTTGTGAATCCAATTGCTTGTCATATATTTTCATGGTCAAGGAATCTGAAAATGCACACACAAACACTGTATGGGGGGAACTGTGGCCGCCATTACGGAAAATGCCATTTTCGTGAATAACTACTGAACCACTAATCCTATCATTGTCAATCCAATTGCTAGTCATATGTATTCATGGTCAAAGAATATGAAAACGTACACACAAACACTGTATGGGAGGAACTGTGGCCGCCATTATGGAAAATGCCATTCTCGTGAATAACTACTGAACCACTAATCCTATCATTGTCAATCCAATTGCTAGTCATATGTTTTCATGGTGAAGGAATCTCAAAACGTACACACAAACACTGTATGCGAGGAACTGTGGCCGCCATTACGGAAAATGCCATTTTCGTGAATAACTACTGAACCACTCATCCTATCATTGTGAATCCAATTGCTTGTCATATGTTTTCATGGTCAAGGAATCTGAAAACGTACACACAAACACTGTATGGGGGGAACTGTGGCCGCCATTACGGAAAATGCAATTCTCGTGAAAAACTACTGAACCACTAATCCTATCATTGTGAATCCATTTGCTTGTCATATGTTTTCATGGTCAAGGAATCTGAAAACGTATACACAAACACTGTATGGGGGGAACTGTGGCGCTAATGTGCCATTACGGAAAATGCCATTTTCGTGAATAACTACTGAACCACTAGTCCTATCATTGTCAATCCAATTGCTTGTCATATGTTTTTATGGTCAAGGAATCTGAAAACGTACACACAAACACTGTATGAGGGGAACTGTGGCCGCCATTACGGAAAATGCCATTTTCGTTAATAACTACTGAACCACTAATCCTATCATTGTCAATCCAATTGCTAGTCATATGTTTTCATGGTCAAGGAATCTGAAAACGTACACACAAACACTGTATGGGAGGAACTGTGGCCGCCATTATGGAAAATGCCATTCTCGTGAATAACTACTGAACCACTAATCCTATCATTGTCAATCCAATTGCTAGTCATATGTTTTCATGGTCAAGGAATCTCAAAACATACACACAAACACTGTATGCGAGGAACTGTGGCCACCATTACGGAAAATGCCATTTTCGTGAATAACTACTGAACCACTCATCCTATCATTGTGAATCCAATTGCTTGTCATATGTTTTCATGGTCAAGGAATCTGAAAACGTACACACAAACACTGTATGGGGGGAACTGTGGCCGCCATTACGGAAAATGCCATTTTTGTGAATAACTACTGAACCACTCATCCTATCATTGTGAATCCAATTGCTTGTCATATGTTTTCATGGTCAAGGAATCTGAAAACGTACACACAAACACTGTATGGGGGGAACTGTGGCCGCCATTACGGAAAATGCAATTCTCGTGAAAAACTACTGAACCACTAATCCTATCATTGTCAATCCAATTGCTAGTCATATGTTTTCATGGTCAAGGAATCTCAAAACGTACACACAAAAACTGTATGCGAGGAACTGTGGCCGCCATTACGGAAAATGCCATTTTCGTGAATAACTACTGAACCACTCATCCTATCATTGTGAATCCAATTGCTTGTCATATGTTTTCATGGTCAAGGAATCTGAAAATGTATACACAAACACTGTATGGGGGGAACTGTGGCGCTAATCCGCCATTACGGAAAATGCCATTTTCGTGAATAACTACTGAACCACTAATCCTATCATTGACAATCCAATTGCTTGTCATATGTTTTCATGGTCAAGGAATCTGAAAACGTACACACAAACACTGTATGGGGGGAACTGTGGCCGCCATTACGGAAAATGCCATTTTTGTGAATAACTACTGAACCACTAATCCTATCATTGTCAATCCAATTGCTAGTCATATGTTTTCATGGTCAAGTAATCTCAAAACGTACACACAAACACTGTATGCGAGGAACTGTGGCCGCCATTACGGAAAATGCCATTTTCGTGAATAACTACTGAACCACTAATCCTATCATTGTGAATCCAATTGCTTGTCATATGTTTTCATGGTCAAGGAATCTGAAAACGTATACACAAACACTGTATGGGGGGAACTGTGGCGCTAATGTGCCATTACGGAAAATGCCATTTTCGTGAATAACTACTGAACCACTAGTCCTATCATTGTCAATCCAATTGCTTGTCATATGTTTTTATGGTCAAGGAATCTGAAAACGTACACACAAACACTGTATGAGGGGAACTGTGGCCGCCATTACGGAAAATGCCATTTTCGTTAATAACTACTGAACCACTAATCCTATCATTGTCAATCCAATTGCTAGTCATATGTTTTCATGGTCAAGGAATCTGAAAACGTACACACAAACACTGTATGGGAGGAACTGTGGCCGCCATTATGGAAAATGCCATTCTCGTGAATAACTACTGAACCACTAATCCTATCATTGTCAATCCAATTGCTAGTCATATGTTTTCATGGTCAAGGAATCTCAAAACATACACACAAACACTGTATGCGAGGAACTGTGGCCACCATTACGGAAAATGCCATTTTCGTGAATAACTACTGAACCACTCATCCTATCATTGTGAATCCAATTGCTTGTCATATGTTTTCATGGTCAAGGAATCTGAAAACGTACACACAAACACTGTATGGGGGGAACTGTGGCCGCCATTACGGAAAATGCCATTTTTGTGAATAACTACTGAACCACTAATCCTATCATTGTCAATCCTATTGCTACTCATATGTTTTCATGGTCAAGGAATCTGAAAACATACAGACAAACAATGTATGGGAGGAACTGTGGCCGCCATTATGGAAAATGCAATTCTCTTGAATAACTACTGAACCACTATTCCTATCATTGTCAATCCAATTGCTAGTCATATGTTTTCATGGTCAAGGAATCTCAAAACGTACACACAAACACTCTATGGTTGGAACTGTGGCCGTCATTACGGAAAATGCCATTTTCATGAATAACTACTGAACCACTGCTTGTCATATGTTTTCATGATCAAGGAATCTGAAGACTGTATGGGGGGAACTGCATCGCTTGGCGGAGGTCTTTACTCTCCGAGTGCTTTTCTAGTTTGTTTGTTTGTCTGTTTGTTTGTTTGTCTGTTTGTTTGTCTGTTAGCAAGATAACTCAAAAAGTTATGGACGGATTTTCTTGAAATTTTCACAGATTGTCAGAAATGAGGTATCCTACAGATGATTACATTTTGGTTTTGATCCGGATCACTGTCCACAAGAAAACCGCCATTACGCAAAATGCCATTTCCGTGAATAACTACTAAACCACTAATCCTATCATTGTCAATCCAATGGTTGTGAATCCAATTGCTAGTCATATGTTTTCATCGTCAAGGAATCTGAAAGAATATACACAAACACTGTATGGGGGGAACTGTGGCCGCCATTACGGAAAATGCCATTCTCGTGAATAACTACTGAACCACTAATCCTATCATTGTCAATCCAATTGCTAGTCATATGTTTTCATGGTCACGGAATCTGAAAACGTACACACAAACACTGTATGGGGGGAAATCTGGCGCTAAACCGCCATTACGGAAAATGCCATTCTCGTGAATAACTACTGAACCACTAATCCTCCGCCAAGGGGGGAGGTTATGTTATCATTGGCGTTGGTTTGTATGTTTGTTACCTCCGCCAAAGGGGGAGGTTATGTGATCATCGGCGTTGGTTTGTCTGTTTGTTTGTTTGTTTGTCTGTTTGTTTGTCTGTTTGTTTGTCTTTTAGCAAGATAACTCAAAAAGTTATGGACGGATTTTCGTGAAATTTTCACAGATTGTCAGAAATGGTGTATCCTACAGATGATTACATTTTGGTGGTGATCCAGATCACCGTCCACAAGAAAACTGCCATTACGCAAAATGCCATTTTCCTGAATAACTACTAAACCACTAATCCTACCATTGTCAATCCAATTGTTGTCAATCCAATTGCTAGTCATATATTTTCATGGTCAAGGAATCTTAAAACGTACACACAAACACTGTATGGGGGGGAACTGTGGCCGCCATTATGAAAAAAGGCCATTTTCAAGAATAACTACTGAACCACTCATCCTATCATTGTGAATCCAATTGCTTGTCATATGTTTTCATGGTCAAGGAATCTGAAAACGTACACACAAACACTGTATGGGAGGAACTGTGGCCGCCATTATGGAAAATGCCATTCTCGTGAAAAACTACTGAACCACTAATCCTATCATTGTCAATCCAATTGCTTGTCATATGTTTTCATGGTCACGGAATCTGAAAACGTACACACAAACACTGTATGGGGGGAACTGTGGTGCTAAACCGCCATTTCCGAAAATGCCATTTTCGTCAATAACTACTGAACCACTAATCCTCCGCTAAGGGGGGAGGTTATGTGATCATCGGCGTTGGTTTGTCTGTTTGTTACCTACGCCAAAGGGGGAGGTTATGTGATCATTGGCGTTGGTTTGTCTGTTTGTTTGTTTGTCTGTTTGTTTTTTTTGTCTGTTTGTCTGTTTGTTTGTTTGTCTGTTTGTTTGTCTTTTAGCAAGATAACTCAAAAAGTTATGGACGGATTTTCGTGAAATTTTCAGATTGTCAGAAATGGGGTATCCAACAGATGATTACATTTTGGTGGTGATCCAGATCACCGTCCACAAGAAAACCGCCATTACGGAAATGCCATTTTCGTGAATAACTACTAAACCACTAATCCTATCATTGTCAATCCAATTGTTGTGAATCCAATTGCTTGTCATATGTTTTCATGGTCAAGGAATCTAAAAACGTACACACAAACACTGTATGGGGGGAACTGTGGCCGCCATTACGGAAAATGCCATTCTCGTGAATAACTACTGAACCACTAATCCTATCATTGTCAATCCAATTGCTTGTCATATGTTTTCATGGTCACGGAATCTGAAAACGTACACACAAACACTGTATGGGGGGAACTTTGGCGCTAAACCGCCATTACGGAAAATGCCATTTTTGTCAATAACTACTGAACCACTAATCATGTCATTGTCAATCCAATTGCTTGTCATATATTTTCATGGTCAAGGAATCTGAAAACGTACACACAAACACTGTATGGGGGGAACTGTGGCCGCCATTATGGAAAATGCCATTCTCGTGAATAACTACTGAACCACTAATCCTATCATTGTCAATCCAATTGCTAGTCATATGTTTTCATGGTCACGGAATCTGAAAACGTACACACAAACACTGTATGGGGGGAACTGTGGCGCCAAACCACCATTACGGAAAATGCCATTTTCGTCAATAACTATTGAACCACTAATCCTATCATTGTCAATCCAATTGCTTGTCATATGTTTTCATGGTCAAGGAATCTGAAAACGTACACACAAACACTGTATGGGGGGAACTGTGGCCGCCATTACGGAAAATGCCATTCTCGTGAATAACTACTGAACCACTAATCCTATCATTGTCAATCCAATTGCTAGTCATATGTTTTCATGGTCAAGGAATCTCAAAACGTACACACAAACACTGTATGCGAGGAACTGTGGCCGCCATTACGGAAAATGCCATTTTCGTGAATAACTACTGAACCACACATCCTATCATTGTGAATCCAATTGCTTGTCATATGTTTTCATGGTCTAGGAACCTGAAAATGCATACACAAACACTGTATGGGGGGAACTGTGGCGCTAATCCGCCATTACGGAAAATGCCATTTTCGTGAATAACTACTGAACCACTAATCCTATCATTGTCAATCCAATTGCTTGTCATATGTTTTCATGGTCAAGGAATCTGAAAACGTACACACAAACACTGTATGGGGGGAACTCTGGCGCTAAACCGCCATTACGGAAAATGCCATTTTCGTCAATAACTACTGAACCACTAATCCTCCGCCAAAGGGGGAGGTTATGTGATCATCGGCGTTGGTTTGTCTGTTTGTTACCTCCGCCAAAGGGGGAGGTTATGTGATCATTAGCGTTGGTTTGTCTGTTTCTTTGTTTGTTTGTCTGTTTGTTTGTCTGTTTGTCTGTTTGTTTGTTTGTCTGTTTGTTTGTCTGTTATCAAGATAACTCAAAAAGTTATGGACGGATTTTCGTGAAATTTTCAGATTGTCAGAAATGGGGTATCCAACAGATGATTACATTTTGGTGGTGATCCAGATCACCGTCCACAAGAAAACCGCCATTACGCAAATGCCATTTTCGTGAATAACTACTAAACCACTAATCCTATCATTGTCAATCCAATTGTTGTGAATCCAATTGCTTGTCATATGTTTTCATGGTCAAGGAATCTGAAAACGTACACACAAACACTGTATGGGGGGAACTGTGGCCGCCATTACGGAAAATGCCATTTTCAAGAATAACTACTGAACCACTCATCCTATCATTGTGAATCCAATTGCTTGTCATATGTTTTCATGGTCAAGGAATCTGAAAATGTACACACAAACACTGTATGGGGGGAACTCTGGCGCTAAACCGCCATTACGGAAAATGCCATTTTCGTGAATAACTACTGAACCACTATTCCTCCGCCAAGGGGCGGAGGTTATGCGATCATCGGCGTTGGTTTGTCTGTTTGTTACCTCCGCCAAAGGTGGAGGTTATGTGATCATTGGCGTTGGTTTGTCTGTTTGTTTGTTTGTCTGTTTGTCTGTTTGTCTGTTTGTTTGTTTGTCTGTTTGTTTGTCTGTTAGCAAGATAACTCAAAAAGTTATGGACGGATTTTCGTGAAATTTTCAGATTGTCAGAAATGGGGTATCCTACAGATGATTACATTTTGGTGGTGATCCAGATCACCTTCCACAAGAAAACCGCCATTACGCAAAATGCCATTTTCGTGAATAACTACTAAACCACTAATCCTATCATTGTCAATGTAATTGTTGTGAATCCAATTGCTGGTCATATATTTTCATGGTCAAGGAATCTGAAAATACACACACAAACACTGTATGGGGGGAACTGTGGCCGCCATTACGGAAAATGCCATTTTCGTGAATAACTACTGAACCACTAATCCTATCATTGTCAATCCAATTGCTAGTCATATGTATTTATGGTCAAAGAATCTGCAAACGTACACACAAACACTGTATGGGAGGAACTGTGGCCGCCATTATGGAAAATGCCATTCTTGTGAATAACTACTGAACCACTAATCCTATCATTGTCAATCCAATTGCTAGTCATATGTTTTCATGTTCAAGGAATCTCAAAACGTACACACAAACACTGTATGCGAGGAACTGTGGCCGCCATTACGGAAAATGCCATTTTCGTGAATAACTACTGAACCACTCATCCTATCATTGTGAATCCAACTGCTTGTCATATGTTTTCATGGTCAAGGAATCTGAAAATGTATACACAAACACTGTATGGGGGGAACTGTGGCGCTAATCCGCCATTACGGAAAATGCCATTTTTTGTGAATAACTACTGAACCACTAATCCTATCATTGTCAATCCAATTGCTTGTCATATGTTTTGATGGTCAAGGAATCTGAAAACGTACACACAAACACTTTATGGGGGGAACTGTGGCCGCCATTACGGAAAAAGCCGTTTTCAAGAATAACTACTTATCCACTAATCCTATCATTGTGAATCCAATTGCTTGTCATATGTTTTCATGGTCAAGGAATCTCAAAACGTACACACAAACACTGTATGGGGGGAACTCTGGCGCTAAACCGCCATTACGGAAAATGCCATTCTCGTGAATAACTACTGAACCACTAATCCTCCGCCAAGGGGGGAGGTTATGTTATCATTGGCGTTGGTTTGTCTGTTTGTTACCTCCGCCAAAGGGGGAGGTTATGTGATCATCGGCGTTGGTTTGTCTGTTTGTTTGTTTGTTTGTCTGTTTGTTTGTTTGTCTGTTTGTTTGTCTTTTAGCAAGATAATTCAAAAAGTTATGGACGGATTTTCGTGAAATTTTCACAGATTGTCAGAAATGGGGTATCCTACAGATGATTACATTTTGGTGGTGATCCAGATCACCGTCCATAAGAAAACTGCCATTACGCAAAATGCAATTTTCGTGAATAACTACTAAACCACTAATCCTACCATTGTCAATCCAATTGTTGTGAATCCAATTGCTGGTCATATATTTTCATGGTCAAGGAATCTGAAAACGTACACACAAACACTGTATGGGTAGAACTGTGGCCGCCATTATGGAAAAGGCCATTTTCGTGAATAACTAACGAACCACTCATCCTATCATTGTGAATCCAATTGCTTGTCATATGTTTTCATGGTCAAGGAATCTGAAAACGTACACACAAAAACTGTATGGGAGGAACTGTGGCCGCCATTATGGAAAATGCCATTCTCGTGAAAAACTACTGAACCACTAATCCTATCATTGTCAATCCAATTGCTTGTCATATGTTTTCATGGTCACGGAATCTGAAAACGTACACACAAACACTGTATGGGGGGAACTGTGGTGCTAAACCGCCATTACGGAAAATACCATTTTCGTCAATCACTACTGAACCACTATTCCTCCGCCAAGGGGGGAGGTTATGCGATCATTGGCGTTGGTTTGTTTGTTTGTTTGTTTGTCTGTTTGTTTGTTTGTCTGTTTGTTTGTTTGTTTGTCTGTTTGTTTGTCTGTTAGCAAGATAACTCAAAAAGTTATGGACGGATTTTCGTGAAATTTTCAGATTGTCAGAAATGGGGTATCCTACAGATGATTACATTTTGGTGGTGATCCAGATCACCGTCCACAAGAAAACCGCCATTACGCAAATGCCATTTTCGTGAATAACTACTAAACCACTAATCCTATTATTGTCAATCCTATTATTGTCAATCCAATTGCTAGTCACATCTGGCCATCTGGAGCCGAGGAGAGAAGGATTTAAAAGGAGGACGAACCAACCGAGGCGGCGATTGGGAGCTCGGGCGCGGCGTTGGTGAGAGACGGGGGCCACCTGGATCCAGCAGGACAGTGGTCTGAACCGGTGCTCAATTGCGAGGCCCAGCCGAGGAACGACCAGACTGACGGCGGTTGGTGACGGGGCCTAGACGGGGCCCAGCGGAGGAGCCGCCTAGCCAGACGGCGACGAGTGGCTGTGATTGGTGGATTCCGGCTGCGCCGGCGGTGCACGACACAACTGGCCAGGTAGACGGAGGCAGGCGCCGGCGATAGACGGCGGTGATCTGCGGATCTGAGCAGCGTCACTCGGCGGAGAAGCTGCGCAGGAGCGGCGGGTCCAGTAGTGACCGAGCTAGTTGAGGCCTAGCCGGATTCTCTGCTTATTTCTATCCACAGGTCAGTAAAATGCCACCCAAAAAAGAGGAAATGGAAGAAATTAAAAAAACTCTGAACTTTGTGTTAGATGAACTGGCCAAAGTGACTAGCCAGCAGGACAAAATATTAGACCTAATACAGGAGGTACAAGCCCTACATTCAATAATAAAAGAAAAAGACAAAAAAATTATGGACCTGGAGCAACACGGGCGTCTTTTGGAGCAACGCATTGAGGATCTTGAACAAGGTTCTCGCATTGATGACATAGTTATAAGTGGACTAGACATCAGATATCAGTCGTACGCCCATGCCGCTACAGGACTGAGTGGTGAACATGCTTCCATAAGTGAATCAATGTCCTTAGAAAACCAAGTGCTTCAGTTCCTTAATGATAAAGACATTAAGGTAGAAGCCAATGCGATCTCAGCCTGTTATGCTTTACCGAAGAAAGATAACAAAACAAAGAAATTAATTGTGATGCGCTTTGTGAACAGGAGGGTGAAAAATGACATACTGAGGCAGGCCAAAAAAAACTAAAGGAAACTCAAGTTTACCTAAATGAACACCTGACAAAAAAAAAACACTGAATTAGCACGGCAGGCACGGATGCTAAAGAGACATAATAAGATACAGTCAACCTGGACAAGAAATTGTAGAATTTGGATTAAACTAAATGGAACACCTGAGCAAGCAAAAAGTATAATGATCAGAGATGCTACTGACTTAGATAAATACAGATGAACACTGACTATGAAACACAGAGTGAGGAAACTCAAACTCTAAAAATATGCCACTATGCTGAACATAAACCACAAGAGATGGAGAATGATATTGATCCTGATAACCACTTTTTCAATAATATTCATAACCACTGTGAATATTACACTGAAAAGCAATTCAAAAGTCAAGTGCAATTAGATGGTAAACTGTCAATAATACACTTCAATAGCAGAAGTCTTAACAAAAACTTCTCACAGATTCAGGACTATTTAAAACAGCTAAACAGAAAATTCACAGCTATAGCAGTCTCTGAAACCTGGCTTAATGAAGACCAGGCTCCCCTGATGGCAATAGAGGGATATCAGATGTTTAACATTAACAGATCTCAAAAAAAGGGTGGTGGTGTTGCACTGTATATTGATGACCTATATAGATGTAAGCTTGTAAATGAAATGTCCTCAGCACTACCAGGGCTTCTGGAATGTGTTACTGTTGAGATTGACCTAGACAAAACAAAAAATCTAATCATAAGCTGCATATACAGAACGCCGGGAACTTGCATTGAGACATTCAGAGATAAATTAGTCGAGCTGTTCAATAATATTACTAGTAAGAAAATGGTAGCAATTTGTGGAGATTTCAATATTGACCTACTTAATCCACATCAACAAAATGTAGTTACAGAGTTCATGAACTCTATGTACAGCATGAGTCTATATCCCACAATAACACATCCCAGTAGAATCACAGCTCACTCTGCTACACTTATTGACAACCTGTTTGTCAATGTTCTCGACAAGAAAATAGAAAGTGGATTATTGATAAATGATATAAGCGACCACTTGCCAATCTTTGCACTTATCCATGGCCACACGGGGCCCAACCCAGAAAAAATCTCAAAATCGTTCAGACACAAATCACCAAACGCAATCAGTTCTTTTAAAGAGGACTTGCTGAAGCAAGACTGGACAGAAGTCTATGTATCAGATGTAAATGAAGCCTATGACGCATTTACAAACATTGTAACCACTCTTTATGAAAAAAACTGCCCATTAGTTAAAAAAAAGCTTAAACACAAATTTACTGACAAACCATGGCTAACCAAAGGACTACAAAAGGCGTGTAAAAAGAAAAATTTATTATATAAAGCTTTCATAAAGAAAAGGACAAAAGAAGCAGAGCAGCGGTATAAAACATACAAAAATAAGTTAACATATATAATAAGATGTAGTAAAAGAGACTATTACAGTAAAGAACTGGAAAAAAACAAAGACAATATTAAAAATACATGGACAATAATCAACAGTATCCTTGGAAATAAAAGCAGAAATACCAGCTACCCAACTAACACTCCAAAAAATAATAAATCGACTCCGAATGTGAATATAGCTTCACCTGCAGATGAATTTAATAATTTTTTTGTTAACATTGGACCTAAACTGGCCCGAGAAATACCCACTACGGTGCCAACAGGTGATTCAATATGCAATAACACTGCTGTAAAAGACACCATCTTCATAAAGAACACAGAAGAAAGAGAGGTCATTGAAATTGTTAAATCGTTCAAAAGTAAAACATCTACTGACTGCGATGGTATTGATATGCTACTAGTCAAAACTGTTATCGAATGCATAGTGAAACCACTGACGTATATCTGTAACCTGTCTCTCCAATCAGGTATATTTCCCAATGCAATGAAAATAGCTAAAGTAATTCCGATTTACAAGACAGGCGACAGAGGGGAACTCTCCAACTACAGACCAATTTCACTATTACCGCAATTTTCCAAGATACTTGAAAAAATATTCTATGAGAGAATTGACAACTTCATACTGAAGAATGATTTATTGTGTGAGCAGCAATATGGGTTCAGACACAAAAGGACAACAGCATATGCCTTAATGGAATTTACAGAAAAAATATCAACAGCCATTGAAAATAAAGAGTATTCAGTTGGAGTATTCCTGGATCTTAAAAAAGCATTTGATACAGTAGATCACAATCTATTATTAAAGAAACTACAAAATTGTGGTATCAGAGGGGTAGCACTGTCCTGGTTAAGAAGTTACTTAAAGAATAGATATCAGTTTGTATGTGTTAACAACAAAAACTCAGAGCTACTGAAGGTCACCTGTGGAGTCCCGCAGGGTTCAGTTTTGGGACCATTATTATTCAATATGTATATAAATGATATATGTAAAGTTTCAGAAAAAATGGACTTAATATTGTTTGCTGATGACACTAACCTGCTATGCAGTGGAAACAACTTGGAACAACTTCTGGATACACTCGGAAAGGAATTAGGAAAGCTGAAACTGTGGTTTGATTCGAACAAATTAACGCTCAATTTAAGCAAGACAAAATTTATAGTCTTTAACAACCATCACAACTACCCAGTACCCAAACTCAGTGTAAATGGTGTAGAGATTGAAAGGGTATCCGAAACTAAATTCCTTGGAGTAATAATTGATAACAAACTGTGTTGGAAGCCACATATTAATTATATAAAAGGTAAAGTATCCAAATCAATTGCAATATTACACAGAGTGAAAAATTTGCTGAATCAACCCACACTATACACCTTGTATCATTCATTAATACTCCCATACATGACATATTGTAATGAAGTATGGGGAAATACATATAAAACAAACATATATCCACTCTTTATGCTTCAAAAGAGAGCTATTAGAATAATAAACAAAGCAGCTTACAGGGAACCAACAAACCCACTTTTTCTTAAACAAAAAACTCTCAAGTTGAAAGATCTGATCGACTTTAAAACCGCAATAATAATGTTCAAAGTGAAGAATCTATCACTGCCCGCAAATATCCAAAAGTTGTTCCAAACAAGGGAGAAACGATATCACTTCAGAGGAACATGTATATTTCAAAAGCCTACAGTGAGAACAACTACCAAGCAACATTGTATTTCAGTGCAAGGTGTCAGATTATGGAACGATTTTGGACCTGAATTAAAATCATGTACAAAGCTTGGACAATTTAAACAAAAACTAAAGGAAGAAATACTCCAAACATATTTACAAGACGACATGTAAACTCACATAAGGATTGACATTTCCAGCCTGTGTTGTGTTATAGCTTAGTTTTTCTTTTTTCTCTGTGACACTATGTCTTAGATTTGTTTTTGAATAGTAACCGCTTAACTTAGACTAGCTCAGTTTTCTTTTTCTCTCAGTCATATTTTGTCTTAGCCTTGTTTTAAATTGTAATCGCTCTTGTCTTGTTTTCTCTTTTTTCTCCTTTGAATTCTTGGATGGAATATGGGTGGGCAATATAAGCTGCGGCTTCAGCCATCACCCATTTCGGATAACTCACGTGGAATTGTATAGTAGAAGGAGTCTTTGTCTAATTTGACCTTGTTGTTATATTATACAGTTTCTTTTAACCTGTAATGTACTATCCGAAATAAATTCATTCATTCATTCATATGTTTTCATGGTCAAGGAATCTCAAAACATACACACAAACACTGTATGGGGGGAACTGTGGCCGCCATTATGGAAAATGCCATTCTCGTGAATAACTACTGAACCACTAATCCTATCATTGTCAATCCAATTGCTTGTCATATGTTTTCATGGTCACGGAATCTGAAAACGTACACACAAACACTGTATGGGAGGAACTGTGGCCGCCATTATGGAAAATGCCATTCTCGTGAATAACTACTGAACCACTAATCCTATCATTGTCAATCCAATTGCTTGTCATATGTTTTCATGGTCAAGGAATCTGAAAATGTATACACAAACACTGTATGGGGGGAACTGTGGCGCTAATCCGCCATTACGGAAAATGCCATTTTCGTGAATAACTACTGAACCACTAATCCTATCATTGTCAATCCAATTGCTAGTCATATCTTTTCATGGTCAAGCAATCTGAAAACGTACACACAAACACTGTATGGGAGGAACTGTGGCCGCCATTACGGAAAATGCCATTTTCATGAATAACTACTGAACCACTGCTTGTCATATGTTTTCATGATCAAGGAATCTGAAAACTGTATGGGGGGAACTGCGGCGCTTGACGGAGGTCTGTGCTCTCCGAGTGCTTTTCTAGTTCGTTTGTTTGTCTTTTTTTTTATCTGTTTGTTTGTCTGTTAGCAAGATAACTCAAAAAGTTATGGACGGATTTTCTTGAAATTTTCACAGATTGTCAGAAATGGGGTATGCTACAGATGATTACATTTTGGTTTTGATCCGGATCACCGTCCACAAGAAAACCGCCATTACGCAAAATGCCATTTTCATGAATTACTACTAAACCACTAATCCTATCATTGTCAATCCAATTGTTGGGAATCCAATTGCTAGTCATATCTTTTCATGGTCAAGGAATTTGAAAGAATATAAACAAACACTGTATGGGGGGAACTGTGGCGCTAAACCGCCATTACGGAAAATGCCATTCTCGTGTATAACTACTGAACCACTAATCCTCCGCCAAGGGGGGAGGTTATGTGATCATCGGCGTTGGTTTATCTGTTTGTTACCTCCGCCAAAGGGGGAGGTTATGTGATCATCGGCGTTGGTTTGTCTGTTTGTTTGTTTGTCTTTTTGTCTGTTTGTTTGTCTGTTTGTTTGTCTGTTAGCAAGATAACTCAAAAAGTTATGGACGGATTTTCGTGAAATTTTCACAGATTGTCAGAAATGGGGTATCCTACAGATGATTACATTTTGGTGGTGATCCAGATCACCGTCCACAAGAAAACTGCCATTACGCAAAATGCCATTTTCCTGAATAACTACTAAACCACTAATCCTATCATTGTCAATCCAATTGTTGTCAATCCAATTGCTAGTCATATATTTTCATGGTCAAGGAATCTGAAAACGTACACACAAACACTGTATGGGGGGAACTGTGGCCGCCATTATGGAAAAGGCCATTTTCAAGAATAACTACTGAACCACTCATCCTATCATTGTGAATCCAATTGCTTGTCATATGTTTTCATGGTCACGGAATCTGAAAACGTACACACAAACACTGTATGGGGGGAACTTTGGCGCTAAACCGCCATTACGGAAAATGCCATTTTCGTCAATAACTACTGAACCACTAATCCTATCATTTTCAATCCAATTGCTTGTCATATGTTTTCATGGTCAAGGAATCTGAAAACGTACACACAAACACTGTATGGGGGGAACTGTGGCCGCCATTACGGAAAATGCCATTCTCGTGAATAACTACTGAACCACTAATCCTATCATTGTCAATCCAATTGCTTGTCATATGTTTTCATGGTCACGGAATCTGAAAGCGTACACACAAACACTGTATGGGAGGAACTGTCGCCGCCATTATGGAAAATGCCATTCTCGTGAAAAACTACTGAACCACTAATCCTATCATTGTCAATCCAATTGCTTGTCATATGTTTTCATGGTCACGGAATCTGAAAACGTACACACAAACACTGTATGGGGGGAACTGTGGCGCTAAACCGCCATTACGGAAAATGCCATTTTCGTCAATAACTACTGAACCACTAATCCTATCATTGTCAATCCAATTGCTTGTCATATGTTTTCATGGTCAAGGAATCTGAAAACGTACACACAAACACTGTATGGGGGGAACTGTGGCCGCCATTACGGAAAATGCCATTCTCGTGAATAACTACTGAACCACTAATCCTATCATTGTCAATCCAATTGCTAGTCATATGTTTTCATGGTCAAGGAATCTCAAAACGTACACACAAACACTGTATGCGAGGAACTGTGGCCGCCATTAGGGAAAATGCCATTTTCGTGAATAACTACTGAACCACTCATCCTATCATTGTGAATCCAATTGCTTGTCATATGTTTTCATGGTCAAGGAATCTTAAAATGTATACACAAACACTGTATGGGGGGAACTGTGGCGCTTATCCGCCATTACGGAAAATGCCATTTTCGTGAATAACTACTGAACCACTAATCCTATCATTGTCAATCCAATTGCTAGTCATATGTTTTCATGGTCAAGGAATCTGAAAACGTACACACAAACACTGTATGGGAGGAACTGTGGTCGCCATTATGGAAAATGCCATTCTCGTGAATAACTACTGAACCACTAATCGCTGCACGGTGGCGCAGTGGTTAGCACTGTGGCAGCACAGTTTACCCTTGGCCGGGGGATTGTGGGGATCGTGGGATCGTGGGTTCGATCCCAGCCCCCGACCAACAGTGATCTGTGTGGAGTTTGCATGTTCTCCCCGTGTTGCGTGGGTTTACTCCGGGATTTCTCCGGTTTCCTCCCACATGCCAAAAACATGCATGTTAGGTTAATTGGCTGTTCTAAATTGTCCCTAGATATCTGTTTCCTATAGGCCCTTAAAATAGAGGGTTAGTATTAATGAAAGCGCTTTGAGTGGTCTTTGTGACTAGAAAAGCGCTATATAAGTGCAGGTTAGTTAGTTAGTTAGTTAGTAATCCTATCATTGTCAATCCAATTGCTAGTCATATGTTTTCATGGTCAAGGAATCTCAAAACATACACACAAACACTGTATGCGAGGAACTGTGGCCGCCATTACGGAAAATGCCATTTTCGTGAATAACTACTGAACCACTAATCTTATCATTGTCAATCCAATTGTTGTGAATCCAATTGCTTGTCATATGTTTTCATGATCAAGGAATCTGAAGACTGTATGGGGGGAACTGCGGCGCTTGGCGGAGGTCTGCGCTCTCCGAGTGCTTTTCTAGTTTGTTTGTTTGTCTGTTTGTTTGTTTGTCTGTTTGTTTGTCTGTTAGCAAGATAACTCAAAAAGTTATGGACGGATTTTCTTGAAATTTTCACAGATTGTCAGAAATGGGGTATCCTACAGATGATTACATTTTGGTTTTGATCCGGATCACCGTCCACAAGAAAACCGCCATTACGCAAAATGCCATTTTTGTGAATAACTACTAAACCACTAATCCTATCATTGTCAATCCAATTGTTGTGAATCCAATTGCTAGTCATATGTTTTCATGGTCAAGGAATCTGAAAGCATACACACAAACACTGTATGGGGGGAACTTTGGCGCTAAACCGCCATTACGGAAAATGCCATTTTCCTCAATAACTGCTGAACCACTTATCCTATCATTGTCAATCCAATTGCTAGTCATATATATTTCATGGTCAAGGAATCTGAAAACGTACACACAAACACTGTATGGGGGGAACTGTGGCCGCCATTACGGAAAAGGCCGTTTTCAAGAATAACTACTTACCCACTAATCCTATCATTGTGAATCCAATTGCTTGTCATATGTTTTCATGGTCAAGGAATCTTAAAACGTACACACAAACACTGTATAGGGGGAACTGTGGCCGCCATTACGGAAAAGGCCATTTTCAAGAATAACTACTGACCCACTAATCCTATCATTGTGAATCCAATTGCTTGTCATATGTTTTCATGGTCAAGGAATCTGAAAACGTACACACAAACACTGTATGGGGGGAACTGTTCCCGCCATTACGGAAAATTTCATTTTCGTGAATAACTACTGACCCACTAATCCTATCATTGTCAATCCAATTGCTAGTCATATGTTTTCATGGTCAAGGAATCTGAAAACGTACACACAAACACTGTATGGGGTGAACTGTGGCCGCCATTATGGAAAATGCCATTCTCGTGAATAACTACTGAACCACTAATCCTATCATTGTCAATCCAATTGCTTGTCATATGTTTTCATGGTCAAGGAATCTGAAAACATACACACAAACACTGTATGGGAGGAACTGTGGCTGCCATTACGGAAAATCCCATTTTCATCAATAACTACTGAACCACTAATCCTATCATTGTCAATCCAATTGCTAGTCATATGTTTTCATGGTCAAGCAATCTGAAAACATACACACCAACACTGTATGGGAGGAACTCTTGCCGCCATTACGGAAAATGCCATTTTCGTGAATAACTACTGAACCACTGCTTGTCATATGTTTTGATGATCAAGGAATCTGCAGACTGTATGGGGGAACTGTGGCACTTGGCGGAGGTCTTCGCTCTCCGAGTGCTTTTCTAGTTTGCATCTGTAGTCCCCCAGCAGGTCAGAAAACACACAAACAAACAATTATGCACAAAAATAACAACTGCAATAAAACTGTACAAAGTGGATATGCTAAAAGTGGAAGAGTTAAGGGGTTACAAAACAAGACATCCAAAAGTCACACGAGTGAAGTACTGCATATGCGTGCACACACATGCACCCAAGCACCTCACAGCAACAAGAGACAGTGACAAACAAGTGGTGGGACATATGTGTGTGACACACAAAGCAACAACTGGAAAGGTAGTGCTTAGGATAACAGAGGTATTTTTATTCACCATCTGTGTATGGTATAATTGGATGTTAACATAGTGGTTGAAGCATTTTTTGCATCCAGAATAAAACAACTCTGCATACTGTAGACTAATAATTCAAGTACTACTAGTCCAATAGTAGGACTACCGGAATGGTGGCCAAGTTGATAGAGCATCTGCCTCACAACTAGGAGGTTGGGGGTTCAAGTCCCGGTAGGTCATACCAAAGATCATATAAAAATAGTACTTCCTGCCTTCTAGCTTGGTGCTCAGCATATAATAGAATGGGGGAAGGAGAAGTTGTTTATGGCAGCAACCCCTCTGATTCTAGATTAGATTAACATTGTAGATGTGGTAAATGATGTTCACTTATATAGCGCTTTTTCTCATCTCTGGATGACCAAAGTGCTTTACAGATCCTACTTTCCACCCATTCATGCACACATTCACACACAGGCGCTAGCCTGGCCACCAGGAGCAAAGGGGGTTCAGTGTCTTGCTCAAGGACACTTCGACATGCAGACAGAGCGGGAATCAAACCCATGACCCTCTGATCAGTAGTTGGTCACACTACACCTGTGCCACAGCTGCCCCCCCATATATATATATATATATATATATATATATATATCGTCGGCCTCCGTTGGTCTATGATGACCATGGAAGAGAATCCTAAATGTCTACTCTGCTGGAACAGCACCGCCTGTGGCTGAACAGGCCAATGCGCGAATGGCAGTCCCTGTCACACAGGTCGCACTTGTGGGTGGTCTCTGTGCTGCTGGTTCTGTGGCGGTTCTTCCTGCGGGTCCTTTTTTCATCTGCTGCAGCAGTCAGTCTTTCTTCACCCGCCTTGAGCTGTCTGGTCAGGGTGCCTCTCCATTTGGAGCGGTCCGTTGCAAGGTCCTCCCAGCGCTCTGTGTTGATCTCCAGGGCCTTCATGTCTCTCTTGCAGATATCTCTAAAGCGCAGCTGTGGGCGGCCAACGTCTCTCCTGCCAGTTGCCAGTTCTCCGTAGAGGACGTCTTTGGGGATTCTGCCATCCTCCATACGGTGAACGCGGCCTAGCCAGCGGAGCCTGCGTTGCCTGAGTAGAGTGAACATGGAGGGAAGGCCGGCGCGGGACAGAACTTCTGTGTTGGGCACTTTGTCCTGCCAGGATATGTCCAGGATGTGGCGAATGCAGCGCAAGTGGAAGGAGTTCAGTCTCTTTTCCTGCCGGGCGTATGTTGTCCAGGTCTCACTCCCATAGAGCAGTGTGCTGATGACGCAGGCGTTGTACACTGCCATCTTCGTCTTGACAGAGAGTTTGGGATTCTCCCACACTCGTGTGGTGAGGCGAGCGAGTGTGAAGGCTGATTTTCCAATCCTCTTGTTGATCTCTGTATCAAGGGAGAGGTTGTTGCTGATCGTGGACCCCAGGTACGTGAACTGATTCACGACCTCCAGCTTGTAGTCGTCGATGGTGATGGTTGGTGGTGCTTCCGTGCCTTGCCCCAAGACGTTAGTCTTCTTCAGGCTGATGGTAAGCCCGAAGTCCTTGCATGCCTGGGAGAAGCGGTCCATCAGGGTCTGAAGCTCCTGCTGTGTGTGGGTTGCGACTGCAGCGTCATCTGCGAACAGCATGTCTCTAATTAGAGCCTCGCGTACTTTGGTTCTGGCTTTCAGGCGGGCGAGGTTGAAAAGCCTGCCGTCAGATCTTGTGTGCAGGTAGATTCCCTCTGTTGCTGTGCTGAAGGCATGCCTCAGGAGCATAGCAAAGAAAATCCCAAAGAGGGTTGACGCAAGTACACAGCCCTGTTTCACTCCGCTGCGTATGTTGAATGGCTCTGAGACGTTGCCATCGTGCTGCACTATCCCCTGCATGTTGGTGTGAAACGATTCGATGAGGCTTTGCAACTTTGGTGGGCATCCTATCTTTGGCAGGATCTTGAAAAGGCCCTCTCTGCTGACCAGATCGAATGGTTTGGTGAGGTCGATGAAGGCGACGTACAGGGGCATGTTCTGTTCTCTGCATTTCTCCTGGAGTTGGCGGATGGAGAATATCATGTCTACCGTCGATCGCTCAGCGCGGAAGCCACACTGAGACTCGGGGTAGACACGTTCGGCAAGCTTCTGTAGACGAACGAGAACAACTCGTGCGTAGACTTTGCCAACAACGCTGAGGAGGGAGATTCCCCTGTAGTTGTTGCAGTCACTTCTCTCCCCTTTGTTTTTGTAGAGGGTGATGATCTTGGCGTCCCTCATGTCCTGTGGTACGGCACCTTCCTTCCAACACTGGCAGAGGACGTCATGCAATGGCAGCAGTAGGACGGTCTTGCAGTGCTTGATCAGGTCAGGGGGTATGCCGTCGTTGCCGGGTGCCTTGCCAGCAGCCAAGCTATCAATGGCCTTGCTGAGCTCGTCGATGGTTGGCTCGGCGTCAAGTTCGTCCATGGATGGCAGGCAGTCGATGGCATCAAGGGCTGATGGTGTCACGGTGTTCTGTCTGGAGTAGAGGTCGGAGTAGTGTTCCACCCATCTCTCCATCTGCTTGTTCTTTTCTGTGATCATCTCCCCAGTGAAGGATTTGAGGGGGGCCGTCTTGCTCTGAGCCGGACCAAGTGCTTTCTTGATGCCATCGTACATACCACGGATGTTCCCTGTTATGGCAGCGGTTTGAATGTCTTGGCTGAGCTGAGTCCAGTACTCGTTGGCACAGCGCCGAGCAGTCTGCTGAACTTTGCTTCTCGCAGCCCTGAGAATCTGGAGATTCTTCTCGTTTGGGTACTTCTTGTACTCAGCAAGTGCTGAGCGCTTGGCTTCAATGAAGGGGGTCATCTCGGTCAACTTGGCATCAAACCAGTCCTGTGACTTCGAGGTCTTCCTCCCAAAGGTAGCCAAGGCTGTGCGGTGGATGGTGTTTCGCTGCGCTTCCCACTTCTGCTTTGCAGATTCTCCTTCTTGTGGTACACCAAGTTCCTTTTCAAAGGTGGAGGCAAACTGCTCAACAAGTTCTGGTTGAGCCATCTTGCTGGTGTTAATCCGTGCCTTTCTAGGCTGTCTAGCACGATGGAATTTCTTCAGCTGCAGCTTGACCTTGCAACACACCAATGAATGGTCTTTGTTGCAATCTGCACTCTGGAACGAACGGGTGATTAGCACGTTCTTCAGTGAGGTGCACCTGGTCAGGATCAAGTCCAGCTGGTGCCAGTGCTTTGAGCGCGGATGTCGCCAGGAAACCTTGTGTTGGGGCTTGGTCTTGAAGAACGAGTTTGTGATGCACAGATCGTGATATGTGCAGAACTCGAGCAGCCGCTGTCCGTTGTCGTTCATTCTGCCTACGCCAAAAGGTCCAAGACAGGAGGGCCAGGAGTCGTGGTCAGCACCCACTCTGGCATTGAAGTCTCCAAGGAGAATGAGTTGATCAGAGTTGGGGATGATCCTGACAGTTGTTGCGAGATTCTCGTAGAACTCGTCTTTTGCCTCTGGTGTGGCTGTCAGTGTTGGGGCATACACACTGACGAGGGTGACTGGACCTTGAGTGGTGTTCAGGCGAAGGGTGAGGAGTCGTGCAGAGCCAGTGCTGCCCTGTTCCACCATCTTCAGCAAGGTGTTCTTCACTGCGAAGCCCACTCCGTGTTCCCTGTGTTCGTCACTGCCCTTTCCCTGCCAGTAGAACGTGTAGTCCTTCTCTCTCAGTGTGCCTGCGCCAACCGTGTTTCCTGGAAAGTGGCGATATCCACTCCCAGTCTCTTCAGCTCATTATTGATGATGGCAGTCTTCCTGGTGTCGTTGATGTCCTTGAGGTTAGCAGCGAGTCCTGTCATCATAGTGCGGATGTTCCAAGTTCCCAGTTTTAGAGTTGGTCTCTTTTGTTTTATTGTCTTGCCTGGTGCGAAGGTTCTCAGCCTGCTGTTGGGATTTCTCCTCCTCCCCATGCACCCAATGAGGAAAGCAAGCTGTGGCGGGACAACACCTTATTGGCTGGGGGCTGCCCAGCTTGAGGCGGGCGGTAGCTGTCCAGTGAGATCCGATGATCCCTCCCACCGTCGGGAACAACCCCTGGCGCCGCGCTCTACGCCAATTGAGCGGTGGCTTATAACCGGTAACTGTCATTCCCCGTGTTTTGTCTACGCCAAAGGCGAAGCTGGAGTGTCCTCTCCAGTGATCCGGTGTTCTACCTTCCAGCGTTGGGCGTTGGTAGGATTCAAGCCTGGGCAGGAAGATATGGAGGACAAGATGTTGCCCATGCAGCATGTCCCCCCTCTCCACGTCACTGATGAATCCAAAGGAACAGCAGGGCTGCTACAGTTTGGCACCAGCGCCATTGCAGGAGCTGCCTGAACGATGTTGAGCACAACATAGAACTGCCTTAGGGGCTCCGACTCCGGATTTTTCCTCAGGGTTGACTCCCGAAGCCTTTCCCGTGACCGGGTATGCCGCAAGGCAGCGGAGGTTTGAAATCAGGGCTTGCCTTCCCCTAGATGGGCTACCTTCCCAAGTTGACGAGCCACCATCTACCCGAAGCATCTGGTTTTAAGGCGCCAGAGATCCGCCCTCGCCCCTTCTCCTATTAGTAAAAGCAGTTCCGCCGGGCTTAGAGACTAAACCACACGGGCAGGCTAGGAGTTGGACTTAGTTGTCAGAGGCTTTTCGAGACGCACGCCATAAGGAGCATTTTTTGAGCACTGGGAGCTTAACCCCAGTGCCGCTCCTTTCTATGACAACCTTGGAACCAAGGTTGTCATAGCCAGGATATATATATATATATATATATATATATAGATAGATAGATAGATAGATAGATAGATAGATAGATCTCAAAAAATTAGAATATCATGAAAAAGTTCAATATTTTTTGTCGCTCATTTCAGAAAGTGAAACCCATATATTATGTAGATTCATTACACAGAGAGTGATATAGTTCAAGTGTTTATTTATTTTAATTTTGATGATTATGGCTTACAGCCCATGAAAACCCAAAATTCAGTTTCTCAAAAAAATAGAATATTACATAAATTAATTTTAAAAAATAGTTTTTTAATACAAATGTGGACCGACTGAAAAGTATGTCCATGTACACACTCAATACTTGGTCGGGGCTCATTTTGGATTAATTACTCTTTCAATGTGGCGTGGCATGGAGGTGGTCAGCCTGTGTCACTGCTGAGGTGTTAGGAAGGTCCAGGTTGCTTTGATAGTGACCTTCAGCTCGTCTGCGTTGTTGGGTCTGGTGTCTCTCATCTTCCTCTTGACAATACTCCATAGATTCTCTATGGGGTTTAGGTCAGGAGAGTTTGCTGGCCAATCAAACACAGTGATGCCATGGTCATTAAACAAGGTTTTGATACTTTTGGCAGTGTGGGGGGCGGGGGTGCCAGGTCCTGCTGGAAAATGAAATCAGCTTCTCCATAAAGCTTGTCAGCAAAGGGAAGCATGGCCCCCCACTTGAGGTGTTCCGGGCATGTCCCACTGGGAGGAGACACCAGAGCAGACCCAGGACACGTTGGAGAGACTCTGTCTCCCAGCTGTCCTGGGAATGTCTTGATATCTCCTCTGAAGAGCTGGAGCAGGTGGCTGGGGAGAGGGAAGACTGGGCTTCTCTGCTTGAACTGCTACTCGAGTACGTTCATTTTGTCTTCTTTCTCAATAATTAATTTACTGTTTCTTTTTGCAGACAAACAGGTAGAAGATGTTTGTTTTTTTACCTTAACATGTTTCGACTGGCATCTGCAGTCATCTTCAGAAGCGTCAACTGATCGCTGTGACATGTCATGCTGGATCTGTCAGGTTGATCAGGCTGGCCACGCCTAAGGAAAACAGCTGATAAATGACACATCACAGTGATCAGAATCAGAATCAGAATCAGCTTTATTGCCAAGTATATTTACAAGTAAACATACGAGGAATTTGACTTGACATTGGACACGCACGTTAGGCGCATCCAATGACGCGTCGCCATACAAGGCGCCTGTCAGCGATCAGCTGACGCTTCTGAAGATAACTGCAGATGCCAGTTAAAACATGTTAAGGTAAAAAACAAACATCTACCTTTTTGTCTGAAAAAAGGAAACAGCAAATTAATTGCTTGAACTCCTGCTTCCAAGTCATGGACCTCCAGATAAGTGGTAGAAAATGGACAGATGGATGGGTGGATGGATGGATGGATGGATGGATTTTTAATAGAAATGTTGGTCTACTGAAAAGTGTGTCCATGTATGCACTCAATACTTGGTAGGGGCTCCTTTTCCATGAATTACTGCCTCAGTGTGGCGTGGCATGAAGGCGATCAACCTGTGGTACTGCTGAGGCATTATAGAGGCCCAGGTTGCTTTTATAGTGACCTTCAGCTCATCTGCATTGTTGGGTCTGGTGTCTCTGATCTTCCTCTTGACAATACTCCATAGATTCTCTACAGAGTTTAGGTCAGCAGTTTGCTGGCCAATCAACCACAGTGATACCATGGTCATTAAACCAGGTATTGGTACTTTTGGCATTGTGGGCAGGTCCCAAGTTCTGCTGGAAAATGAAATCAGCATCTCCATAAAGCTTGTCAACAGAGGGGAGCATAAAGTGCTCTAAAATTTCCTGGTAGATGACTGCAGTGACTTTGGACTTGATAAAACCAAGTGGACCAACACCAGCAGATAACATGGCTCCTCATGCTTTTCAATCGGCCAACATTTCTATTAAAAATCCTTCTTTTAATTAATTTTATGTTATCTAATTTTTTGAGAAACTGAATTTGGGGTTTTTATGAGCTATAAGCCATAACCATAAAAATTAAAAGAAATGAACACTTAAAATATATCACTCTATGTGTAATGAATCTATTTTAATATACGGTGCATCCAGAAAGTATTCACAGCGCTTCATTTTTTCCACATTTTGTTACATTACAGCCTTATTCCAAAAGGGATTAAATTAATTTTTCCCCTCAAAATTCTACACACAATAAGCCATAATGACAATGTTAAAAAAGCTGTGTTTTTTTTAGATTTTTGCTAATTTATTAAAAAAAAACTAAAAAAATCACATGTACATAAGTATTCACAGCCTTTGCCAGGAAGCTCAGAACTGATCTCAGGTGCATCCTGTTTCCGCTGATCATCCTTGAGATGTTTCTGCAGCTTAATTGGAGTCCACCTGTGGTAAATTCAGTTGATTGATTACATTGCATGAAGTCAAAGGAACTGTCAAAGGAACTATCAGTAGACCTCCGAGACAGGATTGTATTGAGGCACAAATCTGGGAAGGGTACAGAAAAATTTCTGCTGCTTTGAAGGTCCCAGTGAGCACAGTGGCCTCCATCATCAGTAAAGGGAAGAAGTTTGGAACCAATGGATTCTTCCAAGAGCTGGCTGGCCGTCTAAACTGAGCGATCAGAGGAGAAGGGCCTTAGTCAGGGAGGTGACCAAGAACCCAATGGTCACTCTGTCAGAGCTTCAGTGTTGCTTTGTGGAGAGAGGAGTACCTTCCAGAAGGACAACCATCTCTGCAGCAATCTACCAATCAGGCCTGTATGGTAGAGTGGCCAGACGGAAGCCACTCCTTAGTAAAAGGCACATGGCAGCCTGCCTGCAGTTTGCCAAAAGGCACCTGAAGGACTCTCAGAGCACGAGAAACAAAATTATCTGGTCTAATGAGACAAAGATTGAACTCTTTGGCGTGAATGCCAGGCGTCATGTTTGGAGGAAACCAGGCACCGTTCATAACCATACCAATATTGGAAGCAGCATCATGCTGTGGGGATGTTTTTTCAGCGGCAGGAACTGGGAGACTAGCCAGGATAGAGGGAAGGATGAATGCAGCAATGTACAGAGATATCCTGGATGAAAACCTGCTTCTTAGCACTCTTGACCTCAGACTGGGGTGACGGTTCATCTTTCAGCAGGACAACGACCCTAAGCACACAGCCAATATATCAAAGGAGTGGCTTCAGAACAACTCTGTGAATGTCCTTGAGTGGCCCAGCCAGAGCCCAGACTTGAATCCAATTGAACATCTCTGGAGAGATCTGAAAACGGCTGTGCACCGACGCTTCCCATCAAACCTGATGGAGCTTGAGAGGTGCTGCAAAGAGGAATAGGTGAAACTGCCCAAGAATAGGTGTGCCAAGCTTGTGCCATCATATTCAAAAAGATTTGAGGCTGTAATTGCTGCCAAAGGTGCATCAGCAAAGTATTGAACAAAGGCTGTGAATACTTATGTACATGTGATTTCTTAGTTTTTAAAAAAGTAAAAATTTCAAAAAACTTTTTTCACATTATCATTATGGGGTATTGTGTGTAGAATTTTGGGGAAAAAATGAAATTAATCCCTTCTGGAAAAAGGCTGTAACATAACAAAATGTGGAAAAAGTGAAGTGCTGTGAATACTTTCCAGATGCACTGTAGGAGTTTCAGTTTTTGAAGTGAATTACTGAAGTAAATGAAAGCACCAAGGTGCTGATTCCTCGGTCCATGTGGCATGGTAGCATGGGGGGGGGGGGGGGGGGGCTGTGTAAAAAAAGTCACACTGCCACTTCTAGTGGCCCGGCATAGTTATTACAATATCTTTTTTCACAGCTGCATTGACGGTAAAGGTGAGCTAAATTTGTGTTTATTTTGAAAACAAAGCCTTATGTTTAAATTGTGGGAAATTAAAAGTTGAGAAAATATGGTGATATTGATTTTGAGTGGGTGAGCTGAAAAGATGCTAACAGACAGACAGACAGGCACATGGAGTGATTACCAGATGCCTACATTGCCTTTGCGCCAAGGCATAAAAATACAGAAGCACAAGAATAAAAAAAAAATTGGAAAACAAAGAAAAATGCTGGAGTAAAAGATTTTATTAATTGAATGCATGTATAGTTACATGATGCCATGCAATAGCAGGTAAAAACATCAAAATTTCCAAAAGTAAAAGCATAATTATTTATATTAAATCAGAACAGTTTGGAATGTTTCACACTTATGTGTAATGAATATTAAGAGTTTCTTAAATAATCTTGCAAAAAACGAAGTTTTTCCAAACATTAATTTATTGAAATACAGTACAGTAGCAGTTTCTGGTATAAACAGTAAACATGTTGTAGAGTCCGAAATAACGAGGAGGCGAGGTGACGTTTATCATGTTTATTAGACAAGAACTATAGCACACTATAGGGAGACCCTACCGCGAGTATGGGAGTACAGCAAGGAGACCAGAGGTCTCCTGCCTCAGGCTTTTATAGTACAATGGCGCTGCCTCCTAAAGGCGGGGCCTCACCCCTCCCAGTCTAGGGCACCACCATACTAATATATATTATATCATATTCCTATCCTACAACACCCACCCCCTTGAAAAAAACTGCAACCACACATTACCCAACCAACAAATTTATACCCGAATCACACTCTAATGCAGGGGAACAGGCCTATCCATTCACACAACACTGGCTCAGCAGAACCCTCCACTACTTAAACACAAGAGTCTCTGAAAGTAAAATGAGCCACTCACTGTCACGACCTGAACTATCTTTTCTCTGCGTTCAGGTTGTCCAGTTCGCTCCTGCTCCGGGGTAGTCCGTGCCGGGTCTTCCATGGCCCGCTCTTTGACAGCGCCCAGCTGATTGCCAGCTGTCTAGTTCAGCTGCGCTGGGACAGCTGTCTCCTATTTCCAAATCATCTCCCCCATTTAAGCGAGCAGCCGAGAGTTACTCGTCGCTGCAACCTCGCTATGGGAAGACGTTCCTTGTGTTCCCACGACTGTTAGCTCCTACGTCTAGCTTCAGTCCGCCGTTACCTCGGCGCTTCACCCAAAGTAAGTGTTGTGACTCGGCGTGTATTCTTCCCTCGCCGCCTCTCTAGCCTTTCTCCCTGGGTGGTATGTTTCCCTAGTTCTGTGTGTGTTTTAGCCCCACGTGGCTCTTTACTTTTCTGTTCGTTATTTTGTGTAGTGTGTGTTTTGTTAATAAACTACGCTAACTCACTGGTCGCCCTCGTATCTCCTTTCCTGGCTCGTGAGAGCCAGAGTTATGACAGTAGGTCGCAGCCCTAGTGAGACGGCCGCGACCGTGAGTTGGCTGTAAGGACTCGACGCCTTTTTTCTCTTCCTCTGGGTACGGGCGAGCCAGTATCATGTCTCCTTCCAAGAGACTCATGCGGCACCCAGGCCACGATCTCTCGGAGACTCTGGACCTTGTGGACGGAACGTTGTTCACCACGGACCTCTACGATGCCCCCAGCGAGACACGCTGGCGCCTGGAGCTCGTCGAGGGTATGCTTAACTGCTTTTCTCGCTACTTCCTTCTCCCCGAGGTTAAGGCGAGGAGGGCAGACATCTCTGTGGCCTGGGAGAGGCTCCGTAGGCTGGAGGAGAACTCCGGCAGGAAGCCGAGGACAGAACGCCTTCGCTCCTCGCTTCGGAATCCCACTCCTGCCGCCGATCCAGTCCAGGAGTTCGCCTCACCCAGGGGTGATCCCCAGGATAGAGTGACGTCAACCGGGTTTCCCCCGGAGAAGATGAGAATGACAGCGATGCGCATTGCGGATCAAGTGGCAGCCGCTTCTTCCGCCGCCGTTCCCCCCGTAGCCATGAAGAACGTGATTGCGGCGGTCAGGCTGGTCGAGAAGAACCCGGAGCTGAACGATTATCCGGAATACGCTGACCTGTTGGCTTCGCTCATCGCACAGGAGCGGCGTTTTCCCGACCTCACGTTCAGAAGACGTCGCTCCCAAGTTCCCCACTCATTTCAGCGAGAGTCCCGTCCGGATCCCGCTCCAGGAAACCACACGAATTCCGCCTCCCAGCCTGCTGTTGCTCCCGTGTCTCGCCGAAGAAGTGAATCAGCTGCTCCCGCTCCTGGGCCCGCTCTCCCCGCTGTCCCGTCAGCTTTGGGCCCCCAGCTGTCCTCAGCTGTTTCACCCCCTTCTTCGTCATTCACTCCGGCCGCTGGGAGAAGCGCAAGTTCATCTCCAGGTGTTCCAGGTCCCGATCCGGTGCGGGTAGCACCGCCTCATCTGTCCGGGGGGTTCCCCACTTCTATCCGGTTGGGAGAAGAGAGACTCGAGTCCCTTGTAGCGGGTTCCACCGGCCCTCCGGGAATCAGGCAAGTGTTCTTTCATTCTCCTCCCATTATGAGTGAATTGCCTTGTTTGATTCCTGGGGGAGGAGTTCAGGGTTCACAGTCCCCTGAGCTCTCTCCTCCCGCTGCAAAAACTGAATATGAACCTGCGTCCTCTGTGTCTCTTCCCCTTGAGTGTGCCCCGGTGCCAGGTGTACACCGCTGCGCGAGGAGGAGGCGGCCTGCGGCCCTGGAGGGTTCTGCCCCAGCCCCGCAGCCACGTTATGGGCAGAGGAGAAGGTCGAACTGCCTGTTGGAGCCAGCGCCGACGATTAAGCGTCCCCGGGTCTCCACGGAGGAATGGTTCGGCCCAGCGGAGTCCAGATCTCCTGCCCCCACGCCAGGTGGGCTGTCGACGCGGTCTTCGGCGTTTGGAGGTCGTTTGACTGTGGAAACCATCATGCCGGCTGCGGAGCCATTCGCAGTCGAGTTGGAGCCGGAGGACGGAGTCCTGCACGCTGAGCCCGGAGCATCGAAGTCCTGGATGGCGGTAGAACCCGAGATCAGGCAAGTGCTCTATTTTGTTTTTCTCTTCTCTATTCTGGAGCATTATTGCCTGTCTCTCGGGGGGGGGGCGGGCCGGGTGCAGCCGTCTGCTGCACTCGAGCCTGTTCCGCCGGGCTCTGCCGCTGCCGGTGATCCTGATCCCGGTTCCTTTTGTCCCTCTGAGCCTCTCCCCAGGGTCACCGGAGACGAACCTGCTCTGGGTGCCATCTCGGAGGTTCCGGTTCCCTGCACAGTGTTCGCCTCAGATGCTGCGCCCGGGAGTGTTTCGCCGGTCCAGCTGGGGTCCACCGGGAGTGTTTCGCCGGTCCAGCTGGAGTCCACCGGGAGTGCTGTCTCGGTCCAGCTGGAGTCCACCGGGAGTGCTGTCTCGGTCCAGCTGGGGTCCACCGGGAGTGTTTCGCCGGTCCAGCTGGGGTCCACCGGGAGTGTTTCGCCGGTCCAGCTGGGATCCACCGGGAGTGTTTCGCCGGTCCAGCTGGGATCCACCGGGAGTGTTTCGCCGGCCCGATCGGGGTCCACCGGGGATGCTGCGCCGGCCCGATCGGGGTCCACCGGGGGTGCTGCGCCGGCCCGATCGGGGTCCACCGGGGGTGCTGCGCCGGCCCGATCGGGGTCCACCGGGGGTGCTGCGCCGGTCCGGGTAACGGTTAGTGTGGGAGCTGGAGGATTGTGTTCGCCTGACGTCAGGCTGACTTCGTCCCTTGCCTCCATCATTTCTCCTCCTGCCGCTGTTGGGGTTCCTCTCACCCGGGCCAGTTTCCCCCTACCCTTGTTGCCATTAGATGGCAGGCTAACTTTGCCCCTGGCCTCCATCTCTTCTCCCCCTACTACTGTGGGGGTTTTTCTCACCTGGGTCAGTTTCCTCCTGCCTTTTCCCTCAGGGAGGAAGCTGCACCAAGACTTCTCCCTCAGCTCTCCGTGGTCTGAGGTCACGGGACGACCGCCTGGGAAGCCATCTGGCTGGTTCGGTGATCTGGGTCGGCCTCCGGAGAAACTGTGTCTCCTAGCCTGGGACTCGGGTAGGCCACCCGAACTGGTGTTGTGGTTCCTGGCCTGGTGGTGTTCGGGCCGCCCGCCGGACAAGCTGTCATCGCCTGCCCCGCTCCACCTGCTGACGTCCTGGAAGAATTGACTGACTGTTTGTTGCCTTGCGTTTGATTGTCCTCCCTAATTTAATACTTTTCAGGACATCAAAGAACTCTCTGCCCTAGAGTCCTTATTGTGGGGTTATCCCAGTTAAAATTTCCTTGGCCTATTTTCTTTGTTTTATAATCCCAGTATGATCCTATTCTAATTTCTCCTTAAGTAGCATTTGCTTCACATTGCCTGGCCTCATTCCGAGTAGTCTTGTTTTCCTGTATTTATATCCTCCTCCAGACTGTTTAGTGACACTTTTGTGCTAATACGTGTTTGAGGAGTTGTTCCTTTTGTATTTTTATCTTCATGCCAATTTGCAGTTCCAGGCTCTATTTTTGGATCTTATGCCCGGGTTGCATCCTTTGTATATTCTGTTTTGGTCGGGGTTTACTTGTGTAAGTCTATTTTTTTTTCAGAGTTTTGTAGTTTTTGGCCTTGGGGACATGAGTTTTTTTTTTATTGTCCTCACCCTAAGTTATTGTGAACTTTTTCCATGACTGTGTCGCTATGTTTCTGCATTTTGGTTCTTGTCGTTTCTCCCCACCTCCTGTGGTCACCTGCACAGACCGTCTGGCCTCTGCAGGGGAGGGGGTGATGGTTTTTTTTTTTGGGGGGGGGGTTAAGATTATTATGGTATCTGACCCTATACTGTATCTAGGTTTTTTTTTTTTTTTTCCCCTGCCTCCTTTTTCTGGTCCCTCCCTTTCTCCCAGATCTGGCCCCCACCGCCCTCCCTGGTCTTCCCTCGGGGGGGGGGGGGGTTAGGCCACTCCAGGAGGCGCGGCTCGGGGGAGGAGTACTGTCACGACCTGAACTATCTTTTCTCTGCGTTCAGGTTGTCCAGTTCGCTCCTGCTCCGGGGTAGTCCGTGCCGGGTCTTCCATGGCCCGCTCTTTGACAGCGCCCAGCTGATTGCCAGCTGTCTAGTTCAGCTGCGCTGGGACAGCTGTCTCCTATTTCCAAATCATCTCCCCCATTTAAGCGAGCAGCCGAGAGTTACTCGTCGCTGCGACCTCGCTATGGGAAGACGTTCCTTGTGTTCCCACGACTGTTAGCTCCTACGTCTAGCTTCAGTCCGCCGTTACCTCGGCGCTTCACCCAAAGTAAGTGTTGTGACTCGGCGTGTATTCTTCCCTCGCCGCCTCTCTAGCCTTTCTCCCTGGGTGGTATGTTTCCCTAGTTCTGTGTGTGTTTTAGCCCCACGTGGCTCTTTACTTTTCTGTTCGTTATTTTGTGTAGTGTGTGTTTTGTTAATAAACTACGCTAACTCACTGGTCGCCCTCGTATCTCCTTTCCTGGCTCGTGAGAGCCAGAGTTATGACACTCACCAAACCAAAATAATCCCTCCTGAGCTAAACACATAAGAAAACAGACATAGAAAATGGTGGTACCTGTCCCATAAACCCACAGAATACACATAGACATGTAAACAGGGAACTCCCCAAAATAAAGATACTAAAAAAAAAACACACACACTTTTGCACAATGGGCAATAAATACTCCATTCATACTCAAGCATTACTGCACCTTGCACACACAACAGTCATACACTCACTCACAACAGTGGTCTCGTGCCTATTAAATGACTCACCCTAGCACAGAGGTAATTACGTCCCTAATGAGGCCACCCACGGCCATAACGGACCAACCTGCGAAAGGGGAATCACCTTAGCAACTCGTGCTGAAAATGAAGTAAAATACAACACTGTACAAAATGGTGATTACTGTACCCACATACCCTGACCAAACAGTAATACATACCCACAGGTCACCCCACAGTAACACGCACATCAAAAGAGTTGCATTTCTTTTTTTTTTGTTCTAAACAGAACCATTAACTACAACTTAGAACAGTATAAATTGCACAATAGACACACTGTCAGCCCCATGCATTCAACCCGGGTCTTTCGAAGGCTCCCCCCGGAGTGTCCGTCACGTGGCCCACTTCCAGAGTGTCTCTGCTTTGTTGAGATTGGAGATGAACTGCATCGATGCCCCACTGCACGCCGACATCGCAGCTCGTTGGGATGCCTGTCAGACCAATCAGTCAATTTTAAGTAGCCGTCGCCCCCAGACTGGACCACCCACAGATCATCCTGTCCCGCTGTCCCGATTCTGGAACTGCACACCCGACCAAGCCGAGGCTCAACCCTAGAGCGCACGTAATTACTGTCGCCTAGGGGAGCACCCACTTGCTTCCTCTGTCTTCTGCGCCGCGTTTTGGCTCTTTTATGACTCAGTTCATGTCCCTCGCCTTGGTTAACAGCACAGTTGGGGTCTGCGCCGTCTGCTGTTGCCCTGGACACCATGTGATGGTGAGTTGGAGCAACATCAGTCACTGCTGGCTCAACAGTGGTATCCAATCGACCACCGGAACCCGGCACCTCACGCTCTCTGGACCTTTCCGCCTCCGCAGAGATCAAACCATGCCGTGTGGGTCTGTCCTCCATTGGACCACAAACACTGGCACAGGATCCCCGCCTGGTCAGTGTACTATGGTGCCGGCGGTGTCTCTCTTCACCAAGAACAGGCTACCTAAAGTCCCACACTTCTGTGCCACTTCCCACGTAAAACAAAACACCACCCGTCAGATCACTGCTTTCTCGAGACACTATAATGTCAAGGGTGTGGTATATATCACTCAGATATTCCATACCTACATTGGTTAGAGCATGTGGAAATGTTTGGGACAACATATGCAAAGGAACTTCACACCTCTGAAAGAACAAAGGAATCTCACCGCCGTGTGAAGACCCATGACGTCACAGGACGCCATGGCAACAGACTCGACACCTTCACCCCTGAGAGAGGAGAAGGTCTTCCCATCACCTCCCAAGGCGAAGGGAGGAGTTAACAGGACTAATGGGGGGATTTAGATAACGGGGAGATGTTACCTTTTTCAATGAGTGGACTCTGACGTCAGCTGTTTCAATGAGTGGTGCCATGTGTGCTTGTATTTAACCAGCGAGCAAAGCAGAGATCTCTCTCTTGCCTTCTGCTAAGCTCTGCACCTGTTGAGATTTGATAGAGGAGCTATTCAATAAAAACCCTGTTTTTAATTCAAAGCCGCCTCGTTATTTCAGCTCCACTACACTGGTGACCCTTACGCGAGAATATGGACCGGAGGCGCTCTTCAAGCTGCTCATCCATGGTGGCTCTGGCACACGCCAGCGACGACGCAGACGAGGGAACAAGCAGACAGCTGTTCCCCGCGGCAGAGGGCACTGAGAGAGCTCAACCGAGCTCCAACACCGCCGTGAGAGCCGTAGAAACGCACTCTCACCCGGCGAACACAACAATGATGGTGTGCACGAACGCCGTCGCTGTCAAGCTGCCAGACTTCTGGAGAGAAGACCCTGCATCTTGGTTCCAGCAAGCCGAAGCCCAGTTTATACTGGTGGGTATCACAGCAGATGATACCAAATTTTATCACATCATCTCCAAGCTCGACTCCGCAACTTCTAAGTGTGTGCGGAGCTTGGTCCAGCAACCACCAACCCGGGACAAATATGAGACACTCAAGGCGACCATCATGGCGAATTATGTCCCGTCAGCAGAGGAAAGAGCCGAGAGAATCCTGGTGGTCTACGGCCACAGAGGGGGCAATCCAAGGACCCTCATGGAGGATTTGCTACAACTCAAGGAGGAGGATAATGATAATTTCCTTCTCCAATTCATTTTCCTCAGCACGCTACCACCGCATTTGAGAGGGACACTCGCCAGGATGAAGTGCAATAACCATCAGGATTTCCGCACACTGGCCAACGAGGCTTACCGGCTCGTCAACGCCTGCAGAGAACAAACACCCACAGCGGCATCCGCAGATCTGAGAACTGACACCCCGAGCCTTGGAGAGACTCAACCCACGGTGACAGCGGCACGGCCCAAGCGCAACGAGCAGAACGACGTCTGCTATTATCACCACCGCTTCGTAGAGAAAGCCCGCAAATGCATTCCCCCCTGCAAGTTTACGAGGTCGGGGAAACGCCAAAGCCGAGGGCCATTAACAGCAGCAGTTCTCAGCGAGAAGAATAAGCTGTTATACGTGACGGATGGATACACAGGCAAGCAGTTCCTCATCGACACGGGAGCTCAGCTGAGTTTCGTCATGCCCTCCCATGCAGAGCGAACCATGGGCACCCGGGGCAACGGAGCAGTGGCAGCCAACAGCTCTGACATCGACACGTTTGGGGAAAAGAGCCTGCACCTCCTCATCCACGGCCGCAGCTACAGATGGACATTTGTTGTAGCAGCGGTGAGCTTTAACTTGTTAGGCGCAGATTTTCTGTGTGCACATGGGTTATTAGTGGATCTTGCAAATAGGCGCCTGGTTAATGCACTCTCTTTTGCTTCTATTCCATGCTCAGCTCGAGTTTCTCCACCACCTGTGCAGGCCAACGTCACTACGGCAGGAGGTAAGTTTGAGCAACTCCTCACCCAATTTCCAGCACTCACAACCCCCAAATTCTCAGCCACTGTAGCCAAACACGGGGTTAAACACTTCATTCCAACAAACGGACATCCCGTTTTTGCCAAAGCTCGCCTCTTAGACGCGGCCAAGCTCAACATAGCAAGGGACGAATTTGCAGCTCTTGAAAAATTAGGCATTTGCCGACGTTCAAAGAGCCCTTGGGCCTCACCACTTCATATGGTCCCGAAATCCGACGGTTCTTGGAGACCGTGCGGAGATTACCGCAGGCTAAACAATGCTACAGCGCATGACCGCTACCCCATTCCTCACATTCAGGATTTTTCATTGCATTTAGCAGGTGCGCGCATTTTTTCAAAAATAGACTTAGTCCGCGGTTATCACCAGGTCCCAGTCTGAGCTGAAGATATTCCTAAAACAGCGGTTATAACCCCTTTCGGCCTTTTTGAATTTCTAAGAATGCCATTCGGCCTCAAAGGCGCGGCTCAAACTTTTCAACGGATGATGGACGCAGTCCTACGCGACCTACCCTTTGTTTTTGTCTACCTCGATGACATGCTTGTAGCCAGTTCATCCGAGGAAGAACACGAACATCACCTCACTACCGTTTTTCAGAGGCTGGAAGAGCACGGACTTATAATCAATCCAGTCAAATGCAAATTCGGCGTATCACAAATTGATTTTTTGGGACATAGGGTCTCCCCGGCAGGGGCAATTCCGCTTCCAGACAAAGTTCGTGCGATAGAAAGTTTTCCACGGCCTCAAACGGTTAAGTCGCTACAGGAATTTTTGGGGATGGTTAATTTTTACAACCATTTCCTCCCCCACGCAGCTCAGCTCATGCAACCCCTATATGACGCGCTCAGAAAAAAGAAAGCTTCCAACACGGTCGAATGGACCCCGGAGCGCAAACGCGCTTTCGCGGAAGTAAAAAGCGCCCTAGCTAACGCCACAATGTTAGTCCACCCAGATTCCTCAGCCCGCATTGCTCTAACCACAGATGCTTCAGACCTGGCTATAGGGGCAGTTGTAGAACAACTTGTCAGTGGGGTCTGGCAACCTTTAGCATTCTTTAGCAAATCGCTAAACCCTACTGAACGCAAATACAGCACTTTTGACAGAGAGCTGCTGGCGCTTCATTTGTCCATCCGCCACTTCCAGTTTTGGTTAGAAGGGCGGAGTTTCACGGCTTTTGTGGACCATAAGCCGCTCACTTTTGCTATGGCTAAAATTTCAGAACCATGGTCAGGCAGACAGCAAAGACAGCTAGCTGCGATTTCAGAGTTCACCACAGACATTCGACACGTAGCAGGCAAACTTAACATAGTAGCTGACTGTCTCTCCCGTGCTGTGGCACCGCCAGAGCACGAGGAGACAGATTACACTGCTTCAGCAGCTGAGCTTTTCTCTAACGCAAACACATATGCAGCGCCTATCCATGAAGGGATAGATTATGCAGCCATGGCGGAAGAGCAAGGTAGTGATGCGGACGTGCGCGTGCTCCTGTCTGGACCAACAGGGTTAAGGCTGGAGGAAAAAGGGTTGCGCGACGGCGTGCCCCCCCTAATATGCGATGTTTCAACCGGCTGACCTCACCCGTTAGTACTAGCTGCTTGGCGCCGCCGCATTTTCGACGCAATTCACTCCCTCGCGCACCCAGGTGTGCGCGCCTCGGTCAAAATGGTTGCCGAAAAGTTTGTGTGGCCAGGCCTACGCAAAAACGTAAAAGAATGGGCAAAAACTTGCATTCCTTGTCAGCGCGCCAAAGTACACAAACACACTAAAGCCCCTCTGGAGCCTTTTCCAATCCCTGCTAGAAGGTTCAACCACATTCATGTCGACCTCGTGGGGCCGCTGCCTTCCTCCCAAGGTTTCACACACCTGCTAACAATGATAGACCGCACCACGCGCTGGCCAGAGGCAGTCCCGCTAGCGGTAACCACAGCGGAGGAAGTCGCTCGCGTTTTTCTAACAAATTGGGTGGCACGTTTCGGTGTCCCATCAGACATCACGTCAGATAGGGGGCCTCAATTTGTCTCAGAGCTCTGGTCAGCCATGTCCAACAGTTTAGGGGCAACAATTCACCGTACCACCGCTTATCACCCTCAGGCTAATGGGTTATGCGAGCGTTTCCACAGGTCCTTAAAGGCCGCCCTCAGGGCCTCATTAACGGACACAAATTGGGTAAATAAACTTCCCTGGGTTTTATTGGGGTTGCGTGCGGCACCTAAAGAGGATTTAGACGCTTCCCCTGCAGAATTAGTCTTCGCTCAGCCTATCAGACTACCAGGTGAATTTTTACCAGAAAACCCGGAACCAGGGCACCTCCCGGTCCCAAGGTTTTTAGGTAGTAACAGTCCGGACTTTCTCCACGGTCCAGCTCATCACTCCTTTCCACGAGTTTTTGTTCCTCAAACTTTAAAAAACGCTGAGTTTGTTTTTGTTAAGCATGAAGCTCTAAAACCAACGTTACGCCCAGTATACGATGGCCCGTATAGAGTGCTGGAAAATGGTGACAAACACTTTGTGGTTGATTATGGGGATAGAAATGAAACGGTCAGCATTGACAGACTCAAACCTGCCTTCTTGTTGAGAGACGGACCTGCACAGCTGGCCCGAGCACCTCGGCGAGGTAGACCCCCCAAGGAGAAAGTCTCAGCCCCCAGGCAGGGAACAGATAATCTCTCTCCTTCCCACACTGCAGATTCCTCACAACAAGGTCCCAGCAGGACGCCTAAACCAACCTACAGCAGCTTTGGGAGAAGATTGAAACCCAGACTACTCAGGGACTGATTACACCACTATGCAAATTTTCGCTAATTGTGCCGCAACAGTTTAGGACTGATTTATGATTATACTATGCCGTTATGTTTTCACTGAACTCTCTTAGGAGCATGGCTGCTTGAAAGTTTCTTCTGTGGCAACAGCTGTAACATGTAGTATGTCTTAGTAATTACCCTAGACTGTGAATCTTTCTGTGTCCTTTCATAGTTGTTTAGGGGGCCTGTGGTATATATCACTCAGATATTCCATACCTACATTGGTTAGAGCATGTGGAAATGTTTGGGACAACATATACAAAGGAACTTCACACCTCTGAAAGAACAAAGGAATCTCACCGCCGTGTGAAGACCCATGACGTCACAGGACGCCATGGCAACAGACTCGACACCTTCACCCCTGAGAGAGGAGAAGGTCTTCCCATCACCTCCCAAGGCGAAGGGAGGAGTTAACAGGACTAATGGGGGGATTTAGATAACGGGGAGATGTTACCTTTTTCAATGAGTGGACTCTGACATCAGCTGTTTCAATGAGTGGTGCTGTGTGTGCTTGTATTTAACCAGCGAGCAAAGCAGAGATCTCTCTCTTGCCTTCTGCTAAGCTCTGCACCTGTTGAGATTTGATAGAGGAGCTATTCAATAAAAACCCTGTTTTTAATTCAAAGCCGCCTCGTTATTTTATATATATTATATTATATATTATATATTATATATACTGTATATTTTATATAAATATATATATATATTATATTATATATATATATTTTAGAGTAATATGTACATATGTATATTAGCTGCTCTTGCTTGCTTGTTTTTTTGTTTTTTGTTTTTTTTTTTCCTTGCCTTCTGATTGTTGCTCTGAGTGTTGCTATCCCTGTGCTGTTGCAATCCTGGAATTTCCCCGTTGTAGGACTAATAAAGGCTTATCTTATCTTATCTTATCTTATCTTATTTCAGCTCCACTACAAAGGGGATCATTACCGTAATCGCAACATGCAGTGCCCATTTTACTCACATTGTGGGGAACACACCGTCTTACTCTTGCCCAGTTCAGAATGGGGGTTGCCGACTCCGTGTCCACCAACATCGGCACTGGTGTCCCATCCATGTTGGGAGTGACAGCGTGGGCCACTGTAGGCTTTCCACCGTCCCTAGCAGACCTCCGTCCTTCCTTGTCAAAACTGCGGTAAAGTCTGGTGAAGTGATGGAACAGACCGCACCGTCCACAATGCTCGCCCCTCACCATACACTCCCTGGCTCGAAAACGATGCTTGCTGGATCCGCAGCTGTAGCCTTATGGTGTCCCCGGGGTGGACCGCATGTTGACGATGGCCACGTGCTCGTCATCGCTGCCCTCATCCAAATCCAAAGCCAGGGTCGTCTTGTGTGCTCCGCTCTTCTGAGGAGCTTCTTCGCGGCTAATGTGCTCCGTCAGCTGCTCCGCTGCTTCGTTCTGTTGTGCTAGCTCCATGGCTGCTATTGGTGCTAGCTCACCAGTGCGAGTTAGCAGGCCTTTTGCTGGGGGGCCAGCCACGTGTTCTGCTAGCCAGCCGCGGCCCAACTCCTCCTCCAAAGTCCCAAGCCTGCACTCACCCACCAGCTGTTGAAGGTCTGCCACAAACCGCCAAACTGACTGTCCAGGTCACTGGCTCCACCGCTCAGCTTGCACGCACCGTGTTATGATGTTTCCAGCGGCGCGAAAGTAGCCCGCCATGAGCCTAGTCACCTAGCCGAATAGGTCACCTCCTCCTAAAGTACTGAGGATCTTCTGGCCCCCCATGCCCAGGTTATGGACAAGGAGAGCCCTCACACATGTCATGGTTAGGTCGCCGAGGTCCAACGCGAGTAGATCATTTCGGAAGGCCGCAAACCACCTGGCCCAAAGGACCAGCGGCTCTTCTGGAGCCTCCAAAACAGGTTGAAAGGTAGCTGCAGCTCGTTCCATCTCCAATTATCTTCGTCGCCAAATGTAGTGTCCAAAATAACAAGGAGGTGAGGTGACGTTTATAATGTTTATTAGACAAGAATTATAGCACACTATAGGGAGACCCTACCGCGAGCAAGGGAGTGTGGCAAGGAGACTGGAGGTCTCCTGCCTCATGCTTTTATAGTACAGGTGGCGCCGCCCCCTAAAGGTGGGGCCTCACCCCTCCCAGCCTAGGGCACTGCCATACTAATATATCATCATCATCATAGCAGTCTGTCGTGGGCGACAATGACTGTTTCATTTAGGTCTGATCAGATTCCTCCACACAGCTCTGTCCTTAGCCTTCCGCTGCCAGGAACTCCTGTCTATGTCCAACTTCTTCAAGTTTCTTTTGACAGTGTCTTTAAATCTGAGCCTTGGTCTACCCTGATTGTGTTTGCCCTCTCATAACTGTGAGTAGAGTAACTGCTAAGGGAGACGCTGGTGGTCCATCCTTTCAACATGTCCGAGCCATCTCAGGTTCATCTGTATTAGCATGTCTTCCATTGATGGTAGACCAGCTCGTTTCAACACTTCTATGTTGGTTATCTTGTCTTTCCATGAGATGTTCATTATGGCTCGAAGGTGTCTCATCATGTACGCGTGGAGTTTCTTCATCTGCACTCTGTAGACAGTCCAAGTTTCAGCATCGTACAATAGAGTAGCCAGTACTGTCGTTCTGTACACTTTGCATTTCACACAGATAGACACATGTCGATTGTTCCACAGTCTCTCCCTCAAGTTTCCAAACACAGCGCTCGCTCTTCCCTTTCTGAGAGATAGTTCATCCTCCAGCCTAGCATTCTCTGAAACAGTACTCCCTAGGTTCTTGAAAGTCTTACACTTGACTCGTGGCTCTGTACCAATGCTGATCTCTTCCGGTAGTGATGTTGACAACTGGAACTTTGGTGGTTGAAAAAGGCACTCTGTCTTCTTGATGTTGATTTGGAGGCTGAATTGGCTAGCTGCTCTTGCAAATTTCTCCACTAAAGATTGCATATCTTCCACGCTGTGTGCAACTAGAGCACTGTCATTGGCAAAGAGCATTTCTCGTACTACCTTTATGGATGTCTTACTCTTGGCTTTAAACTGTGCCACACTGAACTAGTCTGCTTCTTTCCTTCTTTGAATGTATACTCCTTCTGAAGTGTCTTTGAAGGCCACCTTAAGCATGGCTGCCAGATATAGCGAGAAGAGTGTAGGTGCCAGCACACACCCTTGTTTCACCCCGTTGCTTACTGAAAAGTCTTTAGATACTGAACCACTCATTGCCACGTTTGCTTGCATACCTGTATGGAGTGCCTCGATCAGGCTGACAAACTTCTCTGTACAACCATATTTCTTGAGTACCTGCCAAAGCCCTTGTCGCGAGACAGTATCAAAGGCTTTACTGAAGTCTATGAAGACTACATAAAGCGGCATGTTCTGTTCGATACACTTTTCTTGAACCTGTTTCAAGCAGAAAATCATGTCGATTGTGCTTGTTCCACTTCTAAAGCCACACTGGGTTTCCGGTAGTACATTCTGTGAGATGTGTTCATTGAGTCTGTTAAGTAGAACACGTGAGAGAATCTTACCAACAGTGGCTAGCAGTGATATACCTCGGTAATTTCCACAATCTTTCCTGTCACCTTTCTTGAACAAAGGCACAATACTTGCATCCTTCCAGTCTTGAGATACTTTCTGGGCATCCCATATCTCTTGGATGAGCTTGTGCAGGCAGTTGGTCAGCTGAACACCACCAAATTTCCACACTTCTGCTGGAATTCCATCCCTTCCTGGAGTTTTACCATCCTGTGTTGTCCTGATAGCTGCCATTAGTTCATCAAAATTTGGTGGTTCATCCAGACTTGAAACAGCTGGTTGCTGCACTAGAGCTTCTTTAGCCTCTTCAGTGAGATCTCCAGGGTTGTTTAGTAGTTGGTCAAAGTGGTCTGTAAATCTGTCCAGGATCTTGTCTTTCTCCTGTAAAACTGTTCCACCATCCATAGCCTTTAGTTGGATCAATCCTCTTGGTTTAGGGCTGTAGATTTCTCTCAGACCTGTGAAGAATGTTTTCATGTCCTTTCTGTCTGCTGCAGTTTGAAGTTTCTCCACTTTTTCGTCCCACCAGTTGGACTTCATCTCTCTGGTGTACTTCTGTAGCTCACTCTGAGCCTTTGATTATTTCTTCTTCTTGAACCTTGTGTTACACTGTAGGTTTTACTGCCTAGCTCTATTCCTCGCTTCTAGTAGTTTCTTCAGGTGTTCATCATAATCATCAAACAAATCTTGATGTTTCCTCTCAGGGTAGCCTAATACATCACTCGCAGTCTGATACACCGTATCCTTCAGTGTTGCCCATTTCTCTTCTATGTCATTCTCTGAGTTGTTGCTGTCCCAGTCTTTCAAGTTTTCATCCATTTTCTGTGTAAGTTCTTCCTGCTTCTTTTGGCCTTTCAGTGCACTATTGTTTAGCATCCATGGTGGATTTGCACCCATCCTGCAGTGCTGTTTTCATCTGCAAATCCTTAATGTAGATCTCAGCATAACATGATCAGTACCACAGTCCACGCCTCTCATTGCTCTGGTGTCCAATACATCCCTTTTGTCTCTCTGTCTGACTATGATGTAGTCTAATAAGTGCCAGCGCTTGGATCTTGGGTGCATCCATGTCTTCTTGTGTGTGTCCTTGTGCTTAAACAGAGTGTTGGTTATCACAAGGTTGTACTCTGAACATAGTGCAAGTAGAAGTTCTCCATTAGCATTGCACTTGCCTACTCCATGACTGCCTAGCACTCCTTTCCATTTCTCAGTGTCCGAACCAACTCTGGCATTAAAATCTCCAATGAGTATCAGCCTGTCATCAGTCGGTACATGCCTGATAGTCTCACGTAAATCACTGTAGAACTCTTCCTTCACCTCCTCTGTGTTGGTCATTGTTGGAGCATATACACTGATGAGTGTGGCATACATCTTCCGCTGTAGTGGGAGTCTCATAGTCATTATCCTGTCATTGATTGGAACCGGTTCCTCATCAAGCATTGCTGCTATTTCCTTTCTAACTGCAAAGCCCACTCCTGCTTCTCTCCTTTCTTGAGTTGATCTCCCACTCCAAAAGAAGATGTATCCATGGTCTTCCAAGCTGTCATATCCAGTCAATCTTGTTTCACTAAGTGCAGCTATATCTACAGTGTACCTGTTCATTTCCAGGGCCACAAGTGCAGTCTGTCTTTATGGGTGCTGTGATGTTGTTTTGTCCAACAGAGTGTGTACATTCCATTCTGCTACACACAAGGCTGCTGTTTTCCTCTTCTTTTGTCTTCCTGCTCCTAGCTTACTTTTCGCTGCCTGTCAGAGTGTGAACAGATCAGCGCAGATCTTGTAAGCCCAGGTGACATCCGAGCCGGTATGAGTTGTTTTCTGATTGACCATTTCATGAAACTGCTTGCAAAGTATTTGAGTACTGCTAGCTTTTGCTGGACTAGCAGCACATTCTTGGCAGATAAAGGTGTTATCAGTGGCAAGGACAAGCCAAGACAAACTGACTCCAGTATCTGTTGCAGTGACTGACCAGATGATAGGTTTATTTATCTCTGCTCTTTGTGTAGTGCATGTCACAATGCACCGACCGGCACAGTCCACCACAGACTTTGTGACAGATGTGTTTATCTGCCAGGATGTCCAGTCTCACCCCGTGTAACTGGGAGTGGTCCACCACAGACCTGTGGCAGATATTGTTTTTAGTTCTACCAGGATGCCCTGTTTCACCCTCCACGCCCTCGGAAGGGCGGGGATGCCGATTGAGTCACCGATGGCCCAACCCATGAGACAGGTAGTACCGGTTTTCATGGTTATCCGGTAGCAAGCAAGCCAATGCCTGACCTGACAAAAAAAAAAAAAAAAAAAAAAAAAAAAAAAAGGATGTAAGTGTCAGTTAAAAGCTGCCAATTTCTGACCCCCCAAAAGTGGAATTTTATGGGGAAGAAGCTGCAGCTTTAGAAAAAAGACAAAAAATGTGTAAATTTCCAACTGTTTACAACCTAAAATGCTGCAGATATAAGATTTGAGTAAAATGCTGCAAGTTTAAGCTTTTTTTTTTAAAACTGCAAATTCAAGAGTAAGAAAAGTTCTAAATTCATGAGGAAAAAGCTGCAAAATTATGAATAATAAAAAGCTGCAAATTTTCAAGTAAGAAGCTGCACATTTCTGAGTAAAATGGCTGTAACTCTGCAGGAAAATCTTGCAAATTTATCAGAAAAATCCTCACATTTACAAAAGAATGTTTCTAATTTTCATGAAAAAGGATGTGATAAACTGGCATGTGTTGGCCATTTTTTTTTTTTTTTTAAAGACAGCCGTGAGGAGGAACTAAGCGGTGGTGTTCGGAGGTGTTAAATCCTGCAGATCTGCATTAATCAGCGTGAAGCTCCTCAAGTCCTGCGCAGACCAGCTGTATGGGATTGTGGAGCACATCTTCAACCTGAGCCTGAAGCTGGGGAGGGTACCACAGTTGTGGAAATCAGCTTGTGTGGTACCCGTACCAAAGACTTCCCGCCCCAAAGACATGAGCAGCTACTGGCCAGTGGTCCTGATGTCTCACATGATGAAGACTCTAGAGAGACTGCTCCTTGCTCACCTCTGCCCCCTGGTGGGACTAGCGATGGATCCACTCCAGTTTGCCTACCAGCATGGCATTGGGGTGGAGGATGCGGTCATCTTCCTCCTTCACCGTTCCCTGTCCCACCTGGAGAAGCCTGGGAATGCGGTGAGGATCATGTTCTTTGACTTCTCCAGTGCTTTCCACACCATCCAACCGATGATCCTGAAGGACAAGCTGCTGTGCGCAGGGGTGGACCAGCACCTGTCGTCATGGATCCTGGACTACCTCACTAACCGGCCACAGTTTGTGAGAACCCGGGATTGTGTGTCCGACATGATCATCGGTAGCACGGGGGCCCCCAGGGAACGGTTTTGGATCCCTTCCTGTTCACCCTTTATACTGCAGACTTCTCACACAACACAACACACTGCCATCTACAGAAGATCTCTGACGACTCTGCGATCGTCTGCCTCATCTCCAACGGAGATGAGGCAGAAGTTGAGCTGGTGACATCCTACAAGTACCTGGGTGTTCATCTGAACAATAAACTAGACTGGTCACACAATACCGACTCACTCTACAAGAAGGGACAGCGCAAGCTGTTACTACTGAGGAGGCTCAGGTCTTTTGGTGTACAAGGGGTGCTCCTGAAGACATTCTACGACACAGTGGTGGCATCAGCCATAACTTTTGGAGTGGTCTGCTGGGGCAACAGCATTACAGCAGCCGATGGGAAGAGACTGAACAAACTAATCAAGAAAGCTAGCTCTGTCCTGGGGCAGCACCTTGACCCAGTGGAGGAGATAGGAGAGAGAAGGATGGTGGCTAAACTGTCATCTCTGCTGGAGTCTGAGTCCCACCCTATGCAGGACATACTGGATGCACTGTTGATCTCATTTAACAGTAGACTACATCATCCTTGATGCGTGACCGAGAGGTTTCGCAGGTCCTTCCTACCTATGGCTGTCAGACTGTATAACCTAAGCAGGGCTGCTCGCAGAGATAGCAAAAAAAACGTGGCGACCTAATAGTATTGAATGCAAAAGACGCAACAGACTTACACAAATGGTCCCCTCCAGTATACAACTAGGACAATATCAGTCGCTATGGAGGGTGACAATATGTGTGGGTACATATTCATACCATGAAGGGTAACTAAATTGACGGTTATACTGTTTATTGCATCTAGCTACAATGCTCCGCACTGTGTATATATACCGTGGGGTAAAAAAGTATTTAGTCAGCCACCAATTGTGCAAGTTCTCCCACTTAAAAGATGAGAGAGGTCTCCAATTTTCATCATAGGTATATCTCAACTATGAGAGACAAAATAAGAAAAAAATAATCCAGAAAATCACATTGAAGGATTTTTAATGAATTAACTGGTAAATTCCTCGGTAAAATAAGTATTTGGTCAATAACAAAAGTTCATCTCAGTACTTTGTTATATACCCTTTGTTGGCAATGACAGAGGTCAAATGTTTTCTGTAAGTTTTCACAAGGTTTTCAAACACTGTTGCTGGTATTTTGGCCCATTCCTCCATACAGATCTCCTCTAGAGCAATGATGTTTTGGGGCTGTTGCTGGGCAACACAGACTTTCAACTCCCTCCAAAGATTTTCTATGGGGTTGAGATCTGGAGACTGGCTAGGCCACTCCAGGACCTTGAAATGCTTCTTACGAAGCCACTCCTTCATTGCCCGGTGTTTGGGATCATTGTAATGCTGAAAGACCCAGCCACGTTTCATCTTCAATGCCCTTGCTGGTGGAAGGAGTTTTTCACTCAAAATCTCATGATACATGGCCCCATTCATTCTTTCCTTTACACAGATCACTCGTCCTGGTCCCTTTGCAGAAAAACAGCCCCAAAGCATGATGTTTCCACCCCCATGCTTCACAGTAGGTATGGTGTTCTTTCTCCTCCAAACACGACAAGTTGAGTTTTTACCAAAAAGTTCTATTTTGGTTTCATCTGACCATATGTCATTCTCCCAGTCCTCTTCTGGATCATCCAAATGCTCTCTAGCAAACTTCAGATGGGCCTGGACATGTACTGGCTTAAGCAGGGGGACACGTCTGGCACTGCAGGATTTGAGTCTCTGGCGGCGTAGTGTGTTTCTGATGTAGCCTTTGTTACTTTGGTCCCAGCTATCTGCAGGTCATTCACTATGTCCCCCCATGTGGTTCTGGGATTTTTGCTCACCGTTCTCATGATAATTTTGACCCCACGGGGTGAGATCTTGCGTGGAGCCCCAGATCGAGGAAGATTATCAGTGGTAATCAGTGGTCTTGTATGTCTTCCATTTTTTAATAATTGCTCCCACAGTTGATTTCTTCACACCAAGCTGCTTACCTATTGCAGATTCAGTCTTCCCAGCCTGGTGCAGGTCTACAATTTTGTTTCTGGTGTCCTTTGACAGCTCTTTGGTCTTGGCCATAGTGGAGTTTGGAGTCTGACTGTTTGAGGTTGTGGACAGGTGTCTTTTATACTGATAATGAGTTCAAACAGGTGCCATTAATACAGGTAACAAGTGGAGGACAGAGGAGCCTCTTAAAGAAGAAGTTACAGGTCTGTGAGAGCCAGAAATCTTGCTTGTTTGTAGGTGACCAAATACTTATTTTACTGAGGAATTTACCAATTAATTCATTAAAAATCCTTCAATGTGATTTTCTGGATTTTTTTTTCCTCGTTTTGTCTCTCATAGTTGAGGTATACCTATGATGAAAATTGGAGACCTCTCTCATCTTGTAAGTGGGAGAACTTGCACAATTGGTGGCTGACTAAATACTGTTTTGCCCTACTGTATTTATATATTTATGTGTAGATATGTATATTCACTGCTCTTATTTTCTTACCTTCTAAATTATTGCTCTGAGTGTTGCTATCCCTGTGCTGTTGCAATCCTGGAATTTCTCCATTGTGGGACTAATAAAGGCATATCTTATCTTATCAACAGGGAAAAGGAGAAGAAGAGGAATAGGTGATCCCCAGCAGCAGAAATAATCCAGTTAACCCACGAAGAGTAAACACATGACACCCCATGACACCCAACAGATCACCCCCCCCCCCCCCATGACATCAGTGGGAACAGCTGGGCCAAACTTCACACCTCTGTCGATTTACATGTTCCCTTCTGAGGACAATTCAAACAGAGCTGCTACTGAGATGGAAACCAAAGGGTTAAAGGGCGATGTGGCTTTATCAGCAACACTGATTCCCCCCCCCCCCCCCCCCCCCCCCCGCCCCAACTGACCTTCTGGACAGGAACTAACAACTCCTCAGGCCTGTTAATACAATTTTAACAACAAAAGGACATGCAAAAGAATGAAGATTCCCTTTCATTTAACAGGATAACAGCGTGAATTTTCTGGTCTGTGAATGAACTGAGAAGCCATGAGTGTTTCACGGAGTCACTTATTGAATTATAATGATTAATCTCAGTCACGATTTCAGGAAACATAAACTTCAGGGGAAACTTAAACCCATGACACATTGTTTTAAATTTTGCTGATTTTTTTTTTTTTTTGCTTCTCTTCCAGTCCTTATGGCCACTTTCTGATTGCTTTGAGTTTTTAAAACATCATTTTAAGACTAGTGTGTAGAGGATATTTAATAAAATATTGTAATAAGGTACAGGAGTTATTTAGTATATTTAATAGTGTGTGTGAAAGGGGGCGGAGTTAAACCATCACTCCTGCACTCGCTAAATAAAATAAATAAGCACTCATAAAAGGGGCACCAGTCCTAACAGACACTTATATTAAACTTAGTTTTAATTAATTTTGTACCTTCAATTACTTAATGGATCAGTCTCAAAAATTAAGGGAGTTCTTCTCCTGCCGTGATCTGAGAAACAGATATATGCTAAAGGAAAAACACTTAAACGTCTCTCATTCACCCTTTTATTAAACTCATTCAGGTTACATGATATGGCATTCAAATGATGGATAAACAGATTCAAATGACAACAGGCATCTGATATCACATCAACTGTTATTGAAATCCGGAACATGAAATCTAGCGTTAATTCTTTGTAGAACCAAGGAGAAATCAGACTTATGTTTCAATGGTAAATGAAGGCTGAAATGTCTAACAAAACAAAATGCAATTTTATGGGGAAAATTCATAAGCTGATTATCTAAAAATGAACTTCTGAATTAATCTACAAAAATTAAGGGAAGTTACTTAAAAATGACTAAGAGTCTTCCTTCAGTTTATAGCTTTATCCTGTGGTTGAGAGACTAATTGTACCATGAAATACTGGTTACATTCAATTGTAATTTAATTGTTCGGACATCACATTTTTAACCCAGCAGATAGGAAAGGAGTTTCACTTACAAACAGCTGTAGATCCACATTTTCAGCGGGTCAGTACCGGCCGAGTTTGAAGTTAGGACGTCGGAGGAAGCGACTGCTGCTATGCTTCCTCACAGCCATAAGCAGTGTTGACCCAGCCGGGGGCTCATACAGGACCGTGGCAGCAGTGACAAATTGTCCCCGAGCGGCGTGACAAGTCCTTGGCAACGAGTCCGAATTTGAGGTCTCTACTAGGTGGATAGACCAAAAAAAACTGAAGGAGAAACTTCTCAGTCAGGCGGGTATGAGGCCGGAAAGAGAGTCCAAAAACACAATCTCTGTTCACTTTAAATTAGGAAAATTAAAGGTCCACTTCAACGGTGTGAAAAGTCAGAAAATCTGAGAAAAACATTTACTAGGATAAGAATGGCTTCTGAGGTGAAGGAAAAAAAAGGTTTGAGAATTTGATTCTCTGAGAAAGCGAGCTCTAAAGAAAAAGGTGGTTTCTCCTCAGTAACCAGAAAAACTAACGCAGGATTTGACAAACTTCACACAGAAAAATTTAGATAAAATAAAACTACGCAAAACCTTGAAACGGTGGAATAAAATTTTCCTAGGCGATCTAGATTGCTATTCTGCTTCTTTAATCTTAATCTATTTCCTAATCTTTCTCAAAATCTCTCTTCTTCTTCTTCTTTTGATCTCTGTTTTATCCTGTTATTCTTTTCTTATTCATTCTTTCATCTCTGATCTCATTCTGTCTCTTTTGATCTAACATTCTTCTTTTCTAACATGCAGGCAGGGCGGCTCCTCACTCCTTTTAACTGAGCGCGCCGTTGGGTCATATAACTTGGGCCGGTCGCAAGACAGACCAATCAACTTTGTAGAAAGGAGTTTGAAATGGTCATCAGCCAATATGAAAACATTTCTTTGTTTGGGAGCAGCCAATCAAACGAAGACACCATCCCATGAAAATGCAGAGAAGAACTGATACTGAATGAATGAATGAATGAATTTATTTCGGATAATACAGTACAGGTTAAAAGAAACTGTATAATATAACAACAAGGTCAAATTAGACAAAGACTCCTTCTACTAAACAATTCCACGTGAGTTATCCGAAATGGGTGATGGCTGAAGCCGCAGCTTATATTGCCCACCCATATTCCATCCAAGAATTCAAAAGAGAAAAAAGAGTAAACAAGACAAGAGAGATTACAATTTAAAACAAAGCTAAGACAAAGTGTGACTGAGAGAAAAAAAAAGAAAACTAAGCTAAGCTAAGTTAAGCGGTTACTATTCAAAACAAATCTAAGACAGAATGTCACAGAGAGAAAAAAAAAAAAAACTAAGCTACAACACAAAACAGGCTGGATATGTCAATCCTTATGTGAGTTTACATGTCGTCTTGTAAATATGTTTGGAGTATTTCTTCCTTTAGTTTTTGTTTAAATTGTCCAAGCGTTATACATGATTTTAATTCAGGTCCATAATCGTTCCATAATCTGACTCCTTGCACTGAAACACAGTGTTGCTTGGTGGTTGTTCTCACTGTAGGCTTTTGAAATATATATGTTCCTCTGAAGTGATATCGTTTCTCCCTTGTTTGGAACAACTTTTGGATATTTGCGGGCAGTGATAAATTCTTCACTTTGAACATTATTATTGCGGTTTTAAAGTCAACCAGATCTTTCAACTTGAGAGTTTTTTGTTTAAGAAAAAGTGGGTTTGTTGGTTCCCTGTAAGCTGCTTTGTTTATTATTCTAATAGCTCTCTTTTGAAGCATAAAAAGTGGATATATGTTTGTTTTGTATGTATTTCCCCATACTTCATTACAATATGTCATGTATGGGAGTATTAATGAATGATACAAGGTGTATAGTGTGGGTTGATTCAGCAAATATTTCACTCTGTGTAATATTGCAATTGATTTGGAAACTTTACCTTTAATATAATTAATATGTGACTTCCAACACAGTTTGTTATCAATTATTACTCCAAGGAATTTAGTTTCAGATACCCTTTCAATCTCTACACCATTTACACTGAGTTTGGGTACTGGATTGTTGTGGTGGTTGTTAAAGACTATAAATTTTGTCTTACTTAAATTGAGCGTTAATTTGTTTGAATCAAACCACAGTTTAAGCTTTCCTAATTCCTTCCCGAGTGTATCCAGAAGTTGTTCCAAATTGTTTCCACTGCATAGCAGATTAGTGTCATCGGCAAACAATATTAAGTCTATTTTTTCTGAAACTTTACATATATCGTTTATATACATATTGAATAATAATGGTCCCAAAACTGAACCCTGTGGGACTCCACAGGTGACCTTCAGCAACTCTGAGTTTTTGTTGCTAATACATACATACTGATATCTATTCTTTAAGTAACTACTTAACCAGGACAGTGCTACCCCTCTAATACCAGAATTTTGTAGTTTCTTTAATAATAAATTATGATCTACTGTATCAAATGCTTTTTTAAGATCTAGGAATACTCCAACTGAGTACTCTTTATTTTCAATGGCTGTTGATATTTTTTCTGTAAATTCCATTAGGGCATATGCAGTTGTCCTCTTGTGTCTGAACCCATATTGCTGCTCACATAATAAATCATTCTTCAGTATGAAGTTGTCAATTCTCTCATAGAATATTTTTTCAAGTATCTTGGAAAATTGCGGTAATAGTGAAATTGGTCTATAGTTTGAGAGTTCCCCTCTGTCGCCCGTCTTGTATATCGGAATTACTTTAGCTATTTTCATTGCATTGGGAAATATACCTGATTGGAGAGACAGGTTGCAGATATACGTCAGTGGTTTTACTATGCATTCGATAACAGTTTTGACTAGTAGCATGTCAATACCATCACAGTCAGTAGATGTTTTACTTTTGAACGATTTAACAATTTCAATGACCTCTCTTTCGTCTGTGTTCTTTATGAAGATGGAGTTTTTTACAGCAGTGTTATTGCATATTGTATCACCTGTTGGCACCGTAGTGGGTATTTCTCGGGCCAGTTTAGGTTCAATGTTAACAAAAAAATTATTAAATTCATCTGCAGGTGAAGCAATATTCACACTCTGAGTCGTTTTATTATTTTTTGGAATATTAGTTGGGTAGCTTGTATTTCTGCTTTTATTTCCAAGGATACTGTTGAGTATTGTCCATGTATTTTTAATATTGTCTCTGTTTTTCTCCAGTTCTTTACTGTAATAGTCTCTTTTACTACATCTTATTATATATGTTAACTTATTTTTGTATGTTTTATACCGCTGCTCTGCTTCTTTTGTTCTTTTCTTTAGGAAAGCTTTATATAATAAATTTTTCTTTTTAACGCCTTTTGTAGTCCTTTGGTTAACCATGGCTTATTAGCAAATTTGTGTTTAAGTTTTTTTACTACTAATGGGCAGTTTTTTTCATAAAGAGTGGTTACAATGTTTATAAATGTGTCATAGGCTTCATTTACATCTGATACATAGACTTCTGTCCAGTCTTGCTTCAGCAAGTCCTCTTTAAGAGAACTGATTGCATTTGGTGATTTGTGTCTGAACGATTTTGAAGTTGATGAAGTACTCATTCAGTTCTTATAAAATTAGGTGTTCAATATAAGATCTAACTAAATTAAATGACTTGGCTAATACTCAGTGATCATGCATTTTTTATACCATTACTCCTGATATTATATTTGTTTGACTAACACTCATGAACATAACATTTCTTATACATAACTATAATACATGCACTCATATTTAGATCAAAGATTAATGAAGTACTGCAAACCATGGTCGGTGATCAAAAAGATGATTTTCAGTGTCCTTAGGATCCGGGGGAGATGATAAGCTGAAAGAAACATTAATGCTTAGTGACAATTGACAGTCAATTTACACATAATGAAACACATTCCATAGGTATCCATTAGGAGGTACTGTTGAGCTGTAGATAATTTCTTTAGGTCCATGATATCTGGAAAGAGGATCTGGTAATTGTTGAAAGTCATACAACTGTCTGGTTAAGCCGTTTATGACCCTTTAAGAGCATTAGTTTCCTGTAGGGCAGATGCTATCCACATGAACTGTTCACATTGGGGATCTGGTCTGGAGTTTTTATGGTCCCTTTAAGCCTTTAAAAGTAAATTCTGATCCTTACCATCTCTGCAAGAGGCAACTGTTTACATTGGGGTCCTGGGAAAAACATCCTTGGTCAGGCCTTGAGTGAGTGTAGTTAATATGAAAGCAAGTGATATTCCTGTAGAATGAAGAAAAGTGATTTTCCTGTAGAAGGAAGAAAAGTGAAATTCCTGTAGAATGGAGGGAAGTGATCTTCTGTCTTGGTTTGAGGAGACGATGATGCTACAGATTCCCCCCTTTGTAGCAATGGTGAGCATCGGTCACCGTTGGTACACACCCATGGCAGCTTCGTCTCCTTGGCAACACTTGACCTAAATACTGGGTTAAAGGTTTTTGTGATGTCCATACACACTAGCATGCAAACAGTATCTATTACTAAGTAGAGATCTTTGACTTTGGTTTACTGGAAGGACTTCCATGAATTTCCAAAAATAATTTGAATATGGACAAATGTAGATTATAAAATTGACTAAGAGTAGTAAGCTAAGGTATATGTCTTGAAATGACTCAAAAATTCTGGTTACAAAAGTAAGAAGATACAAAGTGCGTAGTTTTACATACCTGAGATAGGTGTTGTGGTTTACGATGAAACAGCTATTATAATTGTTCAAAAATAGTTTGAATTGAATAACGATATTTTTAATCAATCTGCGCATCCAACCCTCCTCCTACAAGGTCACAAACATTAAAGGAGATGCAGAATCAGCAAGTATGGTGTGGTAAAACATTTTATGGAACAGTCATAATATTAGAAACAAATAAGTCTTAAAAAAAAAAAAACTTGTTAAAATAGAAGTGTGACAATGAACCACATGAACTCTCCACACTAACAAATACTGTATTAATGTGATTGTTTGCTGTGATGGTGGTGGGAGGTTGTGCACAACTTCATAGGGTATAGGCATAAAAAAAAAATCCTTACAAGTTCGGATTGGGATCTGAAATTCACGTTAAAAACATGGAACAGCTTACAGGGGTAAGAGAGGGCCCTCAACACGTAACAGAGTTTGAGGAATTTCCCTCAGAGCCAACGCACCATCAAGGCTCTTCTAAGGTTGCTAAAAAGACCTCAGCTCAGGAAGATCTTTTGACAGTTTTTTGCTTTAAAGTTTTATATACTATGTTCTTAATGTTTTTTATGTTCTTAATGTTCTTTCAGTTTCTGAGTAGCATAAAAGAGGGCAACTACACTGTTATACTAAATAAGACAACACAATGGAGAAACAGGGTGTAACCAAAATAATCTCATATAATGTAAAAGGGATCCTGAATCCAGTTAAAAGATCCAAGATTCTAGGCAAAATGAAAAAAGACAAAGCAGGAATCATATTTTTTACAGGAAACCCACCTAACAGACTTGGAGCACACTAAACTTAATAGACAAGGGTTTAAACTGATCTCTTCATCTTCATATATGTCAGGGAGGAGTAGCGACATTGATCTCAACCAAAATTATGTTTGAAAAAAATTCAGAACACAAAGATAAAGAAGGGAGGTACAATTTGGTAATTGGGCGGCTAGAGGGAGAAGATATCACCCTGCTGAATGTATATGCACCTCCAGGGGCTAACTGGAAATTTTATAAAAATGTATTTGACCTAATGATAACTAAAGCCCAAGGTTTAGTGATATGTGGTGGAGACTTCAATCTAAGGCTGAATCCATACTGGGATGCATCAGGTAATTCTCCACATCAAAATAACACTCAAAGTAGAAAAACTCGGATGCTACTAAAAGAAATGGGAATCTGTGACGTGTGGAGGGAATTCAACCCCAGTGTAAAAGATTGTACATTTTACTCAGCACCACATTCATCATACTCAAGGATTGACTATTTTTTTATGTTTAATAGAGACATTGGAAGAGTAAAAACATGTAAAATAGGACTGATGGATCTCTCTGACCACAGTCCGATCTATATAGACTTAAATATCCAAAAATACACAAATAATACATTTTCTTGGAGGTTAAATTCAAATGTGCTGAAAGGACCACTGAAAGATGAATTGGAATCAGATATTCTCAGATATTTGGAAGAAAATGATAATGGAGAAGTATCCCCTTTAATACTGTGGGACGCATTGCAAAGTTGTTATAAGGGGAAAGATTATCGCAAAACTGGCAACCCAAAAGAAACTGAGACAAGAAAAACTAATCACATTAGAGTCAGAACTTAAAAAACTTGTGCAAACCATGACAAAACAATTCCCTCAAAAACCTTCTGATAATCCTCTAGATGATTTTTTATTAGTTAAACCAACTTCTAAGGGGGTAATATCAGTTTTATATAATTTAATTTCAAATTTACAATCTTCTTCTCTGGCCGCTATTAAATTGAATTGGGAACAAGATCTTAATTTTACTTTTACTGATGAACTGTGGGACTCTATTCTTGGCCAGGTTCACACTGCATCAATGTGTGCTCATCACGCTCTTATTCAATTTAAGATCGTGCACCGGGTGCTCCTGTCCAAAGTTAAGTTAGCACCTATTTACTCGGATATAGACCCAACTTGTGAAAAGTGTGGTTACTCTCCTGGCACTTTGCTTCACATGTACTGGTCCTGCCCTTCATTGATGAATTTTTGGCATTCTGTTTTTATCACTATGTCTGAAGTCCTGCAATATCAAATCAAACCTGTGTGGAGAATGTGCTCAAGGATGAGACTGAATTTATTCCTCAGATTCAGCTTTATTCACAGATCACATACTCCAACAATCTCAAAGCAAGAAAAGAGGAAGTATCATCTCACAACTGGGTTTTATACCCCGGACATCGAAACAGCAGTCACATGGTGTTTAATCAAACATACAGTCACATGGTACTTAATCCCAATCACAAAGTAACCCCTTTGATCTCACACCATTGTCCTTTAGTCTCCGGTGGTCCGGAAATCTCTCCAGGTCGTCTCCCTGAAACAAAGGCCAAATCTCACACTCTTCCGTTGTCTCTCAGAGGCTCAGTCCTTTTGTTCCATGAGACGTGTAGCACACAATAAACATACAGCGATATATTTGTGGAGAATATGTAACCAACATATGTGCCCACATGACCCCCCCAAACGTCTGAAATGGGACAAACATAACCAGAGATACATGACATAATAACATTACTACATATCAATCCACCAGTTGCCTAGCTCTAAGTCTCCTGCCGTATCTGCTGTAAGCCAGCTTTGCTGCTTCTGCAGTGTCCTCCTGCTCCTGTGGATTAGAACTGTTAGTCAATCTCTGTGGGTGTTCTGTAGAATGCCCTCTAGGGGGTCTGCTGCGAGGGGGGGCTCTTGCCAACTGCACTGCTTCATCTGCCAAAACAAAAGCGGGTTTGAGTCTGTTTATACAAATCAACTCCTTTCTGTCTCCCAAATCTAGCAAAAAATGCTTCTGTTCTGCTTCCAGCACCCTGAACGGCCCATCGTAAGGCGGGCGCAAGTTGGGGCGATGAGCATCATGTCTAACAAAAACAAACTCCGCATTTTTTTTTTTTTTTTTTTTTTTTTGTAGTACAATTAACTCATTTTTTTTTTTATTTAAGTTTTTGTAAAGGGTATACAGGTCGTTACAGCAATGCAGTGTTTACATTTTCATCACATGTTCCCTTATTTCCTGATATCTGACAACATTGGAAGATTAATTCTTACAACACCCCTTATTTTTTTTTTTTTTTAAAGTGAAAGAAAAAGTGAAAAGAGAAAAAAAACAAACAAAAAACAAATAAAAAAACAAACAAACCAGTAAAAAACAAACAAAAAGAAAAAGTAAGTAAATAAAGATAAAAGAGCATCTGAGTAGCTTTGGAACAAAGAGAGGAACCATTATTGAAATGGTATTTGTCAAAGATTAGATCTAATGGAAGACACATATGCGGTCCAGGGTTGCCAAAAGTTCATGAACCCATCCATGTCCTGTCTCAGTGCGAATGTCAACTTTTCCATCGAGTAAATGTCTTGGATCACGTTAGTCCAATCTTCAGGTGTAGGACAGTCCTTCAACATCCATTTTTTAGTTAGAGCTTTTTTGCTTGCCAATATTAAAACATTGAATAAGTATTTTTCTCCTCGTCTTTCCAGTGAGTCCGGTAGTAAACCCAAATACAAAGTTACAAAAGAAAAGGGAACTGTAATTTTGAATATTTTCCCCAATATTGTCTGTACATTGGTCCAATATTGGTGGATAACTGGGCATGACCAAAACACATGAAAATGATTTGCAGTCTTTTCACCACACAAGCGCCAACAGTTCAATCCCTTATGGGTAAATTTGTTTTGTGCAGGTGTTCTGAAAAATCTTGCCAAGTTTTTCCATCCAAATTCTCTCCACTGCAGGGATGAGGTACTTTTCCATTGCTGTTTATTTAGCTTTTCCCATATTTCCAGATGTAAAGTGAAATTCCCCTCTTTTTCCCATCTCTCTTTTATATAAGATGTGTTGTCTCCTTTTAAGTCTTGAAGACCTTGGTATATTTTAGAAATGTATCTGATCCCTGGGATCCCTTTATATGCCATTAAGAAGACCTTCAGAACACCTGACTGGGCCCTTTCCAAAACCTCCTTTTTAAGTATATTGTTTATGTGGTGTCTAAGCTGGAAGAACCTGTAAAGGTCTTGATTTATTAGGCCTTGTTTTTTCAAATCTTCAAAACTTCTTAAGATTTGCCCTTTAAAAAAATCGTAATATTTTATCAGCCCCTTCTCCTTCCACTTTTTAAATCTGGTGTCTGTTTTATTAGGAGTAAAGTCCTGATCATAGGCGATCCATTGCAGAAGTCGATAGGGCTCTTTAGTTTGATTCTCTCTGACTATCTTAAACCAAATTTTTAGCGGGGTCTCTATCCACGGGTTAGTGTTATTCAAAAGCTTAGGTAAGACATTGTTCCCTATTATCGCCTGTAGGGGGATGTCACTTGTTATTTGGCATTCGATCTCCTTCCATTGTGCAGAGTAGACTGGGTTACATATCTCTACTAAAGTTTTAATTTGTGCGGCTTTAAAGTAGTCCCTGATATTTGGCAGCGCGAGCCCACCTTTGTCTTTGTTTAGCTGTAGGGTTCTATATCTGATTCTAGGTCTCTTGCCCTGCCATATGAATCTTGAGATCCTTCTGTCCAGCTCCTGCCATGTTTTATTGGGAGGTTCTACCGGTATTGTTTGGAAAAGGTATAGAAGACGTGGAAGTATATTCATTTTGACTGCTTCAATTCTTTGTGCAATACCCAAGAATGGTATCATATTCCATCTTGCTAGGTCAGATTTTATTTTTGTCACCAGTGGATCATAGTTTAGTGATATAATTTTGTTGAGTTGTTTCGGGATATTGACCCCCAGATATTTCATAGATTCCGACTCCCAGTTAGTTTTGAGTTTGCTTAGTGAATAATGATTTGGGTCATAGTTGAATGTTAAAACTTGGGTTTTATGCATATTTAATTTGTACCCCGATAAATCTCCATACTCTGAAAAAACTGAGGTTAGTTCTGGTAAAGAAGTGTCCGGCTGCCCTAGGTATATTAAAATGTCATCAGCAAAGAGTGCTATTTTATGTTCCTTCTGACCAAGTGTAATACCTTGAATTTTTTGGTTTTGTCTTATCCATTGGCTCAGAGGTTCTATGAAGATTGCAAAGAGCAGTGGAGACAGGGGGCAGCCCTGACGACATCCTCTTTCCAGTTCAAAAGATGATGATAAATTACCGTTAATCCTTATTTTAGCTGTTGGTTTTTTATATAATGCCTGTATAGTTCTAATGAAGTTGTTATGAAAATTGAAACTGGATAAGATTCTGTATAGAAAAGACCAGTCAACCGAATCGAATGCTTTTTCAGCATCTAATCCTAATATGACTGCATTTAAGTTATATTTTTTTATATGATGAATTATGTGTAAAGTGCGTCGAATGCTGTCTTGTGTCTGTCTTTGTCTTATAAAACCTGTTTGGTCTAAATGAATTAGGTCTGTCAGTATATTCTCTAACCTTTTGGCAAGGATAATGGTAAAAAGCTTATAGTCCTGATTTAGTACACTGATTGGTCTGTAGTTGGAGCACTCTAGTTTATCCTTTTCAGGTTTAGGTATAACTGCAATGACCCCTTCTCTCCAGGAGGGGGGGATTTCCCCTGTGTGGAGGACATAATTAAATGTTTTCAGGAGGAGAGGAGATAGTTGCTGTTTAAAGGTTTTGTACCACTCTGCTGTATAGCCATCAGCTCCTGGGGATTTGTTAGCTTTAAGTTTCATAATTGCTTTTTCCAATTCTTTAGGATGTATTTCTGACAGTAGTGTTTTATTTTGTGACTCCGTAAGTTGGGGAAGGTTTAATGTGTTTAGGAATGCCTCGGATGCATTTTTATGTTTTTTGTGGGAGTATAAGTTCTTATAGTAATTCTCGAAGTTTTTAAGAATATCCTGAATTCTGAATTTTATTTCCTTTGATACTGGGTCTCTGATTTTGTAGATTGCTCTTTCTGTTTGATGTTTCCTCAATTTATAGGCTAGCAATTTTGCCGATTTACTGCCTGCTTCATAGTATTTTTGTTTCAGAAATGTAAGTTTCTTCTGGATTTCTATTGTGTAGATCTCATTTATTTGGTTTTTAATTTCCTTAATCTTGAGCGAGTCAGTAGAATGAGTGTTGCCTTTGTGTTCTTTTTCTAGGTTCCTAAGTTCTGACTCTAATGTGGATAGTTTTTCTTGTCTTAGTTTCTTTTGGGTTGCCAGTTTTGCAATAATCTTTCCTCTTATTACAGCTTTACATGCATCCCACAGTATTAAAGGGGATACTTCTCCATTATCGTTATCTTCCAAATATCTGAGAATATCTGACTCCAATTCATCTTTCAATGGTCCTTTCAGGACATTTGAATTTAACCTCCAAGAAAATGTATTATTTGTGTATTTTTGGATATTTAAGTCCATGTAGATCGGACTGTGGTCGGAGAGATCCATCAGTCCTATTTTACATGTTTTTACTCTACCAATGTCTCTATTAAACATAAAAAAATAGTCAATCCTTGAGTAAGATGAATGTGGAGTTGAGTAAAATGTATAGTCTTTTACACTGGGGTTGAGTTCCCTCCACACGTCACAGACTCCCAATTCTTTTAGTAGCATCCGAGTATTCCTGTTTTGGGTGTTATTTTGATGTGGGGAATTACCAGAAGCATCCCAGTATGGATTCAGTCTAAGATTGAAGTCCCCACCACATATCACTAAACCTTGAGCTTTAGTTATCATTAGGTCGAATACATTTTTATAAAATTTCCAGTTAGCCCCTGGGGGAGCATACACATTCAGCAGGGTGATATCTTCTCCCTCTAGCCGCCCAGTTACCAAACTGTATCTCCCTTCTTTATCTTTGTGTTCTGATTTTTTTTCAAATGTAATTTTGGTTGATATCAATGTTGCTACTCCCCTCCTCCTCCCTGATTTATATGAAGATGAAGAGATCATTTTAAACCCTTGTCTACTGAGTTTATTGTGTTCCACGTCTGTTAGGTGGGTTTCTTGTAAAAGTATTATTCCTGCTTTGTCTTTTTTCATTTTGCCTAGAATCTTGGATCTTTTAACTGGATTCAGGATTCCTTTTACATTATATGAAATTATTTTGGTTACACCCTGTTTCTCCATTGTGTTGTTTTGTTTAGTATAACTGTGTGGTGGCCCTCTTTTGTGCTACTCAGAAACTGAAAGAACATTAAAAACAAGAAAAACATTAAGAACATAGTGTAAAAAACTTTAAAACAAAAAGCTGTCAAAAGAACTTCCTGAGCTGAGGTCTTTTTAAAGACCCTGTAAGAGCCTTGATGGAGTGAAGGCTCTGAGGGAAATTCCTCAAACTCTGTTACGTGTTGAGGGCCCTCTCTTACCACTGAAAGTTGTCCCATGCTTTTAACGTGAGTTTCAGAACCCAATCCAAACTTGTAATGATTTTTTTTTTTTTTCCTTTTATGCCTAAACCCTGTGAAATTGTGTGCACCCTCCCACCCCCATCACATCAAACATTCACGCAAAAACAGTATTTGTTAGTATGAGGAGAACATGTGGATTATTGTCACATTTCTATTTTAACAAGTTTTTTTTTTTTTTTTTTTTTATTACAAAGACTTATTTGTTTCAAATAATATGATTGTTCCATGAAATGTTTTACCACATGCTGAATATGCATCTCCTTTAATGTTTGTTACCTTGTATGAGGGGGGTTGGATGTGCGGATTGATTCAAGAGGAAAAAAAAAAAAAGGTCGCTATTCCAACCTGAAAACGGATAGTTTATCCGCGACGCTCTGGTGCTGGGTTTCCCGCTGCTGGTCCGTGGATTTTGAGGGTCTTTGTGTTGTCCATGTTTGCGCTTTGATCTTCACACTCGGGTCTGCCGCGGGTTTAAATACCGTTACCGGGAGCCCTCTTTTCGCCATGTCAGCTGTTGCTTCTTCCGCCGAATTATAGAGACACGTTTCATCGCCGTAGAAGACCCTTAACTTCGCAGGAAATGGTGTCTGAAAGCGCAATTTCTTCTCTCTTAACACCTTTTTCGCGTCATTGTATTCCCTGCGCTTTTTAAGGACCTCCGGGGCGTAATCGTGTTCCACGTAGACTTTTCTCTCCTGGTGCATAAATCCTTTTTTCTGCCAGGCCAGTCTTACAACCTCTTGTTTTATTTTGAAATTGGAAAATCTTACCAACACCGAACGTGGGGGCGCTTCCGCCGCCGGCCTAGCGGCTAATGAACGATGTGCCTTTTCTATCTTCAAGTCGGTGGTTTGTGGAATATCCAATTTCTCTCTTAGTAAGGATTCCACGCATTCTGCCATTGAGTTAAAACCATTTTCGGTTCCTTCTATCAGACCATGAATTCTTATGTTATCTCTTCTTTGTTTTCCTTCTTGGTCGGTTAGCTTAGCCTCTATAGCTGCTTGTCTTTTGCGTAGGTCCAGCACAGAATCTTCGAGCACTTTTATTCGATCCTCTGTTTCCAAGATTCGGTTCTCGGCCTGGTCCACTCTGCTGTTTGTCCTTTTCAATTCTTCTCTGAATTCCCGAAATTCGGCCGTAACATCTCGGCGAAATCGTCGTAGCTCCTCAAATAGTGATTTCAGGCTAACCCTTTTGTTAGCTATCACCAGCTCCTCGTCTTCTGAACGGGGATCTTCCAGTTCAGATTCTCCGGCCGATACGTGTCCTGGCCTGGAGAATTTCAGTTTCTTCTGTTTTCCTTTAGACATGATGATTTTGTCTTTTGATTTTCACTCCTCCAAAAATCCGTTAAGTTTGATTTTCAAGGTGTTATCCTGGATTGAGTCTGAGAGCTTCAGTGTTAAGCTGCAGTCGCCATGGCGTCCAGACCGGAAGTCAAAACTCCGCATTTTTTAAAGCCTTCGGCACAAAAACGCATGGGAAACTGTGATGAACCGGGCCAGGAAGCGTGTTTGATCCTGCGTCGCTCTGCAACAGCTGAGTGGGGGGGCAATTTGGCGCAGGATTATCGGGGAGAAATTCCCCGGGCAGACTGAGAGGCTGTATAAAAACTAACTCAGCTGGGGAGGCTTGCAAATCCTCCTTAGGTGCAGAACGCAACCCCAATAAGACCCATGGTAGTTTGTCAACCCAATTTGTATCCGTAAGTGACGCTCTGAGGGCCGCTTTCAATGACCTATGAAAATGCTCGCTTAAACCGTTAGCCTGGGGGTTGTACGCGGTAGTGCGGTGGATCTTTACCCCTAGGCTGCGGGCCATCTATGACCAGAGTTCGGAAACAAATTGAGGACCTCTGTCAGATGTTATGTCCGACGGAACTCCAAAACGCACTACCCAAGCTGTTAAAAATGCGCGCGCCACTTCCTCCGCTGTGGTTGATGCCAGAGGGACCACTTCCGGCCAACGCATGGTGCGGTCCACCATCGTCAAAAGGTGTGTGTACCCCTGTGACGACGGAAGGGGGCCTACCAAGTCGACATGCACATGATCAAAGTGCTTAGCCGGAATGTGAAAAGGTTCCAATGGAGCTCTAGTGTGTTTGTGTATTTTGGCTCGCTGACACGCTACGCAGGCTGTCACTCATTCCTTGACCTGTTTGCGCAACCCCGGCCATACAAATTTCTCTCCTACCATTTTGACTGATGCGCGCACCCCCGGGTGTGCCAGAGAATGGATCGAGTCAAAAACGCGGCGGCGCCACGCAGCTGGTACCACCGGACGCGGCAGTCCCGTGGAGACATCGCAGATTAGGGGAGGCATACCAATTTGCAGCACCCTGTCCTCCAGCCTTAACCCTGTTGGCCCAGACTGGAGCGCGCGCACGTCCGCATCGCTAACCTGCTCCGCGGCCATGGCTGCATAATCTAACCCTACGCGGACCGGGGCCGCGCGCGCTTCCGCGTTGCTACCCTGGCCCGCGGCCATGGCTGCAGAGTCTGCTCCCACGGGGCCTGGTGCCGGCACAGCACACGAGAGGCAGTCTGCCACTACATTATGTTTACCTGCGACATGCTGGATATCGGTGGTGAACTCCGATATCGCGGCCAGCTGTCTTTGCTGCCGGCTCGACCAAGGTTCCGAAATCTTGGCCATCGCAAAAGTCAGCGGTTTGTGGTCCACGAATGCAGTGAAATGGCGCCCTTCCAGCCAGAACTGGAAATGGTGGATGGCCAAGTGTAGGGCCAACAACTCCCTGTCGAACGCGTTGTATTTTCGCTCGCTATCACACAAGGTTTTGCTGAAAAATACGAGCGGTTGCCAGGTCCCTGCTACAAACTGTTCAGCGACCGCCCCTACCGCTAAATCGGACGTGTCAGTGGTGAGGGCCATGCAGGCCGTTGGAACTGGGTGTGCCAGCAAAGCCGCGTTTGCCAGGGCTGTTTTGACTTGAGAGAATGCGCGCTCCCGCTCCGGAGACCATTCGATTTTTTTCATGGGTTTTTGTTTTTTTTAGTGCAGCGTACAATGGTTGCATGAGCTGCACTGCGCTTGGGAGGAAACGGTTATAAAAATTAACCATTCCCAAAAACTCCTGTAATGCTTTGACCGTTTGAGGTTGGGGAAAATTTGTTATTGCGCACACTTTATCGGGCAGAGGGACCACTCCTTCTGGCGAAACGCGATGCCCCAAAAAAATCAATCTGTGCTACCCCAAACTGACACTTCGCTGGGTTAATTATTAATCCGTGCTCTGCCAGCCTCCGGAAAACTGCTGTGAGGTGGCTTTCGTGTTCGTCTTTGGACGTGCTGGCTACCAAAATATCATCCAAGTAGACGAACATGAAAGGGAGGTCGCGTAGAACCGCGTCCATCATGCACTGGAACGTCTGCGCTGCCCCCTTGAGTCCAAAAGGCATGCGCAAAAACTCAAAAAGCCCAAAGGGAGTTATTACCGCTGTTTTGGGTATGTCCTGAGCGTGCACTGGAACCTGATGATAACCGCGCACTAAATCTATTTTAGAAAAAAATGCACGCCCCCGCCAAATGAACCGAAAAATCTTGGATGTGTGGGATCGGGTAGCGGTCGTGTGCAGTGGCGTTATTCAACCTGCGGAAATCACCGCAAGGTCGCCACGAGCCATCAGTCTTTGGGACCATGTGCAATGGTGAAGCCCAGGGGCTTTTCGAACGTCTGATGATGCCCAGTTTTTCTAGGTTGGCAAACCCCTCGCGGGCTATGGTCAGTTTAGCTGAGTCCAGGCGCCGAGCTTTTGCAAAAACGGGCGGGCCAGTGGTAGTGATATAATGCTCCACGCCATGTTTGGCCACTGTCGCCGAAAACGTTGGCACTGTTAGTGCTGGGAACTGAGTGAGGAGTGCGTGGAACTTACCACCCACAGCTGTGACATTGGCTTGTGCAGTCGGCGGTGCCACTCGTGCTGTGCAGGGAATAGAGTGAAAAGACAGTGCATTAACCAGACGTCTGTTAGCAAGATCAACCAATAAACCGTGTGAGCACAAGAAATCAGCCCCTAACATGTTGAAATTGACTGCAGCTACAACAAAAGTCCACTCAAATGAACGGCCCTGCAAAGACAGAATCAGAGTCCTCTCACCGAAGGTCTTAATAGCTGAGCCGTTCGTTGCTGACACTGACACCCGGGGAACCTTGGACGGCATCAGCCGGTCCGCGTAAGAAGGCGTGATGAAGCTCAGCTGGGAGCCTGTGTCCACGAGGAAGTGTCTCCGCGAACGTGCATCCGTCAGGTAGAGCAGCTTGTTCTCCTCCCCGAGGGTCGCAGCTGCTACCGACCCTCGGTCTTGGCATTTCCCGAATGCTTGAAGTGGCACGGTGGGAGGCACTTGTGTGCCCTCTCTGCAAAGCGGCGATGATAGAAGCAAAGGACGTCATCTGCTCCGTGTCGCCTGGTCCTTGCTGCTGCCATCATCGGCGCGTCTGGCGCTGCAACCACTGGCCCCATGCCGTCTCCGGGCATCACTCCTAGCTCCGCTGCTGCAGCCGAAACCGCGCTCCGCTTGTGGGCGTCGATGAGTCGCTGCGCCTCCTTGCTCAGCCCATGGTAGTCTCGCTTGGCCAACCGGGGTGAATCTGCCAGGGCAACTCTCACCGCTGGCAGCAGGGTCCGGAGGAAAAGGTGGGCAAAGATAAATTCACAGTCCTCGGAGTCTTTCAGCCTCATCATTTTCACCATCAGGTCCACGGGTCTGTCGTTCTCCGACTCCGTCAATGCTAGGAGCCCCTCTGCTCGCTGTTGCACCGAGGGGGTGAAATGGCTGATAAGCGCAGCTTTCAATGCGTTGTATTTGTCGCTGTCTGGTGGGTGATTGACCAGATCTTCCACCCTCTGGACTGTGTGGCTTTCCAGCTTTGCCACCACATGGTAGAATTTCGTGTCGTCCTTCGAGATTCTCCGGAGGTTGAACTGCGCCTCGACCGCACTAAACCAGGAGTGCGGACTATGCTGCCAGAAGTCGGGCAGCCAGAGTGTGGCGGCAGCCATCAGGCTGGCTTCTGCCGAGCCCCGCTCGGGAGAATTATCTCTGCTCATTTTTCGTCGTAAGGTCACCAGTGTGGAGAATGTGCTTAAGGATGAGACTGAGTTTATTCCTCAGATTCAGCTTTATTCACAGATCACACACTCCAACAATCTCAAAGCAAGAAAAGAGGAAGTATCATCTCACATCTGGGTTTTATACCCCGGACATCGAAACAGCAGTCACATGGTGTTTAATCAAACATACAGTCACATGGTACTTAATCCCAATCACAAAGTAACCCCTTTGATCTCACACCATTGTCCTTTAATCTCCGGTGGTCCGGAAATCTCTCCAGGTCGTCTCGCTGAAACAAAGGCCAAATCTCACACTCTTCCGTTGTCTCTCAGAGGCTCAGTCCTTTTGTTCCATGGGACGTGTAGCACACAATAAACATACAGCAATATATTTGTGGAGAATATGTAACCAACATATGTGCCCACACCTGATCCATTATGCGCCATTTTTGGTGTGGCTCCAGAACTTGTCTTGCCAAATTCCAAATTAAAAGTATTCAAATTTTCATTATTATTGGCCAGACGTGCTGTATTACTGAAGGGGAAAGACTCTTCGCCCCCTTCACATGTACAGTGGATAAAAGATATAATGTCCTGTTTGGATTTAGAAAAAATCAGATATACAGCTTGTGGCTCTGAAAACAAATTCTATAAATTGTGGTGCCCATTTCTTGATTTCTTTGAAAGACCCACGATTATAGTTTCTGAGTAGCTCATATCCCCTTTTCACCACCCCCACCTCACACAAACATTTTTTTTTTGTATTTTTATTATTATTATTGTTTACTTAAAGGTTTTTGTGTTTTGAAGCATCCACATTTGCTAGTTTTAAATTCTATTTTTGCGCTGTTTGGTTAAAACAAAAATGAAAATTTCCAGTACTTTGTATTGTATTGATACTTCACTGAAAAATAATAAAAAAGACCTTTGAAAGAAAGAAAGAACTTAAGAAACTAGAAAAGAGCACAAAGACAACACTCATTCTAATGACTCGCTCAAAATTAAGGAAATTAAAAAACAAATAAACGAGATCTACACAATAGAAATCCAGAAGAAACTTACATTTCTGAAACAAAAATACAATGAAACAGGTAGCAAATCGGCAAAATTACTAGCCTATAAATTGAGGAAACAACAAACGGAGAGAGCAGTCTACAAAATCAGAGACCCAGTATCAAAGGAAATAAAATTTAGAATTCAGGAAATTCTTAAAAGCTTCGAGAATTACTACAAGAACTTGTACTCCCTCAAAAAACACAAAAACGCATCAGAAGCGTTCCTAAATACATTAAATCTTCCCCAACTTACTGAGTCACAAAATAAAACACTACTGTCAGAAATACAACCTAAAGAATTAGAAAAAGCAATTATGAAACTTAAAGCGAACAAATCCCCAGGAGCAGATGGCTACACAGCAGAGTGGTACAAAACCTTTAAACAGCAACTATCTCCTCTCCTCCTGAAAACATTTAACTATGTCCTCCACACAGGAGAAATCCCCCCTCCTGAAGAGAAGGGGTCATTGCAGTCATACCTAAACCTGAAAAGGATAAACTAGACTGCTCCAACTACAGACCAATCAGTGTGTTAAATCAGGACTATAAACTTTTTACCGGTTCAAGATTGTCATAGCCAGAAGCGGCACTGGGGTTAAGCTCCCAGTGCTCATAAAATGCTCCTTACGGCGTGCGTCACGAAAAGCCTCTGACAACTAAGTCCAACTCCTAGCCTGCCTGTGTGGTTTAGTCTCTAAGCCCGGCGGAACCGCTTTTACTAATAGGAGAAGGGGCGAGGGTGGATCTCTGGCGCCTTAAAACCAGATGCTTCGGGTAGATGGTGGCTCGTCAACCTGGAAAGGTAGCCCATCTAGGGGAAGGTAAACCCTGATTTCAAACCTCCGCTGCCTTGCGGCACACCCGGTCACGGGAAAAGCTTCGGGAGTCAACCCTGAGGAAAAATCCGGAGTCGGAGCCCCTAAGGCATTTCTCTGTTGTGCTCAACATCGTTCTGGCAGCTCCTGCAACGGCACTGGTGCCAAACTGTAGCAGCCCTGCTGTTCCTTTGGATTCATCAGTGACGTGGAGAGGGGGGACATGCTGCATGGACAACATCTTGTCCTCCATATCTTCCTGCCCAGGCTTGAATCCTACCAGCACCCAACGCTGGAAGGTAGAACACCGGATCACTGGAGAGGACACTCCAGCTTCGCCTTTGGCTTAGACAAAACACGAGGAATGACAGTTACCGGTTATAAGCCACCGCTCAATTGGCGCAGAGCGTGGCGCCAGGGGTTGTTCCCGACGGTGGGAGGGATCATCGGATCTCACTGGACAGCTACTGCCCGCCTCAAGCTGGGCAGCCCCCAAACAGCAGGCTGAGAACCTTTGCACCAGGCAAGACAAAAAAACAAAAGAGACCAACTCTAAAACTGGGAACTTGGAACATCCGTACTATGATGACAGGACTCGCTGCTAACCTCAAGGACATCAACGACGCCAGGAAGACTGCCATCATCAATAATGAGCTGAAGAGACTGGGAGTGGATATCACCACTCTCCGGGAAACACAGTTGGCTGACGCAGGCACACTGAGAGAGAAGGACTACACGTTCTTCTGGCAGGGAAAGGGCAGTGACGAACACAGGGAACATGGAGTGGGCTTCGCAGTGAAGAACACCTTGCTGAAGATGGTGGAACTGAGCAGCAATGGCTCTGCACGACTCCTCACCCTCCGCCTCAACACCACTCAAGGCCCAGTCACCCTCGTCAGTGTGTATGCCCCAACACTGACAGCCACACCAGAGGCAAAAGACGAGTTCTACGAGAATCTCGCAACAACTGTCAGGATCATCCCCAACTCTGAACAACTCATTCTCCTTGGAGACTTCAATGCCAGAGTGGGTGCTGACCACGACTCCTGGCCCTCCTGTCTTGGACTATTTGGCGTGGGCAAAATGAACGACAGTGGACAGCGTCTGCTCGAGTTCTGCACATATCACGATATGTGCATCACAAACTCGTTCTTCAAGACCAAGCCCCAACACAAGGTTTCCTGGCGACATCCGCGCTCAAAGCACTGGCACCAGCTGGACTTGATCCTGACCAGGCGCACCTCACTGAAGAACGTGCTAATCACCCGTTCGTTCCAGAGTGCAGATTGCGACACAGACCATTCATTGGTGTGTTGCAAGGTCAAGCTGCAGCTGAAGAAATTCCATCGTGCTAGACAGCCTGGAAAGGCACAGATTGACACCAGCAAGATGGCCCAACCAGAACTTGTTGAGCAGTTTGCCTCCATCTTTGAGAAGGAACTTGGTGTATCACAAGAAGGAGAATCTGCAAAACAGAAGTGGGAAGAGCTGCGAAACACCATCCACCGCACAGCCTTGGTGACCTTTGGGAGGAAGACCTCGAAGTCACAGAACTGGTTTGATGCCAAGTTGACCGAGATGACCCCTGTCACTGAACCCAAGTGCTCAGCACTTGCTGAGTACAAGAAGTACCCAAACGAGAAGAATCTCCAGATTCTCAGGGCTGCGAGAAGCAAAGTTCAGCAGACTGCTCGGCGCTGTGCCAACGAGTACTGGACTTAGCTCAGCCAAGACATTCAAACCGCTGCCATAACAGGGAACATCCATGGTATGTACAATGGCATCAAGAAAGCACTTGGTCCGGCTCAGAGCAAGACGGCCCCCCTCAAATCCTCCACTGGGGAGATGATCACAGAAAAGAACAAGCAGATGGAGAGATGGGTGGAACACTACTCCGACCTCTACTCCAGACAGAACACCGTGACACCGTCAGCCCTTGATGCCATCGACTGCCTGCCATCCATGGACGGACTTGATGCCGAGCCAACCATTGACAAACTCAGCAAAGCCATTGATAGCTTGGCCGTTGGCAAGGCACCCTGCAACGACGGCATACCCCCCGATCTGATCAATCACTGCAAGACCGTCCTACTGCTGCCATTGCATGACGTCCTCTGCCAGTGCTGGAAGGAAGGTGCCGTACCACAGGACATGAGGGACGCCAAGATCATCACCCTCTACAAAAACAAAGGGGAGAGAAGCGACTGCAACAACTACAGAGGCATCTCCCTCCTCAGCGTTGTTCGCAAAGTCTATGCACGAGTTGTTCTCGTTCATCTACAGAAGCTTGCCAAACGTGTCTACCCCGAGTCTCAGTGTGGCTTCCGTGCTGAGCGATCAACGGTAGACATGATATTCTCCATCCGCCAACTCCAGGAGAAATGCAGAGAACAGAACATGCCCCTGTACGCCGCCTTCATCGACTTCACCAAAGCGTTCGATCTGGTCAGCAGGGAGGGCCTTTTCATGATCCTGCCAAAGATAGGATGCCCACCAAAGTTGCAAAGCCTCATCGAATCGTTTCACACCAACATGCAGGGGATAGTGCAGCACGACGGCAACATCTCAGAGCCATTCAACATACGCAGCAGAGTGAAACAGGGCTGTGTACTTGCGCCAACCCTCTTTGGGATTTTCTTTGCTATGCTCATTGCTCATTGCTATGCTCATTGCTATGCTCATTGCTGGGGTCTTTCTGCAACTGTGGGGGTTCCCCCCTACAGTTGATAGTGCTATGAGATGACTGTTGTTGTGAAATGGCGCTATATAAATAAAGTTGAATTGAATTAAATTGAATGCTCCTGAGGCATGCCTTCAGCACAGCAACAGAGGGAATCTACCTGCACACAAGATCTGACGGCAGGCTTTTCAACCTCGCCCGCCTGAAAGCCAGAACCAAAGTACGCGAGGCTCTAATCAGAGACATGCTGTTCGCAGACGATGCTGCAGTCGCAACCCACACACAGCAGGAGCTTCAGACCCTGATGGACCGCTTCTCGCAGGCATGCAAGGACTTCGGGCTTTCCATCAGCCTGAAGAAGATTAACGTCTTGGCGCAAGGCATGGAAGCACCACCAACCATCACCATCGACGACTACAAGCTGGAGGTCGTGAATCAGTTCACGTACCTGGGGTCCATGATCAGCAACAACCTCTCCCTTGATACAGAGATCGACAAGAGGATTGGAAAATCAGCCTTCACACTCGCTCACCTCACCACATGAGTGTGGGAGAATCCCAAACTCTCTGCCAAGACGAAGATGGCAGTGTACAACACCTGCGTCATCAGCACACTGCTCTATGGGAGTGAGACGTGGACAACATATGCCCGCCAGGAAAAGAGACTGAACTCCTTCCACTTGCGCTGCATTCGCCACATCCTGGACATATCCTGGCAGGACAAAGTGCCCAACACAGAAGTTCTGTCCTGCGCCGGCCTTCCCTCCATGTTCACTCTACTCAGGCAGCGCAGGCTCCGCTGACTAGGCCACGTTCACCGTATGGAGGATGGCAGAATCCCCAAAGACGTCCTCTACGGAGAACTGGTGACTGGCAGGAGAAACGTTGGCCGCCCACAGCTGCGCTTTAGAGATGTCTGCAAGAGAGACATGAAAGCCCTGGAGATCAACACAGAGCGCTGGGAGGACCTTGCAATGGACCGCTCCAAATGGAGAGGCACCCTGACCAGACAGCTCAAGGCGGGTGAAGAGAGAATGACTGCTGCAGCAGATGAAAAAAGGACCCGCAGTTAGAACCGCCACAGATCCAGCAGCACGGAGACCACCCACAAGTGCGACCTGTGTGACAGGGACTGCCATTCGCGCATCGGCCTGTTCAGCCACAGGCGGTGCTGTTCCAGCAGAGTAGACGTTTAGGATTCTCTTCCATGGTCATAATAGACCGACGGAGGCCGACGACGAAACTTTTTACCACTATCCTTGCCAAAAGGTTAGAAAATATACTGACAGACTTAATTCATTTAGACCAAACAGGTTTTATAAGACAAAGACAGACACAAGATAACATTAGAAGCATATTACACATAATTCATCATATAAAAAACTATAATTTAAATGCAGCCATATTGGGATTAGATGCTGAAAAAGCATTTGATTTGGTTGACTGGTCTTTCCTATATAGAATCTTATCCAGTTTCAATTTTCATCACAACTTCATTAGAACTATCCAGGCATTATATAAAAAAACCAACAGCTAAAATAAGGATTAACGGTAAATTATCATCATCTTTTGAACTGGAAAGAGGATGTTGTCAGGGCTGCCCCTTGTTTCCACTGCTCTTTGCAATCTTCATAGAACCTCTGAGCCAATGGATAAGACAGAATCAAAAAATTCAAGGTATTACACTTGATCAGAAGGAACATAAAATAGCACTCTTTGCTGATGACATTTTAATATACCTGGGGCAGCCAGACACCTCTTTTCCAGAACTAATCTCAGTTTTTTCAGAGTATGGAGAGTTATCGGGGTACGAATTAAACATGCATAAAACCCAAATTTTAACATTCAACTATGACCCAAATCAATATTTACTAAGCAAACTCAAAACTAACTGGGAGATGGAATCTATGAAATATCTGGGGGTCAATATCCCGAAACAACTCAACAAAATTATAACACTAAACTATGATCCACTGATGGCAAAAATAAAATTTGATCTAGCAAGATGGAATATGATACCATTCTTGGGTACTGCACAAAGAATTGAAGCAGTCAAAATGAATATACTTCCACATCTTCTATACCTTTTCCAAACAACACCGGTAGAACCTCCCAAAAAAACATGGCAAGAACTGGACAGAAGGATCTCAAGATTCATATGGCAGGGCAAGAGACCTAGAATCAGATATAGAACCCTACAGCTAAACAAAGGCAAAGGTGAGCTCGCACTGCCAAATATCAGGGACTATTTTAAAGTCGCACAAATTAAAACTTTAGTAGAGATATGTAACCCAGTCTACACTGCACAATGGAAGGAGTTGGAATGCCAAATAACAAGTGACATTCCCTTACAGGCGATAAAAGGGAACAATGCCTTACCTAAACTTTTGAATATGTCACGCTGCGCCATTCATCAGCGGCGCCACCTGCTCACGCACCTGACAATCATCAGTGGTGAGGGATAAAGGCCGTCTCGCCCGGAGGCTCGGCCTGAAGCCGTCAGACTTCGTCCCTCACCGTTGTGAACATACTTCCCTTCAGCGTCACCATTTTGGTAAGAAGATCGCTTACCTCTCTTCTTCAGTCTTCTCCCCTGTGCACAGGTGGATTCCCCAGCGGCGGACATCTCCTCTGCATCGTCCAATCCTCGCTGCTGTACTGAGCTCTCCAGGTGGCTGTCTTCCAGGCTTCGCCCCCTTGTTGTGCCAGCTATCCTGACCCACCAAGTAAGTCCTTCTCTCGCCATAAATCCCTCCTGTGTTGGTGTATGCCCGTCACCCTCTCCCTGTGCTCTCTCCATAGGGTTGCTCGGCTGTACGGTCACCTGCCTCTGTGCCTGGAGCAGACACCATCACCAACACATTTACTTCCCGCAGACACGCACTCATTCACCCCTGCTGTTAATAAACTCTTTGAACTACTCTAAGCCTGTGTGTGTGCGTCTCCTGAGCCGTGCGATATGTCAGTACGGCTTCAGCAGAGCGGCTCGGCGGACGGCGGGCTCGCACACCGGCTTACCACTCTCGAGGCTAGAGTGGATCAAATTGCTTATCAACAGCAGGTCATCCTGAATCAATTGGCAATTATCACTGGCCGATTGGACCGCCTGGACCCCCAGCAGCCGTTCCCCCCGGCTCCTCAGGGTGGCGCAGCTCCTGCTGTTCCGGTGGCCGTCCAGCCAGCTCCAGTGGCACCGGCCCGACTCACACCAATTCCGACCCCCGCTCGCTTTAGCGGAAAGCTCGGCGGAGCGCGGGGGTTTGTGATGCAGTGCGAGTCCGTGTTTGACCGTGTGCCCGGAGACTTTCCCTCAGATCACAGCCGAATCGGCTACATAGGGAACCTCCTGGAGGGGCGCGCTTTAACTTGGGCCTACACTATTATGGCGAGACCCAGTTATGCCACCCTCACCTATGCCGAGTTCGTGAGGCGCTTCCTGGAGGTGTTTGATCATTCTCGTTCCGAGGCGGTCCAGGTCGATCGGCTTCTCGCTCTCCAGCAGGGAAACCGGTCGGCCGCGGATTATGCCATCAAATACCGGGTAGCGGCGGAGGAATTGGGCTGGGAGGAGCGCTCCCTCTGCGGCCTGTTTCTCCGCAGCCTCAATAGTGATCTGAGGGATGAACTGGCTGGACGGGATATCCCCGGAACGTTAGCGGAGCTAACCTCATTGGCAATCAGCTTGGACAACAGGCTGCGCGAGCGCTCCTCAGGACGGAAGCCGTCTGCTTCTCGCCCTCGGGGAGTCCCGCTACGCCTGCCCCAAGCTCGCCCCCTGGCGACGCCGCCACCATCGTGCCCCGAGGAGTCGGAGCCGATGGTGACGGGCTGGGCAAAGCTCTCCTCGGCAGAGAGACAGCGCCGCCGTGAGTTGGGTCTCTGCATGTATTGCGGAGACAGTCAACACACGGTAGAGCTTTGCCCACAAAAGCCAAACGGCGGGGTCCGCGAGTCACCGCAGGGGGCCTCGCGGACGTCAATCGGCAAAGTCCCCTCACTCAATTAAAGCTGCCCATCCGTTTTTGCCACAATCCCACTGGGCACCTCACCCACGCACTGGTGGATTTGGGCGCAGAGGGCAGCTTCATTTCACAAGGCCTGGCAACCCGATTGGGCATCCGCTGTCAGGCATTAAAACACCCCATCTCCCTGGTCCATCTCTCCCGTGCCTCCCTTGGGAGAGTTTCACACCAAACCATGCCTGTCCCAGTCATCATCTCAGGGAACCACCGGGAGGAGATGGTATTTTACGTCCTGCCCAACTCTGTGTCGCCCGTTATCCTGGGGTATCCCTGGCTACGCCTCCACAACCCTGTCCTGGACTGGAGGTCCGCTGGGGTATCGGCATGGAGTACCTTCTGTATGGGCACCTGCCTTCAGTCCACTGCCTGCTCCCCGTCCGCGGCTCCCCCTGTGGCGGATACAGCACCTCTGGACCTGTCACTGGTGCCTCCAGAATTTCACGACCTGGGTATGGTATTTAGTAAATTGAAAGCTATGTCTCTTCCCCCGCATCGACCCTATGACTGTGCCATTAACCTCCGCCAGGGGGCCCCCCTGCCTTCTGGTCGGCTCTACAGCCTGTCGGCGCCGGAGAAGGAGACCATGAATACATACCTGAAGGAATCACTGAGTGCTGGGATTATTCGCCCATCGTCGTCACCCGTGGGGGCAGGGTTTTTCTTTGTCGGGAAAAAGGACGGATCCCTCCGCCCCTGCATAGACTACCGAGCGCTAAATGACATCACTGAGAGGGACCGTTACACCCTGCCCCTCATGGACACTGCCTTTCACTCCCTCCAGGGGGCGACCTGGTTTACCAAGCTGGATTTACGCAGCGCTTACCACCTCGTCCGGATCCGGGAGGGAGATGAATGGAAGACAGCCTTCCGTACCCCGAACGGCCACTTTGAGTATCTCGTCATGCCGTTCGGGCTGACCAACGCTCCTGCCGTCTTTCAGCGCCTCATTAATGACGTCCTCCGGGATTTCATCGGCCTTTTTGTGTTCGTCTACCTGGATGACATCCTTATCTTCTCCAGGTCCAGGGACGAGCACCAGGTCCATGTGAGGCGGGTCCTCCAAAGACTGCTGGAGAATCGTCTGTACGTGAAGGCTGAGAAATGCGAATTCTACGCTAGGACCACGTCCTTCCTGGGGTTCATCATCGCTCAAGACCAGGTGCTCCCAGACCCAGAGAAGGTGAAGGCGGTGGTGGAGTGGCCTACTCCCGCATCCCGGAAGCAGGTGCAACAGTTTGTTGGCTTCGCCAATTTTTACCGCCGCTTTGTCCCAAATTTCAGCTCGATCGTCGGACCGCTGACCCGCCTCACGTCCCCGAAGGTCCCGTTCCGGTGGACTGAAGAGGTCGCTGCTGCCTTTAGGGCGCTGAAGGCGGAGTTCTCCTCCTCCCGGGTCCTTCGCCAGGTCAACCCCGCGCTGCAGTGCATTGTGGAGGTGGACGCATCGGACACGGGAGTGGGAGCAGTGTTATCCCAGCGGTCACCTGACGATGGCGCCAAACGGCCGTGCGCCTTCTTCTCCCGGTGCCTGTCCCCGGCGGAGAGAAACTACGATGTGGGGGACAGGGAGCTCCTGGCCATTAAACTCGCCTTACAGGAGTGGCGCCACTGGCTAGAGGGGGCGGACCTGCCGTTTGTGGTCCTGACGGACCACAAGAACTTAGAGTACTTACGATCTGCCAAGCGCCTGAATGCCCGCCAGGCGCGCTGGTCTTTGTTCTTCGCCAGGTTCCGCTTCTCAATCACCTTCAGTCCGGGCTCCAAAAACGGCCTGCCTGACGCCCTCTCTAGGCAGTTCACCCCCGTGGAGGCTGAGGAGACGCCCCACACTATCCTGCCCAGGTCGTGCGTCCTCGGTGCCATCTCTTGGGACATTGAAGACAAGATCCGGAAGGCGCAGGAGGTGGAACCTGATCCTGGCGGCGGACCGGAGGGAAGACTGTTCGTCCCATCTGCGGTCCGAGGAGAGGTCATCCACTGGCTCCACACCTCCCGGCTCACCTGTCATCCCGGCACCTCTCGGATGATCAGCCTCCTCCAACGGTCCTTTTGGTGGCCAGGCCTGCGGAGGGATGCAGCCCGCTACGCCCGGGCTTGCCCAATCTGTGCCACCAGCAAGTCGGGAAATGCCCCCCCAGCGGGTCTGCTCCAGCCTTTGCCCGTCCCCGGCAGGCCCTGGTCGCACATCACACTGGATTTCGTCACCGGACTCCCCGTTTCCAACTCCTTTGACACCGTCCTGACCATCGTGGACCGTTTCTCCAAGGCGGCACACTTCATCCCCCTGCGAGGTCTCCCTACTGCCCTGGAGACGGCAGGCCTCCTCATCCAACACGTGGTCAGGCTGCACGGGATTCCGGTGGACGTGGTCTCGGACCGGGGCCCCCAATTTTCATCCGAGGTTTGGAGATCTTTTTGTAACGCCATCGGAGCCAAGGTGAGCCTCTCCTCCGGCCATCACCCCCAGTCTAACGGGCAGTGTGAGAGGACCAATCAGGAGCTGGAGGCTGCGCTCCGCTGTGTTACTAGATCCAAGCCGACGTCCTGGAGCAACCATCTCGCCTGGGTGGAGTATGCCCACAACACCGCCCGCTCTTCTGCAACGGGGATGTCCCCCTTCAAGGCGTCCCTGGGTTACGACCCCCCGCTGTTTCCAGCGCAGGAGAACGAGGTAACTGTCCCCTCTGTTAGGGCGCACCTTAGGCAGTTCCGCTCCACCTGGGCTGCCGCGCGTCATGCGCTTTCACGCACAGCGGAGCGCAACAGGACCGTGGCGGACCGGCACAGAAGACCTGCCCCGGCGTACAGAGTTGGGCAACTCGTGTATGTGTCTACCCAGGACGTCACATTGAAAGGCGAGAGGAGGAAGCTGGCACAGCGATTCATGGGTCCCTTTCCCATCACCCGGATCATCAACCCGGTGGCTGTGCGCGTGGCTATTCCCCCCTCCCTCCGCATCCATCCCGCTTTCCATGTGTCGAAGGTGAAACTGGCAGTCACTGACCCCCTTTGCCCTCCTCCTGCAGCGCAACCCGCGCCCCGGATGATTGGTGGCCATCCAGCCTGGTCCGTCTCCTCCATCCTGGACTCCCGGCGCCGAGGTCGTGGGTTGCAATACCTGGTGGACTGGGAGGGCTATGGGCCTGAGCATCGACAATGGGTGCCCCCGTCGTTTGTGTTGGACCCATCGCTCATCGCGGACTTCCACCGAGCGCACCCGGATAAGCCATCGCCAGGAGGCGCTGCTAGAGGGGGGAGTACTGTCACGCCGCGCCATTCATCAGCGGCGCCACCTGCTCACGCACCTGACAATCATCAGCGGCGAGGGTTAAAGGCCGTCTCGCCCGGAGGCTCGGCCTGAAGCCGTCAGACTTCGTCCCTCACCGTTGTGAGCATACTTCCCTTCAGCGTCACCATTTTGGTAAGAAGATCGCTTACCTCTCTTCTTCAGTCTTCTCCCCTGTGCACAGGTGGATTCCCCAGCGGCGGACATCTCCTCTGCATCGTCCAATCCTCGCTGCTGTACGGAGCTCTCCAGGTGGCTGTCTTCCGGGCTTCGCCCCCTTGTTGTGCCAGCTGTCCTGACCCACCAAGTAAGTCCTTCTCTCGCCATAAATCCCTCCTGTGTTGGTGTATGCCCGTCACCCTCTCCCTGTGCTCTCTCCATAGGGTTGCTCGGCTGTACGGTCACCTGCCTCTGTGCCTGGAGCAGACACCATCACCAACACATTTACTTCCCGCAGACACGCACTCATTCACCCCTGCTGTTAATAAACTCTTTGAACTACTCTAAGCCTGTGTGTGTGCGTCTCCTGAGCCGTGCGATATGTCAGAATAACACTAACCCGTGGATAGAGACCCCGCTAAAAATTTAGTTTAAGATAGTCAGAGAGAACCAAACTAAAGAACCCTATCGATTATTGCAACGGATTTCCTATGATCAGGACTTTACTCCTAATAAAACAAACACTAGATTTAAAAAGTGGAAAGAGAATGGACTGGTAAAATATTAAGATTTTTTTAAAGGGCAAACTTTAAGAAGTTTTGAAGATTTGAAAAAACAAGGTCTAGTAAATCAAGACCTTTACAGGTTCTTTCAGCTTAGACACCACATAAACAAAATACTTAAAAAGGAGGATTTGGAAAGGGCCCAGTCAGGTGTTCTGAAGGTCTTCTTAATGGCATATAAAGGGATCCCAGGGATCAGATACATTTCTAAAATATACCATGGTCTTCAAGACTTAAAAGGAGACAACACATCATATATAAAAGAGAGATGGGAAAAAGAGGGGAATTTCACTTTACAACTGGAAATATGGGAAAAGCTAAATAAACAACAATGGAAAAGTACTTCATCCCTGCTGTGGAGAGAATTTGGGTGGAAAAATTTGGTAAGATTTTTCAGAACACCTGCACAAAACAAATTTACTCGTAAAGGGTTGAATTGTTGGTGCTTGTGTGGTGAAAAGACTGCAGATCATTTTCATGTGTTTTGGTCATGTCCAGTTAGCCACCAATATTGGACCAATGTACAGACAATATTGGGGAAAATATTCAAAGTAACAGTTCCCTTTTCTTTTGTAACTTTGTATTTGGGTTTACTACCAGAATCACTGGAAAGATGAGGAGAAAAATATTTATTCACTGTTTTAATATTGGCAAGTAAAAAAGCTCTAACAAAAAAAATAGATGATGAAAGACTGTCCTACACCTGAAGATTGGATTAACTTGATTCAGCACATTTATTCGATGGAAAAGTTGACATTTGCACTAAGACAGGACATGGATGGGTTCTTGAACTTTTGGCAACCCTGGAACGCATATGTGTCTTCCATCAGATCTAATCTTTGACAAATACCATTTCAATAATGGCACCTCTCTTTGTTCCAACACTACTCAGATGCTCTTTTATTTTTCTGCTCTTTTGTTTTGTTTTGTTTTGTTTTGTTTTTGTTCTTTTTTTAACTTCTCTTTTTCTTTCACTTAAAAAAGGGTGTTGTAATAATTTTTTTCCAATGTTGTCAAAAAACAAAAAAAGGGGGGAATATGTGAGGAAAATGTAAACTGATTGCTGGGGTCTTTCTGCAACTGTGGGGGTCCCCCCTACAGTTGATAGTGCTATGAGATGACTGTTGTTGTGAAATGGCGCTATATAAATAAAGTTGAATTGAATTGAATTGAATTAAACAATGCAATGCTGTAATGACATGTATACTCTTTACAAAAACTTAAATTAAAAAAAAGTTTGAATTGGGCACAAAAATCAAAATGGAGTGCAAGGACGAGATACAGATACCCATTTGTATGTAAGCATGCATATAACTTCAAAAATTCTAAAAATAAAGATCAAAACGAAGAATGCAAAACAAAAAAAAAATTGCTTATTTGAGGTAGATGTTTAGGTTAAGCAATATTGACGTAACTCAAGGAGGTTCAAATTGAATTGGTTTAGCTGGACGAAACCATGGTTTCACAGAGATCTGACTCAGAGGGTGTTTGAGACCTTAGTTCTGGAAGACTGAGCGAACATGGAAGGTCATCATTGTTCTTTGAGTGGCAATGAGGAGTAACTTTGTAACATCTGAAACAAGGGCAAGAGGTGAAGGCAGGCTCAATGTTAAAGTGTTAGCTGAGAATTTAATATTTCTAGCTACCTTTTGAAGGAACACAGGCATTAGGTGTGGGTGAGCATGGTCAACCTCTAATATGAAGAGTGACAAGTCCAAGACCTTGTTGAGTTTGAATGAGGCTTTGGAGCAAACATTCAAAACCAACACAGTATCTTGCAAAGTTTCGGTAACGGTTTGTGGTTCAACTACCTGGCGTTTCAGTGTAGCAGTGTTGACTGGTTTAATAGTAGAAGTGCTAAGGCTAGCAAGGGGCCCTAATGATGAGGCTGTGGTTGAGAATCTACCTAAGGATTGTTGACTTTTTGTCTGGGCTCTGTCCAGTTCTAACTGGGCAAAAGTAGGTGAGAGTGCTAGGTAGAGGGCTAAACTGAAAAACAGGAGGGCCATCATCCTGGCAAACGAATGGAAGTGAGTCATTTTAATCTTGAGCTTCTTGTCGGTTTTCCTTTTCTTGAGGTACCTGAGTGGTAGGTGAAAGTTATTCTCAGAGGTGGAACAACTTTGTTAGAGACTGAGCTCTAGGCTTTTAGTGTTTTATCACGTTTAGTGGGTTTTGTGATTATTGACTTAAGCTAGTGATAGTGGAGGTTTTGTGTGTACTATTTTGAAATAGTAACTTGATGACACTGAATGAAATTTTGCGGGGTCTTTTGAAGTTAGATTTTAAGGAGGTCACTTAGTTTGGGTTAACTTTTCCTTTTGAAGGTTTAATGCAGTTACCTGGTTGAGGGAGAGCAATGCGACCGAGTGCACCTGAGGCTGATAGTTAGCTAACAGTTATCTATTGGGCGCAAACAAGATTTGAAAGTTGTTTTACTGACTTAATGGAACAGTGTTGTCCCCGACGAGTCCCATGGGGTTTTTGTAAGCTTTGATTTGATTACGATGGACCCATTTGGAGATGGGGTCCTGGCAACCTTTGCTTATTTTGATTTGGTAAACGACCGGAGAGAGTTTATCTGTGATTGTGTGTGGACCCGTCCACCTGGGGAGGAACTTCCGAGCGAGTTTTCCTGCTCGTGCGTTGGTCCGTCCTGTCTGAGGAATGAAAGAGTAGCAGAAAACCTTGTCTCCCACTTGGAGTTCGTCATGTGAGGCTTTCTGGTCGTAGTAGGCTTTGCGTCCTTCAGCTGAACGGTCCAAATGTTTTTGGGCAAAGGCAAAAGTCTGCTGGAGATGTTTGGTCAGGTCAGTCATGTACTGGTGAGTAGTGTAAGCTATGGCAACACTGGCTTCTCCAGGTTGGTAGAGTAAATGCAGGGGAAAAGTCATTTGCCAACCTGTCGTCATTTCAAAAGAATCTGGAGAATACATGGTTCATCAACAGGTAGGCCGTGGTTTCTGCCATGTCATTAGGGGCAGGCAAGCACTTGACCCATTTGGTGAAAGCACATGTGACTGTGAGGAAGTATTTGTTTCCTCTGGCTGACCGTGGAAGGGGACCTACCCAGTCAATTTGGAGGTCAGACCATGGAAATGAAACGTCTCTTTTCTGTAGGGGTGCTCGATGAATCGGGTTGGTTGGTTGAAAATGGCAACATACGAGACATCCCTTGATGTAGTCCACTACATCCTTTCACATGTATGGCCAATATGCCACTTGTTTGAGCGCGTTGTACGTTGCTTTGACGCCTTTGTGTCCGGCAGTTGGGAGATCGTGGGAATGAACAATCATCACCCCCCCTCTGGTTACGAGGGACCACAAGCGCAGGCGTAGGGAGTTCATCAGAAACATGAACCAGAATGCCATTGAGCAAGCTGCAAGGACGATCGTGCAGCAAAAAGTGGTTTTAAGTCTGGAGTGTCAGCGAGATCCGAGTCGGATGGTGCATTGAGTGCAGGATCCGAGAGATATTGTATCATTTTATGGATCGCAGGGTCAAGGGTTTGAAGAGAGATAAGGTCAGCGTCAGTGAAAACAGGGTCAACCGCAAGGGGACCTGTGGCTTGTGTTGGATCTTGGGCCCTGTTTGTCTGGGCCCTAGTGACCGCACAGACTGTAGGGGTGGGTGGGTGGGACTGTGAGGTCAGCACCTTAGCAGAATCAAAGGACCAGGGCATGCCTTGTATGGCTCCTTGTTTTGCAAGTGAGTCCACAAGGTCATTCCATTCTTTGTCCAACTGAGGCATGAGTAGTTGGAGTCAGTGCAGATGACCATGTGCGAATGCCATGGTCTACGGCAAATTGCAGTGTAATAAGCACATCTGCGATTTCCGCATACTGGGATGATATGGAACCCAGTTGAAAGTTGTGGGGTTCACAAGGCTGATTGTTCAACCATGCCACTCCCACACCAGCACGGATGTGAATTTCATGGTGGAAAGAACAACCATCGACATAAGCGGTGACCATATCTTGACAGATGTTCTGGTCAAAGTAGTGATGGTTTGGGTCTTCAGTGACTGTAGGTGGCTCTGCACAAATGGATGGTCCTGGAGTGTCCTCAGAGCACCGTTGGCAGGCAGCCAAGTCTGTGCCGAGAGGGCTTCTCAACTTCTGTGCGTAGTGGACCTCCACATCAAAGCTTTGTAGAGCCATCAACCAGGAGGCTATTCTGGCATTTGTTACAACGCCTTCTCTGATGCATTGACTGTTAAGGAAGACCACTGGTTGGTGGTAAGTCTCAACTGTGATTCTCCGGCCTCCCACATAGTTGGAGAAATGTTTGACTGCCCATACAGTGGCCAGAAGGGCTTTTTCACAGTCCGAGTATTTCAGTTCCGGACCAGAGAGGGTTTTGCTGGCATAGGCCACGACTCGTTTGTCATGGTCATAGATTTGGTATAATCCAGCACTTAAGCAGTTGGCAAAGAACCCCACTTGTAGAAAGAATGGCTGGTCACAGTTTGGATAGGCCAGACATGGTGCTGTGCATAATTTTTTTTTTCAACGTTAGCATAGCCTGTTCTTGAGCCTCAGACCAAATGAAAGGGGTGTCCTTTCATAGGAGGTCTGTAAGGGTTTTTGCCAAGTCTGCATAATCCTCAATGAACTGACGTGAGTAGTTGCATACCCCTAGGAAGCTCCGGAGTTTGGAGATGTTGGTAGGGGCTTTGATGTTTAGCACACCTTGACTTTGTGCCATTTGTGGTAGGAACCCTTTGGATCCTACCAAGAGACCAACATAGTTGACTTTGGTTTTGCACCATTGGCACTTGGAGAGAGAAATTTTGGCTCCTGCTCGCGTGAGCTGGCCAAGGATATGGTCGATTTCAGTGAGGTGGGTATCCAGAGTTGGACTCCGAATGAGAATGTCGTCAACGTAGCTGAGGTTACCTCTGTCTCGGGTGTCTGGACATGCTTTGTTCAAGAAAATGTTGAACTCTGCAGGAAAGTTGGCATAACCGAAAGGGCATCGGGTGAATGTATATTGGTGATTCGCGAACGTGAAGGCCAGTTTGTGTTGGTCTTCAGCTTGGACAGGAATAGTCCAGAAACCAGAAGCAATGTCCAGTGTTGAGAAGTATTTGGCATCTTTGACTCTGGGGAGTTCTTGCTCCAGTTGAGTCATAGGCCACCTAGAGAGAGGAACTTGAGTGTTCAATTTTCTGTAATCAATGGTGAGTCTCCACTTACCATTGAGCTTTAGGACAGGCCATAAGGGGGCCAAGTAGGTACTGTTGCATGGCCTGATTATGCCACGGTACAGTAGGTCATCGATTATTTCTTGTACTGGGCCGTACAAGGCCAAGGGAATCTTGTACTGCCTGACGTAGGTGGGAGGAGCATCAGGTGGTGTAGGAATGAGTACTAAGTGGATTGTGGTTAGTCCACAGTCCAAGGAGTCTTTGGAGAAGGATTGTTCATATTTAAGAAGAACCTGGTGACATTTTTCACGTTCTTCGTCAGAGGTTAGGGCATCAGCATCAGCTACCACCTGTGCAATCTCTTCAGCGATAGTGAGGACCGATTTCGGTGGAGCATCGCTGGGATTGGCATTGGCCTGCTGATTGGACGCCGATGGAAGGAGTTCAATGGCTTGGACAAGCATTTAGTCATTGTTGGTCAAGTCAATTTGTCCCACTGACTCTTTGTCAGGGGTTGGCATTGACACAAGAGCGATGGCCTTAGAAGGCTTAGTGTAAATGACTGTAGGTTCAAGAGAGTCGGCCCAAAGAGAATCAGGGAGGCTGCCTAGCACAGGAACAATCAGTTCGAAATTGTGGAAATCTGTGGTGATGAGCCAGCTGAGAGACGTGGCCTTGGGCAGGACGATGGTCTCTGCCATGGGATTATTTACCGGCAACGTGGTGGTTCTGTATTCTAGACTTAGAAGGGGCGTGGCCTCCATAGTTAAGCCTAGATCATCAAGCAAAGGAGCCGGTTGGAAAAACGCTTGTGGATGCATGAGTTTCTGCCCGGTCTGAATGCATAGTTGGACCGGGTAGCACGTGACATTAGCAGGTATGAGACAATGTTGAGTGTTCAGTGCCTGGCAGGCCTCAAGGATGGTCTAGCCTGACTTTAGAGTGTCAAGATCTGGTTTAGAGTGAGCGTCTCGAACTGGGGTGAGAGACCATAAAACATTGTTTATGGTATCAACCTGGGATCCGAGTCTCACAAGAAGATCACTGCTGATGTAGACTGCATGTGGCAGGTCGGGAACGACCAAGAAGGGATGCACTAGCAGTCTGTGGTTCCACTGAAGGTGGAGGGCGCAGATACTTGGGGTGACCAATGTTTTGTTTGATTTGGTCCCAGCAGGGAAACGAAAAGACTTGTTAGTGACCATAAGATCAGGGTATTTCTCGTGCAGAGAGTCGAAAAGTGTCTTGCTGATCACGGATTTATCAGCCCAGAGAGCAAGTACCACGTCTTCTACGTGGGAGCTTTGGATAACTAGTCCTTTGACCACTTGGGGACAGTACTCTTCATCAGCTGCCCCTGGTTTTAGGGTGCAAAGGAATGAACTGTGTTCATTTAAGGTTGGGTTGTCGGATGTGTTGACATGGAAAGGGGTGCCTGTTTCAGCCCGGTCCCCAAGGTCACCTTCCGTCAAAATTTGTTGGGTCAGCAGTGCGAGTGGATTGACTCCTGGAACATCCAAGGTGTCAAGAGTGTAGCACTATGATCCGGTTGCTTCAGGTAGAGTGGTTGGGAGAGGTTGTCGAACTTGAGCCCATAGCTTGAGATTCTTGAAGTCTATCAGAGGCTCAAAGCAATTAAGTAGATCCTTGCCTATCAGCAATGGAATTGAGTTGAGATTGGACACATAGACCGGATGGATCAAGGTCATGGGCCCAATGGAGATCTTTATCAACGACATGTGTGACACAGTTGTGTTTGAGGGTGCATAAGGTTGAATAGCTAAGGAGCAAGGTCTTAGTTTCAAGTCTTTGTGGGCGTGGTTAGCAGCGACACGTAGGTGTTCAAAAAGGTCCTGTGACATGAGTGTGATGTCCGCTGCGGTATCCAGTAGGGCTTTGTGCGTCATCACATCTTCCAGGGTCAATGAGAGGAAAAATTTTCGTGCAACCCCTCTTTCAGTCAAATCACACAGAAATTGTTGGACCGGTGGTTCAACGCAGATTAAGGAGTCGCCTGTTTCGGGCAAGTGAGGTTTCCCAGGTAGCTGGACTACTAAAATTGCACTGCGTGGCGTTGTATTTTGGAGCTCCTCCCAAGTTTCAGGTGGAGGATGCTCGGTTGTGTCTTCGGTATCCTGTGTATTCGGTATCCTTCGGTACCCTTTGTAGTAGGAGATTCCTCAGGGTTGAGTTGTGGCAACCCTAAAGGATTGTTTGGGGTGGTCACAATATTTATGGCTGGACATCTGGCTTCTTGTCCTCTTTCTCCTCTTTTTTTCTCTTCAGTTTGTCAAGTATACGTTGGAGAATTTCCAGGTCTTCTAGGCTGAAAATGGGCTTTCCTTTCTTCTCCCAGGGTTTGGAGCTAAACTTACCAGGGGGAGGTCTTGCTTCCCTGTCGAAGTTTTTCTGGCGGTACAAGGGAGGTGACCATCTCCTGCGGTTACGCGAGTCTCGAAATCGACGTCTGTCATCCTGGGTATCCGTACTGTATTCTCATGACTTACCTGGTGGGCTTAGCCTCCAATGGTAGTCAGGTTTTGGTGATGTTGGCTTGGAACTTGGTGTCAAAAATTTTTCCGGGTTATGACTCGACTTATCTTGACTAGAGGACTGCCGTTGTTTTATTTGTGACGGAGGTGCTGGAACAGGGGCTGGCCTTAGGGCGCTCTCTAGGTCCAGGGTGTCTGATGCGGTGTTGACAGCTAACACCGCGGTAGGCTCGGTATGCTTCTGATTGCTTTGTCGCTGTTTCTGGAATGCATAATGTGTAAACTCTCTTAGCTGGTTTATCGAGTTTGACTTTGGGTTAGCCATGACTCCAAGGTGGTGTCTGACCGTGGGATGGAGATTCTGAATGAAAAGAGCCTTGAAATTGTGGTCTTCTTCCATCTCAGGCGTGTTTGGAGATCCGAAATATGTGCGCAGGAGTCGCTGGTAGTATGCCTGTGGGGGCTCTAAGCGACCCTGTTTCACAGCTAGGGCTGTCGCTAGCCCTGACTCTAAGCAGTCATCGAAGAGCTCCTTTTCAATGGCTTTGTAGAGTTTCTGGTGGTTCCTCTTGATGTCAAATGGCTGCCGATCTATAAATTTTGATACCGACCTGTTGGATGTCAACTTAATCAAATAAATGTGATCATCAACCGTAGCATCAGGGTATTTACGCAAGTAGTAGTCGATGTCTTGCAAATAAGCCCTGGTATCAGGTGACCCACTGGTTGAGGGGTCAAATTTTGTAACGTGGCGAGCGATCTTATTGAGATCTCCATCGGATGGAATTTGCAAATGTCTTTCATGTTGCCGTTTGGGTCTGAACGGGTCAAGTAAGTGCGCACCAGGGGAGTCCCCATCCCATGAGGGGATGCCCCCCTTTGTCAAGGGAACCGGCCTGTTCATGGCTTCTGGTCTCGGATCCCTTCATTGGCGGTAGTCTTCCAGCTCTTCTTTGACGTCCTGAAGACCTTGTTGTGCTTCTTGTAGGAGCAGTTTACATTTCCCATAGTCGGAGTTTGTTTCGTCCAATTGACCTTCAACTTCCTTGAGTTGGTTCTCTTTGTAAAGCAGGGCAGTTCTCAATTCCTCATTTTCTTGGTAACATGCGGTATTGTCGTCTTCTAGTTGTTGCTTTTCTTCCTTTGCTTGTTCCAGATTTAGCAATGTCTGATCAAGCATAGCTTGGGTATATTCTTGCTCTATGCGAGCTTGTTCCTGCTTTTTCACAAGAGATTTGTTCTCTTCCTGAAGAGAAAGGATGGTTGTTTGTTGTTTCACCAGTTCATTTTCAGCGTAGAGTACTTGGGTTTCAGCTCGTTTTAGCCTTGCAACTAAGGCTAGTGCAAACTTTCACACACAGGGATTTCCTTTGCTTTCGGTGGGTTAGCTTCGCGTTCATAAAAAGTTTTTTCGGGATTTGCTTCAAATCTTTGGGTGGAGTATCCTGAACTTGTTTGGAGAAACCGGGTATAAGGTCGGAAGCCAACTCTTCCAATGTTACTTGAAGGTCATTCAATTCGTCAAGTGGGCTCAACATGTTTGTCCGTTTGTGTAATGCTTAGCTTGAAATCAATTTGTTGATTATAGCTAAAGTTGTGAGTCAAGAGTTAACCCTGAGTGTTGTTTTGTAGTGAGGGTAGTTACAAGCTTCTTTTTGGAGTTTGTTTCAACTTCCAGGCTTGTAAGAAGGAAAGCAAATATTTTGGGAATTATTTAGAAATGTGGAATATGTGTTAATTTATTTGTTGACACTGTATTTTGATTTTTATTTCACAAGACAAACAAAAAAAAAAATGTGTGGATTGAGTTCTTTCAGTTCAGTTATCAAAGTGTAGTTTTGGAATAGTCCTCAACTAGGTTGTGAATTTTTGTTGAATCTCACTTGAAAGTAATGATTTTATTTACAAAAAGAAAGCAACAAAAACAGAAAAGGTTAAATGCTTTAAGGCTTTAGAGTTATAAGTCTTCACTTTGTTTTAGAGTTAGAATTGGCTTTGTTTTATTTGTTAAAGCCTATCTTCATTTAAAGCCTTTAAATGTTTTAATATTTACAAATTAGGAAACAAATGAATTGTCTTTGCATATTGTCACTAAGGCTTCCTTAGGATTAAAGTTGATGATAAAAAAAAAAAAAGTTTTACAGACTAAATAAAGGCTTATCTTATCTTATCTTAATCAAAGTTTTCACCTTTTGACTTATTTCAAATCCTGGTGAGAAATAGTGAGTTGGTTAAATGTTTTCCTTCTCCTGGGGAGGAAACATGAATCAAAAGCAACACACTGACTGTAAATAAGCTAAAGCTTTCAAGTGTTATTTGCTGAATGTTAGGTTAATTGGCTGTTCTAAATTGTCCCTAGATATCTGTTTCCTATAGGCCCTTAGAATAGAAGGTTAGTATTAATGAAAGTGCTTTGAGTGGTCTTTGTGACTAGAAAAGCGCTATATAAGTGCAGGTTAGTTAGTTAGTTAGTTAGAATGTGGTTTCCTAATTTTGGAAAATTTTGATTAAATATTTAGTAAATCACTAAATCCTTTACCAACATGCACAGGATTAACATTAACTTGAGTCAAAATGAACATTGTCATTCATTTGAATCCCTAAGTTGAATGGCTTCCTGTGAAAGAAATTGCACAAAGTGATATTTAAAAAGAAAAACACATATATATAGCTTCAAAAGTTTGCAGATTTTAGTGTAAGATGTGTAAATATATGCTTTTAACTAAAAAGATTAAAATATGTGGTTAACGTACGTGAGTAAATACAAAGTCTATGCTTCTATGTTCTTTCACTGTGTATATATGCAGTCAAAAGCTCTTCCACCAATGAGAACAAACTTTAAACCCACAAGTTGCTTTTTCCTTTTTGTTCTTGGGATAAAACTTTGAATTGGGTTTAAATTTAGGTTGTTCCGGATGATTCGGATTGATTTGAAATTAATTTGGAAGCTCTGTTTGATTATAAACCAGCTTAATAGATTCACTCTGCTTTAATCTGAGTGTGCATTCATGCAAGAAATGCAACTTCTATAGTTGACCATAAGATGGAGGCAGCTATCTCTGCCCTCCCAAGAGGAGGAGACACTGGTGACGTCACTCTAGGCGGGTCTACCGGTCTCACTCAAAATGGCGGCTTGTGTGACTCCCTCTTAGTGCCTTCAAAATGGCGTCTGCACACTTACTCTGCTCATGCACAGTTTTTCATGCACACCTTTCGGTCACAGGAATGAGAGGTGAGGATGCTCCCCTGGGCGAATCAGTCTCCCTGGAAAACCAGGTGCTTCAGTTCTTTGATAGTAGAAATATAAAGGTCGAAGCAAATGCAATTTCAGCCTGTCATGCTTTACCCAGAAAGGATAACAAAACAAAGAAATCAATTGTGATGCGTTTTGTGAACAGAAGGGTAAAGAATGACATACTGAGGCAGGCCAGAAAGCTATGGGGAACAGAAGTTTACCTAAATGAACATCTAACAAAAACTAATGCTGAAATAGCACAGCAAGCACGGATGCTGAAAAGACAAAATAAGATACAGGCAACATGGACAAGAAATTGTAGAGTTTGGATCAAACTAAATGGAACACCTGAGGAAGCAAAGAGTATAATAATCAGAGAGATTACTGACTTAAATAAATATAGATGAACACTGATTAAGAAAATTAAGAGACTATGATAATCCATATCCACACACACGGCAAGAACAGTTCTTTTGACATACCATGTCAATGTCCTTTAAAAAAAAAAAAAATAATGACTGACTTTAGTAGACATCAATTATCCCCAGTTGGAGGAAGTCATTTGACACAGAGTGAGGACATTCAAACTCTGAAAATATGCCATGATACTTAGCATAAACTACAAGAGATGGAGAATGATATTGATCCTGATAACCACTTTTTCAATAATATTCATAATCATTGTGAATATTACACTGAAAAGCAATTCAAAAGTCAAGTGTAACTAGATGGTAAACTATCAATAATACACTTCAACAGATTCAGGACTTTTAAAAACAGCTAGACAGAAAATTTACAGCCATCACAGTCTCTGAAACTTGGCTTAATGAAGAGCAGGCTCCCCTGATGGCAATAGAGGGATATCAGATGTTTCATATTAACAGATCTCAAAAAAAGGGTGGTGGTGTTGCATTGTATATTGATGACCTGTATAGGTGTAAACTTGTAAATGGAATGTCCTTTGCACTACCAGGGATTTTAGAATGTGTTACTGTTGAGATTGGCCAAGATAAAACAAAAAATCTAATTATAAGTTGTATATATAGAATGCCGGGAACTTGCATTGAGACATTCAGAGATAAATTAGTCGAGCTGTACAATAATATTACTAGTAAGAAAATGGTAGTAATTTGTGGAGATTTCAATATTGATTTACTAAATCCATATCAACAAAATGTAATTACAGAGTTCATGAATTCTATGTACAGTATGAGTCTATATCCCACAATAACACATCCCAGTAGAATCACAGTTCACACTGCTACACTTATTGACAACCTGTTTGTTAATATTATTGATAAGAAAATAGAAAGGGGATTATTGATAAATGATATAAGTGACCATTTGCCAACCTTTGCACTTATCCATGGCCACACGGAGGCCAATACAGAAAAAAATTTAAAATCATTCAGATACAAATCACAAAATGCAATCAGTTCTTTTAAAGAAGACTTGCTGAAGCAGGACTGGACAAAAGTCTATGTATCAGATGTAAATGAAGCCTACAACACATTTATGAAGATTGTAACCACTCTTTATGAAAAAAATGGTCCATTAGTAAAGAAAAAGCTTAAACATAAATTTGTCGATAAGTCATGATTACATGATTATTAAAGGATTACAAAAGGCGTGTAAAAAGAAAAATTTATTATATAAAGGTTTTCTAAAGAAAAGGACAAAAGAAGCAGAGCAGTGGTATAAAACATACAAAAACTAGAAAAGCACTCGGAGAGCGCAGACCTCCGCCAAGCGCCACAGTTCCCCCCCATGCAGTGTTTGTGTGTATGTTTTCAGATTCCTTGACGATGAAAACATATGACTAGCAATTGGATTCACCATGATAGGATTAGTGGTTCAGTAGTAAAAGCATTACCTCCTTGGCGGAGGTAATAAACTGAAGTGTTGGTGTTGTGTCCATCTCCTCCATCTGCAAACTCCCAGGCTGCGGGCGTTGCAATTCATCGCACAGCCGCGTACAACCCATAGGCCAATGGGTTATGCGAGCGTTTTCATAGATCACTGAAAGCAGCACTCAGGGCTTCACTGACGGATGCAAATTGGGTAGACAGGTTGCCGTGGGTTTAATATTGGGGTTGCGCTCCGCGCCAAAAGAGGATTTGGAAGCTTCCCCGGCAGAGAGCTTGTTTTTGCGCAGCCACTATGGCTGCCCGGGGAATTTCTGCCAAATAATCCGGCGCCGGACAGCTGCCCGTCTCAGCTTTTGCAGCATAGCGCAAACACAGGCACACTGCCGGGCCCTGCCCACCAATGTTTTCTGTGTGCTTTTGTGCCTAAAACTTTGAAGAACGCAGAGTTTGTGTTCGTCAGACACGATGACCAGCGGCCTCCATTGCGCCTGCACACATGTTGAAAATGGTCGTATCTCACAATGTTAAAGAATCCTTTAAAAAATTCCTGTATCCAGACGGTGATCCGGATCATCCCCAAAATTTAATCAGTTCTTCCTTGTACCATTTCCAACAACGCCTGAAAGTTTCATGGAAATCCGTCCAAAACTTTTTGAGTTATCTTGCTAACCAACAGACAGACAAACAGACAGACAGACAGACAAACGCTGGCAAAAACATAACCTCCTGTTTCCGCGGCCTGGCGGAGGTAATAAGTTAACATATATAATGAGATGTAGTAAAAGAGACTATTACAGTAAAGAACTGGAGAAAAACAGAGACAGTATTAAAAATACATGGACAATACTTAACAATATTCTTGGAAATAAAAACAGAAATACAAGCTACCCAACCACTTTTTCAAAAAATAATACGACTCAGAGTGTGAATGCAGTTTCACCTGCAGATGAATTTAATAACTTTTTTGTTAACATTGGTCTTAATTTGGCTCGAGAAATACCCATTACAGCACCTACAGGTGATACAATAAGCAAAAACACTTCTATAAAAGACTCCATTTTCATAAAGAACACAGACGAGAGAGAGGTCATTGAAATTGTAAAATCGTTTAAAAGTAAGACATCTACGGACTGTGATGATATTGACATGCTCTTAGTCAAAACTATTATCGAATGCTTAGTGAAACCACTGATGTATATTTGTAACCTGTCTCTCCAAACAGGTATATTTCCCAATGCAATGAAAATAGCTAAAGTAATTCCGATATACAAGACGGGTGACAGAGGGGAACTTTCAAACTATAGACCAATTTCACTATTGCCGCAATTTTCCAAGATACTTGAAAAAATATTCTGTGAGAGAATTGACAACTTCATAATGAATAATAATTTATTGTGTGAGCAGCAATATGGGTTCAGACACAAGAGGACAACTGCATTTGCTCTAATGGAATTTATAGAAAAAATATCAACTGCCATTGAAAATAAAGAGTGTTCAGATGGGGTATTCCTGGATCTTAAAAAAGCATTTGATACAGTGGATCACAATTTATTATTAAAGAAACTACAAAATTGTGGTATTAGGGGGGTAGCACTGTCCTGGTTAAGTAGTTCAGAATCAGAATAAGAATCAGAATAAACTTTATTGCCAAGCATGTAAAAAAACACACGAGGAACTTGACTTGACATTGGTGCGCATGCGCGCGACACAACGACACGGCAGCCATAAAGGCGCCTCATCAAACAGAGATAGATAAGAAAGGGAGGGGAAGGGAGGGAACGACACAAGGGGGGAGGAGAAAAAAAACTTTGTTATCAAAATACAGCTTATTTTTAAGCAGATTGTGATTACAATGAAAAAAAATCTCTCAATAGCACAGAGCAACAACTCAGAATTCACGAGACACAAGAGAGCAGTGTACAGTATATCTTTAATCAGTTCATGAATCAATGTGTGTGCGGTGTTGAGCAGTGTTGATGATAATAAGAGAGACCCAAGGACCCTTGGCAGAAGATGTTTTGTCTGTCTGGCGCCCAGTCTTATCTGGCGCTGCAGCTGGCTGTCCAAGGCCTTGTGCTCATGATTTTGAAAAAAAACACAGTCTGCAGACAGCCAGGAGGAATTTTCATGGGGAATAATAATGCCAAATAGGACTGATCACAGAGAAGACTTGTATTTCTTCTGTAGATTCAGTACATTAATCCTTCATTGCGCAGCTTTGAACTCGTCGTGGAAAGACCTGAGCGAACCCATGATGTAATCCACCTTACGAGACAGTTCTCCAGTAGTCGCTATCAGGGTCTTCTCCAGTTTCTCAATTTGTTGGATGCACCTCGCCTGGCCAGCATTTTGATAGGTTGAATCCATCTTCAGCAATTTGCGGTAAACCAAGACAATTCCCGTCCCAATCAGAATTATCCCAATCACCAAGATTACGAAGATAAACAAATCTTCAATATCTTCGATAGAGAGATTAGAGAGACACAGCATTTTCCAAATACCTGTGTCACATAGATAGCCCACTGGAGCCGTTCCAGCGGGGCAAACAGCTTCCCCCGGAGCACTTTTCCTTGTTGAAAAAATAGTGTCAATTGTGTTCAAAGCCCAGCTTATTAACTCCATAATTTCTTTTCGGCGGTCGCAGTCAGACGCAGACAGACAACAGCAAGCTGGGATCCAGTAGGAGGGGAGGAAAAAATCAGCAGGAGAGAAGAAAAAAGCGTCTGCTCTCTTGGGAGGGCGGAAGTGGAAGTGTAGTTACTTTAAGAATAGATATCAGTATGTATGTGTTGGTAACAAAAACTCACAGTTACTGAAGGTTACTTGTGGAGTCCCACAGGGTTCAGTTTTGGGGCCATTGTTATTCAATATGTATATAAATGATATATGTAAAGTCTCGGAAAAAATAGATTTAATATTGTTTGCCGATGACACTAATCTATTATGCAGTGGAAGCAATTTGGAACAACTTTTGGATACACTCGGAAAGGAATTAGGAAAGCTTAAACTGTGGTTTGATTCAAACAAATTAACGCTCAATTTAAGTAAGACAAATTTTATAGTTTTTAACAACCATCACAACAACTTAGTATCTAAACTCAGTGTAAATGGTGTAGAGATTGAAAGGGTATCTGAAACTAAATTTCTTGGAGTAATAATTGATAATAAACTGTGTTGGAAGTCACATATTAATTATATTAAAGGTAAAATATCTAAATCAATCACAATACTACACAGAGCGAAATATTTGCTGAATCAACCCACATTATTTTTTTTATTTTATTTTTTTGTTACTTATTTGTACCCGTAGGTAGACTTGGTTTGCAGTCTGGTGACAAGCCACCGGCTGCTGGTCGCTGCGTGCGCGAGCGCCCTAAACCTACATGTTTTTGGTGTGCGGGAGGAAACCGGAGAAATCCCGGAGTAAACCCGCGCAACACAGGGAGAACATGCAAACTCCACACAGCTCACTGTTGGTCGGGGGCTGGGATCGAACCCACGATCTCATGATCCCCGCGGTCCCCCGGCCGAGGGTAAAACTGTGCTGCCACAGTGCTAAACCACTGCGCCACCGTGCAGCCATTATATACTTTGTATCATTCATTAACCCATTGCACTTCGGTGTACCGCGGGCGGGCACGTCTCTGCATCCTAGGACGCACGAGGGCGTCCTAGTATGCACACTGTACATCCTCGGAGGCAATGAAAAAAAAAAACACCTGCATTTCCGTTCTTCCACTACAGACACAGCCGCAAACAGAAAGCCAAAGGAGTGCTTTGATTGGTTTAGATATGATTGACCTCTCATTCGACTAATAAGAGCCATGAATTGGGTTTCTGAAACCTTGAAGAACCAATGACTGAAAACCTAGCAAGAAGGACCAGCCTACCAACGGCTGTGAATACAGCCAGCCAATTGAAGCACAGAAGTTTGAAAGCTGTTTTGTGTAAGGCTGGGTGACACATAGGCGTTCGCCAGTCTTTTTTTCTTATTACTGTTCTTATTTGTTTTGAAAAATCGTTCACCAAAACCGCAATCATGGAAGCGCAAAACCGCAATAATGGAATTATGGTTTGACCGGGTCGTGAGACCAGAACCACGAGTCCGTAACAAGCGGACCAGCATCACGTTCGTCTGACAATGAGGAAGAGAAGTTCGCCAGCTACGCTGCTGTTGTGAACAGGTAAGTGTTATAAGCTAAATTATTCTTTATCCCTGAAAATTGTAATCAAAAATGACTTTTGACCGATCGGTAAATTACAGCTGTGCGTAGTAGAACGCGGCGCACCGTGACCATGGCGCAACGGGCGATGTCCGTCCTCTGTAGCGCAGACACACACACACACACACACACAGCCCTGAGTGTCACCTTTCATTAGAGCCCATGATGAAGCTTCTATATTGAATCATTCAAAAGTTACAGACGTTTTTCCAAACTGTGTCATTTGGCACAATTTGGCACAGTTCAAAAATGCCTGGGAACAACCTGAGAACAAAGCTGTGTAATATATTCATTTTTTGTGGTATTGTTACAAAACTTTGACCTCAGCTGGATAACTCTTGGTTCTACATTTCTGTTGCATTTTCCAGCCCGGATCTGAAGCTGTGTGTTATTTGCAAGCATTTGTATCCAAAAAAACACCCAGGCAAAATTTATTTTCTTCAAGTTCACTATGTTTAGATGACTGTTACTCAGTGGCCGGAGCACTTAGAGAGATTAGGACTATTTTGCCAAAAAATTCAAGGTGTTTTCTTTTAAATGAGACCAACCCCATGAAGATGCTGCAAAGGGTTGAAGAACAGCTTTTGATTTACTTTGGGCACATTATTTTTAGGCGTTTTTAGGGAAATTGACCAGAGTGCAAGGGGTTAATACTCCCATACATGATATATTGTACTGAAGTATGGGGAAATACATATAAAACAAACATATATCCAGTCTTTATGCTTCGGAAGAGAGCTATTCGAATAATAAACAAAGCTGTTTACAGGGAACCAACAAACCCACTTTTTCTTAAATTAAAACCTCTCAAGTTGAAAGATCTGGTTGACTTTAAAACTGCAGTAATAATGTTTAAAGCTAAGAATCTATCACTGTCCGCAAATATCCAAAAGTTGTTCCAAATAAGGGAGAAACAATATCATTTCAGAGGAACATGTATAGTTCAAAAACCTTCAGTGAGAACTACCACCAAGCAACACTGTGTTTCAGTGCAAGGAGTCAGATTATGGAACGATTTTGAACCTGAATTAAAATCATGTACAATGCTTGGACAATTTAAACAAAAACTAAAGGAAGAAATACTCCAAACATATATACAAGATGACATGTAAAATCACATAAGGATTGTCATATCCAGTCTGTGTTGTGTTGTTGCTTAGTTTTGTTTTGTTACATTTTGTCTTAGCTTTGTTCCGAATTGTAATCGCTCTTGTTTTTTTTGTTTTTGTTTTTTTTTTAAATTCTTGGATGGAATATGGGTGGGCAATATAGGCTGCGGCTTCAGCCATCACCCATTTCGGATAACTTATGTTGAACTGTATAATCAGAGAAGTTATTGTTTAATTTGACCTTGTTGGATTTTTTCCCCTTTGTTATATTATTCTGTTTCTTTTAATCTTTACTTTTAATCTATCCGAAATAAAGATTCATTCATTCACGCGCATGACTGTGCATGTGCACATGACACGTGGATGCGGGCACGAGTCTTATCGACAATGCCACGCCTTGCTTTTTTTGAGAATGGTAGTTTTAATCTCCAACTTGCACAAATAATGTTACCCCTTTAATTCCGGGTATGGCTTAGCGCTACTTCCCCAATGGTTTACTCAATGACCAGATCAAACAGCGTCCAGCTTAATCTGACGTCACCATGCTTGGGTAATTACAGAACTGGCCAGTTTAATTAATCCTTTCGGGATAATCGCCGGCAGGTTAAACTGGTGAGGGACAGGATGGTTTTCTTCGCGTTTCTGTCACTCTAGGCCTTTATTTTTCTTAATCCAGCATATAATACTGCTTAAAACTTGCATGCATCAACACAACTGTTTCATTCCTCTTAGACAGTGGGTGACTTAGTCTATCCCCCTTTTGCAGCTATCAGCAACCAGACACCTCAGCAGGAGGCTGAGTAAACAAACAACACAGAAGGAAGGAGATGTAGGCCTCAGCTGCAGCTTCTCTCCCAAACACACACAGGTTCACCAAATAAAGTGGATCAATATTTGCAGGGAAAAAAACCCAAACAGCTTATGTCACAATGATTTTTCCTTTTGCATATATGCTTCCTAGTTACGCAGCAGTCCCGCACGGTGGCACCATAAAATAATGTAGGGGATATTTAATAAAATATTGTAATAAGGTACAGGAGTTATTTATTTTTTTAATGTATTTTATTTAATAGTGTGTGTGAAAGGGGGCGGAGTTAAACCGTCACTCCTGCACTCGCTAAATAAAATAAATAAGCACTCGTAAAAGGGGCACCAGTCCTAAGGGACACTTATATTAAACTTAGTTTTAATTAATTTTGTACCTTCAATTACTTAATGGATCAGTCTCAAAATTTAAGGGAGTTCTTCTCCTACCATGATCTGAGAATCAGCCGTAAGCAGTGTTGACCCAGCCGGGGGCTCGTACAGGACCGTGGCAGCAGTGACGAATTGTCCCTGAGCGGCGTGACAAGTCCTTGGCAACGAGTCCGAATTTGAGGTCTCTACTAGGTGGATAGACCAAAAAAACTGAAGGAGAAACTTTTCAGTCAGGCGGGTATAAGGCCGGAAAGAGAGTCCAAAAACACAATCTCTGTTCACTTTAAATTAGGAAAATTAAAGGTCCACTTCAACGGCGTGAAAAGTCAGAAAATCTGAGAAAAACATTTACTAGGATAAGAATGGAATAATATAAGCTATAAGCCGCAATATAAGCTGCGGCTTCAGCCATCACCCATTCCGGATAACTCACATGGAATTGTTTAGTAGAAGGAGTCTTTGTCTAATTTGACCTTGTTGTTATATTATACAGTTTCTTTTAACCTGTACTGTATTATCCGAAATAAAATTCATTCATTCATTCATTCAATTCATTCAATGGCTTCTGAGGTGAAGGAAAAAAGGGTTTGAGAATTTGATTCTCTGAGAAAGCGAGCTCTAAAGAAAAAGGTGGTTTCTCCTCAGTAACCAGAAAAACTAACGCAGGATTTGGCAAACTTCACACAGAACAATTTAGATAAAATAAAACTACTTGGAACCTTGAAACAGTGGAATAAAATTTTTCTCTGAGATCTAGATCGCTAATCTTAATCTAGTTCCTAATCCAGATGCCTCAGCAGAAGGCTGAGTAAACAAACAACACAGAGGGAGGGAGATGCAGGCCTCAGCTGCAGCTTCTCTCCCAAACACACACAGGTTCACCAAATAAAGTGGATCAATATTTGCAGAAAAAAAAACAAAACAGCTTATCTCCCAATGATTTTTCCTTTTGCATATTTGCTTCCTAGTTATGCAGCAGTCCTGCACGGCGGCACCATAAAATAATGTAGGGGATATTTAACAAAGTATTGTAATAAGGTACAGGAGTTATTTATTTTATTTAATAGTGGGTGTAAAAATTTAGATAAAATAAAACTACTTGGAACCTTGAAACAGTGGAATAAAATTTTTCTCTGAGATCTAGATCGCTAATCTTAATCTAGTTCCTAATCCAGATGCCTCAGCAGAAGGCTGAGTAAACAAACAACACAGAGGGAGGGAGATGCAGGCCTCAGCTGCAGCTTCTCTCCCAAACACACACAGGTTCACCAAATAAAGTGGATCAATATTTGCAGAAAAAAAAACAAAACAGCTTATCTCCCAATGATTTTTCCTTTTGCATATTTGCTTCCTAGTTATGCAGCAGTCCTGCACGGCGGCACCATAAAATAATGTAGGGGATATTTAACAAAGTATTGTAATAAGGTACAGGAGTTATTTATTTTATTTAATAGTGGGTGTAAAAATTTAGATAAAATAAAACTACACGGAACCTTGAAACAGTGGAATAAAATTTTTCTCTGAGATCTAGATCGTTAATCTTAATCTAGTTCCTAATCCAGACGCCTCAGCAGGAGGCTGAGTAAACAAACAACACAGAGGGAGGGAGATGCAGGCCTCAGCTGCAGCTTCTCTCCCAAACACACACAGGTTCACCGAATAAAGTGGATCAATATTTGCAGAAAAAAAAAAAAAAAACAGCTTATCTCCCAATGATTTTTCCTTTTGCATATTTGCTTCCTAGTCATGCAGCAGTCCCGCACGGCAGCACCATAAAATAATGTAGGGGATATTTAACAAAATATTGTAATAAGGTACAGGAGTTATTTATTTTATTTAATAGTGGGTGTAAAAATTTAGATAAAATAAAACTACACGGAACCTTGAAACAGTGGAATAAAATTTTTCTCTGAGATCTAGATCGCTATTCTGCTTCTTTAATCTTAATCTATTTCCTAATCTTTCTCAAAATCTCTCTTATTCTTCTTCTTTTGATTTCTGTTTTATCCTGTTTGTGGCGGTTTGGGAAAACCCCCACAAACAGACTAAGGACAGACAGCTCACTACTCCTGGTTTTTTCCGCTACACTACTGTGATAATGTTACCTTTCATGCATTGTGTTCATGTGTCCTGTCCTTACTGTGACCTAGAGACTCAGATCAATATGTAGATGTGCCTGTTAACCTCTTTGTTCTGCAGCTGGAGCAGAGTCTAGCAAATCTGCCTATTGTGATGTATGTCTCACAAATGCAAATAGCTCATGCCTGTTCTGCAGTCCCTTTGATCAGACCAACTGCTGTGAATATGTATTGTTTGAGTTGGGTATAAATACTGCACAGGTTCTGTAACACTTCCTCTCATTCTCAATCTCTCTACCTCTGCTGCAGGACACAGACTTTGTGTCCCTTCTCTGAGAGCCGTGGGCTCGCTCTCGGTGCTCATGCAATGCGCCGGGAGCGGAGCTTGTGACGGCGGCATGATAATAAAACTCTACTTAAAACCTCCAACAACACCGCTTTATTTCATGCCGCCGCACTGTTATTCTTTTCTTATTCATTCTTTCATCTCTGATCTCATTCTGTCTCTTTTGATCTAACATTTAATCTTCTTTTCTAACATGCAGGCAGGGCAGCTCCTCACTCCTTTTAACTGAGCGCGCTGTTGGGTCATAAAACCTGGGCCGGTTGCAAGACAGACCAATCAACTTTGTAGAAAGGAGTTTAAAATGGTCATCAGCCAATGTGAAAACATTTCTTTGTTTGGGAGCAGCCAATCAAACAAAGACACCATCCCATGAAAATGCAGAGAAGAATTGATACTCATTCAGTTCTTATAAAATTAGGTGTTCAATATAAGATCTAACTAAATCAAATGACTTGGCTAATATTCAGTGATCATGAATTTCTTATACTTTTACTCCTGATATTACATTTGTTTGACTAACACTCATGAACATAACATTTCTTATACATAACTATAATACATGCACTCATATTTAGATCAAAGATTAATGAAGTACTGCAAACCATGGTCGGTGATCAAAAAGATGATTTTCAGTGTCCTTAGGATCTGGGGGAGATGATAAGCTGAAAGAAACATTAATGCTTAGTGAGAATTGACAGTCAGTTTACACATAATGAAACACATTCCATAGGTATCCATTAGGAGGTACTGTTGAGCTGTAGATAATTTCTTTAGGTCCATGATATCTGGACAGAGGATCTGGTAATTGTCGAAAGTCATAAAGCTGTCTGGTTAAGCCGTTTATGACCCTTTAAGAGCATTAGTTTCCTGTAGTGCGGGTGCTATCCACATGAACTGTTCATGTTGGGGATCTGGTCTGAAGTTTTTATGGTCCCTTTAAGCCTTTAAAAGTAAATTCTGATCCTTACCATCTCTGCAAGAGGCAACTGTTTACATTGGGGTCCTGGGAAACATATCCTTGGTCAGGCCTTGAGTGAGTGTAGTTAATATGAAAGCAAGTGATATTCCTGTAGAAGGAAGAAAAGTAATTTTCCTGTAGAAGGAAGAAAAGTGAAATTCCTGTAGAATGGAGGGAAGTAATCTTCTGTCTTGGTTTGAGGAGACGATGATGCTACAAGTGTTAACTGACTTAGTACATTTCTAACTACACTACATCATACAATATGCCATTTAGCATACAATTTCATTTGATCGCATTTAGCTCTTAATTCAAACAAGCAGAATATTTGCAACCAACTTAATTAAGACTTGAACAAAAACAATCAATCTGAATACAACTGGGAGCCTTTAAGAATACAAATCTTTGGATTCCTTAATGAAATTCTGCCTGCAGATCACCTGCATTCAAACATTCCAAGTACCACTCATGGGACGGTGCAGATTCCATACAAAATGTTACCGGAGTGGTGGCTCAGTTGGTAGAGCATCCGCCCCACACCCGGGAGGCAGGGGTTCAAATCCCGGCCGGGTCATGCCAAAGACCATATAAAAGTGGAACTTCCTGCCATCCAGCTTGGTGCTCCGCAAAAATGGAATGGAGGAGGGAAATTCAGCAAACGAAGACCGCATTCATTGCTGTTTATCGCTCATGTTGTTTAGTCTAGCCGCGTGGAACTTTTTGCTGTTCTCTTGTGCCATTTTGTGCGAAATAGTCTTCCCGTCGAGCCACTACGCCGCCTCCTGCAGCTTCCCTCGATGATCCTGCGCCTCTAGCACCTGAGGAGCAGTAAAGCTCTCATTAACCTGTGCAGTAAATCATCTTTATCTTGAGTTACATATCTTGTTATAAGAATAAAAGAGTACTAAAAACATATTTATGTACACTTTATTTACATCTACGTATGTATGTACACTTACACACACACACACGTATCATATGAGAGAGAGAGAGAATGAACGTACATATTATTTATGGGTGACGCGATAAGTGAGGGATCACTGTACTCTTATGTATTGAGAATAATAATAAAAAAATACAGAGTGTTTTTCTTCGCGGATGAATTTATTAACAAGACAAGTTTGCAGTAAAACGTGAACACATGCGCATTGCGCAAACGAGTGAGGCTTCAAGTTGCGAGCCAGACAATAACGGGAGACACATACAGGACACATAACGGAACATATATTTCTTTCTTTTACTTTTTTCTTTTGTATGCTGCATTGCAGTGATTGCAGTACACCTGGTCATTTTTTAAATTAAAATGGTCCCACACAACACTTCGCCGCAACCTCTTCATGATTTGGTGATTGCCCTACGGAAGCTCGCATGTATCAACTGAGGCACGCCAGGGTACGGCAATGGTGTAATGTTGCCCCCTGGTGCCCAAATTTTGCCAGTGGCACAGTTAAATGCATTGCATTGTTTGAGGACGGCCGTGCACTAGGCCTAATAACCTACATTCGGACTGTTAAAAAAAAAAAAACGGTTTGTCGACGAAAATGAACTTCCTCGGTGAAATTCTTAATGATCAATTATCGGTTAATCGGTTAATTATGCCCATCCCTAGTCTGCTGCATCGGTCTGCTGTGGAGAGACAGCAAGATCGAAAAGTGGCCAATGGTAGGCCGGTCTTGGCAGAACAGCAAATGCCGATTCTCCACCAGCTGGAGAATCGGCCACTTTAGTCCAGTGGTTGAATACAGTTGTCATACAGTTGTTACTCCTCAAGTAACTATATGAGAAACAAATATAAATAATTACAACCCCCCCCCCCCCCCGCGACCCAAAAAGGATTAAGCGGAAGAAGATGGATGGATGTACAACACAAATGTTTGTCAAAGACTTTATTTACATTTGTTTAATTTCGGACAGGCATCAGCACGGTCACCTAACCAACCCCGTGAATGTTTTTGAGGCGGGGAATGTTGGGACTTGTAGTTTTTAGTTAACTGATAACTCCAGGAAGAAAATACCTTGTCCTTCCTCTGCAAAACTAAACATCAAAACCAGTGTGAAAACACTCGATGTGATGAATAAATAGTGTTGCTGCTGAATAGGTTTTTTTCAGTAACCACTATTTATCTCTCAGATAGAGATCAGCTGTGACAGGAAGTCATCCATGTGCTATAAAAAAAAAAGTCACACTGCCGCCTCTAGTGGCCCGACATATTTATTACAATACTGTTTTCCCAGCTTCATTGACAGTAAAGGTAAGTTAAATTTGTGTTTATTTTGAAAACAAAACCTTATCTCGAAATTCTGGCAAGTTAAAAGTCGAGAAAATATGGTCATACAATGATACAAGGCTTTAGTTGCACTTAATTTTGACTGGATGAGCTGAAACAAACAGGTGGACAGATCCACACAGATGGATTGAGTGATTACTGTATGCCTCCATTCACTGAGGCATAATCAACTTTTTGATGACATTCTAATTTACTGAAATGCACCTGTACATATTGGGATGATCAAACCCGGTGTGAAAGAAATTTTACCTCTTTAACTTTTTTCGCATCTAAGTCTGCACCAAGGTTCAGACTAAAGTTTTTATTTTTTTACATTGTATACATTTGATCCAGTTAGGTTTGGTTTCACACTTCTGTTTATCCAAGTGGATGAAACAACTTTACGTAACACACTGACATCCTGTTGTCATGATTACATTTATGTAGTTAGCACAAACGCTGTAATTAGCCAGTGTGCTATTCACCCTCGGAGGTATTTTCTGCAGCTCTGGACACATCACAAATCGCACTTTAAGTGTAAACTGGTTTAGACTCTATATACTCATATTAGTTGGTAAACCAGTTTAATGAGGCTAGAATATTATGCAGGTCTTCATTAAAATTATGTTTGTCCTCCTTATCAGCTGTGATGGTTTTCAGCTGGCATTACTCCTCCAGTCTTTCACATACTCTCTGTCCCAACCCCTCCCAAAATATCTGGAAAGTTTTTACATTTTTATGATTTTATTTTGATTGACTATTTATGCGACTAACTGACCAGATTTGAATGAAAATCTTGGTCTCTTCCTCTCTCTCCACAGTCATACTGCAGCTAATTTTCCCTCTTATCAGTTGTTTTAACTTCCTGTGTTTGGCTTTCACACTCTCAATGAATTGGACCAAGCTTGATCTGGATCGAGACCACCTCTTTTTGCTGGACCAATTTTCAGCTCTTTGGTCTGGACCATGATTCATGATTTCACACCTAAAATTTTGGTCCAGACCAAACTGAAAAGTCCAAAAGTCTGGACCAAACAGGTCAGGTGTGAAAGCCCCCTTAGACTATAATTTACACCTCAAATTTGTTAGCTTTTTCTTTTGCTTCATTGTACAATGGCAATGAGCCATTAGCCATTGCTAGTAACAACCACTGGAAACAATGCAGTATGTTGTGATTTGTGTATAAAAATGTTGTAGCTGCATGTGTGTTGATGAAAGCAATAAAATGAGAAAAGGTTAGGGGAGGCGAAGGGGCTAAACCTCTCACACATTAAACCTCACTCCCTCTGCCATCGCACTTGATATACTTGTATTCACATCTAGAACCCCTTTGCCTGTCCAGACATTAATAGGGGTGGCGATCCTTCATCCATCTTCTACCACTTTTCCGGAGGTCCGGGTCGCGGAGGCAGCAGTTCAAGCAGAGAAACCCAGACTTCCCTCTCCCCAGCCACCTGCTCCAGCTCTTCAGAGAGGATACCAAAAGTGAATAAAAATATAATGTATAAGCATCCCAAAATGATAAAGCAAAATATTGGTAAAACTCAAATTAAACATAAAGCCTCTAAATTGAATGATTTGGCCTCTGTTCCTCCTCATAATTTAAAAATTAAATGTGGTTTATTAAATATTAGGTCTCTAACTCCCAAGTCTCTGTTAGTCCATGATTTGTTAATTGATCATCAGATTGATTTAATTTCCCTTACAGAGACTTGGTTAGGACAAGAGGATTATGTTGGTTTAAATGAATCAACTCCCTCTGGTTATTTAAACTGTCAAAATCCCAGAAGTTCTGGTCGTGGAGGAGGAGTAGCAACAATTTACCATTCCAAATTACTAGTTAATGTAAAGCAAAAAACATGTTATAATTCCTTTGAGGGCCTGGTCCTCAGTATTGGGCACTTTAGCAATTTTAGGTTAAACCCAATTTTATTTGCCATAGTTTATCGTCCCCCATCAACCTACTCAGAATTTTTATCCGAATTTGCTGATTTCTTAGCTGATTTAGTGCTGAAATCTGATAGAATAATTATAGTAGGGGACTTTAATATACATGTGGATGTAGATAGTGACTGCCTTAATGTGGCATTCAATTCAATATTAGATTCGATTGGGTTTTCTCAGAAAGTAGGAAATTCTACTCATTACCTCCACCATACATTGGACCTTGTTTTGACATATGGCATAGAAATAGAAAATCTTGTAGTGTCTCCTCATAACCCTGTACTGTCAGACCATTGTCTGTTAACCTTTGATTTTACTATTTCTGACTATTTGGCTCCTAAAGAAAAATATTATTACAGTAGATGCCTCTCAGATGATGCTGTTTCCAAATTTATGCAGATTGTTTCCTCTATGCCATGTGTCAACACAACGGAAATAAGCTATAGACAGCTTGCTCCTTCTGTAATTGATAACATGGTGGATAGTGTTTCAGCTTCTCTGCATCAGACTCTAGACTTGGTGGCCCCCTTAAAAAAGAAAAAGTCTAATCAGAGATTTCTAACTCCTTGGTTCAACACAGAAACTTGTACCTTAAAACAGAAGACTCGTCAGTTAGAAAGAAAATGGCGCTCTACTAATTTAGATGAAATCTATTTAGCTTGGAGAAATCATCTTTTAATTTATAAAAAATCTCTTAGAAAAGCTAGAACGAGTTATTACTCTGCATTAATAGAAGAGAACAAGAATAATCCCAGGTTTCTTTTCAGTACTGTAGCCAGGTTGACAAAGAGTCAGGACTCTGTCAATCCTAGCATTCCCTTAGAGCTTACTAGTCAGGACTTTATGAACTTTTTCAATAATAAAATTTCATCCATCAGAGATAAAATCAATCAGATTCTTCCCACAGTTAACTTAAATACTGTAACTACTACAACTCCTTCTATTGATGTCTGTCTTGATGAGTTTACTCCAATCGACCTTTGTGAGTTAGACAAAATAGTTTCCTCATCCAAACCTTCAACTTGTCTTTTAGACCCTATTCCTACCAGGTTATTTAAAGAAGTCTTCCCACTTATTGGTAGCTTTATTCTTCATATAATCAATTCTTCATTAACTTTAGGCCATGTACCGCAGGCTTTTAAAACGGCTGTAATTAAACCCTTACTCAAAAAGCCAACGCTAGATCCAGGAGCTTTAGCTAACTATAGACCAATCTCTAATCTCCCTTTCATTTCAAAAATCTTAGAAAGAGTTGTTGCTGCGCAATTATTTGACCACCTGCAGGGAAATGGTTTACCTGAAGAGTTTCAATCTGGGTTTAGAATCCATCATAGTACTGAAACAGCCTTAGCGAAGGTCACTAACGACCTCCTCATTGCATCTGATAATGGACTAGTTTCTGTACTTGTCCTTTTAGACCTTAGTGCAGCTTTTGATACTATCGATCATAATATTCTACTTGATAGATTAGAACACTATGTTGGACTTAATGGAACTTCGTTGCAATGGTTTAGATCTTATTTATCTGATAGGTTCCAGTTTGTTCATGTAAATAATGAGTTTTCTTTCAACTCAAAGCTTAGTCATGGAGTTCCACAGGGATCTGTGCTAGGCCCTACTCTTTTTAGTTTATATATGCTTCCGTTAGGCAACATTATTAGAAAGCACTGTATACATTTTCATTGTTATGCAGACGACACACAATTATACCTGTCAATGAAGCCAGATGATAGTAATCAATTAGCCAAGTTAGAAGCCTGTCTTAAGGAAATCAAAGCTTGGATGACTTGTAATTTTCTGCTATTAAATTCAGATAAGACTGAAGTCATTCTTGTTGGTCCAAAAAACCTTAGAAATTCCTTTCCAAATCAAACTTTAAGTTTGGATGCGGTTACTCTTTCTCTTAATAGCTCTGTGAGGAACCTTGGAGTTATTTTTGATCAGGATTTGTCCTTCAATTCACATATTAAATTTGTTTCTAAGACTGCCTTCTATCATTTGCGTAATATTGCCAAGATTAGGAGCATCTTGTCTCAGAGTAATGCTGAGAAACTGATCCACGCTTTTGTTAGCTTGAGATTAGATTATTGTAATTCTTTATTATCAGGCTGTCCTAAAACATCTTTAAAAAGTCTTCAGCTGATCCAAAATGCTGCAGCAAGAGTTTTAACAGGTACTAGAAAGAGAGATCATATCTCTCCGGTTCTGGCCTCCCTTCATTGGCTTCCCATAGAGTTTAGAATTAAGTTTAAAATCCTTCTTCTTACTTACAAAGCTCTAAACAATCAGGCTCCTTTTTATTTAAAAGATCTGATACTACCGTATTATCCTAACAGAGCACTACGCTCCCAAAATGCAGGATTACTTGTAATACCTAGAATCTCCAAAAGTACAATGGGAGGCAGAGCCTTCAGCTATCAAGCTCCTCTCCTGTGGAATCAGCTGCCAATCTGGATTCGGGAGTCAGACTCGATCTCTGTTTTTAAGAATAGGGCTAAAACCTACCTTTTTGATATAGCCTACAATTAGGGAGGGATCATGTGTTTCTGAACCCTCCCTTAGTTATGCTGCTAATAGGTTTAGTCAGCCGGGGGACCTCCAGTAATGCACTGGGCCTCACTCCTTTCCTCATTCTCTATGAAATATTTTTTTTTTTTTTTTTGCTGGTCATTAACATCTGTTTGTTCTCTCCCATAGATTGAGTCCCCATCGTGCTGTTTGCTCTCTACATGTCTGTTCTTCTCTTCTTCTCTATCCCCTCACCCCCCAGCCAGTCGCAGCAGATGACTGCCCCTCCCTGAGCCTGGTTCTGCTGGAGGTTTCTTCCTGTTAAAAGGGAGTTTTTCCTCTCCACCGTCGCCAAGTGCTTGCTCACACGGGATCGCCTGATTGCTGGGGTCTTTCTGCAACTGTTGGGGTTCCCCCCTACAGTTGATAGTGCTATGAGATGACTGTTGTTGTGAAATGGTGCTATATAAATAAATAAATAAAATAAAGTTGAATACCAAGGCGTTCCCAGACCAGCTGGAAGACATAGTCTCTCCACCGAGTCCTGGGTCTGCCCTGGGGTCTCCTCCCAGTGGGACATGCCCGAAACACCTCAATCCTGAGTTCTTAAAATAAAGGGGTATCCCTACTGTTAATGTTGTATTTTGTCTTTCAGTTTTGAATGAAACAGGTGTATAGCAAGACTCTTACATTTTAAGCATTAACTCTTTAACTTAATTTCTTTAACCCTTAAGTCTAATATGCAACTCAAAACACTAATGTGAATGTTCACCTTGTTGGGAAAGGAAGCAGGCGAGGCAACAAGCTGGTCAACACACAAACTTTATTCCTTCTCCAACATTCAGTACAGAAAAATCTGCTGGGTCTCAGTGCATCCTCCTTTTACAACCTTTAATTCCATGCATGAAGACCCAGGAATCCCAACCATAATCATTGTGTGGAACAAAGACATGTGTGGTACATTAACATAACATAATGCCAGTACGGCATTCTCACACCCTTCCCTCCTCCAGGGGTTTTGGCCCTTCCTCCTCTCCCCAGGGGGTGAATAGTCCTTACTGTCCTGTCTGAGACCCCCCGGTGACACTTCCTCCTTCAGCACATTGTTCCTTCTTTCCCCCAACTGCCGTCTCTGGGTGGAGAATCCCCAACCCGTACCACCACACAGCCCCCCCCCCAAGCACCCAGAAAGAGCATTAATCCCCCCGTCCTTTGGGTTTGAGCTGGCGCCCATAGTGGCTGTAGCAGGGGGTTGCCGATCCATTCAAAACACCCTGCTGATGAGGTGTACAGGAGGGCACGTCAGTCTGTGAAGGGAAAAGGGGAGGGGGAGAAAATACATTAGCTTCGCAAGGGCCGGCCCCTACTGAGGGAACACCAACTTGCGGAGCCCCCAGTAGCAGGCGTCCGTGCCGGGGAGGTTGGGCCAACACAGCCTGCTCGTCTGCCAACACAAAAGCGGGCTTCAGGCTGTCAATGCAGATGGTCTCCCTACACCCCCCAAAATCTAACACAAAATGCTTCACCCCAGGTTCCAACACCTTGAATGGCCCGTCGTACGGTGGGTGCAGCAGGGTCCAGTGCGCATCGTGCCTGACAAAAACAAAACAGCCGTTCTGTCAATTCTTGGGGACAAAAGTGCGGGGAAAACAATGGTGGGCTGGGCCCGGCACGTTGAAAACCTCCGTACTGTGCAAAAATTGCACAGGTGAATCGGCCCCATGCGCGGGGTTTTCCGGTAAAAACTCTCTGGGGATCCGCAGCGGCTGAGAAAAAAATTAGTTCTGCCGGTTAGGCTGCCAAATCCTCCTCAGGCGTGGAGCACAACCCTAAAAGAACCCAGGGCAGGCGGTTGACCCAATTTGTATCTGTGAGCAATGCTCTGAGCACTGCCTTAAGCGACCTATGAAAACGCTTGCATAACCCGTTAGCTCGGGGGATGTATGCGGTAGTGTGGTGAATTTTGACCCCCCAGGCTCTGGGCCATTGTGGACCAGAGTTCCGAAATGAATTATGGACCCCTGTCAGAAGTGATGTCCGATGGGGATCCAAACCATGCAAGCCAAGCCGACAAAAAAGCGCAAGCCACTTCCACGGACGTGGTAGAAGTCAATGGAACCACTTCAGGCCAGCGCGTGGTGCGGTCCATGACTGTCAAAAGTTGTGTGAAACCTTGCGATGGCGGGAGGGGTCCCACCAAATCCACATGGACGTGGTCGAACTTCCTAGCCGGGATTTGGAATGGCTCAAGGGGGGTTCTGTTGTGCTTGTGCTCTTTGGCCTGCTGGCACGCGACACAAGCTGCAGCCCACTCTTTCACGTCCTTGCGCTAGTGTGGCCAGACGAATTTCACCTCTACTAGCTTCACCGAAGTGCGCATGCCTGGATGCAAAAGGGAGTGGCCTGACTCAAAAATGCAGCGGTGCCAAAAAGGCATTTCATAGGGTCAAGTGGGACTACCTTTTTAAGACTTTGGAGGCATTCAAGTTTGGCCCAAGATTTATATCTTAGATCAGGCTCTTATATACCACCCCAGTGGCAGCAGTACGGACTAATTATAACGTATCAAGTTACTTTGAGCTACGGCGCTGTACAAGGCAGGGATGCCCTCTCTCACCACTTTTATTTGCTATTGCTATGAAACCGCTGGCTATAACTTTGAGACAGAACTCCACTATAGGGGGAATCTGTCGGGCAGCTTTGGAGCATAAAGTTTCTCTTTATGCAGACAATGCGTTGCTGTTTGTATCGGACCCTGGTTTGAGTATCCTGAAATTATTGAAATTACTCTCAGAATTTGGAAAAAATATCTGGCTATAAAGTTCATTCATCTTCTTACGCTTAATCCTTTTCGGGTTGCGGGGGGGCGGGGCTGGAGCCTATCCCAGCATCTTTGGGCGAGAGGCAGGGTACACCCTAGACAAATCGCCAGTCCATCACAGGGCCAACACAGAGAGACAAACAACCTTTCACTCTCACAGTCATACCTAAGGACAATTTAGAATCCCCAGTTTTGATGCCAATTAACCTAACTTGCATGTTTTTGGCATGTGGGAGGAAACCGGAGAAATCCCGGAGTAAACCCATGCAGACGCAGGGAGAACATGCAAACTCCACACAGATCACTGTTGGTCGGGGGCTGGGATCGAACCCAGGATCCCCCAGCCAAGGGTAAGTTGCTGTGCTGCCGCAGTGCTAACCACTCCTCCACCACGTCGCCCCGGCTATAAAGTTAATCTTCAAAAAAGTGAGCTAATGCCGATCTCCTCTGGATATGAAAGACGTATCATATCAACCCCTTTCAAAATTAGTGTTGGAAAAATTAAATATTTAGGTATATGGGTAACGTGTAATTTTAGTGATCTTTATAAAGCCAATTATCTGCCATTATTTTCTAGTCTTAAGCGAGATCTGGACCGTTGGGATATTCTTCCTCTTTCTTTAGGAGGAAGAATTAATTCCAGTAAGATGTGTGTGCTGCCTAAATTTCTGTCTTTATTTCAAAGTTTGCCCATTTTTCTAACCAAATCCTTTTTTCTTAACCTTAATAGTCAGATATCAAGTTTTATATGGAGTAAGAAGCAGCCAAGGATAGGGAAAAGTGTATTGCAACTCCCATGAACAATGGGTAGCATGTCATTTCCAAACTTTATCTATTACTAATGGACAGCAAACATTAAAACATTGTTAACCCTTTGAGCGTGTATGGTGCCAAACTATGACATACCCCCTAATGGTCAAGAGTGGTAAATATTTTTTGTCAATAAAATTGTTGAGATTTCCAAGGCCATAACTTAAAAGTGGTAAGAGATATTGGCTTACTGTAAATTAGAAAGATGTAAAATATGATCCAAAGTTTTAGATAGGAATAAATTTAAGCATCTAATTTGCATAATGTCATGGCACCTCTTTACATTCCATAACTCAGTCAAAACTGGACTTTGGACGTATTTACACAAAAAATGGTTCAGTCTTTTGACACCGTTTTTTTGTACAGAGGTACCTCATCATCTTATCTTCAAAGTATATGAACAAGAAATCAGTACATTAAAAAAACCCAGAAATTTCTCACTTACTTTTGACAAAGTCATAGTGAGAAGGCAGGCACAGTGCCACGCTCTGTCACTAGGGACACGCAAATTCTCACACTGAAAGGGTTAAATTGGATGAAGAGGAATGCTCTTGATTCCAGCTGGGTGGAATTGGAAAGGGCGTCAGTTAAAAATATCTCGCTGGCTATCATGGGCGGCGAGAGCGCACCCCCTCCTTCCCGTTCATCTCTCTCCAGCTCATCAGTACACCTGAGGGAGAGGACACACCTGCACCCTCTCATCAGCCAGCGTACTTAAGGAAGCATCCTTCAGTGACTCATCGCTGGCTCGTCTAGGTATACTGCCATAAGACAGCAGGTCACGATCACACCGAGTTAAGAAGTTATTAACCAGTGTGCTTTTTCCTCTTTTGTTCAGGTTGCTGCCATCATGTGGTTGTGTCACCGGGACTGTGCGTGCTCTCCTGCCACATCGCCATCGCCTACAGTAACCGCCACCCGGTCAGGCACCACCAGCTCATTCCCCACCCTGCTGGTTCGTCTATTCCCCGCTGGAGTCCTGCCGGTGCTCCCTTGGAACCCACGTAAGTGGTAATTTGGCTAGCCCATTTTCCCCCTTACTCCGTTCCTCCTCTCACAGCTCTGGTCTTCTCTCCACAGGCTCCTTTCTCTGGTGAGTGACAGTTTCTGTAGCTGTGCGAGGGCTTTTGCTACTTAATAAAGTGAACTCAAACGTGTGTATTTGTTTGATTGTCTCTTTGTTGCTGCATCTTGCACGTGGGCTGAATTGTTGTATCAGTCATGCCACTGGCAGCTTTATTAGGTTCCAGCCTACCTCTTAAACAGCCTATTTCATTTTATACATCTAATCCTGTTGTTATCCACATGGTCAAAATTTGGAATCAGTTTTGAAGAAGCTTCAGCGCTACCGGAATGTTGCTTGCTGCACCACTAATCAGAAACCACATGTTTGCACCTTCGGTCATTGGTGAAGCCTTCGCTAGCTGGTCAAAATCTGGGATATGGTCATTGTATGATTTGTATGTAGATAATAAATTTGCTTCATTTGAACAACTATGTCAAAAATATAAAATAAGTAGGTTACAGTTTCTCAGATATTTACAGCTCCAATGTTTTGTATCATCTAACCCAAGCTGCTTCCCCCAACATCCTCAATCATCTCTGTTAGATCTAATCTTTGAATGCAAAATTGATTCTAAAAAAATCTTGGCTAATATATACACCATTTTGGATGTGCATCAATTGACTACTTTAGAAAAGCTTAAACACAAGTGGGAAGCAGACTTGGGAGAATCAATATCGGAGCTAACATGTTCAAAAATGATAAGTAGGATTCACACCTCTTCATTTTGTCTTCAACATTCTGTAATGCAGTTTAAAGTTGTTAATCATCTTCATTGGACTAAAGAGAGGTTATCTAGGATCCAGCTTGATCTGGATCCTACATGTGACTGATGTAGAAGGGATCCAGCTACATTATTGCACATGTTTTGGTGTTGTCCAAAGCTTTATGTATTCTGGAACTTGATATTTGAGGCCTTCTCTAAAATGTGTGGACAAACAATACAGCCATCTGTTCTGATTGCATTGGTTGGTGTGAGACCATCAGACTCCTCTCTGAGCAAGTCTCATTCAAATATGATCACTTTTTCTACTCTGTTGGCCAGAAGACTGAATCTTTGTAAATGGAAGGACACTTGGCCTCCAACTTTTGGACAGTGGCTCAGAGACGTTATGCCTCATATCCATTTGGAAAAAATTAAATGTACAATTAAGGGATCTGTTGGGAAATTTCATGCCAAATGGTTACCTTTCATTTCCTTTGTTAACAATACAGCTCCGTCAGTTATTAATACATGAACATTATGTTGTAAAGTATTATTTATTTCCATGATCAAGTGTGTGTCAAGAATGTTTGACTTGTATCGTTGATCTGGTATTGTGGGAGGGTTAGTTTTGTTTTATGTTCTATATTTGTATTTTGTCACTGCTAAAAATAATAAGAAAAGACTTTGATCAAAAAAAAAATAGGGCGGTGCCAAGAGCTCAGAACCACCAGGTGCGGGCGGCCGGTGGAGACATCACAGAGCAAGGGAGGGCACCCTTCTTGTACCACCCTGCTCTCCAGCCTTAACCCAGTAGGCGCTGACTGGAGCGCGCAAATGTCCGCAACCCCAGCTTGCTCCACGGCCATGGCAGGGAAATCTATTCCCATGTAAACCGGGGAGACTAACACGCATGACAGGCATTCGGCCACGACATTGAGCTTACCGGCAACGTGTTGAATGTTGGTCGTAAACTCCGAGATCGCAGCCACCACACTGCAGGGCGGTGCGGTGGCACAGTGGTTAGCACTGCACCAGCACAGCAACTCACCCTTGGCCATGGGATCCCTGGTTCAATCCCAGCCCCTGACCAACAGTGATCTGTGTGGAGTTTGCATGTTCTCCCCGTATCTGCGTGGGTTTACTCCGGGATTTCTCCGGTTTCCTCCCACAGGCCAAAAACATGCGGGTTAGGTTAACTGGAGACTCTAAAGTGGCCCTAGGTGTGACTGTGTGTGTGAATGGTTAAGGGATAGCACCGTACCGTGGCTACTTCATCCATCCAGGTGGATGCCCTCAATTTCCCCTTTGGGGATCAATAAAGTATACAAAATAAAAAAAAAAAAAAAAATCAAATGCCGTTGCTGCCAGGCCGACCACGGTTCCGAGACCTTGGACATCGCGTACGTCAGTGGCTTATGGTCCACGAACGCGGTGAACTTGCGCCCCTCTAGCAAAAACTGAAAATGGTGCATCGCCAGGTGTAGAACCAACAATTCTCCCACGAACGTGTTGTATTTACATTCATTGTCGCACAAAGTTCGACTGAAAACTGTGAGCGGCTGCCACGAACCGGAGACGTACTGCTCCACCACTGCCCCAATGGCAACATTAGACACGTCTGTAGTGAGCGCTATCCGTTCCGACGGATCAGGGTGGGCTAGCAAAGCGGCATCCGCAAGCACTGTTTTGGCGTTTGTGAAAGCCTGGGCTCACTCAGGAGTCCAGTCGATGTTTTCCGCAGGCTTCTTTTTTTTAAACGCGGTATACAACGGCTGCATCAGCTGGGCTGCCCGGGGAAGGAAACGGTTATAAAAATTGACCATTCCCAAAAACTCCTGTAGGGCCCTCACGGTCTGTGGACGTGGAAAGTCCGACACGGCACGTGCTTTATCCAGTAGCGGAATTGCACCCTCCAGCGAAATGCGGTGACCCAAAAAAATCAATCACTGATACACCGAGCTGGCACTTGACCGGGTTCACTATAAGCCCATGTGCTTCCAACCTCTGGAAAACCATCTTGAGATGGGCGATGCGCTCCTCCTCAGACGTGTTAGCTGCCAGAATGTCATCTAAGTAGACAAAAACGAAGGACAAGTCACGAAGTACTGCGTCCATCATTCTCTGGAAAGTCTGCACCGCACCTTTTAATCCGAACGGCATGTGTAAAAACTCGAAAAGGCTGAAAGGAGTTATTACCGCTTTTTTCAGAACATCTTCCACATGCACCGGGACCTGGTGGTAACCGCGGACCAGGTCCACTTTTGAAAAAACACACGCTCTGGCTAGGTTCACAGAAAAATTCTGGATGTTCAGGATAGGATACCGATCGTGTTCCGTGGCATTGTTCAAATGCCGGAAATCGCCGCATGGTTGCCACGACCTGTCGGCTTTAGGCACCATGTGCAGCGGGGATGGTCATGGGCTGTTGGAGCCCCTGACGATGCCCATCTGCTCTAAGTTGGCAAACTCCTCATGTGCTCTGGCCAGTTGCACAAATACCAACGGGCATTTAGTAGTTATGAAATGTTTGACCCCGTGTTTCATTATCGTAGCCGAAAAAGTCGGGACCGTGACTACTGGGAACTGTGTGAGTAAAGGTTGGTACTTACCCCTGGAGCTATGTTGGCCAGTGTTGTTGACCCAGTTCCCCAAGTTGTGCAGGGCAGTGAGGTAAAGGAGACAGCATCCATGAATCGCCTGTTAGCAACATCAACCAACAACCCATAAGCACATAAAAAATATGCACCTAAAATGGGGGCAGAAAATCCAGCTACCACAAAGTCCCACTGAAAGTTGCGTCCGTGTAAGCATATCGTCAGCGTCCGCTCACCAAATGTCCTGATGGTAATAATAATAATAATGCATCGGTTTTATATAGCGCTTTATCATATATACTCAAAGACGCTTTACAAATAGGTACATTATTCATTCACTCCAGACAGACAATGGTAGTGGCAAGCTGCTTCTGCAGCCACAGCTGCCCTGGGGCAGGCTGACGGAAACGTGGCAGCCAATCTGCGCCAACGGCCTTTCCGGCCACCACCGAACATTTTGTACATTTATACACATTCATACCCAGTGTTATGGGCACTGGAGGCAATGCGGGTGAAGTGTCTTGCCCAGGGACACAACGGCAGGATATATGGGGAGAGCGGGATTCGAACCGCCAACCATCGGGCTATTAGAAGACCTTCTCTATCTCCTGAGCCACTGCCGCCCCAAATGTCCTGATGGTAGACCCATTGGCAGCCGTAAGCTCAAGACCGCTGCCTCCTGCTGATCTGTCTGTGCTAGCCAGCAGGATGAGGCTCTTATGGGAGCCGGAGTCTGCCAAGAAACGTCTCCCCGAACGTGTGTCTGTGATAAAAAGCAGCTTGCTTCTGTCACCAGTGGTCGCAGCTGCTACTGACTGCTGGCCATGCCGTTTCCCGGCTTCTTGAAAAGGCATGGCGGCAGGCAGCATTGGGCATTTGAACCAAAGCAGTGATGATAGAAGCAGATCACCCCTTTCATGCATCTCCTGACATCTGCTCCAGCTACCACCAGTGGTTCCTCGACCTCGCTGGAGTCCCTCATGGATGCCGGTGCCACTGCATTCATGCTGAGAGTTCTGGTTGCTAAAATGATGCAATCCGCTTCCTGCACCAGTGCGCGGTAGTCTTTGGTCACCAGCAGCGGCAAGTTTTGTTGTTATGCCAACATACAACTCCTTTAGTGCAGGGGCAAGCAGGCATGGAAGTGGAAGTGGGAGAACAGGAAAGACTCGTCGTTCTTCCCCATCAGCGCTAACATGCTCTCCATGAGCTCCATGGCTGATCTGTCACCTAACTCTGAACATGTTAGGAGCCTCTCTGCCCTCTCATTGTCAGAAAGGGTATAGCGCTGGAGTAGCATCCTCTTGAGCGCTTCATATTTCCTTTGGGCTGGCGGCTTCTGGAGCAGGCTCATCACTTGTTGTGTGGCGCACACATCCAGCGCAGCGACCTTGTAGTAATACTTTGGGCTGTCTGTTGTTATCCTGCAGAGTGTGAACTGGGCTTCTATGTGCAGGAACCACAGATTTGGGTTGTGAAGCCAGAAGTCTGGGAGCTTGACTGAGACAGTGCACACGGCACTGGTGCTCTCCCTCCAGGTAGTCTCCGGGGTGGTGCTCGGCTCGTTGTCCATGGCATGTCTTTGGGTCACCAATGTGGGGAAAGGAAGCAGGCGAGGCAATGATCTGGTCAACACACAAACTTTCTTCCTTCTCCAAAATTCAGTACAGAAAAATCTGCTGGGCCTCTGTGCATCCTCCTTTTATGATCTTTAATTCCATGCATGAAGGCCCAGGAATCCCGATCATAATCATTGCGTGGAACAAAGACATGTGGCACATTAACATAACATAACACCAATACCGCATTTTAACACCCTTTCCTCCTCCAGCGGTTCTGGCCCTTCCTCCTCTCCCCAGGGGGTGAATAGTCCTTACTGTCCTGTCTGAGACCCCCCGGTGACACTTTCTCCTTCAGCACATTGTTCCCTCTTTCCACAAGCTGCCGTCTCTGGGTGGAGAATCCCCCATCCGTACCACCACAACCTTTAAATAAAAATCTTAAACCCAAAAGTTCAAAATCTTAATCACAAATGATCATTGAGATGCAATGATTTTTTTTAATATGAACTGCATTTATTTACACACTCAGATAATTAATTTTACTGCAAACTACTACTACTACTACTACTTTTAGACAGTTAAATCAAATAGAATTCTCAGTGCTTGTATTACCAAAATAACTCAGTGCATGTCAAGATTTCAGTTGTTAACAACAAAACAAAAAAAAGAAAAAAAGGAAAAGGGTGCTTTTAAACCTTCAAGAAAGGGAACTTAAAGCCGGCAAAAAAAAAAAAATTAAAAAAAAAATACTCTTAAATACCCCACAGTCCCAAGCATTGCAGGCCTGGCGTGAAACCTGCATGCATGGTATCCAACATGTAATGGCGGCTTCTTCCCTCATGGACAAGAAGAAGAAGAACTTTATTTATATAGGACTTTTCAAAGATAGAGATCGCAAAGTGCTTTGACAGTGAAAACGCAGTATAATATTAAAACAAGGAAATAAGATAACACACCAACACAGAAATGATTTGGGCAGCTCACAGGGTCCACAGGCATCAGTATACATACAGCTCCTCTTTTTGGAATCCAGTTCAGTCCCCCAAACACAGGAACGTTAGGGCTAGGTTAATGACCCTTCTAAGTTTTGCAGACATCTCCAGCTCACTGTGTTAGCAAGCATACAGTCCACACACAGTCCAGTAGAATAAGCTTTCTTTGTCTCCAGTTAGGCTGAGCAGGATGGTGGACTCCCAAACTGTAACTCCTCTTTGGAATAACTTGTTCAGCACAGTCCAACCGTCCAATATAATAACGTACAGAGCTCACACCTTGTGCACTCTTGTTACTATATCACTTCCAAACTTCAGAAACACATTGGCCATGTATTTTCCTGGTTGTTAGCTTCTACCACCAGCACACTCCTGTTGTTGGCTTCTATCCACCAGGGGGTGCGGATCGTTCCCCCGGACAGCACTGTTACTGTGGAGGAGGTGCTTCTGGCTGTGGCCGAGCAGGTGGGCCATGATGTGATCTGCTTTGCGTCCCGAATGAATAGAGCTGTAGTTGCCTTTCTGGCTGCTGAAGAGGATGTCCACACACTGGTTGCAAGCGGTGTTGTTATCGGGGAAACGTATGTACAGGTGGCCCCTTATCTGTCCCATCAACGCGTATCACCGTCTCAGGTGTTCCACCTTTCATCACTGACGAGCAGTTGGCGACGGAGCTCCGCAGATTTGGGAAGTTTGCGGGCCCGTTTAGAACTCTGACTTTGGGATGCAAGGAGACCAAGTTAAACCATGTGAAATCACTCAGGCGACAGGTGTTCATGTTTTTGGACTCGCCAACTGCGACTCTGGAAGTGTCCTTCCGGGTCAAACATGGGGACGGCTCCTATATGGTGTATGCGAGCTCAGGACAGATGAAATGTTTTGAATGTGGAGACGTGGGCCATAAACGGTTCGCTTGTCCGCACAGGCAGCGGGCAGGGAGCTCTGATGGAGCCGCTGCTGGTGCCGGCGGTGCACCCTCCGCTCACGCTGCTGCTGCGGACGGCGTGGCGGGGCCTTCCGCCGCAGCTGAAGCTGCCGGCGTGGCCTCCGCTCCTGCCGCTACTACGGATGACGTTGCGGGGCCTTCCGCCGGTACTGCTCCGGAGCCTGCCGCTGTGTATGTGGACAGCCCAGCTGTGGCGCCCGCAGCCCAGCTTATGGCCGGGAGCGTCGCTGGTGATGGCGCCCAAACTGTCACTGATGGTGCGTCAGAATCTCGCTGTGTGACATCAGCGGCTGTGCTTCTGGAGGCTGCTACCGTTTCAGAGCAGGAGACGGAGCAGCGACAGTCAGCTGCTGTGGGTGGCGTCCAGGAAAATGTGGCCCATGATGAATCCACTGGCCCAGATGAACCAAACAGTCAGCTGAGTTGTGCTGACAAGGAAATGGAATCTGATCCCGACACTGTGTCTAATACTGAGTCTATTGAGGCAAACTGCAGTATAAACACGAGTTTGTATTCACTGGAAGAAATAAATGCTTTTCTGGATGAAACCTATAATAAGGCCATTAAAGTCACTGACTACTTCAGTGGCAGTGATAAATTCATTGTCTGTTAATGTGCTAAGAAGGCAAGTTGGTCTTGACCTCCTGGATGAAAGGAAACGTTTTCGCCTCAAGAAACACCTCATGGCCCTGCGTAAAGCAGCAGGGGGAACAGGGGTCAAGCGCCCCCGACAGGAGGAATAAATGGCGGTCGTTCCTCTGCCTGTTATGTTATGTGGGATATTGTTCGATCAGACTTTTATATGACGTTTCTAATTGACTGTAATTGACTGTCACGGAACTGGATCTTTACCGGTCTCCTGCCGGCGCGCAGCAAGGACTTGGCCTGGCTTGACAACGGGAGGCCTGTGGCTCTTCTTTGCATCGACTACAAGATCACGATTTACTCGCTTGCAGGGCATGGATGCCCCGACGTTTTCTTTCTACAATCTGGACGAGCCTGCTGCAAAGATGACTTGCTTGAAAATCTCGCATGGTCTAAGGACTACAATCCATCTGAGATGAGGAAAATGTCTCTGGGACGTACAACGGAACTGGCTGCAGGCGCACAGCGCTATCTCTGCTGCTGGAGGAAGGGGACTTGGCCTTGCTTAACAAATGGAGGCCTGTGGCTCGTCTTTGCACGGACTACAAGGAAGACTCGGACTGCTGCCACTGGCAATGTGGACTGGGTGGACTGCAAGGAATACTTTGTGTTGTGTGGGGGAGGGGGATGAGTTATGTTTGCACTTTTCTAATGTGAGACACTTGGTGGAATGATATTTGTGCTGTTACATTTTCTTGAATTGTGCAATAAAGGCATTTTTTTTAAAACTCAACTCTCTCTCTCTCGCTCTCTCTCTCTCTCTCTCTCTCTCTCTCTCTCTCTCTCTCTCTCTCTCTCTCTCTCTCTCTCTCTCTCTTACCTGTCTCCTGCCACCGTGCAGTGCTGTCTCTGTTGCCTAAGCAGGGGGACTTAGCCCTCCTGAAAAACTGGAGGCCCGTGGCTCTTCTTTGCACGGACTACAAGGTGCTTTCTAAAGCCCTGGCAAACAGACTGAACACTGTCTTGGGTTTGATCGTGGATAAGGATCAAACATATTGTATTCCTGACTGAAACATTATGGACAATGTTTTCCTCATACGTGACGTTCTCCAGATCAGTAAATGTCATGACTTACAGTTCGGGATTGTGTCTTTGGACCAAGAAAAGGCTTTTGATAGGGTTGACCATTCCTATTTGTTTTCCACCCTGAGGGGGTTTGGTTTTGGCAATATGTTTTTGAGGTGGGTCAATCTGCTATATACTGGAGCTGAGTGTTTGGTGAAGATGGGGGCAGGCCTGAGTCGGCCAATCCCTGTACACCGGGGAATACGCCAGGGGTGTCCGCTCTCGGGTCAGCTGTACAGCTTGGCTATTGAGCCTTTGCTGTGCAGGTTGCGCACTCGGCTGGGTGGTCTGGTTCTGCCGGGGCCATCAAGCTGTTGCCGCCCGATCGTCTTGTCTGCTTATGCGGATGATGTCAACGTTTTCATCACCTCCCACGGGGATGTGCAGCGTCTGGTGGACACTTTGTCAGTTTATGAAAGGGCATCTTCTGCACGGGTGAATTGGGCCGAGAGTGAGGGTCTATTGGTGGGCCAGTGGTCGCGTCAGGACGTCCCTCGCCTACGCCGCGGTCTTCAGTGGGGGACGGCCGGTCTAAAAGTGTTGGGGGGTTTTCTGGGTTCGGAGGCTTTTGAACGAAAGAACTGGGAGGGTGTTAAGGACAAGGTGTGTGTTCGCTTTTCAAAATGGAAATGGTTGCTACCACAGCTGTCATATAGGGGCAGGGTTCTGGTTGCCAATAATCTGGTCACCTTGGCTCTTTGGCATAGGCTTGTGGCTTTGACACCACCCAGGAGCCTCGTGGAGGAGGTTCAGAAGATCATCGTGGACTTCTTTTGGTCTGGTCGGCACTGAGTCCGTGCGCCTGTTCTCTACCTGCCTGTGGCCAAGGGGGGACAGGGCCTGGTGGACATACACTCCAAGATCGCCTGCTTCAGGCTTCGAACTGCACAACGCCTCCTTTACGGATGCGGACCCTGCTGGATGGACACTGCTAAACTGCTCCTGAGGAGAGTTGGTCGCTTGGGCTATGATAAGCACCTCTTCCTCGTGACATCTGGGGAGGTGGACCTTACTGGACTGTCTGCTTTTTACACGTCCGTCTTGCATGCATGGCGAGTCTTCACCGTAGCCCGCCTCCGTGACGAGACACCGGGCATGTGGCTGTTCGAGGAACCACTGTTTTTCAATTGATTCATCGACGCTGAGGTGCTGCAGCCGGTCAGTCTGCGGACTTGTTTGCGGGAGGCACGCTGTACCAAGCTTGGTCATCTTATGAAGATGTCGACCACATCGATGGATACGCTGAGGCGGAGTGCCAACATTACATCTGTCAGACTGCTGCAAAGGGTGGTGGGGGATGTGTGCGCTGCCCTGCCACAACCGCTTCGAGCGTTTGCGACAAACCGCACCCTTTCCAATCAATGGGATGACGACACTGTGTCCACCTTTCCTGCCATTTCCATAACTCCAGCTGTGGGGGAGTGGCAGGGAGGAGAGGATCACCTGCTGACCTTCAGAAATCCTCGCCTGGGCAAGTTCCAGTTTGTCAGGACAAGGACGGTGTATCACATCTGTGTGAAGGTTCTGAATCTGCGCTCTCTGATGGATGTCACAGAGTCGAGGTGGGCGGGTTTTTTGGGGCCAGAGGTCTCCCCGAAAGGCAGCTGGCGGTGCATGTACAAGCTACCTATTGAGAAACGGACAGCAGATCTCCAGTGGAGGATTGTGCATGGGGCAATAGCTACGAATAAATACAGAGCACGCATCGATCCGACTGTGGGGGGGGAATGTTTGTTTTGTTCCCAAGTTGAGACCCTGGAGAATTTGTTTGTTCAATGTTTTTGTTTATCTGGACTTTTTGATATTTTGTGGTGAGTGGTTTCAGGCTTTGGGTGAACGTTTCTCTTTTGGTCTGTTCATTTATGGTCCAAAGTATAAGGTGGCAAGGAAGGCTGCCCACACTTTGATGAACTTCCTATCTGGTACTGCTAAACTTGCCATCTGGCTGACGAGGAAAAATCGGGCTAGCAACACTGGCAGTGTGGATCCTGTGTCTGCTTTCAAGTTCTTGTTGAAAGTCAGACTCCAGGTGGAGTTCTCTTACTATCAAATGGTGGACAATTTGGAGGCATTCATCAATAGATGGACTGTAGGGAAGGTTTTGTGTTCTGTGGGTCAGGGGGATGAGTTATGTTTGCACTTTTGAGATGTGACACACTTGGGGCCGTGATATTGGTGTTTTGGCATTTTTGAATTGTACAATAAAGCCTTTTTTAAAAGTCAAAGTCTCTCTCTCTCTCTCTCTTTCTCTCTCTCTCTCTCTCTCTGACTTCTCTAAGCATTTTTGGGATATTATTGGATCAGACTTTGGAGTCCAGCAAAGTTTTTTCAGTTTTTGTTTATTTGGCGTTTGCTGGAGTATGGCAACCTTTGAGACGCCATCTCCGTCTATCCGGCAGGGAGTGAGGATCGTTCCCCCGGATAGCAGCGTTACTGTGGAGGAGGTCCTTCTTGCTGTGGGTGAGAAGGTGGGACATGATGCGATCTGCTTTGCGTCCCGAATGAATAAAGCTGTAGTTGTGTTACTGGCTGGTGAGGAGTGTGTCCACAGTCTGATTGGGAACGGTGTTGTTATCGGGGATACATATGTACAGGTGTCCCCCTTATCTGTTCCATCAACGCGTATCACCGTCTCAGGTGTTTCTCCTTTCATCACTGACAAGCAGTTAGAGACGGAGCTCCGCAGATTTGGGAAGTTTGCGGGCCCGTTTAGAACTGTGAGTTTGGGATGCAAGGATACCAAATTAAAACATGTAAAATCACTCAGGCGACACGTGTTCATGTTTTTGGACTCACCCACTCAAACACTAGAAGTGTCCTTCCGGGTCAAACATGGGGACGGCTCCTACATGGTGTATGCGAGCTCAGGACAGATGAAGTGTTTTGAATGTGGAGACGGGGGCCATAAACGGTTCGCTTGTCTGCATAAGCAGCGGCCGGGAGGCTCTGATGAAGCCGCAGCTGAAACCGCCGGTGCGGCCTCCGCTCATGCCGCTACTACAAAAGACGTTGCGGGGCCTTCCGCTGGTCCTGCTCAGGAGCCTGCTGCTGTGTCTGTGGACAGCCCAGCTGTGGCGCCTGCAGCCCAGCTTACGGTTGGGAGCGTGGCTGGTGATGACGCCCAAACAGTCACTGATGGTGTGTCAGAATCTAGCTGTGAGAAAGACCTTGTGACATCAGCGGCTGTGGTTCCGGTGGCTGCTACCGTTTCAGAGCAGCCAACGGAACGACGCCAGTCAGCTGTTGTGGGTGACGTTCAGGAAAATGTAGCTCATGATGAATCAGCTGGGCCAGCTATATCAAACAGTCAGCTAAGTTGTGCTGATGAGGGAATGGATTCTGATTCTGACACTGCGTCTATTGGAGCAACTTGCAGTAGAAACACGAGTTTGTATTCACTGGAAGAAATAAATGCTTTTCTGGATGAAACCTATAACAGAGCCGTTAAAGTCACTGATTACTTCAGTGGCGCTGATAAATTTATTAGGTCTGTTAATGTGCTAAAATGGCAGGTTGGTCTTGACCTCCTGGATGAAAGAAAACATTTTCGCCTTAAAAAGCACCTAACAGCCCTGCGTAAATCAGCAGGAGGACAAAAGGTCAAGCGCACCCAGCAGATGAAATAACTTACATGGCCACAGCACGGTGTTCCTAATAATATCTATCTCTCTATGCAAAACATAAAATTAGGATCCTTAAACATCAATGGTGGGAGGGCCAATTATAAGAGGGGATTAATTAGTGACCTGTTTAGACAAAAAAATCTTAACATTTTGTTTTTGCAAGAAACTCATACCACTTCAGCAGATGAAGTGGACTGGGGCTTGTGGTGGAAGGGTCCTTTTTCACTCAGTCATGGTACAAATTTTAGTGCAGGAGTAGCCATTTTATTTGGGGAATCTGCAAATGCAACAGTTTTATCTGTAGTGGAGGTAGTGAAGGGCAGGCTGCTCTTTGTTTGGACCGAAATAGGGAATTCTGTGTTTTGTTTGATCAACGTTTATGCTCCGAATCAGAGTTCTGTGTCACATGGTCTGTGCGCCGATGCCATCCACGCTCAGACCATATTCCTCCTCAGCCCGGCTCTTACTTTGACAGCGTCTCAGCTGGCCTCCAGCTGTCAAGCTCTATGGGACGGCTGGAGGCCAATTACCTCTCATCAGCTGAGGCACTGTCAACCACTATAAAAGGGAGCAGTCCTGATTATTCAGGGCTGTGACCTCGCGCATATTATCCACGCTCTTCTCCGGTGTGGGTAAGGCTGGAACCCCTACGTCCGGCTCCAGCCCTCCTCTCATCCATCATTATTCGTAAGTGTACGTCTGTATTGTTTGTGTTTTGCCCCACGAGGCTATTTTCCTTTGTTCCTTTCATTATTGTTAATAAACAACGCAACCTCACCAGTCAGCCCTTGGCTCTTATTTATGGCTCGCAAGAGCCATACGAAACAGTAGGTCACACCCAGTGAGTTGCCGGCTGCCGTGAGTTTGCTAATTGGACTGTTTGTTCCTACCTGTCTGGGTACCGTGCTGGAGGCATGCCGTCGCGGAGGTCCCGCACTCGGAGTCAGGGTGATGTCCTCGCAGACGCCCTCGAGTGCGTGGACGAGATCCTTATCACCGCCTCCCTCCTCGACTTCAGCAGCGACGTGCACCGGTACCTGGACCAAGCTGAGGAAGTCCTCGATTATCTCCCCCGCTTCGCCGACCACCCTGAGGTAAGCGCGAGGAGATATGACATCGCTGCACAGCGCGAGATTCTCCGTGGGCTGGAGGGAAATCCCGGCAGGAAGCCGAAGAGGAGGAGACGTCGCCCCTCGCTTCGGGATCCCGCTCCTGCCTTCATTCCGGCCCGGGAGTTTGCACCATCTGGAGGTCTTCCCCCATCTAGTATGTCATCACTCGGGATTCCCCCAGAGGAGCTGCAGCTGACAGCAATCAAGATTGGGGACCGAGTGGCTGCTGCTCGCTCCGCTGCACTTCCATCATCGATTATGAAGCATGTGGCGGCGGCAGTTAGACTGGTGGAGAGGAATCCAGAGCTGCGTGATTTCCCCGAGTTCGCCGCCCTCCTCGCCTCTGTCTCCGCACAGGAGCGGCGGTTCCCCGACCTCACCTTCGCCTCGCCCTCCGCCAGAAACCTTCGTCACCTCCATAACCCTCCTCAGCATGAACCCCGTCCGGTTCCAGTTCCGGGTCGCCGCAAGGGCTCAATTCCTCGCACAGCTGCCACTCCTGCGCCTCATCAGAGGGGAATCCCTACAGCCTCATCTCCCCCCGGGCCATCTTCTCCCGCTCTCTCGTCAGCGTCCCGTGCCCGGCTCTTTTCGGCTGTCTCCCCCTCCTCCTCGACGCATTCCCCGGCCGCTGTGTGTACTCAGAGTCTTGACTTGCCGAGCTCCATCCCGGACCCATCTCGAGCGGCTCCCCGTCGTCCTCCCAGGGGGTCCTCTGTCACCGTCCGGCGGGGAAAGGGAGGAGCAACGTCCGCCACAGCAGGCACCTCTCAGCCTCCAGGAGACAGGCAAGTCCAAGTTCATTCACACTCTCATTATTGTGATTTGCTCTGTCAGACTCCTGGAGGTGGAGTTCGGGGTTTGCAGCTCCCTGAGCTCCCACCACCTGCTGTGGCTTTAATTATTGATCCCGCATCCTCTGTGTCTCCCTCCGCTAAGCGGTCCTCGACGCCAGGCCAACGTCGCTGGATGAGGAGGGGGCCTGCTGTTCTGGAGAGCCTGGTTCCAGTTCCGCAGCCATGCCGTGGGCGGAGGAGGAGAGCGGACTGCAGCGTGGAACCTGCGCCGACGATGAAGCGTCCCCGGGTATCCATGGAGGAGCGGTCCGGTCCAGCAGGTCGAGGTTCTCCTGCCACCACACCGTGTGTGCCATCGGCGTGGGCATCGGTGCCGGAGGATTCTCAAGCTGCGCACACAATCATGCCAGCTGTGGAGCCCGACACAGCTGAGTGGGAGCCCGATGACGACCTCCTGCCGTCTGAGCCCGGATCTTCGCAGTCCTGGACGGTGTCAGAACCCAAGATCAGGCAAGTGCTCGGTTTTGTCTTTCTTCTTTCAGTCCTAGAGCATTTTAGCCTGTCTCTAGGGGAGACGAGCTCGGCGCAGCCGCCCACTGCGTCCGGGCTTATCTCGCCGGGTTCTGGCGCTGCCGGTGATTCTGATCCCGGTTCTTCTCTCTCTCCTGAGCCTTCTCCCAGGGTTGCCGGCGAGGAGCTGCTTTCGCCCGCTGTGCCAGAGGTTCCAGGTTCGGGGTTCGATGTCGGTTCTGGTGTGGCGCTGACCCAATCGGGGTCCGACGCAGGTGCAGCCGCGACCCAATCACGGTCCATCGCGGGAGCAGCCGCGACCCAATCGGGGTCCGACGAGGGTGCAGCTCCAGCGGCATTCAGGTTCGGTGAGGGAGCTGCAGATCCCCTGCCACCAGACACTGGACCTGCTCATCTTCATTTTCATCCCCATCTTCACCATCGTCATCATCGTCACCCTCGCTATCCCCCCAAGCTTTCTCCACCAGGGCCCATATGGACCTCTCACTGTCGGCCCGGCTCACCCTCACTATTCCTCTCCACAGGGAAGCCGTTGCCTTTCTCTCCCCTGTGGGCCTGATGGCTGAGCGATGCAGGTCGGCCGCCAGAGGGACTGCCGTACCCATTCGGCTCTTTGGTTCGGCCACCCGACCCATTGGACTCTCTGTTTGGCGGTCTGGTCTGGCCACCCGAAGTACTGTCTTTCCTGGCCTGAGATTCGGGTAGGCCGCCTGAACGTTTCCCGTCACCCCTGTTGGCGGTTTGGACTCTGGGTGCGGGGAGACCCCCCGAACTGAATTATTTCTGCTGTTTTTCCTGTGCCTAGTCCTTTGTGATTTTGTGAGTGTGCAGGTATATGATTTCTTATAGTCATGTCACAGTTAGCGTGCCTTTTTTTCCCTCCCCCTCCTGTTTGAGGGATGTCCTGTATCTGTTGGATTTCGCCTTAGGAGCCTCAGCTCTCCTTTTAGGTCTCCTGGGGTTGGTTTTTTTTGAGTCTGTCTACATATTGCTTAGCATTTTATGGAGTATTGTTTTGTTTTTTTTTCCCCGTACTCTGTAATTGCCTCGTTTGTCCCCTGCCTATGTAGTGGTTTTTCCCCTCCGTCTGCGTATTGTTAGTCTGTTATGGAGTATTGTTTCTTTTCCCCGTACTCTGTAATTGCTTCATTTGTTTCCTGCCAATGTTGTGGGGGTTTTTTTTCTTTCCTCTCTGTCGGCATATTATTAGCATTTTATGGAGTATTGTGCCTTCCCCCCCCCCCCCATACTCTGTAATTGCTTCATTTGTTCCCTGCTAATGTTGGGTTTTTTTCTCTCTTTTTCCCAATTCACACCCTCCTGGCCTACGCCCCATCGGCCCGGATGGGGCGTAGGGTAACACCCATCCGGATGGCCCATCCGGATGGGTGTTACTAGCCGTTCGGAGCCCGGCCTTGAGGGGGGGGGGGGTTCTGTCACATGGTCTGTGCGCTGATGCCATCCACGCTCAGACCATATTCCTCCTCAGCCCGGCTCTTACTTTGACAGCATCTCAGCGGGCCTCCAGCTGTCAAGCTGTATGGGACGGCTGGAGGCCAATTACCTCTCATCAGCTGAGGCACTGTCAACCACTATAAAAGGGAGCAGTCCTGATTATTCAGGGCTGTGACCTCGTGCATATTATCCACGCTCTTCTCCGGTGTGGGTAAGGCTGGAACCCCTACGTCCGGCTCCAGCCCTCCTCTCATCCATCATTATTCGTAAGTGTACGTCTGTATTGTTTGTGTTTTGCCCCACAAGGCTATTTTCCTTTGTTCCTTTCATTATTGTTAATAAACAACGCAAACTCACCGGTCAGCCCTTGGCTCTTATTTATGGCTCGCAAGAGCCATACGTAACAGTCTGAAAGAGTTGCCTTTTTCAATACACTGAAAAATGAATTGCAGAGCTATCACCAAGACCAACTTATCGTTGCTGGTGATTTCAACTGTACCTTGGATTTCAGTCTGGATCGCACTAATGCAGAACCTCATCTTCAGTCTTCTCAAGTTTTAAAAAATATCACTGTACAGTTCGACCTCTTGGATACGTGGAGAGTTAAACATGCAAACACTAGACAGTATACCTGGGTCAGAGTCACAGATGATATGGTCAGTGCTGCTAGATTAGACAGAATATATGTTTCTCAAACTTTTGCCCCAGGAATCCTCCACAGTAACATAAGTCCCGTCGGTTTTACAGATCATCATCTAGCCTCTGTGGTGTTAATTAGCTCACCAGAGGAAAGAACTACATCTTATTGGCATTTCAATAACAAGCTCCTTCAAGACACCACTTTCTGTCAATATTTTGTGTGTTTCTGGGAACACTGGAGGACTACAAAGCCTCGTTTTACTTCCCTGGAACAGTGGTGGGAGGTTGGCAAGGTGCAAATTTGCATTTTTTGTCAACAGTATACTGCGAACTCGACTGCTATCATCAAGACCAAAGTGTGTGAACTTGAGGACACTGTCAAGAGGCTGGAGGAGAGTTTGGTTAGGGATCAGGATTCTACCTCAGGTCCTTTGTTGCAGGAGAAGAGATCAGCCCTGAGCTCTTTCCTGCAGGAAAGAGTGAAGGGGGCGCTTGTTAGGTCCCGGTTTACTCGCCTGCAGGACATGGATGCCCCAACATCTTTTTTTTTTTCAATCTGGAGAAGTCTGCTGCAAAAAAGAAGTTGATGACTTGCTTAAAACTCCCACATGGTCAAATGACTACAAATCCATCTGAGATAAGGAGCCATGCTATGGATTTTTACGGGGCCCTGATTGGTGCAGAACCATGTTGCATAGAATCTCAAAATCAACTCTTTGAAGGTCTTCCCAAGCTCAGCCCAGACAACAGGGCTGCTCTGGACTGTGAACTGACTTTGGATGAGCTAACTGTAGCAGTTAATCAAATGGCTCTGGGACGTGCACCTGGACTTGACGGTCTTTCTTCTGACTTCTTTAAGCATTTTTGGGATATTATTGGATCAGACTTTTAAGACGTTCTAATGGACTGTTACAGAACTGGATCTTTACCTGTCTCCTGCCGGTGTGCAGTACTGTCTCTGCTGCCTAAGGAAGGGGACTTGGCCTTGTTTAAAAACTGGAGGCCTGTTGCTCTTCTTTGCACAGACTACAAGGTGCTTTCTAAAGCCCTGTCAAATAGACTGAAAAATGTCTTGGATTTGATCATAGATAGAGATCAAACATATTTTATTCCTGACCGAACCATTATGGACAATATTTTTCTCATACGTGACGTTCTTCATCTTAGTAAACGTTATGATTTCAAGTTCAGTATTATGTCTTTGGACCAAGAAAAAGCTTTTGATAGGGTTGACCATTCTTATTTGTTTTCCACACTGAAGGTGTTTGGTTTTGGCAATATGTTTTTGACATGGGTCAATCTGTTATATACTGGAGCTGAGTGTTTGGTAAAGATGGGGGCAGGGCTGAGTCGGCCAATCCCTGTACATCGGGGAATAAGGCAGGGTTGTCCAATCTCAGGTCAACTGTATAGCTTGGCTATTGAGCCTTTGCTGTGCAGGTTGCGCACTCAGCTGGGTGGTTTGATTCTGCCGGGGCCCTCCAGGAGTTGTTGTCCACTCGTCTTGTCTGCTTATGCAGATGATGTCAACATTTTCATCACATCCCACAGATATGTACAGCGTTTGGTGGACACTTTATCTATTTATGAAAAAGCATCTTCTGCACGGGTAAACTGGGGCAAGAGTGAGGGTTTATTGGTGGGGCAGTGGTCACATCAGGACATTCCTCATCTACCTGGAGGTCTGCTGTGGGGGAAAGCCAGTCTTAAAGTGTTGGGGGTATTTTTGGGTTCTGACGACTTTGAACGCAAGAACTGGGAGGGAATTAAGGAGAAGGTGTGTGCCCGCTTTTCTAAATGGAAATGGTTGCTACCACAGCTGTCATATAGGGGAAGAGTTCTGGTCACCAATAATCTGGTCGCTTCGGCTCTTTGGCATAGGCTTACTGCTTTGACGCCGCCCAGGAGCCTGGTTGAGGAGGTTCAGAAGATCATCGTGGATTTCTTTTGGTCTGGTCGACATTGGGTTCGTGCGGCTTTTCTCTACCTGCCTGTTGCCGAGGGAGGACAGGGCCTGGTGGACATACAGTCCAAGATCACCTGTTTTAGGCTTCAGACTGCGCAACGGCTCCTTTATGGATGTGGCCCCTGCTGGATGGACACTGCAAAACTGCTCCTGAGGAGAGTTGGCCGCCTGGTCTATGATAAGCAGCTTTTCCTCGTGAAATCCGGGGAGGTGGACTTTACTGGACTTTCTGCTTTTTATACATCTGTCTTGCATGCATGGCAGGTCTTCACCGTAGCCCGCATTCCTGAGGAGACACCAGGCGTGTGGCTGTTCGAGGAACCACTGTTTTTCAATCAATTCATGGACACTCAAGTGCTGCAGTCTGTTAGTCTGCGAACTTGTTTAAGAGAGGCAGGCTGTACCAAGCTTGGTCATCTTATGAAGATGTCAACCATGTCCATAGAAACGCTGAGGTGGAGTGCCAACATTACGTCTGTCAGACTGGTGCATAGGGTGGTGGAGGAAGTGTGTGCTGCCCTGCCACGACCACTTAGAGCCTTTGTGGAAAACCGTACTCTTTCCAATCAATGGGATGAGGACACTGTGTCCAACTTTCCTGCCCTTTCCATAAGTCCAGCAGTGGGAGAGTGGCAGGAGGGAGAAGATCACCTGCTGTCCTTCAGAACTCCTCGTCTGGGCAAGTTCCAGTTTGTAGGGAAGAAGACGGTGTATCACATCTGTGTGAAGGTTCTGAATCTGCACTCTCTGACGGAGGTGAAAGAGTCGAAGTGGGCGGGGTCTTTGGGGCTGGTATTCTCCCCGAAAGGCAGCTGGCGGTCCATGTACAAGCCCCCGATTGAGAAACAGACAGCAGATCTCCAGTGGAGGATTGTAAATGGGGCTATAGCTACGAATAAGTACAGAGCACACCTGGATCCTAATGTGGGGGAGGAATGTTTGTTTTGTTCCCAAGTTGAGACCCTGGAGCATTTGTTTGTTAAATGTTTTCGTTTATCTGGGCTTTTTGCTCTTTTGAAAGTGTGGTTTCATAATTTTGGTGAATGTTTTTCTTTTGGTTTGTTTATTTACGGTCCAAAGTATAAAGTGGCAAAGAAGTCTGTGCACACTTTGATAAACTTCCTATCTGGTACTGCTAAACTTGCCATCTGGCTGACAAGGAAAAATCGGACTATTAACACTGAGAATGTGGATCCTGTGTTTGTTTTCAGGGCCTTGTTAAAAGTCAGACTCCAGGTGGAGTATTCTTACTATAAAATGGTGGACAATTTTGAGGTATTCACCAATAGATGGATTGTAGGGAATATTTTCTGTTCTGTGGGAGAGGGGGATGAGTTATGTTTGCACTTTTGAAATGTGAGACACTTGGTGGAATGATGGTGTCATGGTGATCTTACATTTTTGAATTGTACAATAAAGGGATTTTTTAAACCTCAAACCTCTCTCTCTCTCCCTGAGTGGGCATGGTCATGAGTGCGAGCTGGGAGCGTATGACAGCGTGAGTGAGTTGTCTCAAACTTTTCTCTATCTTTTTGTGTTTAAGGTGTTTTTTTGTTAAATAATCTTAAGTTTCGTTGTTTTCTGTAGCTGGGGTGGGGGAGGTGTTCTGGGAGGGAGGTTTCTGCTGCCAGCTTGACTGGTCAACATGGTTTTGGAGCGAGGCTCCGGATTCGAGAAGCTGACACGCCGGCATGCTGTCAAATTGGCTCCGGCTGTCAGCTGCTCAGTGGAAGCATGTAGTCTGGCTGTGGGGGAGTTGGTCAGCTATGAAAGCGTCAGGTCTGCTTCCAGAATGAATAATGCAGTGGTAATTTTCCTGGACAGTGTTGAAAAAGTTAATCAGGTTTTGGAGAGTGGAGTTGTAATTAAAGACACACTGGTTCTTGTTCTGTCTCTGGTAAATCCTGCAAAACGAATCACAATATCAAATGTCCCACTGTTTTTAAAGAATGAGCTGTTGGAGAAGGAGTTGTTGAGATAAAGGCAGTTTTTGTCCCCCATTAAGCACATCCCCCTCGGTTGTAAGTCCCCGCATTTAAAGCATGTCATGACTTTTAGACAACAGGTCCTCATGATTTTAAAGAACAGCAAGGAAAGGCTCAACCTCATATTTAAGTACCGGATTGATGGCTTTGATTATACCATCCATGTCACCTCTGATAATATGAAGTGTTTTGGCTGCGAAATGGAGGGGCATTTGATTCGATCATGCCCTTAGGGAGTGGGGGGTGATCACCCGGGGGAGGCCGCTGGTGCAGCCTTGCCGTCGGGCACAGCGGCCATGGGGCCGTCTGGTGACAGAGCGGCTTTGCCGTCCTCCGAGGCTGCTGGCGTGGCCGCGCCGTCGGGCGCTTCGGCTGAGGCCGTGGGGCCACCTGGCAGTGGGGCGGCTTCACCGCCCTCTGCAGCCGGCCTGTCAATCATAAACAGAACAACAGCAAAAGTTAAAGTACATCGCAGGGCTAATGCACAGACCAACATTGTGGACAAGGGTGAGATTACCGAGAGGGATCACGCTCAGGATCAGACAGATGAGCCAAATGAGGTACAGGTAGACGGTGGGACTATAAAGATGAGTATAAAAGCACAGCACAGGGTGAGTGAAAAACAAGAAGAGACAACTACCAGGGTGGCTGAGTCAGTGTTGGAGGATGAGGATGATATTGAGATAGATGAAGAGTTATCTAAAGCTTCAGTCAAACGGAAGAATTTGGAAAACAAACAGCAGAGGAGTAAAGTGAAAAGGGTTGTCAGAGAAAGTTCTGAGGCTTCCCTATCTCAACCAGATTCTTATGCTGGGTCTGAGATAGAGAGTGATGATGAAAGCAGTGATGATGTGGCCAGTGGAGGAGGTCACCCCTTCACAAAAATACAAAAGTTTTTGCAGGTCACTAAGGGATCCAGAATGGTTAAAGTTGAAAACCTTTTCCCTGACCTAAAACGTTTTGTTGACTCTGCTTGGGCCTACATGAAAAATAGGGGAGAGCTTGAGCAGGAAAGCTTCACTGATCAGGAGATCTACAGACTAAAAAAGCTTGTATTAAAAATTAAGAACCAAATTGCCCAACATCATTAGTTGGCGGAGTGGTTAGCACTGCGGCAGTACAGCAACTTACCCTTGGCCAGGGGATCCTGGGTTCGATCCCAGCCCCCGACCAACAGTGATCTGTGTGAAGTGTGCATGTTCTCCCCGTGTCTGCCTGGGTTTACTCCGGGTTTTCTCCGGTTTCCTCCCGCATGCCAAAAACATGCAAGTTAGGTTAATTGGCACAAAACTGGGGATTCTAAATTGTCCTTAGGTATGACTGTGAGAGTGAATGGTTGTCTCTCTGTATTGGCCCTGCAATGGACTGGTGATCTTTCCAGGGTGTACCCTGCCTCTCGCCCAAAGATGCTGGGATAGGCTCCAGCCCCCCCGCGACCCGAAAAGGATTAAGCGGAAGAAGATGAATGAATGAATGAAAGAATAGTTTTTTATTGCTCATTCTTTCTTTTCTGTTGTATTGGTTTTGCCCTCTTATACACATGTGTAGTTTTAATTTTGGCACACTCATTATCAATGGAACAAGAGAAATGTCCAAGCGAGCGTGTGTTTTTAGTCTTGCAGAATGCAAGAAAATTACTGTTTGTTTAGAAAACTCATAGTTCTGAGGACAATGCTGCTGACTGAAGGAGGGAATTTCAAGGGGAAGTTATCCTCAGTCACCAAAATAGCAGTAGTGTTGGAGTGGGTATTTTATTTTCTCGAGATTTTATTCCACTTTCTTATGACATTGATAGCCCTAGCCCTAGCCTCTAGGCTAGGGCTCTAGCCTCCCCTAGCCCTACCCTCTAGCCCTAGCCCACTGTGCGCATGTGGAGAGGAGCAAACAATGGAGCACATCATAGAGGCTTGCCCGCTCCAAAGACTGGAAGGAGGATTACACACCCTCCATACAGCAAACCAGGAGGCAACTGCTTGGCTTAAGGACTTTGCATTCGCTAAATAAATAAATGACATTGATGAGATAATTGCAGGCCACATTTTAAAAGTCCAAGCTGTTTTTGAGAATGTGAAAGTTGTTTTTATAAATGTGTATGCTCCAACCGTAGGCACAGAAAGATTGGCCTTTTTAAATATTTTAAATGACACTATCAAAAAATGCAGTAATGATGATTTTTTATTTGTGGGAGGTGATTTTAATTGTACAGAAAATCCTTTCATAGATAGGAATTACCCAGAGCCACATGTTGCATCCAAGGGAAGTTTAAAGGCTCTTATAGAAGCTCATGATCTGTGTGATGTGTGGAGAAATTTTCATGGTAAGGTTAGACAGTACACGTGGAGCCATAGCAAGGACAATATTCTGTCCTTAGATAGACTGTCATGACTCGCCGCTCATTAGCGGCGCCAGCTGCGCGCACACCTGTACCTCATCAGCGGCGTGGGATTTAAGCCACTCTGCCCTGGGCTTCGGCCTGAAGCTGTCTGATCTCTTCGGCCTGCTTGCTGCAAGGAACCCCCTTCTACCAGCAATATCATTCACGTAAGAATCTCTTACCTTCCTCTCCAGTTGTCTCCCCTGTGCACAGGTGGATTTCCCGGCGGCGGGCTTCTCCTCTGCTTCGCCATCTCCTCGCTGCTGTCACAGGCGCTCCAGGTCGCTGTCTCCCGGGCTACGCCCTTGTCAACGCCAGCCACTTGACTAACCAAGTAAGCCAGCATATCCCATTATCCCTCTGTATTGGTTTGGTGCCCATTACTCTTCTCCCTGTGTTCTCTCCCGTAGGGTTGCCCGGCTGCAGGGCTTCCTGCCCCCGTGCCTGAAGCTGACGTCCACCACCAACACATTCACATCTCACAGACACGCAGTCACACACCCTTGTTGTTGAATAAAGCTGTTGAATCTACCCTGAGCCTGCGTGTGTGTCTCCTGAGCCGTGCGTTATGTCATAGACTAGATATGGTTTACAGTTTTAAGCACCATTTTAGCATTTTTAAAAGTGCTTTTATAGTCCCTGTTGGCTTTACAGATCACTCTCTGGTTCAGTGTTGTGTTTTTATCAAGAATATAAAGTGCAGTAGTGCATACTGCCATTTTAACACATCACTTTTATCGGAAAATAGTTTTAAAACTGCTTTTATGTTTTTTTGGAGTAATTTTATTTTAACAAAAATCAAATTTTAGTTCTTTGAAGCAGTGGTGGGATGTAGGGAAGAGTCAAATAAAGAATTTGTGCCTACAGTATACTCGCAATGTCTCTGGAGACATGGCCAGGTCTGTCAGGGACCTGGAGAGAGAAGTAGTGGAGCTGCAGTCTTTGGCAGGCTCCACAGGAGAAAGAGGACATTTTGAGGCCCTCAATGGCAAAAAGTCTGTTTTAACTGACTTACTGGGAGTGGCCACTAGGGGCACTGTGGTACACAGTAGGTTCCAGAACATCGCACTAATGGACGCTCCATCTCCTTTTTTCTTTGGTTTGGAGAGGAAGAATGGTCAGAGGAGGATGATCCATTGTCTCAGCTCCGAAGACGGGCGGCTGAGCCATGAGTCTGCAGAGATCCGTCACTTTGCAGCTGCTTTCTATAAAGATCTCTTTAAGAAAGAGTTTGTTGAGAAACCGCATGTGCTGAGTCATTTTTTGACAGACTTGTCGAAGGTAATGGCTGGTATGAATGCAGAGCTGGAGAGTGAGATCACTCTGCAAGAACTAGCAGTGGCTGTCCAATCTCTTCAGTGTGGAAAAGCCCCAGGGATAGATGGTCTACCTTCGGAGTTCTACAAGACGTTTTGGTCTGAGATCTGTGAGGACTTGCTGGAAGTACTGTTTGACAGTCTGCGGAAGGGTCACCTGCCCCTAAGTTGTAGGAGAGCAGTCCTCACCCTCCTTCCCAAGAAAAGTGACTTGAAAGACATTAAAAACTGGCGTCCAGTGGCCCTCCTCTGTACTGACTACAAAATTCTCTCCAAAGTGTTGGCTAACAGACTGAAGAAGGTGATGGAGCAGGTCATGCATGTAGACCAGATCTACTGTGTACCTGGTAGGTTGGTTATAGACAACATTTTTTTTAATTTGTGATCTTTTGGACCTCTCCAGCTCATTGGTCAAGGAACTTGGTCTCATTTTAATAGACCAAGAAAAGGCGTTTGACCGAGTTGAACATCCATACCTTTGGTAGACACTAGAAGCCTTTGGTTTCAGCTCAGGGTTCATCGCCAAGATCCAGGCCTTGTATAGAGACATTGAGAGTATTCTTAAGATTAATGGTGGTTTGAAAGCTTCTTTCAAAGTTGAGAGGGGTGTCCGACAGGGCTCCCCCCTCTCAGGTATGCTATACTGTCTTGCCATCAAGCCCCTCCTTTGTAAACTAAGGCAAGGCCTCACTGGTTTTAAAGTCCCCAACTCTGACTCTGTTTTTAAAGTGTGTGCATATGCTGATGATGTTGTTGTTTTTACAAGAAATCAAAATGATGGAGACTACCTTTTAAGAACTGTTAATTTTTTGGTGAGTGCTCCTCAGCGAGAGTGAATTGGTGTAAAAGTGAAGCTGTAATGATGGGGTTAGACTACAAAAAATTGCCCTACCTGGTGGCCTTTCGTGGACACAAGGTGGTTTTAAATATCTTGGTGTTTTTTTAGGAAATCAGACTTTTACTGGGAAAAATTGGGAGTGTTTTTTGGAAAAAGTTGAAGGAAGATTAAAAAAATGGAAATGGATTTTGCCAAACTTGTCCTTCAGAGGTCGTGTTTTAATCATTAACAGCTTGATTGCTTCAATGCTGTGGCATCGACTGTCTTGTTTGGACCCTCCAACCAATTTGCTGGCCCGAATACAGTCTATAATTGTAGACTTTCTCTGGGACCATCTTCACTGGGTTCCACAGAGCATCCTGTTTTTACCTAGGGAAGAAGGTGGTCAAGGACTCATCCATCTGGCCAGCAGGGGGGCAGTCTTTCACCTGCAGTTCATTCAGCAACTGCTGAGTGGACCTCTCGGCCTTGTGTGGAGACCTATTGCCAGCAGAGCTGTCCTGGATCACTGTGGGGGGCTGGGACTAGAGGAATCATTGTTTTTAATGGACTTAAAGAACCAAAAACTCCCAGAACTCCTCAGTTTTATCAAAGTGCTTTTAAAATCTGGGAACTTTTTAAAAAGAACTCTCCCCAGGCTTCCTTGTCACCTTTTTGGCTTTTAAAGGAACCACTTGTGTTTGAGACACGTTTTGATGTAGGCAATGCTTTAAGACCTTCTGTTTTAAAAAATTTCCTTTCTGCAAAGGTTACAATGCTGGGACACTTGGTGAACTTATGTGGTCCTAACCTGGACAATGCTATTGCCCTGTGCTCGGCTCTTGGCGTTTCTTCAGTCAGAGTTATAATAAACTTGCTGAAAGATTGGAGAGACTGCCTCTCTGCAGCAGAACACTCTGCTATTGTTTTACACTGCAAACCCAAATGTTGTTGAGGTTTGTCCATTTTGTCCTCAGAAAGAGACTGTGTTCCATTGTTTTCTGGACTGTAACAGACTGCAATTGTTGTTTGTTTTTTGGGGAAGCTGTTTTATCTGTTTGGAGAAGTCTTTTCCCTGCAGATTTTTATCTTGGGTTTTCCATATAGACAGAGAAGCAAGAAAAAAGTGAATTGTTAAATTTCATCCTGGGTCAGGCTAAAATGGCTATTTATGTTAGTAGGAAAAGAAAAATTGAACAAATGCTGGATTGTAACGTAAAAGACATGCTGGTAAGCATGATCAAGACTCAAATAATGATTGATTACAATTACTATCGTCTGATGCAAAATGTTGGAACTTTTGAGGCTATGTGGTGCTTGCACATCCTGTATTGAGTTAAGGAGGGGAAAATTACCTATGGTGTGGTTCTGATGTAAGAAGCAAGTTTTTGTTTTAGTTTTCTTGGTTTAGTTGCTTGTGTCGTTGATTTCTTGTCAGTGAATTAATTTATTTTTCATTGCTTCTTTTATTTGGAGTGTTGTTCTGTTGAACCTGTGACAATAAAGGTGTGTTGAAAAATGAAATCTCTCTCTCTCTCTCTCTCTCTCAAAAGGTCAAGCATTCCCGACAGAAGGAATAAATGACGGTCTTTACTCTTACTTTTTTAGGCATTTTTGGGATATTGTTGGATCAGACTTTTATGATGTTCTAATTGACTGTTACAGAACTGGATCTTTACCGGTCTCCTGCCGGCGCGCGTACTGTCTCTGCTGCCCGGCTCTTCTTTGCACGGACTACAAGGTCACGGTTTACTCGCCTGCAGGACATGGATGCCCCAACATCTTTTTTCTACAATCTGGAAAAGACTGCTGCAAAGATGACCTGCTTAAAACTCCCACATGGTCAAAGGACTACAAATCCATCCGAGATGAGGAGCCATGCAGATGCAGTGGATTTTTACTGGGCACTGTTTGGTGCAGAACCATGTTGCACAGACTCTCAACACCAACTCTTTGGAGGTCTTCCCAGGCTCAGCCCAGAGGACAGGCCTGTTCTGGACTGTGAACTGACTTTGGATGAGTCAACTGTAGCAGTTAATCACATGTCTCTGGGACGTGCACCTGGACTTGATGGTCTTTCTTCTGACTTTTTTAAGCACTTTGGGGATGTTATTGGATCAGACTCTTATGGCATTCTAGTTGACTGTTACGGAACTGGCTGCGGGCGCACAGTGCTGTCTCTGCTGCCGAAGGAAGGGGACTTGGCCTTGCTTAACAACTGGAGGCCTGTGGCTCTTCTTTGCACAGACTACATGGAAGAATCGGTCTACTAACACTGGCACTGTGGATCCTGTTTTGGTTTTCCTTACTATAAAATGGTGGACAATTTGGAGGCATCCACCAATAGATGGACTGTAGGGCATATTTTCTGTTGTGTGGGAGAGGGGGATGAGTTATGTTTGCACTTTTGACATGTGAGACGCTTGGTGGAATGATATTGGTGCTCATGCATTTTTGAATTGTGCAATAAAGGGATTTTTTAAAACTCAACTCTCTCTCTCTCTCTCTCTCGTGCGCATGCGTGAGCGTTTGTGGGAGCAGGGGTGTGGAGTGGTGTCGAGTGAGTACTCTAAACTTTGTTTTTTTCTAACTTTTCTCTATCGTGTGTGTTGAGGTGTGTGTGTTTAGTATTTAGTGGTTTGAGTGTGTGTGTGCTGGGGTGTGAGTGTTGGAGTGAGTGTGTTGGGGAACGGTAGCTTCTGCTGCCCGTTTTTCCCGGCCGGCATCATGCCGGTGTTTGACGGTGGTGTGGAGTTCGAGTGCTTGACCCAGCGGCATGGCGTGAGAATCCTGCCGACAGTTCCCTGTTCTGTGGAAGAGGCTGGCCTCACTGTAGGACAGGTGGTTGGGCATGACTGTATAAAGTCAGCATCAAGGATGAATAGCGCAATTGTCATCTTTCTGGATTCCACTGAAAAAGATGATCAGGTGGTGGAACAGGGAGTTGTCATAAATGACACTTTTACTCCTGTTCTACCGCTGGTGAACCCTTCTAGGAGGATCACCATCTCAAACGCTCCTCCTTTCATTAAAAACGATCAGTTGATAAGAGAATTGTCCCGTTTTGGCCAAGTTGTTTCCCCTATCAGAATGGTCTCTCTGGGTAGTAAATCACCCCTGCTGAAGCATGTCGTGTGTCACAGGAGGCAGTGTTTCATGGTGTTAAAAGACAGCTCTGCAGAACTGAACGTGTCTTTTAACTTCAGGATTGACGGCTTCAGCTACTTAGTCTTTGCAACATCCGAAACCATGAAGTGTTTTGCGTGTGGTGCAGAGGGTCATCTCATTAGATCATGTCCTGAAAAGGTGAACACAAAGAACACTGGCAGTAAGAAAGGCGACACCGCTGTTTCTGGTGGTCCGGAGGGTAGCACTACATGTGGTGCGGCGGATGCCGCTGCGGCGCCCACTTCTGCTGGAGCGGTCACGGCTGCGGCTGCGGCCGCGTCCGCTTTTGCTTCTGCTTCTGCGGGAGCATCCGCGGCCGTGGCCGCGTCCGCTTGTGCTGGGGCAGCCGCGGCCGCCTCTTCTGGGGTGGCCGCGGCAGGCGCGGTAGTTGCCCCCCCAAACAGTGATGGTGGGGAATTTCTGTCTGGCAGCAGCTCCGATCATTGTGACGAGCCTGTCACCCGGAGTAAAGAGGTGGAGGGCGAAATGAGTGCAGTTAAACGAAAGAACATGAATGAACAGACTTTGCAGGCGGGGGAGGAGCGGTTTGAGGCTGTGGCGGACACTCAGAGTAAACACTGCATGACAAACGTTGCATTTGACGAAGAAATGCAGGGATGTAATTTTGTTGAGGAGGATCCTTTTAAAGCTGCACAAAAAAGAAAAAGTGCTGAAAACTTGCAGAGCTCTGCTAAATCTAGTAGGGTTGGGAATTTAGAAATACTGGATGAGAGCGCTTCTGAGGAAAGTGGAGCTGAGTCTGAACTGATGCAGACGCAGACGCAGGAGGAGCAAAGCTCCTATTGTTTTACCAAAATTAGGAAATTTCTCCAGGTGACTAAGGGGAGCAGAGCTGTGAAAGTGGAAAATTACTTTCCAGATCTGGAGTTATTTGTGGCATCAGCTCGCAAGTTTATGAAACTGAATGATGGGAATGAGACTTTCACTGATCAGGAAATATATCGTTTAAAGAAACTGGTTGTTAAACTGAAATCACAAATTACTAACAGTCATGTTGACTCTTAGTTTGTTTCTTCCCTTTTATGCTATGTGTGTGTTTTTTTACTGTACCTTATTTTTATCCTTTTTAATGCCCCACCTTAGAATTGGCACTCTTAATATAAATGGGGCCAGGGATGATGTAAAAAGTGCCTCTTTATACAAGCTTTTTAATTTAAAGAAACTTGACGTGCTGATGGTCCAGGAGACTCCCAGCACTGTAGACATTGAGAGCCAGTGGAGAAAAGAGTGGGATGGCTGCATTTTTTTTAGCCACAAATCCAATAACAGTGGAGGGGTGGCTGTACTTTTCTCTAGGGGTTGTGTGCCTGTCTCTTATGAGGTAGAAGAGGTGGTGAAAGGACATGTACTCTTGCTAAAGGTACAGTTTGAAAATGTGAACTTGGTTTTTATAAACGTGTATGTGCCAACACAGAGAGCAGAGAGGATCAGGGTCTTTAATGTGCTATCAGATACGGTTAGATCCTGTAATCCGAATAGTTTTTTATTTCTGGGGGGTGATTTTAACTGTACATTAAACCACAGACTAGACAGGAACCATCAGGAGCCTCACCCTGCTTCTGCCAATAGGCTCAGGGAACTGGTGAAGACACATGAAATGGCCGATGTGTGGAGATCACATCATGGGGACCAGAGACAGTACACCTGGAGCCATGCTAAAGATAACCTTTTATCTATGGCAAGGTTAGACCATTTTTATGGGTTTAAACATCAAATGAGTGTTTTTAAAAATAGTTGTATCTGTCCTGTTGGTTTCACTGATCACTGCCTGCTGTTTTGTTCTGTTTTTATTGAAAATGTAAAGTGTAAGAGTGCTTTTTGGCATTTTAATAATACACTTTTAAATGATGTGTTTTTTAAAGGAGTTTTTCATGATGTATGGAAGTCACACAGGGAACAAAAACCTTCTTTTAGTTCTCTCCAAATGTGGTGGGATTTTGGTAAGGCACAGATAAAACAACTCTGCCAACAGTACACTCAAAATGTCACTCGTAGCTTGACCCAATCCTTGAAAGTTCTGGAGACTGAGGTGGTAGAGCTAGAGGAGTTGCTCAGTTCTACAGGAAAACAAGAGCACTTAGAGGCTCTTAAGTCAAAAAGGTCAGCCTTGGATAGCCTGCTAGGGGTCACCGCACAGGGTGCTCTGGTCCGCTCACACTACATGGATGTAGCTCTGATGGACTCGCCCTCCCAGTACTTTTTTGGACTGGAGGGGAAAAATGGACAGAGAAAACTCATTCACTCCTTGTTGGACAATGACGGGAGAACAATCTCCACAGCAGCAGAGATCAGGAAATGCGCTGCTAGCTTTTACAGTGAATTGTTTAGAGCAGAGTGGAGGGAAGACACGTCACTGGGCCAGGTTTTCCTTGATGGTCTTCCAGTGCTCTCAGAGGACCTTGTTGCCGGCTTGGATGCTCCACTGTCTCTGTCTGAGCTGCATACGGCGCTAATGAGCCTCCAGAATGGAAAATCACCAGGCATAGATGGTCTCTCTGTGGACTTTTTAAGGAATTCTGGCCCCTGCTTGGTCCAGACCTGCTGGAGGTTCTCCAAGATAGCTTGAAAAGGGGGACCCTACCCACGACCTGCAGGAGGGCCATCATCACACTGTTGCCGAAAAAAGGGGACCTACAGAGCCTAAAGAACTGGAGGCCAGTCTCTCTGCTCTGCACAGACTATAAGATTCTTTCAAAAGCTCTGGCTCGAAGACTGAGAAAGGTGATGAGCGAGCTCATTCATGTAGACCAGACTTACTGTGTGCCTGGCAGGCTGATTAGTGACAACGTCATTTTAATTCGGGATATTTTGGAGGTCTCTGGTTCATTGGCGGTAGAAACTGGTTTGATTTCAATTGACCAGGAAAAGGCGTTTGACCGGGTTGAACACCAATATTTATGGACAGTTTTAGCAGCTTTTGGGTTCAGCCCAGGCTTCATAGCCAGGATACGGGTCTTGTACAGTGACATTGAGAGTGTGCTGAAGATAAATGGGGGCCTGTGTGCCCCTTTAAAAGTCCAGAGGGGGGGTTCGGCAGGGCTGCCCTCTCTCAGGGATGCTGTACTCCCTCGCCATAGAGCCTTTGCTTCACTGCTTGAGAAGGAACCTATCAGGAGTTACTTTTCCTGGCTGTGACACCACGTTCAAGCTGTCGGCCTGTGCAGATGATGTAGTCATTCTGCTAAATAAGCAGAGTGACATTGACGTTCTGGTTAGGAGTGTCAATCTTTTTGGCCAACTTTCCTCTGCAAAAATAAACTGGGGAAAAAGCGAGGCTCTGATGGTGGGGGAGAACCTAGAAAATCAGCTTACGCTGCCTGGTGGGCTGATTTGGAAAAAAGGAGGGTTTAAGTATCTTGGTGTCTTTATTGGAAATCAACAATTTGAGCAAAAAAATTGGGATGGGGTCATAGAGAAAATCAACGGGAGACTAAACAAGTGGAAGTGGCTAATGCCAAGAATATCTTTTAGAGGAAGAGTGCTCATTTTAAATAATCTTGTTTCCTCATCCCTGTGGCACCACCTCATGTGCATGGACCCCCCTGCTGGTTTGTTGTCAAAAATCCAGTCTGTTATGGTGGACTTTTTTTGGGGGGGTGGACTCCACTGGGTCCCTCAAGCCCTGTTATTTCTTCCCAAAGAGGTAGGGGGTCAAGGAGTGGTTCATTTAGCTAGTAGAGGTGCTGCTTTTAGACTGACTTTCATACAGAGACTGCTGACGGGCCCCCAGGACCTGGTATGGAGGCCTTTGGCCTGTGTTATTTTACAGAGAGTCCTTGGGCTTGGGCTAGACCTCCCTGTGTTTTTAATGGATTTTAAGAACTCTAGTGCACTGTCTTTGCCCAGTTTTTACTGCAGTCTTTTTTCAGTGTGGACTCTTTTTAAAAAACAAAGAGGGCCATGCGTTTCCCTCCACTGGTTGTTGAGGGAGCCGCTGGTTGTTGGTGGTCGCCTTGGTGTCCTGCCGGGAGTTGGAAGGACCTTCCTTGATAGGCTGTGTTCCAGGAATGTTCTCACTCTGAAGCAAGTGGTGGAACTGGCTGGTCCTGGCCTCAACAACGCCTCAGCTTTAGCAGCTCATCTTGGTGTCAGATCAAATCGTTTCATCAATGGCCTTCTTGCACACTGGAAACAGAAACTTCATGGACTTGAGCGCTCCCTACTCATGGACTTTGGCAATGGCACGCTGCAGCCAGAAAGCACGGACCCTTTTCCCTCTCTCACGCTTTGTATGGACTTTGACGTCTCTCCTTGCTCCTTACTGGCATTCTGTGCTCCCACTGGTGTGGACTTTGGAGGAGCCAGTGGTAAGGCACTCTACAGACTGGTGGTGATGGCACTCAACAAAGACAGATTGAACACCTGTGTGGACACTCCATGGAGAGCCTATTTTAGACTAGGAAAAGGGCATCGGCCTGCCTGGAGGGCTCTTTATAAAGCCCCTCTCCCTAAGAGGCATGGAGACTTACAGTGGAGGGTCCTGCATGGCATTATAGCTGTCAATGCTTTTGTTTCTGTGATTAACAGCAGTGTCAGTGATCAGTGTGTTTTTTGTTCCTCTAGGGAGACTGTTTTTCATTGTTTTACTGAATGTCAGCGCCTGAGTGGTCTCTTTGAACTTCTCACAGAACTTTTTCACATTTTTAAGGAAGTTTTCTCTAAGCAGGTTTTCATTTGTGGTTTTATGTACAATCGTCGTTTTAAGCAGAAGTGTCAACTACTGAACTTTGTTTTAGGGCAGGCAAAGTTGGCTATTTATGTAAGCCGGAGAAGAAAGCTTGAGAATGTTGAGAAAGATGTTGATGTCAAAATTTTATTTGTGAGGCTACTTAAAGCCAGAATCAGGCTGGACTTTCAGTTTTTTATGGGGAATGGGGATGTGGAAGGTTTTAGGACCCTCTGGTCCCTGAAGGATGTCCTCTGTTTAGTTCGTGATGGGCAGCTTTTGTTTGGGCGTTTTTTGGGGGAATAATTTTCTGTGTAATATAGCATGACATAGAAATTGTATTGAATGATGGACAAGTGTGTTTATTAAAGATCTTTTAAAAATCAAAATCTCTCTCTCTCTCTCATTCCCCCAGACAGCGCTGTTACTGTGGAGGAGGTCCTGGAGGCTGTGGCCGAGCAGGTGGGCCCTGACGCGGTCTGCTTTGCTTCCCGAATGAATAGAGCTGTGGTTGTGTTTCTGGCAGCTGAAGACGATGTCCACACCCTGATTGTAAGCGGTGTTGTTATCGGGGAAACGTATGTACAGGTGTCCCCCTTATCTGTCCCATCAACGAGAATCACCGTCTCAGGTGTTCCACCTTTCATCACTGACGAGCAGCTGGCGACGGAGCTCCGCAGATTTGGGAAGTTTGCGGGCCCGTTTATGACTCTGCCTTTGGGATGCAAGGCCGCCAAGTTCAAACATGTGAAATCACTCAGGCGACAGGTGTTCATGTTTCTCGACTCGCCCACTCAGACTCTGGAAGTCTCCTTCAGGGTCAAGCACGGGGACGGATCTTACATGGTGTATGCGAGCTCGGGACAGATGAAGTGTTTTGAATGTGGAGACGTGGGCCATAAACAGTTCGCTTGTCCGCACAGGCAGCGGGCGGAGGGCCCTGATGGGGCCGCGGATGGTGCCGGCGGCGAGCCCTCCGCTCACGCCGCAGCTGCGGACGGCGGCACGGCCTCCGCTCCCACTACCCCTGCTCCGGAGCCTGCCGCTGTGTCTGTGGACAGCCCGGCTGCGCTGCCTGCGGTCCAGCTTGCGGTCGGGAGCGTGGATGGCGATGCCGCCAAAAAGTTCACTGATGGTGCGTCACAATCATCTCGCTGTGTGACGTCAACAGCTGTGCCGCTGGCAGCTGCTACCGCTTCAGAGGAGGGGACGGAGCACCGACCTGATGGTGCATCACAATCATCTCGCTGTGTGACGTCAGCGGCTATGCCTCAGCCAGCTGCTGCCACTTCGGAGGAGGAGACAGAGCACCGACCTGATGGTGCGTCAGAATCTCGCTGTGTGACATCAGCGGCTGTGCTTCCGGAGGCTACTACCGTTACACAGCGGGGGATGGAACAGCGACAGTCAGCTGCTGAGGGTGGCGTCCAGGAAAATGTGGCCCATGATGAATCCACTGGCCCGGGAGAACCAAGCAGTCAGCTGAGTTGTGCTGACGAGGAAATGGAATCTGAGAACGACACTGTGTCTAATACTGGGTCTATTGAGGCAAAATGCAGTACAAACACGAGTTTGTATTCACCGGAAGAAATAAATGCTTTTCTGGATGAAACCTATAACAAAGCCATTAGGGTCGCCGACTACTTCAGTGACACTGATAAATTCATTAAGTCTGTGGATGTGCTAAGAAGGCAGGTTGGTCTTGACCTCCTGGATGAAAGGAAGCGTTATCGCCTCAAGAAACACCTGACAGCCCTGCATAAAGCAGCAGGGGGAACGCCGGTCAAACGCGCCCGACAGGAGGAATGAATGGCGGTCGTTCCTCTGCCTGTTTTACACATTTTTGGGATATTGTTTGAACAGACTTGTATATGACATTTAATTGACTGTAAGTGACTGTCACAGAACTGGATCTTTGACTAGGTGGACTGCAGGGACTGCTCTGTGTTGTGTGGGGGGGGAACATTTCAGTTTGCACTTTTTCCAATGTGACGCACTTGGAGGAATGATGTTGATGTACTTACATTTTTTTGAAGTGTACAATAAAAGCTTATTTTAAAAGTCGAAGTCTCTCTCTCTCTCTCTCTCTCTCTCTCTCTCTCTCTCTCTCTCTCTCTCTCGTGTGCATGCGTGGGCGTTTGTGGGAGCAGGGGTGTGGAGTGGTGTCGAGTGAGTACTTTAAACTTTGTATTTTCTAACTTTTTCTCTATCTTGTGTGTTTGAGGTGTGTGTGTTTAATATAGTGGGTTGAGTGTGTGTGTGCTGGGGTGTGAGTGTTGGAGTGGGTGTGTTGGGGAACGGTAGCTTCTGCTGCCGGTTTTTCCCGGCCGGCATCATGCCGGTGATTGATGGTGGTGTGGAGTTTGAGCGCTTAACCCGGCGTCATGGTGTGAGAATCCTCCCGACAGTTCCCTGTTCTGTGGAGGAGGCCAGCCTCGCTGTAGGACAGGTGGTTGGGCATGGCAGCATAAAATCAGCATCGAGGATGAACAGCGCAATTGTGATCTTTCTGGATTCGACTGAGAAAGCTGATCAGGTGGTGGCACAGGGAGTGGTCATAGGTGACACTTTTACTCCCGTTTTACCGCTGGCGAATCCGTCTAGGAGGATCACCATCTCAAACGCTCCTCCTTTCGTTAAAAATGATCAGCTGATTAGAGAGTTGTCCCGTTTTGGCCAGGTTGTGTCCCCTATCAGAATGGTCTCTCTGGGTAGTAAATCACCCCTGCTGAAGCATGTTGTATGTCATAGGAGGCAGTGTTTCATGGTGTTGAAAGACAGCTCTGCTGAACTGAATGCGTCTTTTAATTTCAGGATTGACGGCTTTAGCTACTTGGTGTTTGCAACATCTGAAACCATGAAGTGTTTTGCGTGTGGCGCAGAAGGCCATCTTATTAGGTCATGTCCTGAAAAGGCGAACACAAAGAGCACTGGCGGTAAGAAAGGTGACGCCGCTGTTTCTGGTGGTCCGGAGGGTAGCGCTACATGTGGTGCGGCGGATGCCGCTGCGGCGCCCGCTCCTGCTGGGGCGGTCGCGGCCGCAGTCGCGGCCGCATCCGCGTCCGCGTCCGCTTCTACTTCTGCGGGGGCGTCCGCGGCCGCATCCGCGTCCGCGTCCGCTTGTGCTGGGGCGGCCGCGGCCGCCTCTGCTGGGGTGGCCGCGGCGGGCGCGGTAGTTGCCCCCCCAAACAGTGATGGTGGGGAATTTCTGTCTGGCGGCAGCTCTGATCATTGTGACGAGCCTGTCGCCCGGGGTAAACAGGTGGAGGGTGTAAGTAAAAGTGCAGTTAAACGAAGGAACGTAAATGAACAGACTTTGCAGGCGGGGGAGGAGCGGTTTGAGGCTGTAGGGGACACACACAGCAAACACTGCATGACAAACGTTGCAGTTCATGAAGAAATGCAGGAATGTAGTTTTGCTGAAGAGGATCCTTTTAAAGCTGCACAAAAAAGAAAAAGTGCTGAAAACTTACAGAGCTCTGCTAAATCTAGTAGGGTTGGGAAGTTAGATTTACTAGTTGAGAGCGTTTCTGACGAAAGTGGAGCTGAGTCTGAAATGATGCAGACGCAGACGCAGGAGGAGCAAAGCTCCTATTGTTTTTCCAAAATTAGGCAATTTCTCCAGGTGACCAAGGGGAGCAGAGCTGTGAAAGTGGAAAATTACTTTCCAGATCTGGAGTTATTTGTGGCATCAGCTCGCAAGCTGATGAAACTGAATGATGGGAATGAGACTTTTACTGATCAGGAAATTTTTCGTTTAAAGAAACTGGTTGTCAAACTGAAATCACAAATTACTAACAGTCATGTTGACTCTTAGTTTGTTTCTTCCCTTTTATGCTATGTGTGTGTTTTTTTACTGTACCCTATTTTTATCCTTTTTAATGCCCCACCTTAGAATTGGCACTCTCAATATTAATGGGGCCAGGGATGATGTAAAAAGGGCCTCTTTATACAAGTTTTTTAATTTAAAGAAACTTGACGTGCTGATGGTCCAGGAGACTCACAGCACTGTGGACATTGAGAGCCATTGGAGAAAAGAGTGGGATGGCTGCATTTTTTTTAGCCACAAATCCAGTAGCAGTGGGGGGGTGGCTGTACTTTTCTCTCGGGGTTGTGTGCCTGTCTCTTATGAGGTAGAAGAGGTGGTGAGAGGTCATTTCCTCTTATTAAAGGTACAGTTTGAAAACGTGAACTTCGTTTTTATAAACGTGTATGTGCCAACACAGAGAGCAGAGAGGATCAGGGTCTTTGACGTGCTTTCGGATACGGTTAAGTCCTGTGATCCAAATAGTTTTTTATTTCTGGGGGGTGATTTTAACTGTACATTAAACCACAGACTAGACAGGAACCATCAGGAGCCTCACCCTGCTTCTGCCAATAGGCTGAGAGAACTGGTGAAAACACATGAAATGGCCGATGTGTGGAGATCACATCATGGGGACCAGAGGCAGTACACCTGGAGCCATGTCAAAGATAACCTTTTATCTATGGCTAGGTTAGACCGTTTTTATGGTTTTAAACATCAAATGAGTGTTTTTAAAAATAGTTGTATCTGTCCTGTTGGTTTCACTGATCACTGCCTGCTGTTTTGTTCTGTGTTTATTGAAAATGTAAAGTGTAAGAGTGCTTTTTGGCATTTTAACAATACACTTTTAAATGATGTGTTTTTTAAAGAGGTTTTTCATGATGTTTGGAAGTCACACAGGGAACAAAAACCCTCTTTTAGTTCTCTCCAATTGTGGTGGGATTTTGGTAAGGCCCAGATAAAACAACTCTGCCAACAGTACACTCAAAATGTCACTCGTAGCTTGACCCAATCCTTGAAAGTTCTGGAGACTGAGGTGGTAGAACTAGAGGAGTTGCTCAGTTCTACAGGAAAACAGGAGCACTTAGAGGCTCTCAAGTCAAAAAGGTCAGCCTTGGCTAGCTTGCTAGGGGTCACCGCACAGGGTGCTCTGGTCCGCTCACGCTACATGGATGTAGCTCTGATGGACTCGCCCTCCCAGTACTTTTTTGGACTGGAGGGGAAAAATGGACAGAGAAAGCTCATTCACTCCTTGTTGGGCGATGACGGGAGAACAATCTCCACAGCAGCAGAGATCAGGAAACACGCTGCTAGCTTTTACAGTAAATTGTTTAGAGCAGAGTGGAGGGAGGACACGGCACTGGGCCAGGTTTTCCTTGATGGTCTTCCAGTGCTCTCAGAGGACCTTGTTGCCGGCTTGGATGCTCCACTGTCTCTGTCTGAGCTGCATACGGCGCTAATGAGCCTCCAGAATGGAAAATCACCAGGCATAGATGGTCTCTCTGTGGACTTTTTTAAGGAATTCTGGCCCCTGCTTGGTCCAGACCTGCTGGAGGTTCTCCAAGATAGCTTGGAAAGGGGGACCCTACCCACGACCTGCAGGAGGGCCATCATCACACTGTTGCCGAAAAAGGGGGACCTCCAGAGCCTAAAGAACTGGAGGCCAGTCTCTCTGCTCTGCACAGACTACAAGATTCTCTCAAAAGCTCTGGCCCGAAGACTGAGAAAGGTGATGAGCGAGCTCATTCATGTAGACCAGACTTACTGTGTGCCTGGCAGGCTGATTAGTGACAACGTCACTTTAATTCGGGATATTTTGGAGGTCTCTGGTTCATTGGCGGTAGAAACTGGTTTGATTTCAATTGACCAGGAAAAGGCGTTTGATCGGATTGAACACCAATATTTATGGACAGTTTTAACAGCTTTTGGGTTCAGCCCAGGCTTCATAGCCAGGATACGGGTCTTGTACAGTGACATTGAGAGTGTGCTGAAGATAAATGGGGGCCTGTCTGCCCCTTTAAAAGTCCAGAGGGGGGTTCGGCAGGGCTGCCCTCTCTCAGGGATGCTGTACTCCCTCGCCATAGAGCCTTTGCTTCACTGCCTGAGAAGGGATCTATCAGGAGTTACTTTTCCTGGCTGTGACACCACGTTCAAGCTGTCGGCCTATGCAGATGATGTAGTCATTCTGCTAAACAAGCAGAGTGACATTGACGTTCTGGTTAGGAGTGTCAATCTTTTTGGCCAACTTTCCTCTGCAAAGATAAACTGGGGAAAAAGCGAGGCTCTGATGGTGGGGGAGAAACTAGAAAATCAGCTTACGCTGCCGGGTGGGTTGATTTGGAAAAAAGGAGGTTTTAAGTATCTTGGCGTCTTTATTGGAAATCAGCAGTTTGAGCAAAAAAATTGGGATGGGGTCATAGAGAAGATTAACGGGAGACTAAACAAGTGGAAGTGGCTAATGCCAAGAATATCTTTTAGAGGAAGAGTGCTCATTTTAAATAATCTTGTTTCCTCATCCCTGTGGCACCGCCTCATGTGCATGGACCCCCCTGCTGGTTTGTTGTCCAAAATTCAGTCTGTTTTGGTGGACTTTTTTTGGGGGGGTGGACTCCACTGGGTTCCTCAAGCCCTGTTATTTCTTCCCAAAGAGGAGGGGGGGCAAGGAGTGATTCATTTAGCTAGTAGAGGTGCTGCTTTTAGACTGACTTTCATACAGAGACTGCTGACGGGCCCCCAGGACCTGGTATGGAGGCCTTTGGCCTGTGTTATTTTACAGAGAGTCCTTGGGCTTGGGCTAGACCTCCCTGTGTTTTTAATGGATTTTAAGAACTCTAATGCACTGTCTTTACCCAGTTTTTACCGCAGTCTCTTTTCAGTGTGGACTCTTTTTAAAAAACAAAGAGGGCCATGCGATTCCCTCTACTGGTTGTTGAGGGAGCCGCTGGTTTTTGGTGGTCGCCTTGGTGTCCTGCCGGGAGTTGGAAGGACCTTCCTTGATAGGCTGTGTTCCAGGAACATTCTCACTCTGAAGCAAGTGGTGGAACTGGCTGGTCCTGGCCTCAACAACGCCTCAGCTTTAGCAGCTCATCTTGGTGTCAGGTCAAATCGTTTCATCGATGGTCTTCTTGCACACTGGAAACAGGAGCTTCATGGACTTGAGCACTCCCTACTCTTGGACTTTAGCAATGGCACGCTGCAGCCAGAAAGCACTGACCCCTTTCCCTCTCTCACGCTCTATATGGACTTTGACGTCGCTCCTTGCTCCTTACTGGCATTCTGTGCTCCCACTGGTGTGGACTTTGGAGGAGCCAGTGGTAAGGCACTCTACAGACTGGTGGTGATGGCACTCAACAAGGACCGATTGAACACCTGTGTGGACACTCCTTGGAGAGCCTATTTTAAACTAGGAAAAGGGCATCGGCCTGCCTGGAGGGCTCTTTACAAAGCCCCTCTCCCTAAGAGACATGGAGACTTACAGTGGAGGGTCCTGCATGGTATTATAGCTGTCAATGCTTTTGTTTCTGTGATTAACAGCAGTGTCAGTGATCAGTGTGTTTTTTGTTCCTCTAGGGAGACTGTTTTTCATTGTTTTATTGAATGTCAGCGCCTGAGTGGCCTCTTTGAACTTCTCACAAAACTTTTTCATATTTTTAAGGAAGTTCTCTCTAAGCAGGTTTTCATTTGTGGTTTTATGTACAATCGTCGTTTTAAGCAGAAGTGTCAACTACTGAACTTTGTTTTAGGACAGGCAAAGTTGGCTATCTATGTAAGCCGGAGAAGAAAACTTGAAAATGTTGAGAATGATGTTGATGTCAAAATTTTATTTGTGAGGCTACTTAAAGCCAGAATCAGGCTGGACTTTCAGTTTTTTATGGGGAATGGGGATGTGGAAGGTTTCAGGACCCTCTGGTCCCTGGAGAATGTCCTCTGTTCAGTTCATGATGGACAGCTTTTTTGGGGGCGTTTTTTGGGGGATTAATTTTCTGTGTAACATAGCATGATATAGAAATTGTATTGACTGATGGACAAGTGTGTTTATTAAAGATCTTTTAAAAATCAATCTCTCTCTCTGTCTTCGTTCTCCCAACATTATGCCCACTTCCTGCCAACCCTTGACCTCCAGTTTGCTTCTCATTGGCTTAGAACAGGGGTGTCCAGTCCTGTGCCATGGAGGGCCAAGACCCTGCAGGTTTTCTCTTCTACCCAGTCTCTTCAGCAAGTGGTTTCACTGATCACCAATCAGTGGGAAGAAATTCAGTGGAATCTGCTGTTCAAGACACTGGCTGGAGGTAAAGCCTGCAGGGTCTTGGCCCTCCATGGCACATGATTGGACACCCCTGGCTTAGAAAATAAACGATACAGAAAAAAAAATACATTCTCATTTCTTTTGCAAATATATATAAAATAAAATATTCTTACAATAGTACTTACAGCTTTAAGAACTTGTTATAAAAACAAAACACATTTCACATCATGTAAATAATAAAACACATGACCCCAATCATGAAATTCCAAACTTATTGCACTATATGAAAGAGCAAACCCTGAACACTTTTAACCATTTTTAATTGCTATTTATTTGGTTAATGAACTTACTCTAGTTTTCTTTTTATTAATTCCTATTTATCAATCAATGAGCTATATAGTCTGTTTTTCAAAGAGCTACATCCTCCCCCTTCTGTCTGCATGTCCTCATGAGACAACTAAGACATACATGGATAACCGGAGTGATAACCGGAGAGATAACCGGGGATTACCGGAGTGGTGGCTCAGTTGGTAGAGCATCCGCCCCACACTCGGGAGGCAGGGGTTCAAATCCCAGCCGGGTCATGCCGAAGACCATATAAAAGTGGAACTTCCTGCTGTCCAGCTTGGTGCTCAGCAATAATGGAATGGAGGAGGGAAATTTGTGGCGGTGCCTTGCATGGCAGCGGCCCTCTGATTCTACACTTGGGGTGTGTGCGATTAACACAGTAGATAGGCAAAACACAATCTCGTTCTACTGTACATGATTGGTTGTACAGTTGAATGACAATAAGGGTGATTTAATAAGAAGGATACAGGTCTAAGATCTATCATCCTAGTTTAATAATGACGCCTTTGTGAATAATGGTAATTGGTTGATCTCTAGCCTTTCCAGGTTCATCATAAGTCAGATGGATTACAGGTTTGGTTGTCTCTTAAAACTAGTTCTTGGTCTAGGATCTCTATTCATTTTTGTTGAAGACTTAGGTTTAGCTTTAGGAGTACTAATAGCTGTTTTATAGTCTACTTGAGCTGGTTCAGAATGAGCGAGATTAGAGTCAGTGGGGTGGACACTGGCATCATCATCTTCTGACTTCTCATCAGGTCGGTCATCAGGAGTGGGCTGGTCTGTCCGATACTACCCTGAGACTTCTTGAGGTTCTCCATCATCATTTGAAACAGAGACCACTTCCTCTTCTTCACTTGAGTCATAGATAGAAAGCTCATGTTCACTATGGGATCCATCGGCATTCTCGTCATAGGTTCTCTGGGGCAAGAGCTTATGCAGATATTCTCCATAGGATCTATTGAGCATTTCATATTCTGTCTGAAGATGAGTTGGCATCTTCTGGTTCCATTTCAGGTGTCCTTTCAGTCTTTCTTGGGTGTCTGTTCTTTACTTGTTGACGTGTCTTTGGTTTCACAGGTCATGAACTTTGCCCTCTGGCATTCTCATGGGCTGACTTATGGGTAAGAGATTATCTTGGTGCATGGTTTTGACCCCTCCTTTCCCATCTTCAGATTACACCCAGTAAACTGGTAAATTAGGTAGCTTTCCCACTACGACATATGGCACAGAGCTCCAGCAGCTTACAAGCTTATGCTTTTCTTGCAGCCCCAGGTTTCGAAGAAGTACTCTGTCACCTGTGTCTATAGTCTGGAAACATATTTTCTGGTCATAGGCTCTTTTGTTTCTCTGATGTGACTTCTCTGCTGATTTCCTGGCAAGCTACAAGCCTTTTGCATATCTCTCCTCAGTTTCTCAACATATTGTGAATGGTGTCTGATTCCAGTTCCATCAGCTAACGTGCCAAAACAAAGATCTACGGGAAGCCTAGCTTCTCTACCAAACATCAGTAGATAGAGGGACTATCCTATTGCATTGCATTTTGTACTGCTGTATGCATGGACAACATATGGAATATGCTGACTCAACAAATGTTTTTTTTTCATGGCCCAGGGTCACAAGCATTGACAGCAAAGTGAGGTTGAACCTTTCAGGTTGAGGGTCCCCTTGACCATGATACGGTGTTGTTCGGGACTTTCGTATCCCTAGGATCGTCAAGAGCTCTCATATCAACCAACTTTCAAAGTCTCTTCCCTGGTCAGAGTGTATTCTGCTCGGCAGACCATAATGCACAAAGTACTTTCCACCAGAATCTTTGCTACAGTGAGGGTTTTCTGGTTTCTGGTTGGGAACACCTGCGCATAACATGTACAGTAAAATGATCTGTCACAATTAATACATTACTGATGCCTTTGGAGCCTGGTTCCATGAAGAGAAAATTTATGCAAACCAGGTCCATAGGACCACTGCTCACAATCTGGTGCAGGGGTGCAGCCTTAAAAGCCCTCTTGGGGATTTAGCATCTAAAGCCCTCTTGGGCTAATGGAACCTACTCTGCAGAAGATCTGTCGTCCGCTCCACTCCTAAATGACCCATGTCATCATGTAGGGATTGCTGGACAGCGTCCCGGAACTCAGCAGGTAGTATGAGCTGGGTTATTTGCTCTCTGGAAGGCTTCTGGCTTATATTGTGAAACTGTCCATCTTTCACAACAAGATGGTTTTTTTCTCTCTTGAACAGACTCAACTCAGTGTTTGTCTCTTTGTCACTCGGCAGTTTACTTTGCTGCATGGCTTCCATTACTCTCCTGATGATGTCATCTTTCTGTTGCGGTTCTCTCAAGTCAGCTTTGGACATCTGCCTCAAGGAAAGCAGGTTGAGGTGATAAGATATAATATAAGATAAGTCTTTATTGGTCCCACAATGGGGAAATTCCAGGATTACAGCAGCAAAGGAATAGCAGCACTCAGAGCAATAGTAAATAAGATAATAAGAACTACAGTGGGGCAAAAAAGTATTTAGTCAGCCACCAATTGTGCAAGTTCTCCCACTTAAAAGATGAGAGAGGTCTCCAATTTTCATCATAGGTATACTTCAACTGTGAGAGACAAAATGAGAAAAAAAAATCCAGAAAATCACATTGAAGGATTTTTAATGAATTAATTGGTAAATTCCTCGGTAAAATAAGTATTTGGTGACCTACAAACAAGCAAGATTTCTGGCTCTCACAGACCTGTAACTTCTTCTTTAAGAGGCTCCTCTGTCCTCCACTCGTTACCTGTATTAATGGCACCTGTTTGAACTCGTTACCAGTATAAAAGACACCTGTCCACAACCTCAAACAGTCAGACTCCAAACTCCACTATGGCCAAGACCAAAGAGCTGTCAAAGGACACCAGAAACAAAATTGTAGACCTGCACCGGGCTGGGAAGACTGAATCTGCAATAGGTAAACAGCTTGGTGTGAAGAAATCAACTGTGGGAGCAATTATTAGAAAATGGAAGACATACAAGACCACTGATAATCTCCCTCGATCTGGGGCTCCATGCAGGAGTTCACCCTGTGGGGTCAAAATGATCACAAGAACAGTGAGCAAAAATCCCAGAACCACACGGGGGGACCTAGTGAATGACCTGCAGAGAGCTGGGACCAAAGTAACAAAGGCTATCATCAGTAACACACTACGCCGCCAGGGACTCAAATCCTGCAGTGCCAGACGTGTCCCCCTGCTTAAGCCAGTACATGTCCAGGCCCGTCTGAAGTTTGCTAGAGAGCATTTGGATGATCCAGAAGAGGATTGGGAGAATGTCATATGGTCAGATGAAACCAAAATAGAACTTTATTGTAAAAACTCAACTTGTCATGTTTGGAGGAGAAAGAACACCATACCTACTGTGAAGCATGGGGGTGGAAACATCATACTTTTGGGCTGTTTTTCTCCAAAGGGACCAGGACGACTGATCCGTGTAAAGGAAAGAATGAATTGGGCCATGTATCGTGAGATTTTGAGTGAAAACCTCCTTCCATCAGCAAGGGCATTAAAGATGAAACGTGGCTGGGTCTTTCAGCATGACAATGATCCCAAACACACCGCCCGGGCAACGAAGGAGTGGCTTCGTAAGAAGCATTTCAAGGTCCTGGAGTGGCCTAGCCAGTCTCCAGATCTCAACCCCATAGAAAATCTTTGGAGGGAGTTGAAAGTCCATGTTGCCCAGCGACAGCCCCAAAACATCACTGCTCTAGAGGAGATCTGCATGAAGGAATGGGCCAAAATGCCAGCAACAGTGTGTGAAAACCTTGTGAAGGCTTACAGAAAATGTTTGACCTCATTGCCAACAAAGGGTATATAACAAAGTACTGAGATGAACTTTTGTTATTGACCAAATACTTATTTTACCAAGGAATTTACCAATTAATTCATTAAAAATCCTTCAATGTGATTTTCTGGATTTTTTTTTTCTCATTTTGTCTCTCATAGTTGAGGTATACCTATGATGAAAATTGGAGACCTCTCTCGTCTTTTAAGTGGGAGAACTTGCACAATTGGTGGCTGACTAAATACTTTTTTGCCCCACTGTAGTTAGCCAAAGCAGTAAATGAATATACATATGTACACAGATATATACACAGTGCAGGACCCTTGCAGTTAGATGGAATAAACAGCATTATGGTTTGTTAAATTACCCTGCAGAATATGAATATGTACCCAGACAGTATATTTGAATCAACAGTGTTGTTGCCACCCTCAGTAATGATTGTTATTGTCCTAGTTGTGTATTGGAGGGGACGATCTCTATTGTGCAAAGTTGTTATATTTAGTACATTTAATATGATCTCTATGAGCAGCCCTGGTTAGGTTATAAAGTCTGACAGCCGTAGGTAGGAAGGACCTGCGGAACCTCTCCATCGTGCACCTATGATGGCACAGCCTACCGCTAAATGAGCTCCTTAGTGTGTTCAGCTTGTCCTGCATGGGATGGAACGCGGACTCCAGCAGAGATGACAGCTTAGCCACCATCCTCCTCTCTCCTATCTCCTCCACTGCGTTGAGGCATCACCCCAGAACAGAGCTAGCTTTTTTGATTAGCCTGTTCAGTCTCTTCCTGTCGGCTGCCATGATGCCACTGCCCGAGTAGACCACTCCAAATGTGATGGCTGATGCCACCACCAAATCGTAGCAGGCCTTCAGGAGTGCCCCTGCACTCCAAAAGACCTGAGTCTCCTCAGGAGGAACAGCCTGCGCTGCCCCTTCTTGTAAAGTGTGCTGGTGTTGTGTGACCAGTCCAGTTTATTGTTCAGGTGAATACCCAGGTACTTGTAAGATGTCAGCATCTCAATGTCTGTTCCTTGGATGTTTACTGGTGCTGTGGGGGGTTGTCTTCACCTGCGGTAGTCCACCACCAGTTCCTTAGTTTTCCCCACACTGACCTGGAGACAGTTGCATAGGCACCAGTCCACAAAGTCCTGGATAAGTCTGCTGTACTCCGCATTATCCCCATCAGAGATGAGGCTGACGATCGCAGAGTCATCAGAGAACTTCAGAGAATTTCTGTAGATGGCAGTGTGGTGTGTTGTATGAAAAGTCAGCAGTGTAGAAGGTGAACAGGAAGGGAGCCAGAACTTGTCCCTGGGGGGCCCCATACTGCAGATGATGTTGTCAGATACGCAGTCCTGGGTTCTCACAAACTGTGGTCGGTTGTGAGGTAGTCCAGGATCCACAATGACAGGTGCTAGTCCACCCCTGCACACAGCAGCTTGTCCCTCAGGATCACTGGTTGAATGGCGTTGAAAGAGCTGGAGAAATCAAAGAATATGATCCTCACAGTGCTCCCAGGCTTCTCCAGATGGGACAGGGAATGATGTAGGAGGAAGCTCATTGCATCCTCCACCTCAATGCCATGCTGGTAGGCAAACTGAAGTGGATCCATTGCTGGTCCCACCAGGGGGTGGAGGTGGGCGAGAAGCAGCCTCTCCAGGGTCTTCATTAAGTGTGATGTGAGGGCCACTGGTCTGTAGCTGTTCAGGTCCTTGGGGTGCGGGATCTTCAGTATGGGTACCACACAGGATATTTTTCACAGCTGTGGTACCCTCCCCAGCTTCAGGTTCAGACTGAAGAGGTGCTCCAAGATCGCACACAGCTCGTCTGTGCAGGACTTGAGTAGCCTCAAGCTGATGCCGTCCGGACCTGCAGCCTTCCTCATCTTGATCTTCTCGAGCTCAGGTCTCACCTGAGTCTTAGTTAGAGTCAGGTTGGGGGAGGGGGGCTGTGTGCTGGGATGGGGGTGTTGGGTCTGTGGGGGAAAAACAGCGGGGGATGTACGAGGGGGGGTGGGGGAGGGCCATGGACAGCGGGACTAAATGAAAGTGGAGGCAGCAGTGGTTGATGGGGAAGCGGAGAAGAGGGTGGTTGGTCAAACCTGTTAAAAAACAGGTTCATGTTGTTCACACACTCCTTACCACCCATGGCCTGGGAGGAGGTATTCTGGTGCCCAGAGATGGTTTTGAGGCTTCTCCAGACACCGCTGATATCACTCTGCCGCAGCTTGTCCTCCATCTTCTTTCTGTAGCCGTCCTTCCCCTCTCTGATCTCCCTCTGTATGGACTTCAGCTCCTCCTTGTTTCCCGATGTGAAGATCCTTTTCTTCTCCTTCAGCAGTGACTTTATCTCAGGGTTGATCCAGGGTTTGTTGTTTGAGAAACACTGTATGGTCTTGGTGGGTACGGTGTTCTCTACACAGAAGTTGATGTAGTGTGTGATTTTGTGTATGAGGCCATCAATGTCCTCACCATGTGGATCACAAAGCTGCTCCCACACAGTGGATTCAAAACAGTCTTTCAGAGCATCCTCCACCTCCTCAGGCCATATTTTCACTGTGCAGGTAACAGGAGATTGTCTGTGTGCCAGGGGTTTGTACACAGGCAGGAGGTGGTGGTGGTGGTGGTGGGGGTGATGAGGTGTAAGACTCCTTGGTGTTTGCATAAAATAAATCCAGTATTTTATTGTCTCTGGTGTGGCACGTGACATACTGGGTAAAAGTGAGCAAAATGGAGGACAGGGAAGTATGGTTAAAATCACCAGAGATGAGCTGGAGAGCATTTGGTTGCTGTGTCTGCAGCCTGCTGGTGACTGAGTGGATGATGTCACACGCTGCCTCAGCACTTGCAGTGGGGGGTACATAAATAACAATCACGATGACATGTGAGAACTCTCTGAGAAGATATGCCGGTCACATGCTAATGGCTATCAAAGCAGTGTCCTTGCTGCAGTGTTGTTCTTTAATCGTGATGGGTCCAGGATTACACCATCTGTGATTTACATATATTATCAGCCCCCACCTCTGCTCTTCATGCTATCGGTTAAAAAAAAAAAGAAGCTTAGAACACGTACTTTCTTAAAATACATATGTTTTGGTGGAAGACATAACTCCCGACCGATCAAACGCGAGTTTTAAACCTAGCCAAAATATAAGCATATCGGCTTTTTCCGGGTCTGTTTTTGTGCACTTCCTACAAATTAAATATCATTTTAAAGGTCTTTCAATATAGAATATGGAAAAAAAAAGGTTACCTCAGTTTTGATAATTTCCTCAAAGTGACTCATTTTGCCAGCATGGATCACATATGTCTGGGCTATGGGGTAGATTGGCAAGACGGAAGCCTCATCTTTCGAAGAAAAACATCCAAGCCCAGCTACATTTTGCAAAAACACATTTCAGATCTCCCAAATGCATGTGGGAAAATGTGTTATGGTCCAGTGAAACCAAGGTTGAACTTTTTGGCCATAATTCCAAAAGGTATATGTGGCGCAAACACAATACTGCTCATCACCAAAAGAACACCATACCTACAGTGAAATAAGGTGGTGGCAGCATCATGCTTTGGGGCTGTTTTTCTTCAGCTGGAACTGGGGCCTTAGTCAAGGTGGAGGGAATTATGAACAGTTCCAAATACCAGTCAGTATTGGCACAAAACCTTCAGGCTTCTGCTAGAAAGCTCAAGATGAAGAGGAACTTCATCTTTCAGCACGACAATGACCCAAAGCAGACATCCAAATTAACAAAAGAATGACTTCACCAGAAGACGATTAAGGTTTTGGAATGGTCCAGCTAGAGTCCAGACCTGAATTCGACCGAACATCTGCGGGGTGATCTGAAGAGGCCTGTGCACAGGAGATGCCCTCGCAATCTGAATTATTTGGAGCATTTTTGCAAAGAATAGTGGGCAAATATTGCCACATCAAAATGTGCCATGCTAATAGACTCCTACTCAAAAAGATGAAGTGCTGTAATAAAAGCCAAAGGTGCTGCAACAAAGTATTAGTTTAAGGGTGTGCATAGTTATTCAACCAGGTAATTGTATGTTTTTTTTTATTTTTTGTTTTTCCCTTTAAAAGATTTGTTTGTTTTTCAGTTGGATTGTACAGGTTATACATAGGTCACATTAAATGAAACCTGTATTGGTCATTATAACAACATTAATCCTGCTTTAGGTATTACTTATAAACCAAAAATGTGTTATTCAGTAAAAATAACCCCCTACAGTCAGTATATTGAATAATTTTATCCCATGAAAACTGCTCAGTCAAAACCAATGGGAAGCAGCCATTTCCTTAAATTATATGTGGGTAGATTTGCTTGTACATGGTTTTAAGAAATTACATAAAATTCTGATGTTGAATCTTTATTGACGACTGTGCGTAACTACCATGCTGAAATAGCCCATGGAGGATGCAAGATGTCACTGACGATGACTGACTGAGAGAGCAGTAAATTGAAACTTGCGTGTATTTGAGAAAGAATCATGACCAAAATTACTAGAAGGAACCACTAGTATCATGTTTGATCCTTTGAAATAGCTTTTGATTAAAATTTATTACAGTTACCCTTTAATGGTGGAAAAAGTTTTGAAATGATTTCTCTTGGTCTAATTTCTTTACATCACAAAAACCTGGCATTTGAACAGGGGTGTGTAGACTTTTTATATCCACTATAGGTAATCGTGGAATTTGTCCTCAATCGCCTACTTAAGAGGTAAAAACTCAAGCTGATGGACTGGGTAACGCTGTTCAGTGGCACTCACCCTTCGGCTTGCAAAAGCCACTGGTCGGAGTCCTTCTGGGTATTCTTGATAAAACACTGCATCAAGCCCTTTCAAACTTCCATCTGTATGCAAAATGTAAGGCTTGTTGGCATCTGCAAATGCACGGACTGGCGAGAGTGCTGCACTATGATTTTCTGTGAGACCTGGCTCTCATACAAAGTTCCTGAGTGTGCCATTCAGCTACAGACTCACTCCATGCATCGGGGAGACCGGACATCAGCTACGGGTAAGATGGTGTGTGTGTGTGTGTGTGTGTGTGTGTGTGTGTGTGTTTGTTTATAAACAGCTCGTGGTGTGGAGATGTACAGACTATTTGCAAGCACTGTTCGCCTGATGTGGAGTTTTTACTGCTGAAATGCCGTCCCTATTATCTACCAAGGGAATTCACTGCTGTGTTTTTGGCTGCTCTTTACATTTCCCCGCGAAGCAACTACACAGCAGCGCTTCGCAAACTCTATGACGTCATCAGTGCATTAGAGACGTCCCATCCCAATGCTGTTTTTATTGTTGCTGGTGATTTTAACCAGTGCAATATATGGACTATACTTCCCAAATATCACCAGGATGTGGACATTCCCACCCTTGATAAGAACACACTGGACCATGTTTACATAAACATACGCGGTGCATACAGAGCAGCACCCCGCACCCACTTCGGACAGTTAGATCACATCTCGATGTTTATGTACCTGGCCTACAGACAAAGACTAAAACAAACAAACCTGTTGTTAAACAAATTAAACGCTGGACTCCAGATTACGAGAGCCCCCTGCAAGACTGTTTTGCCTGGACAGACTGGGATGTGTTTAAAGCTGCAGCCACCCGGGAGGACTCGTCTGTAAACAAACAGGACTATGCTGAGTATGCGACTGTGTACATCAGTGCTTGTGTTGATACCATCGTACCCACCATACAAGTCAGGAAGTTCCCCAACCAGAAGCCCTGGATCAACAGTCAGGTACGTCAGATGCTGCATGCTCGCTGTCTTGCATTTAAAACAGGCAACGAGGCCGAGTACAAAGCTGCAAAGTATGAACTGAGGAAGGCTAAAACAACAGCCAAGAGGCAGTACAGAGAAAAGCTGGACAGCCTCTACTCCACTCCTGACCCTGGGCGCATGTGGCAAGGCCTGCAGCACATCACAGACTACAAGAGAACCACCAGCAACACCACCAGCTCTACGGACAGTCTGACGGACAATCTCAACATCTTTTACACTCGCTTTGAGACCTCCAGCTACAGCGCAGAGAGAAGACACACACACACCCTCCCCCTCCACTAAAAGTCTCATCAGGCCAGGTAAACAAAGCACTGAGGAATATCAACCCCCGCAAGGCAGCAGGACCAGACAACATACCTGGGCGGGCTCTCAGAGCATGTGCTGCCAAGCTGACTGATGTTCTCACATCCATCTTCAACCTCTCCCTCAACCAGAACATAGTCCCGTCCTGCTTCAAAACCACAACCATCATCCCTCTCCCCAAAAAGAGCCCACCGACCTGCCTGAATGATTACAGGCCAGTAGCACTCACTCCAATCATCAAGAAGTGCTTTGAGAGAGTGGTGCTGGCCCTCATTCAAGACAGCATACCCTGGACCCCCTGCAGTACGCCTAATGTCCCAACAGGTCCACCCCAGATGCCATTGCTGCTGCACTCCATTATTTTCTCTCCCACCTGGAAGAAAAAGACACCTACATCAGGATGCTCTTTGTCGACTACAGCTCCGCCTTCAACATGGTCATCCCCCACAAACTCACCTACAAATTGTCTTCACTTGGCCTGCACCCCACCCTATGTGACTGGCTACTGGACTTTCTGATTGGCAGGCCTCAGTCTGTCAGGATGGGTAACAGGACCTCAGCCAGCATCATCACGAACACAGGTGTCCCACAGGGTTGTGTTCTCAGCCCCATCCTCTACAGCCTCTTCACCCATGACTGTGTCACCTCCAACAAGGACAATGTCATCTTAAAGTTTGCAGATGACACAGCAGTGATAGGATGCATCACTGGTTGTGATGAAGCATCCTACAGGAGGGAGGTGGCCATCCTGGTGTCATGGTGTGAGGACAACAACCTCATCCTTAACATGGACAAGAAGAAGGAGATGATAGTGGGTATGAGGAAGGGGAGGATACCTCATCGGCCGCTGTTCAACCAGGAGCTTGAGGTGGAGAGGCTGAGCAGCTTTAAATACCTGGGCATCCACATCAGCGAGGACCTTACGTGGGCAATTAACACCACAGAGATGGTTAAGGGAGCTCAACAGCAGCTGTACTGTCTGAGGAAGCTGAGGAAGTTTGGCATGTCCCCCAAGATCCTCAACAACTTCTACAGCTGCATCATCAAGAACATCTTGACCAACTGCATCACTGCATGGTACGGCAGCACGACTGCTTTGGACCGCAAATGCCTGCATAGAGTGGTGAAGACAGCAGAGAAGATCATCAGGACTCCACTCCCCTCTCTGCACAACATCTATCACTGCAGAGTCTAAAGGAGAGCTGCCTCCATCCCCCAGGACCCCACCCACCCCCAACACAGACTGTTCACATTTCTACCCTCAGGCCGGAGGTACAGAAGTGTGAAATGCAGGACATCCAGACTAAAAAACTCCTTCTTTCCCACTGCCATCAGACTCCTGAACAAATAATAAACTTGGGACGTGTCTTTGCAAATAGGAATTCACACACTGGATGCTAAATTTGCACATTGCTCATTTGCACATTGTACACAGTCTCATCCCATCTCATGTCCATATCATCTCTGCTGCTAAATTATCATGGTACAGTCTACTGGGTATTATCAGGGCACACGGCTTTCTCATTTGCACATTGTACATAGTCTCATGCAATCTCAGGTTCATATCATCTCTGATATTAAAATACCATTGTCCATTATAGCCATCCAGTGAATTTTCAATTTTCATTCTTCTTGTTTCCTCTAGTTTAACTGTTTTAACTGTCGTAATTGCCAAATGTGTATTTATTAGTATTTAGCATTAAAGTGTGCTTATTACCTTTATTAGTATTGATGTGTATCTATTACCTTGGCATTCGTTCGGAGAGCAGAATAAGAATTTCATTGCTCAGAAAATGTTACATTTCTTAACTGTACACATGATAATAAAGCCTCTGAATCTTGAATTGGTGAGACACTGAATGATTTGATGGAACGCATTGGTAGAACCTTGATTCCACCGGTCTCCAAATGGGTCGGACTCTTTCAGGTAGGCCTTTGCCTTCTCTTTGGCTTAACGTTTGCCTTTCTAAGTGTTGGCATACCCTTTGGTGAGTTCGGTGAGGGGTCTGACAATCACTAAACAGTTTGCCACAAACCACCGGTAATACCGTATTTTTGGGACTATAAGGCACACCGGATTATAAGGCGCAATATCAATGAATGGTCTATTTGATGGTCTATTTTCATACATAAGGCGCACCGGATTATAAGGTGCATTAAGTCGTTTGAATGGAATAAATCATTTTGACATGCGCACGTCGACATTTTGACATTCCAAAAATAATAGAAGAAGAAGCAACTTCCGGTGTTAGCAAGCCCTGCTTCATGTCGAAATGGACTTGTATTGTGTTATTCAGACTGTACTTTTGCTTCTGCTGGTCTCCATAATGAAGCTACAAGTACATACTTCTGCATATGACGAACAGAGGGAGACAGCAGGACGATACAGACCAGTTTTGTTTTACTCCCACTATGTTTTCCGCTAGCTGCTGCTATGGCGGAAATACGTCATGTCGACGTGTGGCTGGTGTACAGACATGCGCAGTAAACATATTTTCTGCCCTACGTTTGGAATAAGTGTTTTCATGTGCACCATTCGGATTAACAATCAGCATAACCCACCCCTCTCAATCGGAATGAAATTTTGATCCGAATGAGCATGATTGGGTTAGAATATTCAGACTGCCATGTTTACATGAAGAATTTTTATTCCGATCAGGCTTTTAATCCGGTTACTTGTGTCCATGTAAACATAGCTGAGTTTAACAGTTGGGCGATTTCGGCATCAAGCATGCCCGGATCCCTCTCGTCATTATTCGAGTCAGTCTCGTTGCTGTTATTTAGCTGTTCAGTGATGATTCCGGCCTTCGTGAAAGCTTGGATGACACTTGAGACTGATACCTTAGACCAGGCATCCACGATCCATTAGCAGATAGTGGCATAACTCGCTCACAATTTAACTTTGAACGACCTGTTGACACCAATATCTAGTGGTTGGAGTTCTTTGGTTAATCCACCCAGAATGATGGCAAGCTCCAAATTAGTTTGCTTCACTTGGGTTTTGACAGTATCGGTGAGATGGGCGCGCATGGAGTCGCGGATCAATAGGAACGGAGATTTGTTGAAAAAGCCATCCGGCCATTATGTTGAAGCACATATTACTCCACGAAGCTTCTGACTACGGCAGCCGTAATGCTCCAACAATCCATCAAGCGGTGCGGCTTCGTAGCTTACCAAAGTCGTACTAAAACATTTTGACAGATTTTTGAGCGCCATGTGCCACATAAAATCGGTTCGAGGTCAGTAAGCACAACCAGAATTAATACATAAGGTGCACCGGATTATAAGGCGCACTGTCGATTTTTGAGAAAATTAAAGGATTTTAAGTGCACCTTATAGTCCGAAAAATACGGTACTCGCAGAATCCCAGGAAAGATCTCAAAGACTTCAGATCTATAGGGCAAGGCCAGTTGATTACAGCCTTCACTTTTTCGGGATCTGTGGCAATGCCATCTGCGGATATTATGTGCCCCACATATTTTACCCTTGGTTGGCAAAACTGGCACTTGTTTAGAGAAAGCTGTAGTCCCACCTCTTCAAGTCAGTCTAGCACTTTGAGAAGCCTCTCTTCATGCTCCTCTAAGGACTTCCCGAAGATTATCAGGTCATAAAGGTAAACCAATACCCGGAGCAGGTTCATGTCCCCTACAGCTTTTTCCATCAATCGTTGGAACATTGCAGGTGCACCTGTGATACCTTGCAGCATTCTTTCGAACTGACAAAACCCTAGCGGGCAGATAAAGGCCATTTTTTCTTTATCAGCTTCTTCAGTAGTGATCTGATAATAACCAGACCTTAGATCTAATACAGAAAACCACCTACCCCTGTCAGGCAGTCAAGTGCATCATCAATGCGGAGAGTGGTGTATTGGTCAGGCACTGTTTGACTGTTCAGTATTCTGTAATCTATACACATTCTAATGCTGCCATTCTTCTTTCTAGCCACAACTATCAGAGAAGCGTATGGGCTACGAGGCTCCTTGATAATGCCAGCCTTCAGAAGATCTTGCAGGTGCTTGCATACATATTTAATGTCTGCCGGAGCTAGTCTCCATGGCTGTTCTTGAAAAGGTCTTGTAGCTGATAATCGAATATGATGCTCAACCTCTTTTGTAAGTCCCACATCCCATTCATGGAGAGAAAACACACTGGCTCTTTCGAACAGGTTTTGTCTGAGTCTGGCTCTCCAGTGCTCTGGAATGGGTGAATCACCAAAGTCGATGAGGCTAGGGCCAAACTCTGTGGGGTTCACCTCAGACTTGGTCTTTGGAGCAGGGCAGGCATCATAGGATCAGCAGAGCACCGGTTTCCCATCACTGTCCCAACCTGAAGGACTGTGTCTCATATTGAGTCATTGCGCATCAACACAGGGAAATGGTTCACATCTACCTCTGAGCTTGGCACTATCATGGGTTGCAGCAGCACACCAGCTAGGAGTGGGACTGTGGGCGAAGCCTCCACCATCAGCACCTCTTTGTCCAATGGCTTCGCTAACTCCTCCTGACGCACGGCTCGACAGTCACTGCCAGCAGGTAAGGTCAGCGAGCCAGGGCCCATCCATTTCACACATCCAGCATCCTCTTCACCCTCACTGGTCTTCTCAATCATTTATACTGTATCACTATATATATACTGTATATATATATATATATATATATTTTTTTTTTTTTTTTTTCCCCATGGGAAAAGCCTAAAGCCCATCCAGGGACAAGAGTTGCAAATTAGCTAATAGCTATACACTCTATGTGCAACACATCAGATTGATTGTCTTTGATTAATTGTCTATGTTTATTGCACTGTCCCTGTCAAATAAACTAATCTACTACTACTACTAGTTCTGATACCCAATGTCTGAGCGATATCAACCCTGCAGTCTCTTTACAGTTTAGAGCTTAGCCAAACACTTTAAAAGACTGGCATTGGTCCCCAGAATTACAGGAATCTTATCTGGAGTTCTGGGGCCAGGACAGATCAGGGCTAAGACAGAGAGGGATTCCTTAGAACCAGCAACACTTTCAGGGAACTCTAGATCTACTATAACATTGCCAAGGTATGCGTAGTTGGTCTCACTTACTGTGACCCCCAGATGGCTAGGCCGGACACAAGATGACTTGGAACTTCTGACAGGTGCTGCTTATACAATATGAATACAAATGATAGCAAAAAGACGTAACAAACTAATAGTTTTTTTTTTTGTTTTTTTTTTTTTTTTTAATGCAAAAGATGCAATAGACTTACACAATGGTCCTCTCCGGCATACAACTAGGAACATACCGGTCGCTATGGAGGGTGAGAATATGTATGGGCACATAATCATACCATGTAGGATAACTAAATAGACGGTTATGCTGTTTCATCCCACCTAGCAACAATGCTCTGTACTGTGTGTGTTTATATATTTACATACTTATTCCATCTAGCTACAATGCTCTGCACTGGGTGTGTTTATATTTATATATCTATATATTTATTCCATCTAGCTACAATGCTCCGCACTGTGTTTTTATATATCTACATATTATTCCATCTAGCTACATTGCTCCGCACTGTGTGTGTTTATATACTTGCATATTTATTCCACCTAGCTGCAATGCTCCATACTGTGGGTGTTTATATATTTACATATTTATTCCATCTAGCTACAATGCTCTGCACTGTGTGTTCATATATTCATATATTTATTCCATCCAGCTACAATGCTCTGCACTGTGTGTCTGTGTGTGTGTGTGTGTGTATATATATATTTTATAGTAATATGTACATATGTATATTAGCTGCTCTTGCTTGCTTGTTTTTTCTTGCCTTCTGATTGTTGCTCTGAGTGTTGCTATCCCTGTGCTGTTGCAATCCTGGAATTTCCCCGTTGTGGGACTAATAAAGGCTTATCTTATCTTATCTTATCTTATACCACTTTTCGAAGATGATTGTTACTTGTGCTCCACTATTAAGTACAGCACCACACGGATGGCCATTCATGCTCAAGGGGACTACAGAGGGGAGACCTATCAGCCCTTGTGGAATATTTACCTCCGCCAGGCCGAAAAGGCCAGGAGGAGGTAATGTTTTTGTCGGGGTTTGTCTGTTTGTCTGTCTGTCTGTCTGTCTGTCTGTCTGTTGGTTAGCAAGATAACTCAAAAAGTCTTGGACGGATTTCCATGAAACTTTCAGGCGTTGTTGGAAATGGTACAAGGAAGAACTGATTAAATTTTGGGGATGATCCGGATCACCGTCTGGATACAGGAATTTTTTAAAGCATTCTTTAACACTGTGACATACGGCTATTTTCAACATGTGCGCAGGCGCAATGGAGGGCGCTGGTCATCGTGTCTGACCAACATAAACTCCGCCTTCTTCAACGTTTTAGGCACAAAAGCACGCGGAAAACACCGTGCCTGTGTTTGCATGACGCTGCAAAAGCTGAGACGGGCAGCTGTCCGCCACCGGATTATTTGGCAGAAATTCCCCGGGCAGCCATAGGCGCTGCGCAAAAACCAGCTGCTCGGCAGCGTGCTGTGTGCCTGTGTTTGCGCAACGCTGCAAAAGCTCAGACGGCCAGCTGTCCGCCGCTAGATTATTTGGCAGAAATTCCCCGGTCAGCCATAGTAGCTCCGCAAAAAGAAGCTCTCTGCCGGGGAATTTTCCAAATCATCTTTGGCCGCGGAGCGCAACCCCAATAAAGATAAAGATTAGATGTACCACGCAGGTCGACTGCAAGCAAGATGTTTGTGTCTGTGAACATTCCGTCTTTTGGCGAGTTGATACGTAACGATGTTTACAGTTTGATGAGAAGGTTGCTGCCATGTAACAATCATCTTATATCAGCAATTGTCAACTCGTCACTCACACTTCAGCATTTGGAAGTGGTGGCGTTCCATTTTATACTGAGTCCAGTATTGTATGTTATTGTTGTTACAAGACCGCCGACTGTCTGCTGATCTGTATATACTTTTATTTATTTATTTATTTTCTACTCCTTTTAGTTCTGCATTTAATATGAACCCTGAGTTTGAAATAAACGTTTGAATTTTGAATAAAACCCACGCCAACCCGTCTACCTAATTGGCATCCGTCAGTGAAGCCCTCAGTGCTGCTTTCAGTGATCTAAAACGCTCACATAACCCATTGGCCTGTGGGTTGTACGCAGTTGTGTCATGACTTCTTTTGTTTTTTCTTTTGAATTCTTGCATGGAACATGGGTGGGCAATATAAGCTGCGGATTCAGCCATCACATATTTCGGATAACTTATGTTGAACTGTATAATCAGAGGAGCTATTGTCTAATTTGACCTTGTTGGATTTTATTACCCCCTTTGTTATATTATTCACTTTCTTTTAACCTGTACTCTTAATCTATTCGAAATAAAGATTAATTCATTCGTTCATTCAATTGCAACGCCCCCAGCCTGGGAGTTTGCAGATGCAGGACATGGACACAACACCAACACTTCAGTTTATTACCTCTGCCAAGGAGGTAATGCTTTTACTACTGAACCACTAATCCTATCATTGTGAATCCAATTGCTACTCAGATGTTTTCATGGTCAAGGAATCTGACAACGTACACACAAACACTGTATGGGGGGAACTGTGGCGCTTGGCGGAGGTCTGCGCTCTCCGAGTGCTTTTCTAGTCCAACCTGTTACAGAAGTCACTTCACTTTCTTGACTGAGGAGACTGTCAGAACTTTTACTTTCTTGGCTAGGTGACTATCCCTCTTTAGCTTTCTTGAGAGATTGAATGAGTTTTGAATGACTTTGTTCTGATTCTTAGTATTTTCATACTTATTGGCAAAGTGTCCAGGTTCGCCACATCTATAACAGAGAATCTCTGCTAAACTTATTTGGCTTTTGGTTGCTTTGAACAGGTCTTGAAGGCACTACTCTTAGCACACTGGCTGGTGTGTCAGAGACTTAAGCCACTTGGGATGACAATTTTTTTTGTAACCTTTTAACTTGTTTCTTTAATGCCACTACTTCAATATTTTCACCATTTTCTGCTGCAGGGCCCTGAGTGACTGGACCAGTCCCAATAGCACTGTCTACTCCTTGAGAGGGCTTTGTACTCAGGGAAGCAAACATTGACTTCATCTCCTTGATATCTGCTCTCAAGAGCTGTATCTCTGTGTGTCAATTGTCCACATCACTATTGACATGTAGTCTACGGACAGATGTACTAAGCTTGACTCTTGAAGCTGCATATTCCTCATCAGCTCGGATTTCAGCAAGCAGCTCTAAAAACTTAGGAGGATTCTGCTTTTTCTCCTTTAAGCTGCACCAGCACGAGATCTGAATGTATGGTCCGGGCATACCCGGGCAGTATCCACACAACTGGCAGGAATACCATCTTTGCAAACTACCTGAGTGAGGGACTGTTTCATCCGTTTAAGGAAATCAGACAGTTTTTCATCTTTCTTGCTGCAACAGTCTAAACTTGAAGTAGACATCTTTGCCTTACTCAGTGGTGCCAAATGCACTCTCAATAGCATCCAAGCACTTAGAAGGGGTGGCATCTACATCAGCTGTACATATGGCTTTTACTACAGTGAGTGCAGGTCCTCTAACACATTCCATAATGCATCTACGTTTTTCTTTGTCACAGCAGTTGCTCTCTTCGACCATTAAACGGGCTTGTTCCAGCCACTGCTATGATACTTCTTCGCCCACAGGCATTGGTAACATGCCAGAGAACACCCGGAGGCGGCAGTAGCTGCTGTTTTCCCGATGTCTTCTCTCTCTTTGACAGCACATTGCCATCTGCTCGAATGACTGACTCAGCAGAGCTATTGGATGCTGCTGCATGAAGAACAACTCTCAATGAATTTGATGCATCTCCAGCAGGAGCAGAATATTTGACTGCAATGATGACAGGCCAACTGATATGACTGAGCTCTTTAAATAAAGTGGTATCTCTACCGTTAATGTTGTATTTTGTCTTTCAGTTTTGAATGAAACAGGTATATAGCAAGACTCTTTTACCTTTTAAGTATTAACTCTTTAACTTAATTTCTTTAACCCTCAAGTGTCATTAACCTGGGTTTGGTGACACTGTGACACTGACACTGTGGATATTTTGTCTCTTTTCATTGTCTATTTTCCATCAGGCGCTTCAGGGAGCCCTTTGGGCTGGTAACCCCTCCTCCTGTCAGTGTCATCAGCTGTTTCTCATTATCGGTGTCTCACACACATACACACACGCCTCATTCACTTTTATTCACATGCTCAGACACTCACTCATGCACACCTGGTTTCAATTGGTCCAGCCCATGCTCTTCCACACCGGCGGTCTCTTCTCTCATCAGTATTGTCATTACTTAAGCTCTGTTTGAGTGGGAAGAGGTTGGCGGAGCATTGCGCAATACACACAGTAGTGTTCTTTCTGTGTGTGTAAGCCTACACTCCCTACGTTTACCTTTCAGCCTGACTAGCTAGTCTTCCCTAATGCTACTAGTCTCTTTGTGGATTATTCAATTCAATTCAGTTCAGCTTTATTTATATAGCGCCATATCACAATGAAAGTCATCTCATAGCACTACCAAATGCAGGGAAAACCCCACAATTGCAGAAAGACCCAGCAATCAGATGATCCCCTGTGAGCAAGCACTTAGCGACGGTGGAGAGGAAAAACTCCCATTTAACAGGAAGAAACCTCTAGCAGAACCAGGCTCAGGGAGGGGCAGTCATCTGCTGCAACTGGCTGGGGGTGAGGGGATAGAGAGGATGAAGAGAACAGACATAAAGAACAGGAACAATGAGAAGCCAAGTATATTATTGGAGGTCACCCGGCAGTCACCCGGCAGTCTGAATCTATTAACAGCAAAACATCTGGTGTTAGCGGCTGTTCCTGCCTCGCCATCATCCACCGGACAGTACAGACTGCCTTGGACCACTCTAACCCTTAAGTTCATGTTTGCCTTTCTCCCTGTGCCGACAGCTGTTCTGCGGCACTAGGCATTCCCCTTCCCCAGGCTATTGAGCGTCCATGTGGCATCCCTATTTTTCCTGAGGCCTCTGTCACAATTTCAACCCTCTGTTTAATGTCATGACTGTTTGCTGGACAAAGTTTGGGTTTATGTTCAATAAAGTGCACAAAACTACTTCTGCTTGTGGGTTTCCATTCCTCCCTCTATGCGCTGCATAATGGTGCATGAGTTCTCATAACAGAAGGCTCTGGCCAGCAAAAGAAAACCCAGCAGAGTAATTGAGTGTTTTTTCTTTTCCTTTTTCTTTTTCCCCTCCGAGTTTCACTATGGTGGTCTGGACGGACGAGGAGCTGAGAGCGCAGGACCTCCTGGAGCAGGCGCTCTTTTCTGCTCAGTGGCCCCAGTCTCCTGAGGATGTTCAGCTGGCGCAGCCCACCGCTGAAGACATCATGCTCCCCCTCCCTGAGCCTGGTTCTGCTGGAGGTTTCTTCCTGTTAAAAGGGAGTTTTTCCTCTCCACCGTTGCCAAGCGCTTGCTCACAGGAGATCGTCTGATTGCTGGGGTCTTTCTGCAGTTGTGGGGGTTTCCTCTACAGTTGAAAGTGCTATGAAATGACCGTTGTTGTGAAATGGCACTATATAAATAAAGTTGAATTGAATTGAATTGAATCATACGGCGTCATCCCGACCTCTGGGTATTTCCAATTGTGGATGACATCCTCTCCTTCCTCTTCCCCCCGCCAGACGCAGAGTCAGAGTGGGCTTCCCCGATGTTGGAGCCAGCCTCCCGCCGGAAGAAGCACTCACAGTGAAGGAAGGCACCCTCCTTCCATGGCTCTCCTGCTCCTGCACCATTCCTCGAGCCTGGGCACACTCCATCCCCTGATATTATGATGGAGGAGGACAGACAGTCCTTACTAGCCCAGATAGACCACCGGATCGAAGAGGAGCACTGCGAGACGGAGGAACGGGAACGCGCTTCACAGCTCGAAACTGCTTCATCCTCCGGGCCGGGGCCCGCCCAATCCATGGGTGTGATGATGGAGGAAAAGAGACTGGCCTTGCTCACCGTAATCGACTGTTGGTTAGAGGAGGAATGCTCGGAGAGGAGAGGAGATGCCTCAGAGGCCACTGGGGACATCCAGAGCCAGGAAAACAGGCAAATTCTTCCTCATTTGAATAATTTTGCCTGTCCCCTGGCCAGGAGACTCGCAGTTTGCAGTCCCCTGAGTGCTCCACTCCAGTGGCATATAGTAGCCCTTCACCTGACCTCTCTGAACCTTCAATGTGTGCCCCTGTGAGTTCGCCGGCTCCGGAGCCAGGTCACCCGAGGGGGGAGGAACCTGTGGTCCTGGAGAGTCCAGTTCCAGGGCCAGTGGTGAGGCAGTCCCCGGCCACCACGCCAGATGAGCCGGTGGCGTGGAAGACGGTGCACAGGGGCATTGAGACTGCAACCACCATCACATCTGCTGCGGGGGCCGCCACAGCAGAGTCACCCTCCAGATCAGACCTCCAGCCAACTGGGTTCAGGATGTTGTCATCGGCATTGTAGGAGTCCTGGATGGCAGTGGAGCTCGAGCACAGGCAAGTAATCTCTCCTGTAATTCTCTTGTCAGTTTTTGAGAGATCTGGCCTGGCTCTTGGGGAGGAGAGTTGGATGCAGCCTTCAGCTGCATCTGGACTCCCCTTGCTGGGCTCCGCCACTGCCGGCGACCCTAACCGTCTTTCCTCTCCCATCTTCTCCGAGCTCCTTCCTAGGGTTGCCGGAGAGGAGCTGCCGCAACCTGGGCCGGGGGGCTGCTATCCTTCGGCCTGGTCACCTACCTCTAAGTTCCCCGGTGGGTAGGCTACCACTTCGCCTTCCTCTGCGGTCCTGGTGGCTCAGCTACGCTGGTTGGCCACCCGAACAACTTGGCCTTCGGGTCGGGTGGTCCATCGGTCCTGGCAGACTGCCTGATGCTGTTCAGCGGGCCGCCTGCTGGGCTTGAGACTTGGGCAGACCACCCGGTCAGTCACCCTTTGCCATGCCTGGGGCCTGGGACTCTGGTCGGCCCCATGAACTTTTGACTCCTGGGGAGTGGGGTTAGTGTCCTAGGTTGGGGCTGTTAGGAGGTTCACCTCATTATATTTGTATATTATTTTTTGAAATATTTACTGGTTGCTTCCCTCCTAACCTGCTTTCCCCTATCTCCCACCCTGGGTGGTTGTTTTCCTCTGGGGGGGGGGGGTTCTTATTGTGTTTTTTGTGTTTTTCTGCTGGTGGCACTTGGATGTCTGGAATCCACTCCTTGAGGAGGGGGGGGGGCTCTGTCATGAACCTGGGTTTGGTGGTTCCAAACCCAGTTCTGACACTGTGGCTATTTTGTCTTTTTTCATTGTCTATTTTCCATCAGATGCTTCAGGTAACCCTTTGGGTCCTCCGTTCCCTGACAGCTTGGCCACGCCCCCTCCTCCTGTCAGTGTCATCAGCTGTTTCTCAATATCGGTGTCTCACACACATACACACACGCCTCATTCACTTCCATTCACATGCTCAGACACTCACTCAAGCATGCCTGGTTTCAACTGGTCCACCCCCACGCTCTTCCACACCGGTGGTCTCTTCCCTCATCAGTATTGTCATTACTTAAGCTCTGTTTGAGTGGGAAAAGGTCGCCGGAGCATTGTGCAATATACACAGTAGCGTTCTTTCTGTGTATGTAAGCCTACACTAGCTACGTTTACCTTTCAGCCTGACTAGCTAGTCTTCCCTAACGCTACTAGTCTGTTTGTGGATTATCTGGTGTTAGCGGCTGTTCCTGCCTCGCCCTCATCCACCGGACAGCACAGACTGCCTTGGACCGCTCTAGCCCGTAAGTTCATGTTTGCCTTTCTCCCTGTGCCGACGGCTGTTCCGCGGCACTAGGCATTCCCCTTCCCCGGGCTATTGAGCATCCGTGTGAAATTTCTTGTTTTTCCGGAGGCCTCTATCACAATTATTTCAACCCTCTGTTTAATGTCATGACTGTTTGCTGGACATAGTTTGGGTTTATGTTCAATAAAGTGCACAAAACTACTTCTGCTCGTGGGTTTCCATTCCTCCCTCTGTGCGCTGCGTAGTGGCGCACGAGGGGTCATAACATCAAGTCTAATATGCAACTCAAAACACTAATGTGAATGTTCACCTTTAAATAAACATCTTAAACCCAAATGTTAAAAATCTTAATAACAAATGACCATTCAGATGCAATGAAATGTTTTTTTAATATATGAACTATATTTATTTACACACTCAGATAATTAATTTTAATGCAAATGTTCTCTTTTAGATAGTTAAATCAAACAGAAATCTGAGTGCTTGTATTACCAAAACAACTCATTGCATTTCAAGATTTCAGTTAACAACAAAACAAAAAAAAAAAGAGAAAATGGTAAAAGGGCCGTTTAACTGTTTGAGTGTGAGATTCCGCGTGCCCCTAGTGGCAGAGCACAGCACTGCGCCTGTCAACTGATTTTAGTTTCCTGAACACTGTTCACCTTTACTGAGGATTTGTACTTATAATGCCAGTTCACAAGGTGGCAGGCACGCGTTAGAGGACTCATGGATGACACGTAATACACCAGAGAAGAAGAAATCCTCCTTCTTTTTCATCATCTTGAAGATCACAGCACAAGATGGATGCAGACGGTCATTGTGGACATTCGCGATTGCCCACGGACGAGGAAATTCGGAGGATTTGGTCCCGAATTTGCCAACTATGATTCTAAAAAGAGATTATTTAGCTTATGAAGGTAGATTTTTACATGTTCTTATAACACAGGGAGCGTGAGGCTTGTTGAATTCACCTGCCGGGACCCAGAGCACCATGTGACTGGAGGACAATCACCGGTTGTATGTCGTCAATATAAGATAAATTGCCATGGAATAAAAGCAAAATGACTGTGGAATAATCAATAACAGTTTCTGGATGTAGGACAGAGAACTAAAATGACCAGGAGAGGACAAAATAACCATTAGAATGCCGCTAAAGGACGCCACTTTGCCAGAGGTAAGTGACAAATGTTTTTGTTTGTTTGAATGCAAATTAGATGCGTAAATTCACTCCTATCTGAAACTTTGGATCATATTGTACGTCTTTCGAATTGACAGTAAGCCATTATCTCTTACCACTTTAAAGTTATAGCCTTGGAAAGTTCTGACATCTGATCTGACTAGTTTCTTGAAAAAAATCTTTACCACTGTTGACCACTAGGGGTTATGTAGCAGTTTGGTGACAGCCACACTCAAACGGTTAAACCTCAAAGAAAGGAAACTTAAAGTTGGCAAAAAAAAAAAAATCCAAATACCCAACAGTCCCAACCTTTGCAGGCTTGGCGTGAAACTTGCATGCGTGGTATCCAATGCATAATGGTGGCTCCTTCCCTCATGGACTAGAACCAATTTGGGCAACTCACAGTGTCCACGGGCATCTGCGTACTGTACGTACAGCTCCTCTCCCTGGAATCCAGTGCAGTCGTCTCCCCCAAACACAGGAACATTAGGGCTAGGTAAATGTCCCTTCTAGGTTATGCAGACATCTCCAGCTCACCGTGTTAACAAGCATACAGTTCACACATGTCACGGGGTGGAAGTATTTTATTGTGTTTTGGGGTTTTATATAGTTTTTAGTTTGTTGCATTTTATAACTTTGCATGTTTTGTAGTTTTTATATTTTAACCGTGTGCTTTTAATTGGAAGTGTTGTCTGCTTCCACCCTGTGCTTCCCCAATTACTGATCAGCAACACCTGTATTGACTGGGGATGTGCAGCACCTGTGGCTGCACGCATATAAGAGGTGCTCTGGCAGTCCAGAGGGAAGAGCCCTGTCTGAGGGGAGCTCGGCCGGATGAGGGCCTACCTGGAGGAGAACCGTGCTGGAAGAGAGCCTGCTTGGAGGACAGGCCTGCCTTAGGAGAGGCCCCTGGCATAGGAGGGCCTGCTTGGAGGAGACCCTGGCTGGAGGAGAGCCTTGCTGGACAAGAGGAAATAGCTGAAGGAGGGCATGACTGAGGAGGAGGAACAGCAACAGCCCAGGACCACCATGATGCCGGCATTTTGGGAAGGACACTTCTATGTGGAGCAGTTCGGGTGCTGCAGGTGAAAAACAGCAAGATGCAGAGTGAGGAGCTCTGCCTGGGCTGCAAGTATCCTGGTTTCCAAATAGCAGCACCCCATTAGGTTGATGATGATGACGTTGAGAAAAATGGATATACTGCTGGCAAGTGTCTCCCCCTGTACAGATTTCCTGAGGGCACTGGTGTTGTGGTAGCAGATGAAGCATGGCCTGGGAGAGAGGATCCTTCTCCTCAGCTTTTAGGGACTTGTGTTTGTTTTGAGCCCACTTTTAGTAGTTTTAGCTTAGTTTTTAACTTTTTACTTTAGTGGAAACTTGTATATATTTTCCATCCATCCATCCATCCATTTTCTACCACTTTTCTGGAGGTCCGGGTCGCAGAGGCAGCAGTTCAGGCAGAGAAGCCCAGACTTCCCTCTCCCCAGACACCTGCTCCAGCTCTCCAGAGAGGATACCAAGGTGTTCCCAGACCAAGTGGGAGACATAAGGGCCTTTTCCACGGGCCCCGCTTTCCCCAGCACCGCACCAGGGCCCCGGTGTTTGTGCATTTTCCATTAGCCCCAGCACCGGTTAGCAGGCGCGATTTTCGTACCTGATCAAGGCCAGGGTCGCTCACGGCCCCGGCTCGGCCGACCCGGGGCTTAATGTGACGTCAACAGACTGGTCGCCGCTGATTGGTCCGGTCGTAACGTCACGATAATAGCGACGGTCTTCCCCGTCTTCTAACCGCCATTGCAATATTGTCATGGACTAAGTCGGTCACGGAGTGAATATGATATTAATACAGACAGCGTTGTAGGTTTTGCGGCACTCTACACCGTGGTCCAATGAAGAGGTGCGGAGTTTTCTCTGCTTTGTGGCAGATCCACAGTGAGGAGTGACCCGGACCTATATGGCTGCACAGAAACCGGAGAATGGACCAGCTGTAGATGAAAACCATCTATTTATATGGTGAGTGATTTGTAATAATGTGCATCTGCTTGCTTATTTATCCTATTGGTGGTACGGTCACTTTTTTTGAGCCATTACAGTGCTGTTCTGTGCTGGCTAACGTTTTAAAGCTAACGTTTTTAATTTGCTAGCTAGCAAGTACCAACTGGTGAATCGCGCATGTTTTCTCCTAAATATTCGCTTGTGATAGCAAAACAAATGATTTTTAATGTAACGCAGCCCCTGAAAAATCTACCGAAGCGCAGCTACATGAAAACTGTGGTTAAATACAACAACGAATTATTGTCACATTCAAATAGTAATCGCTCCTGTTTTGTTTTTCTGTTGAATACTTGGATGAAATATGGTGGGCAATATAAGCTGCGGCTTCAGCCATCACCCATTTCAGATAACCTATGTTGAACTGTAGAATCAGAGGAGTTATTGTTTAATTTGACCTTGTTAAATTTTTTTCACCTTTGTTATATTATTCTATTTTCTTTTAATCTTTACCTTTAATCAACCCGAAAAATGGAATAGTGACATCCCACCATAGATCGTGACCAGTCCAATTTTACATATCTTGTTATACAGCTTTAAAAACCATGCCTTTGTCTTCCCATACAGGAAAGAGGAAACGTGATAACTCCATTGCTGACGTAACATCAGCAATGTACCAAATGCATCGGGAGCAGCATGAGCAGCGAGAAGGCCACCACAACCAATATATGCAGCATTTGCAAAAGGTGGCCGCAGATGTGCAGGCAACTGCCGAAAAAGCCCTGGAGCAAGACTTTCTGTTACGAAAAGAAGAGCTTTCCGAGAATGCAAAATTTAACAATGATTTTATGAACAATTTTTGCAGGCTTGTGGACGCACTTAGCAGTCGGGGTTTTTAAACATGTATCCTTATGGCCAGTTTCTGTTTCTGTCTAAGATTTGTATTAAAATGATAATTTGAGAATAGAAAGTCTTTTTTTTCATGTTATGACTCCGTATGAGAAAAACCTAAATTACACATTACATTCTTTCCTCATTCCACATGATGATGTTAATCTTGTTTGGTGTATAGCATTATAATGGTATTTTAGGGTTTAACCACACAAAAACTTTAATTACTTTTTTTTCTACTTTAAGTAAATTTTTTTTAAAAAATTTGCATAGTTGAATACAATTCTCTATATCTTGTACATTTGTAATGATATACGCAGTGGTACTGGTGTGCTTTAACTTCTATAGTTGACACCGTTAATGGTTAATATATTTAAATAAAATGTTGCCTCTCCATTCGAAAGGCAATAAATCTAGAAAAAATACTTCCAAAGGTTGCATTACAAAATAATTAACACGTCATAGCAGGATACACCAATCAATTTTTGTTGCACACAGCTGTTATTACAATGATTTTGTTCCAAAGTTATATTTTATTTGCATTTCCAACAAGGGCAGCAGAGTACAACAAATCCTTTTAAGAACAATGAGTGCTAAATTTTTTCATATTTCCTGAAAAATAAGTATAATCATGTTGCAATTAAAAATTGGAGACCATAAGATGTTAAATCATTTATCACCACAGGATTTATACCTCTAATAATTCCAACGAAGGCAAAGTAGCTTGTGTAGCTGCATTTTTGGGGGATGGTTTGTGCGTTTTTTTAGCATGTAAGTCACATTGCCCAAACTGTTATTACCCACAGACTTTGCTAGATTAATTAAAGTTTTCTTAAAATATACTAATCATTTTCAAAGTAAATTTCAGCGAGCATTACATGTGACAACATGTATCAACAAATAATTTACACTTAAGTTTTGAATTAAATAGAAACCAAATTGGCCTGTCTACATGCAATTTTGGAAATGGTGTGTGCGTTTTTTCTGCATCTAAATCTCATTCACAAAAATGTTATTTCACACAATTAGTGCTAAATTTATATTACTTTTTCGACAATTCTAAAAATCATTTTCACAAACATAGTCGGACACTATTACATGTTACCACAAGTATCCCGACATTAATTCAATTGATAATTCACCAGGAACCAAAGTGGCTTGTCTATTGAACATGGTCTGTGCTATGTGTCTGCATGTAATTCACAGTGCCCATCATTTTTGTAACCACAATTACTCCTAATATTATATTAGCTTATCTAATATTAGAAAAATCATTTTTGAGGGAAATGTTGGAGACCATTACTTGTTAAAACATGTAACACCGCTTGACTCAAATTTCTTTTGAATTCAACTTACGCCACAGTGAACATGGCCTACACTCTGTTTCTGCATTTAATTACCCTTTGCCTAATAGTTAAGCGTTATGAACCACAGATGAGAGCTTTTTTTAAAAAGAACATTTTATTTTAAAAAAAAAAGTTTTTCAGTCAACAGAAAAAACATTGAACATAGGCTATACTGTTTTTCTTCATGATATTACACGTACCTTTAAAAGACAATCGTTATGAACAACAGAGGTCAGCTATATTTAAATAGAAAAAATAATTTATTTAAAACAAAGAAATTTTTCAAGGATGTATGCACAGAAATGTGGATGACATTCTACCTATTGCTACACAAGTACTGCATCACAGCATCTCGGATATGGGCACCCTGCTCCTCTGATCCATGGTTTGCGCCCACCGCTGGTTCATCTACAGCATCATCCAAAGTATTGTCAAAAATCTCTCCATGACTCTCACACAAATTATGCAGAGCACAACAAGTCAGCACCATAGATTTCGAGAGTGCGATGTCACTGTCATTCCATTTTAGAAGGCAGCGCCACCGTCCCTTTAGCCTCCCAAAAGCATTTTCCACAACCACCCGTACTCGACTGACGGTCTGGTTGAACAAGTGCTGGTCTGCAGTCAGTCCTCCATCAACAACACCCTGAAGTATTATGGAGTGCCACCCTTTACGATTAAAGTAGTCGGTGTGACATTCTTTGGGTGCTATGATGGGTATGTGTGAGCCATCGATAGCACCCACACACAATGGAAGTCCCCACCTATTCTCCATGTAGGCTGACATTTCACTGAACCTCCCTTCATCAGGAAAACGGATTTGTTCTGGAACCAGCAACGACTCTGCTGCTGCACAAAAATCCTGCACACACCTGCACACCGTTGTGATGCTAACACCAAACAGATGGCCAATAGTCCGGTACTCTGGCCCAGTTGCAAGCTTCCACAGTGCAATGGCCACTCTCTTCTTCACAGGCACACATAGGCGGAATGTTGTATCTTGACGCTCCATGCGTGCACGCAATTTGTGCCACAGGTAGGTAAAACTCTCCTCGGACATCCTGAAGTTCTGCAACCACTCCGTGTTTGAGAAGCCGGGAACTATAGCCTCCCACCACTGCGAAGCACGGGGAAATGCCCACACCGAGGATCTGCAGCGATTATTGCGTAAAGAAGCAACCAGCTGAAACACACACACACAGCATACATATAATGTAAGGCAATTCAAACCACTAACCGGAAAAATGCTGTACTTAATAATGACGTTAATAAAAAATTTGATGTGAAAAATTTAGCATGCGTTAGCTTACCATGACACGCTCGATCAGTTGTTGAGCATTTAACCTCAGAGTTGCTGCTTCATATTCCAATACGGCAGACGAGAGCCTCATGGACCCTGCCTCCAACATTTGTAGCAACGCACGTCATCTCAGTGCACGTCGTTTTATCTGGATTAATTGTCTGGCCTTCATTATCGTAAAAAGCCACAGAGAGAGAAAAATGATAATCCTCATCTCGTAATCAGCCATTTTGTTTGTTGTGGAGGATATGGTCGCGCGCGCTACACGTCACGAGAGTGTTGCCCCGCCTGTGTGTTAAGAAATCCCACCCACAGTCAACCGCGGGACTGTCGAAAAGGAATGAAGGGACAATGGCGCCGCGCCGAGCCGAATCGTGTTCTAAGACCGAGGCTGACCGGGGCCCATAGAAAAATGCCTATAGTCTCTCCAGTGAGTCCTGGGTCTGCCCTGGAGTCTCCTCCCAGTGGGACGTGCCCGAAACACTTCAAGTGGGAGGCGTCCAGGAGACATCCTGATCAGATGCCCAAATCACCTCAACTGGATCCTTTCAATGTGGAGGAGCAGCGGATCTACTCTGACCCTCTCCCGGATGACTGAGATCCTCACCCTATCTCTAAGGATGAGTCCAGCAATCCTACGAAGAAAGCTAATTTCAACTGCTTGTATCTGCAATATCATTCTTTCAGTCATTACCCAAAGCTCGTGGCCATAGGTGAGGGTAGGAACATAGATTGACCGGTAAATCAACAGCTTTGCCTTAGAGCTTAGATCCCTCTTCACCACAATGGACCGGTACAATGTCCACATCACTGCAGATGCTGCGCTGATCCATCTGTCAATCTCTCGCTCCATTCTCCCCTCACTCGTGAATAAGACCCCGAGATACTTAAACTCTTCTATTTGGGGCAGGAGCTTGTCCCCAACCTGGAGAGGACAATACACCTTTTTCCGGCTGAGAACCATGGACTCAGACTTGGAACTGTTGATTCTCATCCCAGCCGCTTCACACTCATGGATTGTCACCCCTCATGGATCGCCACCTTATTGTGGTGGGGGGTTTGCGTGTCCTAGTGATCCCAGGAGCTATGATTCCAGGGAAATTTGCCTCTGGTAGGGTCACCCAAGATAAACTGGTCCTAGATGAAGGGCCAGACTAAGAGCAATCCAACAGACTCTCATGATGAATGTTAGAACAAGGATTCAGTGTACCCCGCCCAGTATGGGGTTACCAAGGCCCCACCTTGGAGCCAGGCCTGGGGGAGTGGCTCGATGACTAGTACCTGGTGGCCGGGTTTCTGTCCATGGGACCCAGCCGGGCTCAGCCCGAAGAAGCTACATAGATCCACCCTCCAGTGGGCTCACCACCTGCAGGAGGGACCATGGGGGTCCAGTGCTATGTGGATCAGGTGGTGGTTGAAAGCGGAGACCTTGGCGGTCTGATCCCAGGTTTCCTAAACTGGCTTTTGGGGATGTGGAATGTCACCTCTCTGGTAGGGAAGGAGCCTGAGCTGGTGCATGAAGTTAAGAGATTCCGGCTAGATATAGTCGGCCTCACCTCAACACACAGCTCTGGTTCTGGAACCAGTCTCCTAGAAAGGGGCTGGAGCTTTGCCTACTCTGGAGTTGCCCTGGGTGAGAGGCGACGAGCAGGGGTGGGTATTCGTGTGTCCCCCCACTCCCCCACCACCTTGCTGCCTCTATATTGGAGTTTTCCCCAGTGGATGAAAGGTTTTGTTTCCCTGTGCCTTCGGGATGGGAAACGGGTCCTGAGCATCATTTGTGCCCATGCACCAAATGATGGTTCAGAGTACCCACCCTTTTTGGAGTCTCTGACTGGGGTGCTGGAGAGTGCTCCTCTTGGAGACTCTGTTGTCCTACTGGGGGACTTCAGTGCACATATGGGCAACGACAGTGAAACCGGGAGGGGGTGATTGGGAGGAACGGCCTGCCCGATCTGAACTCTAGTGGTGTTCAGTTATTGGACTTCTGTGCTGACCACAGTTTGTCCATAACTAATACCATGTTCAAGCATAAGGGTGTCCATATGTGCACCTGGCACCAGGAAACACTAGGTCGCAGTCGATGATTGATTTTGTTATCGTATCATCAGACCTGTGACCGTATGTCTTGGACACTTGGGTAAAGAGAGGTGCAGAGCTGTCAACTGATCACCACCTGGTGGTGAGTTGGATCTGATAGCAGGGGAGGATGCCATTCAGACCTGGTAGACCCAAACATATAGTGAGGGTGTGCTGGGAATGTCTGTCTGAGCCCTCTGTCTGTGAGGTCTTCAACTCCCACCTCCAGAAGAACTCGCCATGCTCTCCACCTCCATTGTTGAAGTGGCTACCCAGAGCTGCGGCCACAAGGTCATCGGTGCATCTCGTGGTGGCAACCCCCGAACCAAGTGGTGGACACCAGTGGTGAGGGGGGCCATTAAGCTGTAGAAGGAGTCCTTTCGAGCTTGTTTGGCTTGTGGGAGTCCCGAAGCAGCTGAGGTGTGCCAGCAGACCAAGCAGAGTGCAGCTTGGGTGGTTGCTGAAGCAAAAACTCGGATGTAGGAGGAGTTCGGTGAGGCCATGAAACAAGATTTTCAGTCAGCCTTGAAGAGATTCTGTCAAACTGTCCAGTGGCTCAGGAGGGGGAAGCAGCTCCCTGTCCACACTGTGTATGGTGCGAATGGGGTGCTCCTGACTTCGACTGGGGATATCGTCATACAGTGGAAGGAATACTTCGAGGATCTCCTCAATCCCACTCACACGCTTTCCACAGAGGAACAGGGCTTGTGGACGAAGGGGACGACTCGCCCATCACAGGGACTGAAGTTGCCAAGGTGGTTAAAATGCTCCTTGGTGGCGGGGCATCGGCGGTGGACGAGATTCGCCCTGAGTACCTCAAGGCCCTGGATGTTTTAGGGCTGTCATGGTTGACACACCTTTGCAACATTGCATGGAGGTTGGGGACAGTGCCTTTGGCATGGCAAACCGGGGTGGTGGTTCCTCTCTTCAAGAAAGGGGACCGGAGGGTGTGCTCCAACTTTAGAGGGATCACACTCCTCAGCCTCCCTAGGAAGGTCTATGCCAAGGTACTGGAGATGAGAATCCGTCCGTTAGTCGAAACTCAGATTTTATATCCATCCATCCATCCATCTTTTACCGCTTTTCCGGAGGTCCGGGTCGTGGAGGCAGCAGTTCAAGCAGAGAAGCCCAGACTTCCCTCTCCCCAGCCACCTGCTCCAGCTCTTCAGAGAGGATACCAAGGCGTTCCCAGACCAGTTGGGAGACATAGTCTCTCCACCGAGTCCTGGGTCTGCCCCGGGGTCTCCTCCCAGTGGGACATGCCTGAAACACCTCAAGTGGGAGGCGTCCAGGAGGCATCTTAATCAGATGCCCATACCACCTCAACTGACTCCTTTCAATGTGGAGGAGCAGCAGTTCTACTCTGAGCATCTCCCGGATGACTGAGCTCCTCACCCTATCTCTGAGGGTGAGTCCAGCAATCCTACAGAGAAAGCTCATTTCAGCCGCTTGTATCCGTGATCTTGTTCTTTCGGTCAATACCCAAAGCTCGTGACCATAGGTGAGAGTAGGAACGTAGATTGACTGGTAAATCGATAGCTTTGCCTTAGAACTAAGCTCCCTCTTCACCACAACAGACCAGTCCAACGTCTGCATCACTGCAGATGCTGCTCCAATCCGCCTGTCAATCTCTCGCTCCATTTTCCTCTCACTCGTGACCCCAAGATACTTAAACTCCTCCACTTGGGGCAGGAACCTGTCCCCAACCCAGAGAGGACAATCCACCTTTTTCCGGCTGAGGACCATGAACTCGGACTTGGAGGTGTTGATTCTCATCCCAGCCGCTTCACACTCAGCGGCAAACCGTCCCAGCAAGAGCTGTAGGTCATTGCTGGATGAAGCCAACAGGACAAAATCATCTGCAAACAACAGAGATGAGATCCTGTGGTCACCAAGCATGACGTCCTCCATTCCCTGGCTGTGCCTAGAAATGCTGTCCATGAAAATTATGAACAGGATCGGTGACAAAGGGCAGCCCTGGCGGAGTCCAACTCTCACTGGGAATGAGTCCGACCGAGTGTTGGCAATACAAATCAAACTCTCACAACGGTCGTACAGAGACCGAATAGCTCGTAACAACAAGCCCGATACCCTGTACTCCCGAAGCACCCCCCCACAAAAAACCACGGGGGACGTGGTCAAATGCCTTCTCCAAGTCCACAAAACACATGTAAACTGGTTGGGCAAACTCCCACGAACCCTCAAGAATTCTTGAGAGGGTAAAGAGCTGGTCCGATGTGCCACGGCCAGGACGAAAACCACATTGCTCCTCCTGAATCAGAGTTTCAACCAACGGCCGGACCCTCCTCTCCAGTACCTTGGCATAGACCTTCCCAGGGAGGCTGAGGAGTGTGAGCCCTCTAAAGTTGGAGCACACCCTCCGGTCCCCTTTCTTGAAGAGAGGAACCACCACCCCAGTTTGCCATGCCAAAGCCACTGTCCCCAACCTCCATGCAATGTTGCAAAGGTGTGTCAACCATGACAGCCCTGTGATAGGCGAGTCATCCCCCTCGTCCCCAAACCCTGCTTCCTCTGTGGAAGGCGTATCAGTGGGATTGAGGAGATCCTCAAAGTATTCCTTCCACCGCCCGACAATATCCCCAGTCAAAGTCAACAGTGTCCCATCCGCACCATACACAGTGTGGACAGGGAGCTGCTTTCCCTTTCTGAGCCACCAGACAGTTTGCCAGAATCTCTTCGAGGCCGACCGAAAGTCTTGCTCCATGGCTTCACTGAACTCCTCCCATATCCGGGTTTTTGCTTCAGCAACCACCCGAGCTACAGTCCGCTTGGCCTGCCGGTACACCTCAGCTGCTTTGGGAGTCCCACAAGCCAACCAAGCTTGATAGGACTCCTCCTTCAGCTTAATGGCCCCCCTCACCACTGGTGTCCACCACTTGGTTCGGGGGTTGCCACCACGAGATGCACCGACCACCTTGCGGCCACAGCTCTGGGCCGCCGCTTCAACAACAGAGGTGGAGAACATGGCCCATTCAGACTCCATGTCTCCAGACTCCCTCGGAATGTGGTTGAAGTTCTTCCGGAGGTGGGAGTTGAAGACCTCCCGGACAGGGGCCTCAGCCAGACGTTCCCAGCACACCCTCACTATACATTTTGGTCTACCAGGTCTGAATGGCTTCCTCCCCTGCTATCGGATCCAACTCACCACCAGGTGGTGATCAGTTGACAGCTCTGCACCTCTCTTTACCCGGGTGTCCAAGACATATGGTCGAAGGTCTGATGACACGATAACAAAATCGATCATCGACCTGCGACCTAGGGTGTCCTGATGCCAGGTGCACATATGGACACCCTTATGCTTGAACATGGTGTTCGTTATGGGTTTTGGTTCCGGTTCCGGCGCCACACGAGTTGGCTGCCTTTTGCAACAGCGGCTCAATTCTGAGTCTTTTTATCTTCCTTCTTCTTTCTGACACGGTGATAACTTTCTGATCCGACACACCTTTCACTCTATATATTTCACGGACACACAGATCGCCCCAAAGGTCTCCCGAGTCGGCGGACGGAGCCACTGTCTACAGCAGGAGACGATACAGCAGGGAAGAGCTAGCTAGCACTCAACCACCACCCGGTGCTAACGGAGAAACTCGACCTACCGGGGAACTGAAGCGAAAACGATGTGGGTGCTGGGCTGGAGTTTAGGCGGCGTGCAAGAAATATAAGACAGAATAATAAAGAGCGATGGCAAGAACCAAGCAGACCGCCCGTAAATCTACTGGAGGAAAAGCCCCCAGAAGCAGCTGGCCACCAAGGCTGCTCGGAAAAGCGCTCCGGCCACCGGCAGAGTGAAGAAGCCTCACCGTTACAGGCCCGGTACCGTGGCTCTGAGAGAGATCCGTCGCTACCAGAAATACACGGAGCTGCTCATCCGTAAGCTGCCCTTCCAGCGCCTGGTGAGGGAGATCGCTCAGGACTTCAAGACTGACCTGCGCTTCCAGAGCTCCTCCGTCATGGCTCTGCAGGAGGCCAGCGAGGCCTACCTGGTGGGTCTCTTCGAGGACACCAACCTGTGCGCCATCCACGCCAAGAGGGTCACCATCATGCCCAAAGACATCCAGCTGGCCCGCCGCATCCGCGGAGAGAGAGCTTAGACCTTTCTGCTGCACATCCACCAACCACAATGCTCCGCACTGTGTGTCTATATATATATATATATTTATAGTAATATGTACATATGTATACTAGCTGCTCTTGTTTTTTCTTGCCTTCTGATTGTTGCTCTGAGTGTTGCTATCCCTGTGCTGTTGCAATCCTGGAATTTCCCCATTGTGGGACTAATAAAGGCTTATCTTATCTTATCTTATGGACTAATTGTGGTTAGCACAGAAGTCCAATAACTGAACACCACTCGGGTTCAGATCGGGCAGGCCATTCCTCCCAATCACCCCCCTCCAGGTTTCACTGCCGTTGCCCACATGCGCATTGAAGTCCCCCAGTAGGACAATGGAGTCTCCAAGAGGAGCACCCTCCAGCACCCCAGTCACAGACTCCAAAAAGGGTGGGTACTCTGAAACATCATTTGGTGCATAGGCACAAATGATGGTCAGGACCCGTTTCCCAACCCGAAGGCGCAGGGAAGCAGCCCTTTCGTCCACCGGGGAAAACTCCAATATAGAAGCAGCAAGGTGGAGGGACACAAGAACACCCACCCCTGCTCGTCGCCTCTCGCCCGGGGCAACTCCAGAAAAGGCCAAGCTCCAGCCCCTCTCCAGGAGACTGGTTCCGGAACCGGAGCTGTGTGTTGAGATGAGGCCGATTATATCTAGCCGGTATCTCTCAACCTCGTACACCAGCTCAGGCTCCTTCCCCACCAGAGAGGTGACATTCCACGTACCAAAAGCCAGTTTAGAAAGCTTGGGATCAGTCCGCCAAGGTCTCCGCCTTTGACCGCCACCTAATCCACATAGCACCGGACCCCCATGATCCCTCCTGCAGGTGGTGAGCTCACTGGAGGGCGAACCCATGTAACTCCTTCGGGCTGAGCCCAGCCGGGTCCCATGGGTGGAAACCCGGCCACCAGACCCTAGCCGTCAGATTGTATATATTTTATTTAAATAAATTTGTTTGAACAAACATTTAAAGTTTCCCCTTTGATTGTTACTTGTGACTCCTCACCTGGTTTTTAAAGAACCTAGAAAGTTATGTTTTTAACAACCCTTGACCTGCTTCTACACACACAGTCCAGTAGAATAAGCGTTCTTCATCTCCGGTTAGGCTGAGCAGGATGGCGGACTCCCAAACTGTAACTCCTCGTTGGAATAACTTGTTCAACACAGTCTAACCATCCAACATAATAATGTACAGAGGTCACACGCTGTGCACTCTTGTTACTGTATCACTTCCAAACTTCAGAAGCACATTGGCCATGTATTTTCCCAGTTGTCAGCTTCTACCACCAGCACACTCCTGTCGTTGGCTTCTCATGTTCTCTCTCTCCATGTTTCTCTCTCTTCATTCTCACAACGTTTTGCCCATGTCCTGCCAACCCTTGACCTCCAGTTCCCTTCTTATTGGCTTAGATAATAAATACATAGAATAAATATATAGAAAAAAATACATTCTTATTTGTTTTGCAAATGTATAGAAAATAAAATATTCTTACAATAGTTCCATCTTTAATAACGTAGAATAAAAACAAATAAAACACATTTCACATCATGTAAATAATAAAAAACAAGATCCCCATCATGAAATTCCAAGCTTATTGCACTATGTGAAATATCAAACCCTGAATACTTTTAAGCATTTTTAATTGCTATTTATTTGGTTAATGAACTTACTCTAGTTTTCTATTTATTAATTCCTATTTATGAATCAAGCAGCAGCAGCCATCTCTGTTGTCATTCAGTCCATACAGCCAATCATGTACAGTAGAACGAAATTACGTTTCTCCTATCTACAATGTTAATCACATGTAGAATCAGAGGAGTCACTGCCATGCAAGGCGCCACCACAACAACGTATCTTTCCCTCGTTCTAATACGCTGAGCACCAAGCTAGAAGGCAGGAAGTACCTTTTTTATATGGTCTTTGGTATGACCCGGCTGGGACTTGAAGCCCCAACCTCCCAGTTCTGGGGCGGATACTCTATCAACTAGGCCACTGCTCTGGTGGTGGACTATATAGTCTATTTTTCAAAGGACTACACACAAGAGCACTTTTTTCCTCCTTTTTTAGCGCGGTGGCGGAGTGGTTACCACTGCGGTAGCACAGCAACTCACCCTTGGCCCGGGGATCCTTGGTTTGATACCAGCCCCCGACCAACAGTGATCTGTGTGGAGTTTGCATGTTCTCCCCGTGTCTGCGTGGGTTTACTCCAGGATTTCTCCGGTTTCCTCCCACATGCCAAAAACATGGAAGTTCTGGGGATTCTAAATTGTCCTTAGGTATGACTGTGAGAGTGAATGGTTGTCTGTCTCTCTGTGTTGCCCCTGGGATGGACTGGCGATCTGTCCAGGGTGTACCCTGCCTCTCGCCCAAAGATGCTGGGATAGGCTCCAGTCCCCCCATGACCCGAAAAGGATTAAGCGGAAGATGGGTGGATGGATGGATGGTAACAATGCTCTGTATGCTAATTTTCTGTTAAGAGGACCGCCTCCAGATGACCATTTTTAAAATATGTAATGTATCAAGCACCTAAAACCGTTTGGGTTTGTAGTTAGATTCTAGTCCATTACATTCCTTCAAGTCTTGTTACCTAATATCAAACATGTTCATAACATCCAAGCCAACATATCAGGTCCAAAGGAGCTTCCAGATAATACAAGTCTATTGGCAAGAACTGTATCAGTGAATTATGCTCGTCTACATCACATCTCATCTTGTCAGTTTTTGTTTTTTTTTGTTACTTATTTGTACCCGTAGGTAGATTTGGTTTGCAGTCTGGTGACAAGCCACTTGATGCCGGTCGCTGCGTGCGCGAGCGCCCTAAACCTACATGTTTTTGGTATGTGGGAGGAAACCGGAGAAATCCCGGCGTAAACCCACGCAACACGGGGAGAACATGCAAACTCCACACAGCTCACTGTTGGTCAGGGGCTGGGATCGAACCCACGATCTCATGATCCCCGCAATCCCCCGGCCGAGGGTAAACTGTGCTGCCACAGTGCTAAACCACTGCGCCACCGTGCAGCCCACCGTGAGTTGCCTACTCATCATCTTATATTGTTTAATCCAATTTTAAAATCTTGATTTTGATATAACTCTTAACTGCCGTTCAGTACCCCCCACAGCACCCCAGAAGAACTAACTTCAAGGATATGTTTGGATTATATTTATGTTGGTTGCTTTTCCCTACCAGCATCTATAAGTTTAACCACATCAGTGTAGATCAATAAAAAGAGGCAGTGATAGCATAGGGTCATCATGTGCGCATGTAATCTGGTGTTTGCGTCACCCTCCAAACTGTTTATAAAGCAGAACACACATATAGGCAGTCAAAGCCTTTTGATTTTTTTTCTCCTCTGAAACAAGAAAAGGTATGTACTTTTTAATACTTTTAAAAATGAAAGAAAATTAACAGCAGGGTAATAATGAAAAAATGTGTAGGATAAAAGAAGCTGCCCAGTCACTGTAATGTTGACACATGAAGTTATTATTTTTGAAAATATGTGCACTGATCTCTGTTTTTGATCATTAGTGACAGAGAGAAATCTGACCCATTGCTTCTTTTCAGTGACTCACAGCCAAGATGAGACTATATCTTGCAGTTGCTGTGCTTATGCTGGCTTTTGTCGCATACACAGGTATAATAATCAAGTCAATAAAATGTACAAAATTTGTTGTTCTTCTTCATGCCGTGTTAATCTCTCAGTCTTCTTCCTGTCTTACCTGCAGAGGCTCAGGATGACATAGAGCAACAATTTACCAGGTTTCGTGATCAGATGACTGAGCTTGGAAAGAACCTGGCAGAAAAGGCCAAGACCACTATGGCAGACATTCACAACAGCGAAACGGCAACTACCGTCCGGTAGGCGCACATCACCCTCCCCCCCCCCCCCAAAAAAAAGAAAAATATTAATTGTTAACAACATCCCAAAGTACTGTTTTACTCTTTGTAACACTTGATTATTTTCTTTAGGAACTGGTTCCAGGAACAGTTTGAGAGACTGTCAAGTAAAGGTCAGGGAGGGAGCAAATAGACAAAGAAATAAAATTCTGTTTCCAACATGCAGCCCAAGCTCCTGGCCATGGCCCTCCGCAGAGTGAGACTGACCTGATGCAATGCTCTGTACATTGACCAGACTAAATTGTTACATTGGCTTTCTGTAAAGAGATATATTAACACAAACTTTTAATGTGAAATTGAATAAAAGTGCTCTAAAGAAATACAACTATTTTTGTATGACTGATTTTTAAACCCAACCTTAATCAGTATGTTGAAAAATAAACAAAAAATGCATGAAAGAGGTTAATATGTTTGATGAATAAACATGTCTGCTGTATGCAATTACAGCCTTCTGTTGTTTCCTTTTTACAAATCTTCTAAAAGCTGTTTTAATATACAATTTCTGAAAATATTAAATGAAGTGAGATGGTAGGAGCCACCTGATTCTAAGTGGTAGATGAATGGCATGAAAAGAATGCAGAAATGGTTCAATGAACAAATAATGTCAAACTAAATACAGCTGGTAAAATAAGTATTGAACACGTCCCCACTTTTCTCAGTAAATATATTTCTAATGGGGCTATTATAATGAAATTTTCACCAAATGTCAGCAATAAATACTGGGAGAATATAGTCTGATCAGATGAGATCAAAATTGAGCTTTTTGGATGCCATAATGCACACCATGTTTGGAGGAACAATAGCACTGCATATCACCCCAAAAACACCATTCCAACAGTGAAGTTTGGAGGTGGGAACATCATGGGGTGGTGCTGTTTTTTAGCATATGGTACTGACGAACTTCATATAATTGAAGGAAGGATGAATTGAAAAATGTACCAAGACATTCTTGATAAAAATCTGCTGCCATGCAGGATGGTGAAGATGAAGCGAGGGTGGATGTTTCAGCAAGACAACGGTGGCAAACACACAGCCAAGGAGACTCTCAACTGGTTTCAGAGAAAGAAAAAAAAAAGCTGTTACAATGGCCCAGCCAATCACCTGACTTGAATCCAATTGAAAATCTAGGGAAAGAACTAAAGATCAGAGTTCATAGAAGAGGCCCAGATTTCAAGAGTGTTTGTGTGGAAGAATGGACCAAAATCACACCTGAACAATGTAGGTGACTAGTTTCTCCAAACAGGTGTCTTGAAGCTGTTATTACCAACAAAGGCTTTTGTACAAAGTATTAAATCACTTTCAGGAAGCATGTTACTTTTTTCCTATGTCATTTCATTTTATTACACATAGCTTTATTTCTGAATATATTTGTTATGGTTTCTTTAAATGTATGGAGTAGTTGGGTTGTTACCAACATCTGGTGAAAATTTCATCTCAAAAGCACCTCTAGAAATATATTTACTGAGAAACATGGAGACACGTTAAGTACTTATTTTACCCACTGTATTTACAAGAGAGAACCTTGCTTTGTCGCTGTGCTTTATGTCAAATTAAAACCCTGTTCATAATTTGCTTTAATGTAGGATGTTATACATTTATTTGAAACAGAATGCCACAGGGAAGATGATCAGTGCTATTTCAACTCCTGTTAAAAAGTTTACCGAAACAAATGTAGAAGATCTATGGTGTCGTTCTAATTTTCCACTCCTTGACAACTAAGGGGACATCAAATAGATGATAGTTTATGTCAATAATTGGTACCAAAGGGCAACTGCCAGCATGGCTGCTTTCAACCATTTCACAACCCCTGGGATAAAGGGGTTGTTTATGATTTTAGTTAATGATCCACCAGCTGTCCCGATTCATTTGTTTTTCTCTGAAGGGAGCAGAGTCATGGAGGCCAGCAGCTGGTGCATAGAGGTTAGAGGTTAGCTGTGACGTTGGATCAGCTGAGAATATCCTGAAATCACTCTCATGCTGATTTAAAGATGTCAAAAAGCTTGCCATTTCTTGACATTTGTCTAGTGCTGAAGGAGCAAAATTGAGGATACCATGGCTCTTACACAACAATTCCAATTCCAGTGAAGCTGGAAAATTGTATTAAACATAAATAAGAAAAAAATACAATGATTTAAAAATCATTTTCAAACTACATTCAACTGAATATATCAATGAATCAACTTTATTTATAAAGCACTTTAAAAAGCAACACTCACTACACAAAGTACTGCACAACAGGAAAGCACATAAAGACATAAAAGCAAGGAGTAGGACGCAAACAAAAACAATATAAAACCAGCAAAAACAATGGAAAACTTGGCACGAGCAGAAACCACAGTCAAAAAAAATAATAAAATAAAAGGTAAAAGAAGTAATTAAATAAATAAATAAATATATTTCATTCAATAAAATCAATGATTCACAATGGGTCAAAGGCTAGGGAGTAAAAGCGTGTTTTAAGACAGGTTTTAAAAATGGACAGTGAAGGTGCTTGTCTAATGTGCAGAGGTGCCATGATCAAAAAGATCTGTCCTCTCTGAGCTTCCGCCTCATTTTCGGCCCCCTCAGGAGCAGCTGTTCAGCTGACCTGAGGGACCGGGTGGGAGCATAGGGATGCAGAAGCTCAGAGAGATACGACAGAGCAAGACCGTTCAAGGATTTAAAAATAAATAAAAGAATTTTAAAATGAACTCCAAAATGCATGGGCAGCCAGTGGAGCGAAGCTAAAATGGGTGTGATGTGATGTCTTTTACGTGTACCTATTATAAGACGAGCAGTGGTGTTTTGAACTAGCTGGAGACATGAAAGAGATGACTGGCTGACACCGGCATAAAGTGCATTGCAGTAATCCAGTCGAGACGAAATAAAAGCATGGATTACTGTTTCGAAGTGCGGTCTAGAGAGAATGGGTTTTACTTTTGCTAAATGCCTTAGATGATAAAAGCTGGATTTTACCACATAACGAATTTTCTAATTTAAAATCCCTGTCCATGATAAAACCAAAGTTCTTGACAGGGGTTTCACATAAGGTATGAAGGGGCTCAAGTTTACAAGAAGGAACTCACAGGGTCCACTAGGTCCAAACACCATCACTTCTGTCTTCTTATCATTAAAATTTGGAAAGTTTAGGGCCATCCAAGACTTGATATCTTCAATGCATGACAGAAGTGAGTTTACTGATGAGGCATCTTTTTGTTTTAAAGGAACATATATCTGACAATCATCAGCATACAGGTGGAAGGAGATACCATGCTTTTTAAAAATGGAACCCAGTGGAAAAATGTACAAAGAAAAAAGCATGGACCTGTGGAAGATGAAAACAGATGAGGCAGCGAGCTAACGACACACAAACTTTTTTCACCTTCCAACATCAAGTACAGAAAATACTCTCTCGGGGTCTCTGGGCGCCTCCTTTTTGTACCCTTTATTTCTGCCCCATGAGACCCAGGGAGCCAAAGACAATACACTCAGTGCACAAAGAATACCTGGAACATTAACATCATACAATACCAGCCCTGCTTCTCATACCCTCTTTTTCTCTAGCAAAATCCAGTGTCTCCTGAACTCCCCGGGGGGCGGATAGTCCTTTCTGTTACATCTGAGAACCCCCGGTGCCACTTCCGCCTTCAGTCCTCTGTTCCAACCCCCCCTCCCCCCCAGCTTCCGAATCTGGGTGGAGAACCCCCCATACAGTGCCACCACAGGCCTTAAAATTGACCCCTGTGGGACCCGTATAGCAGAGGAGGAGAAGAGGATTCAAACCCAGAGATGCTAACTTTAAAACTCCTTTTTGCCAGATAGGACCTAAACCAGTCAAAAGCAGTGCCACAAATGCCCACTAGGTGCTGCAAACAAGAAATTAATATGTGATGGTCGACTGTGTCAAAGGCAGCAGTTAAATCAAGCAACACAAGAACAGTATATTTACCTGAATCACATGCTAAGAGGCTCTCATTAAAAACCTTCACAAGGCTGTCTCTGTGCTATGAAGAGCTTTGAAACAGGTTTGAAAAACCTCCAAAGTACTGTGTTTGTTCAGGAAACATTCGGGCTGCATATAGATAAGTTTCTCTAAAAATTTTGAGCGGTATAGCAGCTTGGAAACAGGCCTAAAATTTGCCAACACGGCATGATCGAGACCAGGTTTCTTAATCAAAGGCTGCACTACTGCATGTTTAAAATTTGCAGGATCCACAGCAGATGACAGGCTGCTATTCAAAATGGTAAGACTGACTGGCCTATACTGGGAAGTATCTCTTTAAAAAGTCTAGGAGGGACTACTATAAAGACAAGATATCTAATGTTCAAACTGATAAACTTTATTGTTCTTTTGCAAATATTCACTCGTTTTCAATTTGATGCTTGCAACACGTTCCAGAATAGCTGGGACAGGGGCAAGAAAAGACTAGGGAAGTTGAGGAATGCTCAAAAACACCTTTTTAGAACATTCCACCAGTGAACAGGTTAATTAGAAACATGTGAGTGTCATGATTGGGTATAAAAGGAGCATTGTGGTGACCCACCACACTCACACACGGACACTTCTCACACTCAGCAGGTCTGGAGGAAGCAGAGGACAATTTACATACAGAGGACAATTCACAGACGGACAGAGAGCCACAAGAGGCAGTCAGACGGGACTGTATGCATGCGTCCTCGAGCCAACCAATGTCATGCTAATCGTGTGTATTGACTGATGTGTATTAGATGACAATAGCTATGCTAATGTGCCATGCATTCTCTCTGTCTGTATCACCGGATAAAAGAGCTTGTGACACATGTCTCAGAACACAGTAGCTCACTGAGCTACAAAGTGTGTCTCATTATGTAGGAGGAACAGGCGAGATGCGACGAGCTGGAAGGGTACAAGCTGAAGACCCCCCGTTACAGCAGCTATGGGCAGAGGCTGAAGCCGAGAGGACGTGAGGGTTAAAACTCAGTCTGAGACTCTGGGGGGGGGGGGGGGGGGTATGGGAGACCCAGGCCATTCTCGGAAGTTAAAGCAGCCCTGGCAAACGCCGCACTGCTGGCACATCCGGACCCGACGGCCCGGATAGCGCTCACCACCGACTGGTCTGCCAACGTTCACTGTACCTCAGACACCTGTGCTATAGTGGACCACCCCTCTCAGTCTTCCTTGCTGGGTGGCCTTTGTGTTAAAACTTGCCTGGTAACACTTCATTACACCGACGCTTCAGACGTGGCCATAGGGGTGGTCATGGAGCAGCGCATTGCTGGGGCTTGGCAGCCGCTCGCATTTTTCAGCAGAACTTTACTCGACATCGAACGTAAATACAGCGCATTCGACAGAGAGTTGCTGGCTCTCCATCTGGCCATACGCCACTTCCAGTTCTGGCTGGAAGGGCGCAGCTTCACCGCGTTCATAGACCACAAGCCACTAACGTTCGCGATGGCCAAGGTTTCGGAACCATGGTCGGGCCGGCAGCAGAGACAGCTGGCCGCAATCTCGGAGTTTACAACCAACATTCAGCATGTGGCCGGTAAACTTAACGTGGTGGCGGACTGCCTCTCGTGCGCCTTAGTGGCCCATTCTACGTAGGGATAGATTACATGGCCATGGCTGTGTAGCAGATCAGCGATGCCGATGTGTGCGCGCTCCAGTCTGGACCAACAGGGTTAAGACTGGAGAGCAGGGTACTGCAAGACGGCCTCCCCCCTAATCTGTGACATCTCCATAGGACGCCCGCGCCCGGTGGTCCCACGTGCTTGGCGCCACCGCGTTTTTGAGTCTGTTCACTCCCTGGCGCACCCAGGAGTGCGCGCTTCAGTCAAAATGGTGGGAGTGAAGTTCGTCTGGCCAAGCCTGCGCAAACAGGTGAAAGAGTGGGCTGTAGCCAATGAGCCAAAGTGCACAGGCACACAAAGGCCCCTTTGGAGCCGTTCCATATCCCGGCTAAGAAGTTCGACCATGTTCACGTGGACCTCGTGGGCCCCCTCCCACCATCGCAGGGGTTCACGCACCTCCTGACAGTGGTGGACCGCACCACACGATGGCCAGAAGCAGTCCCGCTAGCTTCCACCATGTCCGGAGACGTGGCACACGCTTTTTTGACAACATGGGTGGCGCGTTTTGGCACCCCTTCGGACATCACGTTCGATCGGGGCCCTCAGTTTGTTTCTGACCTCTGGTCCACAATGGCCCAGAGCCTGGGTGTCGCAATTCATCGCACGACCGCGTACAACCCACAGGCCAATGGGTTATGCAAGCGTTTCCATAGGTCACTGAAAGCAGCGCTCAGGGCTTCACTTACGGATGCAGATTGGGTGGACCAGTTGCCGTGGGTTCTATTAGGGTTGCGTTCCGCACCGAAAGAGGATTTGGAGGCTTCCCCAGCAGAGCTTGTTTTTGCTCAGCTGCTGCGGCTCCCCGGGGATTTTTTTACCAGATAACCCTGCGCTGAACACACATCCGTCCCCGCGTTCACGGCATAGTGCAGACGCAGGGACGCTACCTGGCCCGGCCCACCACTGTTTTCCCCGTGCTTTTGTGCCGAAAACTTTGAAGGACACGGTGTTCGTGTTTGTCAGGCACGATGCCCACCGACCCCCATTGTGCCCACCCTACGATGGCCCATTTAGAGTGCTGGAACCCGGGGACAAACATTTTGTGTTAGACTTGGGGGGTCGCCAGGAGAAAATCTGTATAGACAGGCTTAAGCCCACCTTTGTGGTGGCAGACGAGCAGGTGGAGTTGGCTCGAGCAACTCGGCGCGGAAGACCCCCCCCCCCCCCCGAGAACTCCCCAGGTAAATGACTCATCAGATCAGTCACACAAGCATGCTGAATAATAATAATAATAATAATAATAATAAGTTTATTTATAGAGCACCTTTCACAGACAGAGTCACAAAGTGCTTAACATGGTAAAAAACAAAATAAAAACACAGGCACATAAAACAGTAAAAAAAAAAAACAAAGTAGACAGTAAAAGCACATAAAAATACAATCAGCACATAGTTAATTAAAAAGCCAGGCTAAAAAGGTGGGTCTTTAGTTGCTTCTTAAAAACACCAATGGAAGGTACAGATCTAAGTTCAAAAGGCAAGGAGTTCCACAGTCTGGGAGCAACAGCAGCAAAGGCTCTATCGCCTTTGGTTCTGAGCCTAGTACTAGGGACTACCAATAGATTCTGATGAGAAGATCTGAAAGACCTGCTGGGCTGGTGTAAAGAGAGCAGGTCACTAATATAAAAAGGCGCCTCTCCATGAATGGCTTTGTAAGTAAGAACAAGAACTTTAAAATCAATTGTATAATTTACAGGAAGCCAATGCAAGGAGGCCAAAACAGGAGTGATATGACAGAATCTACTGGACCTAGTTAGTAATCTTGCAGCGGTGTAAAGAGGATTTGCTAAGACATGTAAAAAGAGCATTACAGTAGTCCAAACATGAAGAAACAAAGGCATGAATAATGATTTCTAACTGAGTGTAGGAAACCAATGACCTAATTTTGGATATATTCCTAAGGTGGAAAAAACAACTCCGGGTCAGAGATTTGACATGCTGATCAAAACTCATCGATTGATCGAAAATGACACCAAGATTTTTTAGATTAGACCGTACGTTAGAACTTAATGAACCAATGCTATTAACCAACTTAGGAATTAGATTATCAGGTGCTACAATAATAGTTTTATCAGCATTAAGTTGCAAAAAGTTACTAGACATCCAGTCCTTAATTGCAGACAGACAATCATGAATAATTTTTAAATTGTCAACATGGTCAGGCTTAAAAGAGAAAAGTAGCTGTAAATCATCAGCGTAGCAGTGATAAGACACACCTTTAAATTTGCTGATAATAGAACCAAGTGGCAGCATATATAGGGCAAATAAAAGTGGACCCACCATAGAACCCTGAAGCACCCCACAGGTTAAAGGAGCAGAGTCAGATGAATAATAGCCAACAGCCACGGAAAAACTACCAGAAAGGTAGGAGAAAAACCAATCCAGAGCTTTTCCAGAAATACCTACCCAATCTCTAAGCCTTTGTAACAAAATACAATGATCAATAGTATCAAATGCTGCAGTAAGATCTAATAATACTAAAACAGAGCATTTGCCAGAGTCTGATGACATTAAAATATCATTTGACACCCTGAGAAGAATGTCTCCCCCCCCCAGGAACCCCCCACCGGCACAGCAGCGCCTCGGAGCTGAAGACCCCCCGTTACAGCAGCTATGGGTGGAGGCTGAAGCCAAGAGGATGTGAGGGTTAAAACTCAGTCTGAGACTCTGGGGGGGGGGGGCGCTATGGGGGACCCATGCTGTGGTATTCATCTCAGACTGGAAGGAAGGGAGATGCAGTAATTTCCTCTAACTGAAGAGCATGGGGATTAAGGGGCTGGGGGACAAAAGGGATTGTGATGAGAGAATGAATTGTGATGCAGGACCTCAGGCAGCAGGGGCGTGTGAGTGTGGTAATATAAAAGAGAGCCCCTGCTACAGAATGTAATGTTTTCTGATTCTGAGAGGTGTGAGAGAGGGAATAAAGTTCATCTGCTCCGAATGCTTGGCCTGGTCATTCCTCTCTCCACAACATCATCGATTGAACAAACTAAAGCTCAATGGCTCCAGCGGCTCCAACCCGCACTCTTGATTATGCATCTAACTTGTAGAAATAAACAAATATTGCAAACAATAGACCTTGTGAAGATTTTCATTGCTCAGTCACTCGGTGGCGAGATCACTATTCTCACTGCAAGCAAGTAACTTGCAGCGAGAGGGTGAAGATATGAAGCAAAAATGATGATCAAGACTTGTCTAAAAATCCTCCCGATCAATAAACCACATATTTGAAGAATAAGGTCTATCCTTGTTAAACCATAATTACCTCCGCCAGGCCGCAGGCCGCAGGAGGTTATGTTTTTGCCAGCGTTTGTCTGTTTGTCTGTCTGATGGTTAGCAAGATAACTCAAAAAGTTTTGGACGGATTTCAATGAAACTTTCAGGCATTGTTGGAAACGGTACAAAGAAGAACTGATTAAATTTTGGGGATGATCCGGATCACCGTCTGGATACAGGAATTTTTTAAAGGATTCTTTAACATTGTGAGATAGGGCCATTTTCAACATGTGTGCAGGCGCAATGGAGGGCGCTGGTCGTCGTGTCTGACAAACACGAACTCCGCGTTCTTCAAAGTTTTAGGCACAAAAGCACGCGAAAAACAGTGGTGGGCAGGGCCCGGCGGCGTGCCTGTGTTTGCGCTACGCTGCCAAAGCTGAGACGGGCAGCTGTCCGGCGCGGGATTATTTGGCAGAAATTCCCCAGGCAGCCATAGTGGCTGCGCAAAAACAAGCTCTCTGCCGGGGAAGTTTCCAAATCCTCTTTTGCCGTGGAGCACAATCCCAATATAAAACCCACGGCAACCTGTCTACCCAATTTGCATCCGTCAGTGAAGCCCTGAGTGCTACTTTCAGTGATCTATGAAAACGCTCGCATAACCCATTGGCCTGTGGGTTGTATGCGGTTGTGCGATGAATTGCAACGCCCGCAGCCTGGGAGTTTGCAGATGGAAGCAACAGCAACACTTCAGTTTATTACCTCCGCCAAGGAGGTATTGCTTTTACTACTGAACCACTAATCCTATCATTGTGAATCCAATTCCTAGCCATATGTTTTCATGGTCAAGGAATCTGAAAACATACACACAAACACTGTAGGGGGGAACTGTGGCGCTTGGCGGAGGTCTGCGCTCTCCGAGTGCTTTTCTAGTTTGGTATTAAAATCAGAAGCGCTCTAGTTTCTCTAAAATCTGATGAATAATTTCGGCTGAGTTGCTGATTGCTCAGGGACAACTTTTACACTGTGGAGGCACGAGTGGGGGATTCTCCACCCAGAGAAGGCAGCTGGGATAAGCGGGAACAGTGGACTGGAGGAGAAAGGCCACCAGGGGTCTCAAACAGGACAGTATGGACTATGCAACCCCCCGAGGAGAGGAGGAACCACCGGAGCTGCTGGAAAAGAGAAGGGTGTGAGCAGCATTATCATACCGTTATGTTATGATAATGTGCTACACAGGTCTTTGCTCCAAACAGTGCATTATGGTCGGAAGTTCTGAGTTTCAATGCATGGAATTAAAGGTATAAAAGAGGAATGCACAGAGAGACAGAAGCTCTTTTACTGTACTGTATGTTGAAGATGGAATAAAGTTCACGTGTCGTTCAGCTTGTTGCCTTGCCTGCTTCCTTTCTCCACATTGGTGACCCGAAGACGTGCCATGGAAAGCGAGCCGAGAACCGCCCCGGAGGCTACCTGGATGGAGAGCACCAGTGCCAAGTGCGCTGTCTCAGTCAAGCTCCCAGACTTCTGGCTTCACAACCCGACCGTGTGGTTCTTGTACATAGAAGTCCAGTTCGCACTCTGCAGGATAACAACGGACGATACCAAGTATTACTATGTGGTTGCTGCGCTGGATGCGCACGCCACGCAACAGGTGATGATCCTGCTCCAGGAGCAGGAGAAAATATGAAGCCCTCAAGAGGATGCTACTCCAGCGCTATACCCTTTCTGATAGTGAGAGGGCAGAGAGACTCCTAACACGTTCGGAGTTTGGTGACAGATCAGCAGTGGAGCTCATGGAGAGCATGTTGGCGCTGAGGGGGAAGGATGAAGGATCTTTCCTGTTTGCCCACTTGTTCCTCAGGAACCTACCGGCTACAGCGAGGGCGATCCTGGCCAACTTGCCTGGTTGCTATGGACTACCACGCCCTGGCGCAGGATGCGGACTGCATCATTTTGGTGACCAGAACTCTCAGCATGCAGGCAGTTGCACCGGCATCCATGGGGGACTCCAGCGAGATCAAGGAGCCATTGGTGGTAGCCGGGACAGACACCAGGAGATGAAGGAACGGGGTGATCTGTTTTTATCATTGCCATTTCAGCTCGAATGTCCAATGCTGCCTGTCGCCATGCCAATTAAAGAAGCCGGGAAGACGACACATTCGGAATTCAGTTGCAGCTGCAACTGATGGTGATAGGGACAGACTGCTTTATGTCACAGACACATTCTTTAAGATGGTTTTTGATGGACTCCAGCTCCCAGAAGAGACTTATCCTGCCAGTCAATGCAGACAGGGTGGCAGGAGGCAGCGGTCCCGAGCTCACAGCTGCCAATGGATCCACCATCAGGACATTTGGCCAGCAGACACTGACGATATGCTTACACGGACACAACTTTCAGTGGGACTTTGTGGTAGCTGCATGTTCCGCCCCCATTTTAGGCACAGGTTTTTTATGTGCTTATGGGTTATTAGTTTTTTACCTCACTGCCCTGTACAGCTTGGAGAGCTGTGTCGACAACACTGGCTAACGTTATAGCTCCAGGGGGTAAGTACCAACATTTGCTCACACAGTTCCCAGCACTCACGGTCCCAACTTTTCCAGCTACGATAACGAAACACGGGGTCGAACACTTCATAACTTCATAGGCGCGGCAGTGGTTCAGGAGGTAGAGCGGGTCGTCCAATAACCGCATGGTTGGCAGTTTGAATCCCGCTTTCCCCGGATATCCTGCCTTTGTGTCCCTGGGCAAGACACTTCACCCCCAATTGCTCCTGGTGGGTCTGGAAGTGCCATGTTAGGTAGCATGCTGCCATCAGTGTGTGAATGTGTGTGTGAATGGGTGAATAACAGGATCTGTAAAGCGCTTTGGTCATCAAGAGATGAGAATAAAAGCGTTATATAAGTGAATGCCATTTACCATTTACCATAACGACAAAAGGCCCGCCGGTGTTCACGCAACCTCGGCACTTGGATGCAGCTAAACTGGCCAGCGCACGAGAGGAGTTTGCCAACTTAGAGCAGTTGGGCATGGTCAGGCACTCCAACAGCCCGTGGGCTTCCCCACTACACATGATGCCTAAAGCCAACGGGTCGTGGTGACCGTGCGCCGATTTCCGGCACTTGAATAATGCCACGGAACACGATTGTTATCCCATTCCGCACATCCAGGATTTTTCCATGGAACTGGCAGGGGCGTGTGTTTTTTCGAAAGTCGATCTGGTCTGTGGATACCATCAGGTCCCGGTGTGCGTGGAAGACGTTCCGATAACAGCGGTAATAACTCCTTTTGGCCTTTTCGAGTTTCTACGCATGCCATTTGGATTAAAAGGTGCAGCACAGACTTTCCAGAGGATGATGGATGCAGTGCTTCACAATTTGGCCTTCATTTTTGTCTACTTAGACGACATTCTGGTAGCTAGCACACCCAAAGAGGAGCACATCGCCCATCTAAAGACGGTTTTCCAGAGGCTGGAAGCGCAAGGGCTTATAGTGAACCTGGCGAAGTGTCAGTTCGGTGTGCCTGTGATTGATTTTTAAGGGCACCGCACTTTGCCGGGGGGCGCGATTCCGGTACCGGATAAGGTGCGTGCCGTGTCGGAATTTCCAAGTCCGCAGACCGTGAGGGCCCTGCAAGAGTTTTTGGGGAAGGTCAATTCTTATAACCGTTTCCTTCCCCGGGCAGCCCAGCTGATGCAGCCATTGTATGCTGCACTAAAAAAAAAAAAAAAGAAGCCCATGGAAAACGTCAACTGGACTCCTGAGTGAGTCCAGGTTTTCATGAACGCCAAAACAGCGCTTGCGGATGTCGCGTTGCTAGCTCTTCCGGATCCTTCGGCTCGGATAGCGTTCACTACGGACGCGTCTGATGCTGCCATAGGAGCAGTGGTAGAGCAGTACATCTCCGATTTGTGGCAGCCGCTCACATTTTTCAGTTGGACTGTGCGCGACAGCGAATGCAAATACAGCACATTCGACAGAGAGTTGGTGGCTCGACACCTGGTGATGCGCCATTTCCAGTTTTGGCTAGAAGGGCATGAGTTCACTGCGTTCATGGACCATAAGCCGCTGACGTACACGATGTTCAAGGTCTCGGAACCGTGATTGGCCCGGCAGCAACGGCATTTGGCCGCAATCTCGGAGTGTACTACTGACATTCAACACATTGCCGGTAAGCTCAACATCGTGGCCGATTGTCTGTCGCATGTGTTAGTCTCCCCGGTCTACATGGGAATCAATTTCCCTGTGATGGCCGCGGAGCAAGCCGGGGAAGTGAACACTTGTGTGCTCCAGTCTGCACCTACTGGGTTAAGGCTGGAGAGCAGGGTGGTGCAAGAAGGGTGTTTTGCGACGTCTACACTGGCCGCCTGCGCCCGGTGGTTCTGAGCTTTTGAAACCGTCGCGTTTTTGAATCGGTCCAATGCCTTTTGCATCCGGGAGTGCATGCTTCAGTGAAGCTAGTGGGGGTGAAATTCGTTTGGCCGCTGGCCGCGCTTGCACAAGGACGTGAAGGAGTGCCCTGCAGCTTGTGTCGCGGGCCAGCGGGCCAAAGTGCACAAGCACACCAGAGCACCCCTCGAGTCGTTCCAAATCCCGGCCAGGAGGTTTGACCACGTCCACGTGGATTTGGTGGGACTCCTACCACCGTTGCAAGGTTTCACACACACCTTTTAACAATCGTGGACCGCACCACACGCTGGGCTGAAGTGGTCCTTTTGGTTTCTGCCATGTCCGCAGAAGTGGCTCATGCTTTTTTGTCGGCTTGGGTTGCATGGTTTGGATCCCTATCACAGATCACTTCCGACAGGAGTCCACAATTCGTTTTGGAACTCTGGTCCACGATGGTCCAGAGCCTGGGGGTCAAAATTCACTACACTAGCGGCTGCTCAAGTTCTGCACATATCACTATCTGTGCATCACTTCTTCAAGACCAAGCCCCAACACAAGGTTTCCTGGCGACATCCGCGCTCAAAGCACTGGCACCAGCTGGACTTGATCCTTACCAGGCGCACCTCACTGAAGAACATGCTAATCACTCGTTCGTTCCAGAGTGCAGATTGCGACACAGACCATTCATTGGTGTGTTGCAAGGTCAAGCTGCAGCTGAAGAAATTCCATCGTGCTAGACAGCCTGGAAAGGCACGGATTGACACCAGCAAGATGGCCCAACCAGAACTTGTTGAGCAGTTTGCCTCCACCTTTGAGAAGGAACTTGGTGTACTACAAGAAGGAGAATCTGCAAAGCAGAAGTGGGAAGAGCTGCGAAACACCATCCACTGCATAGCCTTGGCTACCTTTGGGAGGAAGACCTCAAAGTCACAGGACTGGTTTGATGCCAAGTTGACTGAGATGACCCCCGTCATTGAAGCCAAGCGCTCAGCACTTGCTGAGTACAAGAAGTACCCAAACGAGAAGAATCTCCAGATTCTCAGGGGCAAGTTCAGCAGACTGCTTGGCGCTGTGCCAACGAGTACTGGACTCAGCTCAGCCAAGACATTCAAACCGCTGCCATAACAGGGAACATCCGTGGTATGTAAGATGGCATCAAGAAAGCACTTGGTCCGGCTCACAGCAAGACGGCCCCCCTCACTTCCGCCCTCCCAAGAGAGCAGACGCTTTTTTCTTCTCTCCTGCTGATTTTTTCCTCCCCTCCTGTTACTAGATCCCAGCTTGCTGTTGTCTGCCTGCGTCTAACTGCGACCGCCGAAAAGAAATTATGGAGTTAATAAGCTGGGCTTTGAACACAATTGACACTATTTTTTCAACAAGGAAAAGTGCTCCGGGGGAAGCTGTCTGCCCCGCTGGAACGGCTCCAGTGGGCTATCTATGGGACACGGGTAAATGGAAAATGCTGTGTCTCTCTAATCTTTCTATCGAAGATATTGAAGATCTGTTTATCTTCGTAATCTTGGTGATTGGGATAATTCTGATTGGGACGGGAATTGTCTTGGTTTACCGCAAATTGCTGAAGATGGATTCAACCTATCAAAATGCTGGCCAGGCGAGGTGCATCCAACAAATTGAGAAACTGGAGAAGACCATGATAGCGACTACTGGAGAACTGTCTCGTAAGGTGGATTACATCATGGGTTCGCTCAGGTCTTTCCACGACGAATTCAAAGCTGCGCAATGAAGGATTAATGTACTGAATCTACAGAAGAAATACAAGTCTTCTCTGTGATCAGTCCTATTTGGCATTATTATTCCCCATGAAAATTCCTCCTGGCTGTCTGCAGACTGTGTTTTTTTCAAAATCATGAGCACAAGGCCTTGGACAGCCAGCTGCAGCGCCAGATAAGACTGGGCGCCAGACAGACAAAACATCTTCTGCCAAGGGTCCTTGGGTCTCTCTTATTATCATCAACACTGCTCAACACCGCACACACATTGATTCATGAACTGATTAAAGATACTGTACACTGCTCTCTTGTGTCTTGTGAATTCTATTGTATGCTAATGCATGAGGGTTTTTTTCTGTGTAGTCAAAATTTGGCTCACATATGAGCGTTTATTCTGATTACTATGTTTTTTCTCTCTCCTATTGTGTTTTCCTCCCCCTCCTCTCCCCTCTTTACCTCCACTGTTGACAGGCGCCTTGTATGGCGACGCGTCATTGGATGCGCCTAACGTGCGCGTCTAATGTCAAGTCAAATTCCTTGTGTGTTTACTTGTAAATATACTTGGCAATAAAGCTGATTCTGATTCTGATTCTGATTCTGATTCTCAAATCCTCCACTGGGGAGATGATCACAGTAAAGAACAAGCAGATGGAGAGATGGGTGGAACACTACTCCGACCTCTACTCCAGACAGAACACCGTGACACCGTCAGCCCTTGATGCCATCGACTGCCTGCCATCCATTGACGAACTCAGCAAGGCCATTGATAGCTTGGCCGCTGGCAAGGCACCCGGCAATGACGGCATATCCCCCGACCTGATCAAGCACTGCAAGACCGCCCTACTGCTGCCATTGCATGACATCCTCTGCCAGTGCTGGAAGGAAGGTGCCGTACCACAGGACATGAGGGATGCCAAGATCATCACCCTCTACAAAAACAAAGGGGAGAGAAGCGACTGCAACAACTACAGGGGCATCTCCCTCCTCAGCGTTGTTGGCAAAGTCTACGCACGAGTTGTTCTCGTTCATCTACAGAAGCTTGCCGAACGTGTCTACCCCGAGTCTCAGTGTGGATTCCGCGCTGAGCGATCGACGGTAGACATGATATTCTCCATCCGCCAACTCCAGGAGAAATGCAGAGAACAGAACATGCCCCTGTACGTCGCCTTCATCGACCTCACCAAAGCGTTCGATCTGGTCAGCAGAGAGGGCCTTTTCAAGATCCTGCCAAAGATAGGCTGCCCACCAAAGTTGCAAAGCCTCATCGAATCGTTTCACACCAACATGCAGGGGATAGTGCAGCATGATAGCAACGTCTCAGAGCCATTCAACATACGCAGCGGAGTGAAACAGGGCTGTGTACTTGCGTCAACCCTCTTTGGGATTTTCTTTGCTATGCTCCTGAGGCATGCCTTCAGCACAGCAACAGAGGGAATCTACCTGCACACAAGATCTGACGGCAGGCTTTTCAACCTCGCCCGCCTGAAAGCCAGAACCAAAGTACGCAAGGCTCTAATCAGAGACATGCTGTTCGCAGACGACACTGCAGTCGCAACCCACACACAGCAGGAGCTTCAGACCCTGATGGACCACTTCTCCCAGGCATGCAAGGACTTCGGGCTTACCATCAGCCTGAAGAAGACTAATGTCTTTGCGCAAGGCACGGAAGCACCACCAACCATCACCATCGACGACTACGAGCTGGAGGTCGTGAATCAGTTCATGTACCTGGGGTCCATGATCAGTAACAACCTCTCCCTTGATACAGAGATCGACAAGAGGATTGGAAAATCAGCCTTCACACTCGCTCGCCTCACCACACGAGTGTGGGAGAATCCCAAACTCTCTGTCAAGACGAAGATGGCAGTGTACAACGCCTGCATCATCAGCACACTGCTCTATGGGAGTGAGACGTGGACAACATATGCCCGGCAGGAAAAGAGACTGAACTCCTTCCACTTGCGCTGCATTCGCCACATCCTGGACATATCCTGGCAGGACAAAGTGCCCAACACAGAAGTTCTGTCCCGCGCCGGCCTTCCCTCCATGTTCATTCTATTCAGGCAGCACAGGCTCCGCTGGCTAGGCCACGTTCACCATATGGAGGATGGCAGAATCCCCAAAGACGTCCTCTACGGAGAACTGGCGAATGGCAGGAGAGACGTTGGCCGCCCACAGCTGCGCTTTAGAGACGTCTGCAAGGGAGACATGAAGGCCCTGGAGATCAACACAGAGCGCTGGGAGGACCTTGCAACGGACCGCTCCAAATGGAGAGGCACCCTGACCAGACAGCTCAAGGCGGGTGAAGAGAGACTGACTGCTGCAGCAGATGAAAAAAGGACCCGCAGGAAGAACCGCCACAGACCCAGCAGCACGGAGACCACCCACAAGTGCGACCTGTGTGACAGGGACTGCCATTCACGCATCGGCCTGTTCAGCCACAGGCGGTGCTGTTCCAGCAGAGTAGACATTTTGGATTCTCTTCCATGGTCATCATAGACCAACAGAGGCCGACAACTGTGTACACCCTCCAAGCTAACGGGTTATGTGAGCGTTTTCATAGGTCACTTAAAGCAGCGCTCAGAGCTTCACTCACAGACACAAATTGGGTTGACCGCCTGCCCTGGGTTCTTTTAGGGTTGCGCGCCACACCTAAGGAGGATTTGGCAGCCTCCTCAGCAGAACTCATTTTTTTCTCAGCCCGGCACCCGAGGCTGATCCGCCCACGCAATTTTTGCACAGTACGAAGGCTTTTAACGTACCGGGCCCGGCCCTCCATTGTTTTCCCCGCACTTTCATCCCCAAGAGTTTATAGAACGCCAGCTGTTTTCGTCAGGCACGCTGCGCACCGGATCCCGCTGTGCCCACTGTATGAAGGACTGTTCAGAGTGTTGGAACCTGGGGTGAAACATTTTGTGTTAGACTTGGGGGGGGGCATAGGGAGACCGTCTGCATCGACAGGCTGAAGCCCGCTTTTGTGTTAGCAGACGAGCAGGTGGTGTTGGCCCAAGCTCCATGGCATGGACATCCACCGTTGGTGGCTCCGCAAGTTGGTGTTCCCTCGGTAGGGACCTGCGCATGTGAAGCTGATGTGTTCCCCCCCTCCCTTTTTCCCTCCACCGACTGACATGCCCTCCTGTACACCTCGCGAGCAGGGTGCTCTGACTGGATCGCGACCCCCCGCTACAGCCACTATGGGCGCCAGCTCAAGCCCAAAGGGCAGGGGGGTTAATGCCCTTTCTGGGTGTTCGGGGGAGGCTGTGTGGAGGGGGTAATGAAACAAATGGAGATGCACCTTCGCTCCCGGTATGCCAGGCGTGAACCTATTGTGTGGGGTTATAGACACTGTTCACACCTTGGGCATGCAGGGCACAAAAGTATTGTGATGTGTCATGCTCTGTTGTCTGGTATGTTAATATGTGTACTTTGGGTACCAAGGGTGGGTCCTTGCTCACCTCCGCCCCCTGGTGGGACCAGCGATGGATCCACTCCAGTTCGCCTACCAGCATGGCATCGGGGTGGAGGATGCAGTGATCTTCCTCCTTCACCGTTCCCTGTACCACCTGTAGAAGCCTGGGAACGCTGTGAGGATCATGTTCTTTCACTTCTCCAGTGCTTTCAACACCATCCAACCGATGATCCTGAGGGACGAGCTGCTGTGTGCAGGGGTAGACCAGCACCTGTCATCATGGATCCTGGACTACCTCACAAACCGGCCACAGTTTGTGAGAACCCGGGATTGTGTGTCCAACATGATCATTGGTAGCACGGGGGGCCCCCCAGGGAACGGTTTTGGCTCCCTTCCTGTTCACCCTTTATACTGCGGACTTCTCACACAACACAACACACTGCCATCTACAGAAGTTCTTTGACGACTCTGCGATCGTCAGCCTCATCTCCAACGGAGATGAAGCTGAGTACAGGGGACTTATCCAGGACTTCGTGGACTGGTGCCATCGGAACTGCCTCCAGATCAACGCGAGGAAAACTAAGGAGCTGCCGCAGGTGGACTGCCGCAGGCAAGGACAACCCCTCACAGCACCAGTAAACATCCAGGGAACAGACACTGAGCTGGTGACATCCTACAAGTACCTGGGTGTTCATCTGAACAATAAACTAGACTGGTCACACAATACCGACTCACTGTACAAGAAGGGACAGCGCAAGCTGTTCCTACTGAGGAGGCTCAGGTCTTTTGGTGTACAAGGGGTGCTCCTGAAGACATTCTATGACACGGTGGTGGCATCAGCCATCACTTTTGGAATGCGAGATAGGAAGCCGATAGGAAGAGACTGAACAAACTGATCAAGAAAGCTAGATCTGTCCTGGGGCAGCACCTTGACCCAGTGGAGGAGATAGGAGAGAGAAGGATGGTGGCTAAACTGTCATCTCTGCTGGAGTCTGAGTCCCACCCTATGCAGGACATACTGAATGCACTGAGGAGCTTATTTAGCAGTAGACTACATCAACCTAGGTGCGCGACCGAGAGGTTTCGCAGGTCCTTCCTACCTACGGCTGTCAGACTTTATAACCTAAGCAGGGCTGCTCGCAGAGATAGCAAAAAAAAAAAAAATACAAACGTAATGACCTAATAGTATTGAATGCAAAAGATGCAACAGACTTACACAAATGGTCCCCTCCAGTATACAACTAGAACAATATCAGCTGCTACAGAGGGTGACAATACGTATGGGTACATATTCATACTATGTAGGATAACTAAGTAGACGGTTATGCTGTTTATTGCATCTAGCTACAATGCTCCGCACTGTTTATATATATTTATATATTTATGTGTACATATGTACTATATTCACTGCTCTTATTTTCTTATCTTCTAAATTATTGCTCTGAATGTTGGTGTCCCTGTGCTGTTGCAATCCTGGAATTTCTCCATTGTGGGACTAATAAAGGCTTATTTTATCTTATCTTATTTTAAAAAAGCTGTATTAAAGGGATTCGCTTGGGCACTCAGAGTTAGTCTGTTCTGCTTGTTGGAGAGAATAAAGTTATGTGTCATCAGCCCGTGTCTCGTCTGATCCTTCCTCCACAGTGGTGACCCTGAGACGTGAAAATGGAAGACAGACCGAGCACCTCCATGGGAACATCCGCATTTGGGGTTCCTCCCACTTCGCTTGCTGTGGTGGTCAAACTCCCGGATTTTTGGCTCCACGACCCGGTCGCTTGGTTCATTCACGTGGAAGCCCAGTTCGCTCTCTGCGGAGTCTTGGAGGATGACACAAAGTACCATTACGTGGTGGCATCACAGGACCAGCATGCCACTCAGCACACAATGAGCCTGCTTCGCACTCCCCCAACCGGGGCAAATACGACGCTCTGAAACAGCTGCTGGTGCGGTGTTACGTCCCCTCCACCGGAGAGAGAGCAGAGAAGCTCCTCTCACACATGGAATTAGGAGATGGATTGGCTGTGGAGTTAATGGAGAGCATGCTGTTTTTACTGGGCGCAGATGACAGATCTTTCCTCTTCGCCCACCTCTTCCTGAAGAAGCTACCAGCTTTGGCAAGGGCAATCCTGGCCAACTCGCCTTTGCTGGTGGCCGAGGACTATTGAGCACTGGCAGAGGAAGCAGCCCGCATCATCCTGGCTAACAGGAGTTTCAGTGTGTGGGCAGTGAGACCGAGATCTCCGGAGGAGTCTAGCGAAGTTGAGGAGCTGCAGGTGGTGGCCGGAATGGCCATTCAGAAACACAGGAACGAGACAGCATGTTTTCATCATCAGCATTTTGGCGCCGACATGCAACGTTGTCTGCAGCCGTGCCGTTTCCAGCGGATGCAGAAACAGACCAGCCAGCAGTCAGTAGCAGCTATGGCCGCTGGCAACAGGGAGAAGCTGCTTTTCATCGAGGACACACGTTCTGGGAGGCAGTTCTTGGTGGACTCTGGATCCTAGAAGAGTGTCATTTTGCCAGTCAGCACAGACAGACTGGCAGAAGGCTGCTGTCCGTCATTAACGGCTGCCAACGGATCCCCCATCAGGACGTTTGGTGAAAGGTCGGTGACTGTATGTTTGCATGGACATAATTATGAGTGGGACTTTGTGGTAGCTGCATGTTCGGTTCCTATTTTAGGCACTAATTGTCTGTGTGCTTATGGTCTCCTTGTTGATATTGCCAACAGACATCTAGTGGATGCTGTTTGTTTTTCCTCATTACCCTGCATATCTAGGGGAGTTGGGCCACTAACACATGCAAATGTTTTAGCTCCAGGGGAATAAGTACCAGTGTTTGCTTGCCGAGTTTCCCACATTCACGGTGGCCACTTTTTCCACTACCGTAACCAAGCATGGGGTCGAACACTTTATCATCACAAAGGGCCCACCGGTTTTTGCTCGTCCGCGCTGCCTGGAAGTGGCTAAGTTAGCCCTTGCACGCAACAAGTTCACCAACTTAAAATGTCTAGGGATCGTTAAGCGCTCCAACAGCCCTTGGCCGTCCCCATAGCACATGGTGCCAAAGGCCGATGGGTCGTGGCGGCCTTGTGGTGATTTCCATCGCTTGAACAATGTCACCGAACACGACCGTTACCCCATTCCATGCATCCAAGATTTTTCCGTGCTGTGGTGACCCACAACACTCTACAAGAACATTCCTCACACTCAGCAGGTCTACAGGAAGCAGAGGACAATTTGCATAGGGACAGAGAGCCCCTGGGGGACAACCAGAACAATGGACTATTGTTTATACATCCCCGGATTAAGAAGAGGATGTCCGGGCGCCAGTTGGTCATGCTCATCATGTGTATTGACTGATATGTATACCAATATGCAAATGTACCATGCATTCTCTCTGTCTGTATAAAAGAGCTTACTATACATGCCTCAACAACACAGTAACACAGTAGCTCAGAGCTACAATGTGTGTCTCATGATGATGGAGGAAATAAAACTCTGCAACCTTCCAGCTCGTTGCATCTCGCCTGATCTTATTCCTCCACACTGGTGACCCTATACATGTCATGGTTCACCCCTCACCTGATCTTTTACCTTCACACTGGTGGCCTGATGAAAGGGAATGACCGTCTGCTCCCTCTCACCGTGCTGTGGACACAGAGGACCAGAGAACACCTGCAATCTTTTCATCCTCACCGGATCGCGCTCTCCGGAGCGTAGCGCTGGGACCGACACGCACCATGAACAGCGATACGAGCGAAATGAAGGAAGCAGCCTGAACGGGGACGATCACCAGCGGCGACTGCGTTGATTTCCACCAAGCTCCCCGACCCTGACTCAGCTCACGACAACGAAGCCCCGCACACACACCGCAGGAGTACGAGGACTGCGCAACTGCCAGCTATGTGGCCACTGCGCCAGTGGGCGCCACGCACAGGCACAATCAGGCTCCACAGACTGATTCATCGTCCTCCGCTGCTGCACATGCCCGAGAAACACGCCCGATCGCCAGCCTCGGAACCTTCAGGGCTGCTCACACACCTGAAGCAGACGTGCAGCCCACACACAGGACTTTGTATGGGTTCTCAGCCACGGTGCACAATGGGAGCCTAGCCGATTGCTGTCCCCAAGGGCTTTAGGGCTGCGTCTGCACTGAAAGCCAAACCGCCAAGTCCCTCACACAGCTGCAGCTTTTTCACAGCCACTATACATCCTCGGGGAATTTGGCCTTTCGCCTTCCCCACATCCTCGCTGGACTGAGCCGCAAGAGGAGTCAGAGACTTAATTTTTTTTTTTTTCCACAGTCGCTACGGATCACTGCCCCTGGTGTACCGGGAAAGTCTGGGCCGCGCAATTTTTGCGCGTCGAAGTCCGCGCAAAGTCCAGTGGGAGCAAGTGAGTCCCGGGCCGGCACTCACTTACTCCCACCCCCTCCTCCTCCACAGTGCTCTTCCCGCACCTCACTCCCTAAACCCATCCAATCGCCATCTTGTTCCATTACGCACGACGCGCACTGGCCCCGGCACCCACGATCCATGGCCGTTCAACGTGCTGGAAACCGGAGCTGGAGCCAAACGATGGGGGGGGGGGCACAGCCCCTGCTAAGTGTTCTGGGGGAGCCCTGTGGTGACCCACAACACTCTACAGGAACATTTCTTACACTCAGCATGTCTGCAGGAAGCAGAGGATAATTTTCATACGGACGGAGAGCCCCTGGGGGACAACCAGAACAATGGACTATTGTTTATACATCCCTGGATTAAGAAGAGGACGTCCGGGCGCCAGTTGGTCATGCTAATCATGTGTATTGACTGATATGTATACCAATATGCAAATGTACCATGCATTCTCTCTGTCTGTATAAAAGAGCTTACTATACATGCCTCAACAACACAGTAGCACAGTAGCTCAGAGCTATGATGTGTGTTTCATGATGATGTTGGAAATAAAACTCTGCAACCTTCCAGCTCGTCGCATCTCACCTGATCTTATTCCTCCACACAACCCAGCACCCACAATCCACGGCCATTCAACGTGCTGGAAACTGGAGCCAAACGATGGTGGGGGGGGGGGGGTGTCACAGCCCCTGCTGAGTGTTCTGGGGGGAGTCCTGTGGTGACCCACAACACTCTACAGGAACATTCCTCACACTCAGCATGTCTGCAGGAAGCAGAGGACAATTTGAATATGGACAGAGACCCCCTGGGGGCAATCACAACAATGGACTGTTGTATACACATCCCCAGGATGAGGGAGAGGACATCATGCTAATCATGTGTATTGACTGATATGTATACCAGTATGCTAATGTGCCATGCATTCTCTCTGTCTGTATAAAAGAGCTTACTATACATGCCTCAACAACACAGTAACACAGGAGCTCAGAGCTACGAAATGTGTCTCATTTTGATGGAGGAAATAAAACTCTGCAACCTTCCAGCTCATCATATCTCGCTTGACCTTATTTCTCCACAATGCACCTGGCCGGAACGTGCATTTTTTCAAAAGTGGATCTGGTCCGCGGTTACCACCAGGTCCCGGTTCGCATCGAGGACATCCCCAAAACGACGGTGATAACTCCCTTCTGTCTTTTCAAGTTTTTACGTATGCTGTTTTTTTTTTTTTTTTTTTTTTTTTTTTTGTTACTTATTTGTACCCGTAGGTAGACTTGGTTTGCAGTCTGGTGACAAGCCACCGGCTGCTGGTCGCTGCGTGCGCGAGCGCCCTAAACCTACATGTTTGTGGTGTGCGGGAGGAAACCGGAGAAATCCCGGAGTAAACCCGCGCAACACGGGGAGAACATGCAAACTCCACACAGCTCACTGTTGGTCGGGGGCTGGGATCGAACCCACGATCTCATGATCCCCGCGGTCCCCCGGCCGAGGGTAAAACTGTGCTGTCACAGTGCTAAACCACTGTGCCACCGTGCAGCCCGTTTGTTTGGGTTAAAGGCCGCAGCACAAACTTTTCAAAGGATTATGGATGCGGTGCTCCGTGATTTGCAGTTTGTTTTCATCTACTTAGACGACATTTTGGTGCTTGCGCGTCAGAGGAGGATCATCTCTCCCATCTCAAGCAAGTTTTCCAACGGTTGGAAGCACACGGGCTGATTGTTAATCTGGCAAAGTGTCAGTTCGGGCTGCCAGTAATCAACTTCTTGTGCCACCGCATCTCGCAGGAGGCCGCAATCTGTGCCGGATAAGGTACGCACAGTGTTAGATTTTCCACGACCGCAGACCGTGAGGGCGCTGCAGGAATTTTTGGTCATGGTCAATTTTTACAACCGCTTCCTCCCCTGGGCAGTCCAACTGCTGCAACCGCTGTACAGCATGCTCAAAAAGAAGAAACCCACGTACAGTACTGACTGGACCCCCAATCGAGTCCAGGCTTTCACAGGTGCCATAACAGCGCTTGCCAATGTGGCTTTATTGGCCCATCCAGCTCCGTCAGCGCAGATAGCGCTCACCACAGATGGATTGGATGTTATGGTAGGAGCCGTGGTGGAGCAGTACATCTCTGGTTCATGGCAGCCCCTCGCCTTTTTCAGCCGTACTTTGCAGAACAACGAGCATAAGTATAGCACTTTCAAAAGAGAGTTGTTGGCTCTCCACCTGGCTATGCATCATTTTCAGTTCTGGCTCGAAGATCGCAAGTTTACGGCGTTTGTCGATCACAAACCACTAACCTATGCAATGTCCAAAGTCTCAGAACTGTGGTCAGCTCAGCAACAACGGCACTTGGCCACAGTTTCAGCGTTCACGACTGACATACAACATGTAGCCTATAAATTTAACATGGTGGTGGACTGCCTGTCGCATGCGCTGGTCTCTCCAATCTACGTGGGTATCGATTTTTCTGCAATGGCCGCTGACCAAACCGGGGATGCAGACATTTGCATGCTCCAGTCCTCAGGTACCGGATTAAAACTGGAGAGCAGGGGGAACGAGAAGGGTGTCCCCCCCCGCTCTGCGATGTCTCCACCGGTCGCCCCCGGCCGGTGGTTCCGGGCTCTTGGCACCGCCGCATTTTCAAGTACCTTCACTCCCTTTCACATCCTGGCGTACGAGCTTTGGTTAAACTGTTGGGGTACAAATTTGTTTGGCCTCGCTTACGCAGGGATGTGAAAGAATTGGCCTCAGTATGCATCGCGTATCAACGGGCTAAGGTGCACAAGCACACCAAATTTTGGCCAGGAGGTTCGACCACGTACACGTGGATTTAGTGGGTCCCCTTCTGCCGTTGCAGGGGTTCACACACCTTCTGACAATTGTGGACCGCACTACGCATTAGCCAGAGGCAGTTCCGCTTAATTCCACCACATATGTTGAGGTAGCCTGCATGTTTTTGTCATCTTGGGTCGCACAGTTCGGATCCCCATGGGACATCACTTCTGATAGGGGTCTGCAAGTTGATTTGGAACTCTGGTCCGCGATGACTGACAGCCTGGGGGTCAAAATCCACCGCACCACCGCATACAACCCGCAGGCTAATGGTTTGTGCGAGCGGTTTCACAGGTCACTTAAAGCAGTGCTCAGAGCCTCGCTAACGGAGGCTCTGCCATCCGATGGAAGGCAAAGCCTTCCATCTTGCCTTGAGAGAGAGCAGTCGCATTTTTCTTCCCTCCTCCCCTGCCTTCCTGATCTATTCCCAACTTTTGCAATGTTGCGTTTTTGTCTGTGTTTAGTCGCTCTTCTTCTGCTGAATCTTAATCTAAACGGAAATTATGGATTTGGAAGCGGCTTAAATGTGCTATTGTCACTATTTTTCAACAAGAATTGGGCCAAGGGGGAGCCCAAGAATTGGAACCTACGAGGAGACTCATGGACATTGGAATTCATGCGTCTATGGAAACATTATTGGTTATAATCTCAGGACTTCTATTTTTGGCTGTGGAGTTCCCTGATGCATCAGAAATTGAAGGAAAGTGAGAGAGCTGATCAAGCGGACCCGGCAAGCTCCTTCATCAAATTCGACCAGTTGGGGAGGGCACGAGTAGCGGCAAACGGTGAACTGAATGACAGTGATTCAGTGAAGGAATACATCTGAAGCCCTGTGCTCTCTATGGAAAAACAGTTTAAGCCTGCATATATAATGGAAGCACAGAACTACACGGATGAGGACAAATTCTATTCTCTGAGTGCACTGTGCTGATTTGATTTGATTTGATTTGACCTTGTTTGCCCCGTGTTTACATTCCTCCTGACTGAGATAAGCGGAAGGATCGGCTCATGTCTACCCAAACAATCAACAATCAGTTGTTTGTCATCAGCGAATTGGACCCTCTAGGACAATGCCCATGTGCCTTCTGCAAGCAAGAGAGAGAGAGAGAGATAGACTCTGGACTCTGGACTTGTTTATAAGTCACATGATTATAACATCTATCCACTGCCAGGAGGCACCCTCTGCTGCTCACTAACAACTGTTACATTTACACTACACAATGCATACAACACCACATGCATACAATATACACACACTGCTCTCCTTCTGCGTGTGATTTGTCTACTAAATGTCTGCTAAATATGCATTGAGGTTTTTTTTGCCTGCAATCAAAATTTCGCTTACTCATTAAGCGTCAATTTGATAAAACATGTTTTTTTTCTCTCGCCTATTGTGTCATATCCTCTTCTTTTTTTTCCCCCCTTTCTTCTTTATGACTGGCGCCTAGCGGCTGCCCCGGCCTTGGATGCACTCTGCAGAGCATGCCCAAATGCCAAGCCACGTTTCGTTACCTTGTATTCATACATGTGTAATGACAATAAAGTTGAATCTCATCTCATCTCATCATCAAATTGGGTCAACCGCCTGCCTTGGGACCTACTGGGGTTGCGCTCCACGCCTAAGGAAGATTTGGTAGCTTTCCCAGCAGAATTCATTTTTTCTCAACCGTTGTGGATCCCAGGTGAATTTTTGCTGGAGAGCCCCGTGCCCGGTTCCAACCCGTCCATGCACCTTTTTTCCAGGGCAGAGGCTGGCAGCGTCCCGGGGCCGGTGCACCATTGTTTTCCCCGCACTTTTGTTCCAAAACATTTGGAAAATGCCAAATTTGTTTTCGTTAGACACGATGCCCACAGAACACCACAACGACCGCTGTACGACGGCCCGTTCAGAGTGTTGGAAACAGGGGCAAAACATTTTGTGTTAGACCTTGGGGGGGGCATAGGGAAACCATCTGCATAGACAGGTTGAAACCCACTTATGTCTTGGCAGATGAGCAGGGGGTGCTGGCCCAGGCTCCCCGGTGTGAACGCCCACCTACAGTGGGTCCGCAGGTTGGTGTGCCTCCTACAGAGAACTGTTTTCAGAAGACTAGATCTTTCCACTCCCCACCCTTTCCCCCTCCAGAGGACTGCTCGCCAGAGACCGAGTCTCTCCTACCCACCTCGATGGCAAGGCACTTCGGCCGGCCCGGCAGCTCCACGTTATAGCTGTTACGGGCACTTGCTCAAGCCCAAATGACCAGATGTTCTGGATGTTTGGGGGGGGGGGGGGCTGTGTGGTGACACAATAGGAGATCGCATTCCACCCAGGACTTTGGGGAATTGGGGGAAGGAGGTGAGAGATTGAAATAAGGAGAAGAAGGGAGAGGAACCAAGGGCTGGTGCCAGAGCACTGGGAGTAATGAAACAAATGAAGATGCACCTTCGCTCCCGGTATGCCATGCGTGAACCTATTGTGTGGGGGTGGTAGATGCTGTTAACACCTTGGGCATGCAGGGCACGAAAGTATTGTGATGTATCATGCTCTGTTGCCTGGGATGTTAATATGTGTACTTCGGGTGCCAAGGGCGGGGATAAAGCTGTATTAAAGAGATTTGCTCGGGCATCCAGAGTTAGTCTGTTCTGCTTGTTGGAGAAAATAAGTTATGTGTCATCAGCTTGTGTCTCATCTGATCCTTCCTCCACAATGTCATGCATTTCAAGCTGACATTCCCAGCAATTTTCATTGACTTTTTTCTCTTTCCAGATCACAATTTATTCCAAAAAAAATGATGATACCAAATTCGTCCTAATTAAAAATTAATAAATTTCCCCTTTAATGATGAGTACATACAGGTTTTGGAGCAACATATGCTGCCATCAAAGCAATATCTTATTTGGGAACGTCCCTGCTTATTTCAGCAAGACAATGCCAAGCCACAATCTGCATGTGTTACAACAGTTTGACTTCATAGTAAAAGAGTGCGTCAGGAGCAGAGCCTTCTTGGTTTCCCCAGCTCGGTCCTGACCTCTCTGTGGTTTAGGTGCTGCTGTATATGTGTTTATCATGTATTTCAGTGTGCTTCCCTATCCTGTGTCACTGCTCTCTGGCCGGCAGCTGTGAGGCAGCTCTCTCTGGCGCACTCTTCTGTGAGCACTGGCTGACAGTCTGCCAGTCCGACCAAGCCTCCTCTCTCATTACCATCAGCTGTTCCCAGTCCCGTTTGCCATCTCCCCGCTCCTCACCCAGGTGCTGGCAATCAGACCATTACCGGCAATGCGTGTACTTAAGCAGCTTTTTGCCAGTCACGCATTGCTGGGTCATTGAATTGTCAGTGTTATGTATCGTATTGCATTACATGGTCAGTGAGTAGTTTGCTGTCTGCTCTATTTCAACGTGTAGCCACTCCGCGTTTGCCATGGTTCCCTTGCCTTCTCACAGTGATTCCAGCTGTGGGACGCCAGCGTGGCTACACATCTTTCCTCCTGCGTTCGTGGGGCAATGCTTTGTATTTTTGTTAGTCTTCACCTTTTTGGGAACTGTTTATCTTGTCTTTACGTTAATAAATGTGTTGTGGTGTACCCAGCGCATAAATCCTCATCACTTCTCCCCTCTCCGTGCGCTGCGTAAAAGCGCAGCTACCAGAGTGGCCTGCCTGTAGTCCAGACCTGTCTCCCACTGAAAATGTGTGTCACATTATGAAGCGAAAAATACAACAATGGAGGAACCAGACTGACATCATACAGTACATTAAGCAAGAATGAGAAAGAATTCCATCTACAAAGATTCAGCAATTAGTGTCCTCAGTTCCTAAATGCTTATTGAGTGTTGGTAAAAGGAAAGGTGATGTAACACAGTGGTTAAAATGCCCCCGTCCCAGCTTTTTTGGAACGTGTTGCAGGCACCAAATTCCAAAAATGAGTAAATATTTGAAAAAAAAAAAAATCAAGTTTATCTGTTTAAGCATCATACAGTATATCTTGTCTTCATAGTGTATTCAATTGAATGCAGGTTGAATCGGATTTTTAATTAAATCGCTTTACTTTGTTTTAAGTTCTACACAACGCCCCAATTTCACTGGAATTGGGGTTATAAAAAGTGTATTTATAAAAAAAAAAAACAAGAAGGGATATTAAGCTAAACTATTACATTCTGGTTAAAAGAGCTCAAAAGCATCACAAACTAATTACCCCAAAGTGAAATCAGTTCTTCTGAAACAAAAAAAAAAAAAAATCACTTTGAAGGTGAGATGTATTGGATAGTCGTTATGAATATTAAAGCACAAGGCTGTGGCAAAAACTAAATTTAAACTTTTTTTAACCAACCTCTTTAGACAGCTGGACATTGATATCTGCATTTAACAAGGAAAAGGAGCAAAGATATTTATTTATTTATTTTACACAGAAATGCTTTGCGGGGGTGAAAATATTTATTTGAACCTCCTGCTCCGTTTTTACAAAAACCCTTATCTGAGACTTTGACTGCCCTGTACACACAAGTGATTCAGCTTCCACTGGGGGGGGGGGGGGGGGGGGTGGCGGGGGAAGATCTGAACCAAAGGGTATTTGGAAAGTTATTGAACTTAGCTAATGTTGAGCTTGAAAAGATAAGAAAAGTGCAGGATCTGCTAAAAACCAAGTACAATAAATATTTAACAAGCTAAAGATCAGCATGGAGAATGTCCTCACAAGCCCTTTAATAAAAAAAAATAAAAAAATTAGTCAAATGGAGTTTGATTTTCTGGTGAAGATTTCGTGTCTTTTTCATTGAGTGGCAAAATAGGCTCTTGGCTCACAATTTGTTAGTTGATCCTCACGCTAAGGGGAATGAAGTCTTTCAGTCTGAGGCACTAAGGCTTTGTAATAATTGTAATATTACACTCCATCCATTTTTAGCTGTCTGTGAATTCCTTAAAGAAACAATTTAAAGGGTTTTTGACCTGTTGAGATTCTTATCAATATTAATTGTTTTTACTATGATCTGCTAAGTTTTTATTCTGTTTTAACTTGACACTATATTTTAATTATCTGTTATGTGGTTATTTTTGTTGTCTAGTCCTTGTTTTTGTATTTCTCTCTTTATTTTTTTTTGTACAGCACTGTGTGACTATGCATGTAAGTGAAAAGTGCTTTATAAATAAAGTTTACATTTGTACCACTAGTGTGTGTTTGGTTTTGCTTTTGAATTTGCTTTATATGTGGTATCAGGAAAAAAGAGCAACTTGAAAAAGGATCATCCGATCAAGATCAATGCACACGTTGTTCCAGTCAGCAAATACAAATAAGGTGACATGTCATCACTTGCACCATTTAACGTCTGTTCACCAGAGCCAGAGGAAATGGTAAAAAAAAAAAAAAAAATGCACTCTTGCTTCTATTTTTAAATTAGTGCTTTAGTGGTATTTACTATTGAAGCCACTGAATGTATGTGTTAAGAAGAGGTGTTGTTATCCATTTAAACTGCAAAATGATTTATTGTTCTATGTATACAACTAAATGCAAACTGCTAATAATTATCTGTTCTCTCTCCTCTGTCAGGGTCATATGAAAGCACTTGTCTTCATACTCATCATTATCCAAGGTAAAATAAATAAAAATGTAGTTACTTTTCTTTTCCAGTATTGATCCCTGTATGTCTGAACTTCTTTCATTTGACTGACGTGTCCCTCTCTGCAGCCTGTGGGCCACTTTTGGCCCAGACAGAGGCCCCAGCGCAACCTGAGTCTCCAGGAATACTGCAAAGGCTGGCAGACAACGTCAGGTATTTCTGAAAAGTTTCTGTCTATAATTGAATCGGTGAATTCAAAAAGGGCCCAAGTCCCCATTGAAAAAGTGTGGACTTGGGCCCTTTTTGAATTCACCGATTCAATTGGAAAATATGTTCAGATAACAAATCATTTTCTCAAAAGTTAAAATTGTTGGAGATGCTAAAAGTATTATTGTAATCAGGGCTGTTTCTACCTTTTTGGGAGCCCTGAGCAAGAATATGTTTGGAGGCTGTTGGAATGGGGAAGTGTTCAAACCCTTTAAAGGGGTCATTGATTGCACTCTTTCCACATTTTAACAGCTCCTACATGTTTTAATGAAATGTTTGTAACATATTTTGTTCAAATTTTCTTTAACTATATAATTATTATAGTAAATTTATTTTTTAGTTTTTCCAGCTCTTCTAAAAATACTTTGATTGAACCCCGTCCTTTTAAGAAAAATCTCTGACTGCATTCAACTCTGACCTCCCTCCTTCATCACTTAATCTTTAGCTTGGATACATCTTTTTTGAGCTGAGCTCCTGGATTGTTAAGGGGTAGTATCTCACGAAGTGGTGAGGAGAGGCAAGTGCTAGTGAGCATTGCATTTTGGGAGGTTTCTTCAAGGCTCGTGGGCGCTGGCAGTTTTTACAGTCAGATAGCCGACAAGCCGCCACCCCCAAGGGCCCCTACAACACCTTGGAATTGCAACACACGCCAGCATTCGCCACTCCATGAAATACAGGTGTAATGGCACTGTTATGTCCACAGACCAGGAATAAAGTTGGCAGACGAAGGGGTTGCACTGGAACTACTCTTTATTAACAGATGGTCACCGTACAATAAACACACAGCGTGCGGAGTCATCCTGGGCAAAGAGGATGCCTAAATGGCGGACACCCCATATATAGGGCGGTGTGATGACACAACCGGAAGGCGGCGTCATCACGCTGCACTTCACAATAAATGCTGATATCACATCCTCCCCCCTTTACAAAATCAGGAAACACAGCCAATTAAACTCACCCAAATTTGGAACACAAACCCCAATCATAAAACCATAAAGAACAACAAAACAAACTAAGGCTAGGACCGGTGGGTAGACTGCCACATGGTCCGCAAGGCAAAGTGGTTTATTCTGCTACTTTTCTATTTTTTTTTTTTTTTTTTTTTTTAGTAGTCCAGCCATGCTCCTACCTAAACAATTTTCAGTTCTTATCTCAAACAGTCCACCATGGCGGTGGTGGGTCGGGTGGGGGGCCCCACGGCAACCCCGCTGCAGGTGCGCCCCTGGAAGCGGGAGATCCTCGGGACAAGGACCAATCTTCAGAACACAGGAGCCCGGATCCCACACTACCTTTGCCGACTCCTGCGTAGCCCCACCACCCAGGGTGTCCACCTGGACACACCGCAGCTAGTTTGGATGGCGGATTGAGCCATCCATCAGCTGGAAACACACCGCTCCCAACTTCGCCACAATCCTCAGCGGTGCCCGATATTTTGCTGGCTGCAGTCTGGCCGACAGCTACCCTGGTTGATCATTGGCCCGAACCCAAACCCAGTCAGTGACCTGAAGTGGCACCTTGCTTGGTTTGACATGCTGCTGTGTCTGCGGCAGCTCCATATTCACCTTCAGTCTGGCCCCATCGTCACGCCTTGGCAATGCAGCAGACACCTCTATAGCAGCGGACCCCTCATCCGTTTTTGGCCAAAATCCAACATGGGCACTGAAAGAGTCCAGTGCCTCCCCAGTGTTGCTCATCAGGCCGGACGCCTCACCCGCCCACTCGCCCCCACCCCCACCCACTACCTCCAGCCGAGTGCGGGTACTGAACCCGTCCAGTTCCTCCACTGAGTTAGGAGTGGGTGCCCCGGTGCTGGCACTGTCCACAAGCATCTCATCCCAAACCACAACATCGTCGTCCACTGGGGCTGGCAAATTCCAGCATCCACACCCAGACCATTCAGACCCAGCGCTGTCCCTGATGGGGAAACCCAGTCCGTAGAACAGGTCACACCCCATGATGTTATCGCCACGCACCGCCACCTGGACTGTGAAGTTGCGCATCACTTCATTTTTGTAGTGAACAGTCAACTCTACAATCCTGACATTGCACAGTCTATTCCCGCCATAGCCGTACAGAGGCGCTGGGTTACTCTTGATTCTGTGATGTGAGAAAAACTTTTTTCAGTGTGGCCCAATTCAGCATTGACCGCACAGCCACCATGTCAGGCAGAAATGGCAAAGCCACACGTCCAACTCCCCAGTACAATAAGAATACACGTTGGTGCTTGGACTCACCGAGTGAATGGTCGGTGTAGGCGGGCAGGCTGATTCCTTGGATGGGCTCCCCGGCACTGGAAACCGGCACACTCTAGCAAAATGGTTTAAGCTCCCACACTTACTCACCACATTCACCGACGTCGTCGTCTCTGGCGGCGTCTGTAACTGGTGCCAGTTTAGCTCTGAAGCTAGCTTATCTGCAGCTTCCAACTGGACGGCTAGCTCGACTGCTTTAGCTAGCGTTAAGTCATTGTGAGCCATTAGTAACCTAGCACATAGCCCAGCGCTACATGTGTGCTTGACCAATTGGTCCAGCACCATCTCTTCCACCAACAGCCCACAATGGCACACACCAGCTAACTGTCTAAGGTCAGCAACGGACTGTTGAATTGGCTCACTGACTCATTGGTGTCTCTGGTGAAAGCGAATTTGTCGCACCGTCATGCTGTCCGGCATGGTAAAGTGGTTAGCTAGTAGCTTCACGACATCTTGGTACGTGTCCACCATGCTGATAATCTGCAGAATCCTCTGGCCTTCAAAACACAGGTTGTGGACAAGGAGCGCTCGTGTCCTCACCTTATCTAACTTCCCGAGGTCCAAAGCCGCAATGTACACTACCATTCAAAAGTTTGGGGTCACTTAGAAATGTCCTTATTTTTGAAAGAAAAGCACTTTTTTCAATGAAGATAACTTTAAACTAATCAGAAATACACTCTATACATTGCTAATGTGGTAAATGACTATTCTAGCTGCAAATGTCTGGTTTTTGGTGCAATATCTAGATAGGTGTATAGAGGCCCATTTCCAGCAACTATCAGTCCAGTGTTCTAATGGTACAGTGTGTTTGCTCATTGCGTCAGAAGGCTAATGGATGATTAGAAAACCCTTGTGCAATCATGTTAGGTCTGCAATGCTGTAATTGCTGCAAATGGAGGATTCTTTGAAGGAAAAGATTATTATTTCAAATACAAATCATTATTTCTAACCTTGTCAATGTCTTGACTATATTTTCTATTCATTTTACAACGATTCTTTGAAGGAAAAAATTATTTCAAATACAAATCATTATTTCTAACCTTGCCAATGTCTTGACTATATTTTCTATTCATTTTACAACTCATGGTGGTAAATAAGTGTGACTTTTCATGGAAAACATAAAATAATTGTCTGGGTGACCCCAAACTTTTGAACGGTAGTGTAGATCTGAAAGGCCTCCAGCCAGCGAGGCCATAGCACAGGAGAAGCCACAGTGGTGTAACACACGCCTCCATTAGTTAATCCTCAGTCACCAAATGTTATGTCCACAAACTGGGTATAAAGGAGGCGCACAAAGGGGTTGCACTGTAACTACTCTTTATTAACAGACTGGTCACTGTACAGTAAACGCACAGCATGCGGAGTCATCCTGGGCAAAGAGGAAGCCCAAATGGCGGACGCCCCGTATATAGAGCGGTGTGATGACACAACCAGAAGGCAGCATCATCACACCGCACTTCACAATAAATGCTGATCCCACAGGCGTGAGCAGAGAATTTCTGTAAAATTGTTAAAAAGACTTTTCTTGATTACCAGCAAATGTAAGGAATGCTGTATGAAATTCTCCACTCGAGCCAGGAAAGATCTCAAATCCGACTAGTTACCCATGAGCCTGTGCTGTGAACATTTGTCTTAAGAATGAACTAAAAAAATGCATCACTAGTTGACAGAGGTGTGCAGTTTTAGTGGTCGATATAACATGATGTTTTAGTGGTTGATATAACACGACCAGTCCCTGGAGTACAATAAGAACAGAAACATAGATGAATGAGTTGCAGAGCTGCTTCTGCAAGCAGTCTCGGCAGTGGCGGTCCTGGCTTGTATGATTCCCTGGGTGGATTCCCACACACACACACACACACACACACTTCTAGCGTTTTGGTTTTTTTTACTTCATAAATGTCCAAATGTCCAATTGTCTCGTCAGTTACTAAGGTTTTGCTTGCAACTTTTTCCTGGCAAGTTTACTTTTTTTTTTTTTTTAGTTTTGCCATGTTTCACATTTTTCCCCTCATATTTTCATGATTTTCTTTAACATTTACACCTATCCTCTCACTGATAGGTACATCTCAATAAATTAGAATATCATGAAAACTTGATTTATTTCAGTAACTGAATTAAAAAAATAAAACTATATTATATAGATTCATTACACACAGAGTGATATACATATTTCAAGTGTTTAATTCTTTTAATTTTGATGGTTATGGCATACCGCTAATGAAAACCCCAAATTCAGTTTCTCAAAAAAATAGAATATTACAGAAAAGTAATTTTAAAAAAATGATTTTTTAAAAATCCACAGTCAGTGCAGCTGTCTACTAGGAAATTTTACAGCACTTCATGCTTTCCTCTGCTGACAAGTTTAATGGAGATGCTGATTTCATTTTCCAGAAGGGCTTGGCACCTGCCCACACTGCCAAAAGTACCAAAACCTGGTTTAATGAACATGGCATCACTGTGCTTGATTGGCCAGCAAACTCTGCTGACCTAAACCCCATAGAGAATCTATAGAGTATTGTCAAGAAGAAGCTCGGCGGTGGCTGGCGGCCGTGTTGCCGTCGGGCTGCTCGAGGGTGTCACTTGACATGTGGGGTGCCGTATGGGTCATTGTTCATTATTGTGACTATTGTTGTGCATGTTCATGTGTGCAAGATGAATGAGAATGGGTGTGGCTGCTCCATCATGTTTGAGGTGCTGGGAGCATCGGGGTGCGACGCTGGTGGGTCCTGGGCTGCTCACCCTGGGTTGGGTTTTAGGGGCAGTGGGTGGCCTCCTGCACCATTTTGCAAACTGGCTTCTGGTGGTGGTTGGGGGGGGGGGGGGTCCAGGAGTGTGCCGCACTGCGTCGGTGAAGGGGATACCTCTGCTGCACAGTGGGGCTGCCCTCACCTCAATTTTAATTGTATTTTAGACACTGAGGGCTTGTAGGGATGGGGGCCCCACTGCCTATCGCACTGGCTAGTGGTGCTCCAACCACCGTCCCCCCAATTTTAATTGCACTATGGTAGTTCACATACCTGCACACAATCACATCATACAACTGACACACAACTATCATGATTTGTGCATGGGGAAGGGGGGTGGAAGTCTTCCCCACCCTTGTTGCCCTCCTTCTGCCGAGGGCCTGGGGGCCCGGCAGGAGACCCGGGACCCGTCATGTTGTCAAAATCCCTGGGTGCTGCTGAATGAATGGATACGAGCAAGAGAGTGAGAGAGGGATTGAACAAGAGAGTAAGCGAGAGTGAGGGAGTGATGAGTGAAGATGGTAATGGTAGGTCAGTTTTCTGTGGCACTTTGTATGTCGGGTGGCACCTCAGAGCGCCTGCAGTGGTCTGCTGATCAGTCACTAGGGTGGGCGCTGGGGGTGGGGGTCTACTTTTGTGGCCGCGGCCGCCCTAGGATGGGTTGGTGGGGGGAGGCTGCTGGCCTGCGCCGGCAGTCTCCCTGGCCACTGCCAGGTGCTGGTGCATGTTCAGACTCGCTGCATCTGCATCGGAGTCACCCTAAGTAATAAGGCTGAATGAGGGTGGGGGAGTGTGCTGCCTCCGACTTCCTGACGGACCGGAGGCAGCATGTGCGGCTGGGAAAGACTGTCTCAGACTCTGCTAGCATCAGCACCGGATCACCCCAGGGCTGTGTACTTCCCCCCCCCCCCCACTCTTCTCCCTTTACACCAACTCCTGCACCTCCAGCCACCAGTCTGTCAAGTTGATCAAGTTTGCGGACGACACCACCCTCATCGGGCTCATCTCCAACGGCGACGAGTCCACCTACAGGAGTGAGGTGGCCCAGCTGGCGTCCTGGTGCAACAACAACAACCTGCAGCTGAACGCTCTGAAGACAGTGGAGATGATTGTGGACTTCAGGAAAGTCACAACCCCTCTGCCCCCCCTCACCCTCACAGGCTCTCCCATCACCACTGCTGATTCCTTCCACTTCCTAGGCACCACCATCACCAGGGACCTCAAGTGGGAGCCGACCATCAGCTCCCTCATCAAAAAGGCCCAGCAGAGGATATTCTTCCTGCGGCAGCTGGGGAAGCTCAAGCTACCCACCAAGATGTTAGTGCAGTTCTACACAGCCATCATCGAGTCCATCCTCACCACCTCCATAACCGTGTGGTACGCAGGAGCCACTGCCAGGGACAGACTAAGGCTGCAGCGCGTCGTGCGCACTGCTGAGAAGGTGATCGGCTGCAAGCTCCCATCTCTCCAGGATCTGTACATCTCCAGGACCCAGAGGCGTGCTGGCCGGATCATAGCCGATCCTTCACACCCTGGTCACGTACTGTTTGCCCCTCTCCCCTTACGTAGAAGACTTCGGTCCATCCAGACTAAAACCTCCCGTCACATGAACGGCTTCTTCCCCTCTGCCATCAGACTGCTGAATACAAAGTGACTTATTGACTCTCGTGCACTATGCACAGCAGCTCAACCAGACTCATGTCAATCATCACTGTTTTCTTCCTGCATTACCGACTGCACTATATGGTTCTCCACATTATCTGCTGCTCGCTAATATATTTAAACTGCTGACTAGTATTACTCACTCTTATTCTACACTTTATTGCATGTATAGTTTATTTCTTTTATTTTATCATGTTTAATGTTGCAGCATTGCACCGAGACAAATTCCTAGTTTGTGTACTACATGAACAATGGCAATAAATCTGATTCTGATTCTGAGTGCACGAATGGATGTGAATAGGTCGGAGTGTGAGTGAGAGTGCGTGTATGGGTGAACGTGAGTGAGTGTGGGTGACCCTTGAGGGTGAGAGGGGGCGAGATTGAGCAGGTACAGGAGTGAGAGGGAATGGGTCGGTCCGGGAGTGTGAGTGTGGGACTGTGTGGGGGAGCGAGAGTGAGTGAGTGCATGTGGGTGCATATGAGAGCATGAGGGTGTGAAGGTGTGGGAATGGGTGTGTCTGCTAGTCGGGAGGTGCTGGATTGAGGGGGTAGTGCTTCTCGGCTACGTGGGCTCCCCTGGATGGGGGGAGAGGGCTTCTTTGGGCGTGGAGGTCCCCAGGGTGTGCGGCAGTGGCACTGAGGGGTGGGCCCATTGGGGGATTGCCTGGGAGGGCTCGTGCCAGGGGCGCAGGCCGGTCTGAGGCCCGGGGGCTGGCGTGGGTCCCACTGGAGGGGTGGGGGTGTGGGTTCGCCACACCAGTGGCCTGGTGGCCTGGCCTCCCTCAGCCATCCCTCCGGGGGGTGAATGCCTGGCTTTTCTGGGCTTGTTGACTTCGGACATCTGTGCCCTGTGGGGGTCTTTGGCGCTGTCTTTCCTGCTCAGGGGTTTCCAAGAAGGGGGTGGGGGGTGCAGTGTCTTCTGGCAGGAGGTGGTGCAGCTTCCATACCACACTGTGATGCAGCTGGTGAGGATGTTCTCAACGGTAGAATGAGCACATGATGGGGGGGGACTCATTTTCTCCTCAGTTTGTGGAGCAAATGGAGGCGAATTTGAGCCTTCTTGGCCAGTGATGTGATGTTGTTGGACCAGGAGAGGTCCCCAGAGATGTGCACCCCCAGGAACTTGGTGCTGTTCACCCACTCCACAGCTGCTCCATCGATGATCAGAGGGGGATGCTGTGCGTGTCCCCTCCTGAAGTCGACCACAATCTCCTTGGTTTTTCCCACGTTCAGGAAGAAGTCATTGTCTTGACACCACTGGACCAGTTGGCTCGCCTCTTTTCTGTAGTTGGCCTCCTTGTTGTTGGTTTTGCATTTATGGTTAGCATTGGTGCTTCAGATGCATTCCATTCAGTTCTGCAACATGATAATGATATTGAAGGGTCAACAATTTTCTCTGTTCCAGGTTGTCCTGCCATCTCCCCCTTGATTTACAGCTATGGCCCATGAAGTAGAACATAATAGACATCTATAAATGATCTCCAGTGACTAGACTTATAAAATATTCTGTGTGAGTATTGACATAATCTGAGTGAGCATGTTTATTCTTCACAGGGCGGCCAAAGAGAAAATCCAGAATTTTGGGGAAATAGCAAGAAGCTTTGCTGGTGCCTACTATGAAGACCACATCCAACCAGTGACTGACAGCTATGCTCAATGGGCCTCTGATGTCAAAAACTCAGTGTGGGAGAGGATTCAGACAACATTTGACAACTACATGCCATCTATCATGACTCCAGCTGTTCCATCCACTCAATAAAAATAAATGGAAACATGTTTGTTTTCTTATCAAATGCCATGCCCTAATTTTGACAATTGTGCAAAACAGAAAGAATCAAACATATCTGGTAAACTCTACAGAAAAAAAGTTCACCACCAACAACAGTGTAATTTTTGTTGCAAAATGTTTGAAATCCCTTGTAGATTTTTTTTACGGCATGTATTAAAGTTGCACAAAGTTAAAAAATGTGAAAATTCTGTAATTTGTGATATATTTATCACTGTGGCACTCAGTCTTCCTTTTCACAAAACATGAAATGAAATGATGAATATATAAAGGCAAATATTAAGAAAACAAAATAAAATATGTATGACACTGTAAGTCAAGGGTCTCAAACTTGCGGCCCGCAGGCCCCCTATTTGTGGCCCCCTACTTGACATCAAAGTTTAGAGTTAGTGCGGCCCGCGCCTTTTTCTTTTTTCACAACGTTTTTCACAAGCACCTTTTTGCCGAGTGGTTGCACGAGCGTTTCCCTGGGCGTTTTATATATTTTTTTTTATCACTTATGGCAGTGGTCCCCAACCTTTTTTGCGCCACGGACAGGTTTAATGTCAGACACTATTTTCAGGGACCGGCCTTTAAGGTGTGGCAGATAAATAAAACAAAAGAACATGATACGACCGGCATAAAAATTGTGGTATTTTCTAAATATAATAATAAATGTGAATCCACTGTGTACTCGTTTGCAACTTTATTAGCAACATCCTCTTAACATCGCAACAACAACATAACATGAGTAGCATCCTCTCTGCCCACAACGCTCTCTGTGTTACGTATGGCTCTCGCGAGCCATACAATGAGAGCCAAGGGCAGACCAGTGAGTTTGCGTTATTTATTGCAACAAGGGGAAAGGAACAAAGGAACAGGGCCTCGTGGGGCCAAAACACAAACGATGACACAAGGGTAAACACTTACACACGATGCAGAATGACAGAAGGATGGCTGGTGCCGGAGGTTGGGGTTCCAGCCTTACCCACGCCGGAGAAGAGCGTGGATAATCATGCGTGAGGTCACAGCCCCGAGTGATCAGAGCTGCTCCCTTTTATAATGGTTGACATCGCCTCAGCTGATGAGAGGTAATTGGGCTCCAGCCGTCCGGTAGAGCTTGGCAGCTGGAAGCCCACTGAGATGCTGTCACAATACGAGCTGGGCTGAGGAGGATTATGGCCTGAGCGCCGGTAAGAACGGCGAATGTGACAGTACCTCCCCCTCCATGCCGGGCTCAGAACGGCCAGTAACACCCAAGCCCCCACCACCACCACCACCTAGGGTGGGTGGATGGGGCGCAGGCCAGGAGGGTGAGAATCAGAAAAAAAAAAAAAAGAAGGGAAGAGAAAAAACCACTAAATTGGCAGGGAACAATGAAACAATTACAGAGTACGGAGGAAAAAGGAACACAATACTCCATAACAAGCAACAATATGCGGACGGAAGGAGAGAAAACAAAAACACTGCTTAGGCAGAGGACAAACGTGGCAATTACAGAGAATGAGGAACAGGAAAAAACCACAATACTCCATGAAATGCCCATAATAATATAAAGACAGACACAAAGAAAATCAACCCAAGGGACCTTGAAACGAGAGCAGAGGCCCCTAAGGCGAAATCTAACAGATACATGGCATCACTCAAACAGGAGGGGAAGGAAAAAAAAAAGGCACGCTAAACGTGAAACAATTACGAGAATTTACATGGCTGCACCCTAACAAAAACACAAAAGACTAGGCACAGCAGAGAGGGAAATGTTCAGGCAGCCTACCCGAATCCCAGGCCAGGAAACACAGTATCTCGGGCGGCCGGACCAGATCACTGAACCGAAAGTCCAATAGATCGGGCGGCCGAATCAAAGAGCCGAATGGGCACGGCAGTCCCTCTGGCGGCCGACCCGCATCGCTCAGCCACCAGGCCCGTAGGGGAGAGAGGGACAACGGCTTCCCCGTGGAGAGAGATAGTGAGGGCGAGCCGGGCCTACAGTGAGAGGTCCATATGGGCCCTGGTGGAGAAGGCTTGGGGGGAAGATGAGGGTGACTCAGATGATGACGGTGAAGAGAGGGAAGAAGATGATGATGAGCCGGTCCAGTGTCCGATGGCAGGGGATCTGCAGCTCCCTCACCGGACCTGGATACCACTGGTGCTGCACCCTCGTTGGACCCCGAATGGGTCTCGGTAGCACCCACGTTGGACCCCGATTGGGTCGCGGCTGCTCCCGCGACGGACCCGATTGGGTCTCGGTAGCACCCGCGTCGGACCCCGATTGGGTCGGCGCCGCACCAGAACCGACCTCCAATCCCGAACCAGGAGCCTCTGGCACAGCGGGCAAAGGCATCTCCTCGCTGGCGACCCTGGGAGAAGGCTCAGGAGAGAAAGAAGAACCGGGATCAGGATCACCGGCAGCGCCAGAACCCGGCGAGATAAGCTCGGACGCAGCGGGCGGCTGCACCCGGCTCATCTCCTCTAGAGACAGGCTAAAATGCTCTAATATAAGAAGGAGAAAGACAAAATAGAGCACTTGCCTGATCTCGGGTTCTGACGCCGTCCAGGACTGCGAAGATCCAGGTTCAGACGGCAGGAGGCCGTCTTCAGGCTTCCACTCAGCTGCGTCGGGTTCCGCAGCTGGCATGATGGTGCGCGCAGCTTGCGAGTCCTAAGGCAATGGTGCCCACGCCGATGGCCCACACGGCGTGGTGGCAGGAGAACCTCGTCCCGCTGGACCGGACTGCTCCTCCGTGGAGACCCGGGGACGCTTCATCGTCGGCGCAGGTTCCACGCTGCAGTCGTGGAACCTGCAGTCGTATATATATATATATATATATATATATATACTGTATATGTGTGTGTGTTATATATATATATATATATATATATATATATATATATATATATATACTGTATATGTGTGTGTGTTATATATATATATATATATATATATATATACACTACTGTTCCAAAGTTTGGGGTCACCCAATTATTTTGTGTTTTCCATGAAAAGTCACACTTATTTACCACCATGAGTGGTAAAATGAATAGAAAATATAGTCAAGACATTGACAAGGTTAGAAATAATGATTTGTATTTGAAATAATAATTTTTTCCTTCAAACTTTGCTTTCGTCAAAGAATCCTCCATTTGCAGCAATTACAGCATTGCAGACCTAACATGATTGCACAAGGGTTTTCTAATCATCCATTAGCCTTCTGACGCAATGAGCAAACACATTGTACCATTAGAACACTGGAGTGATAGTTGCTAGAAATGGGCCTCTATACACCCATGTAAATATTGCACCAAAAACCAGACATTTGCAGCAAGAATAGTCATTTACCACATTAGCAATGTATAGAGTATATTTCTGATTAGTTTAAAGTTATCTTCATTGAAAAAAAGTGCTTTTCTTTCAAAAATAAGGAAATTTCTAAGTGACCCCAAACTTTTGAACGGTAGTGTAAATATATATATATATATATATATATATATATATATATATATATATATATATATATATATATATATATATATATATATATATATATATATATATATATATATATATATATATATATATATATATATATATATATACACGTATATATACGTATATATATATAATATATTCTAATATATTATTTTCCCGATACATTTCCCAACATATTATATGTTTTAAATACATGGAAATATATTGATGATACATATATTACACAATATATTATATATTCATGTAATATATTGCAAAATATACAAATGATTGCCGCTTTCCATATATTGCAATATATTAAACATGAATGAATAATATATGTGTTTATATATCCCAAAATATATGTAATTTTATATTTATAAATATCTGCCATCATGTATTGTGATTTATATGGGAAAATGTATTGGTAATATATGTAAAGATAAAGTGTCACATATATGTTCAATATATGATAAATGTATTTTACATATATGGAAAATTATATGGAAACATAAATGAAATATATGTAAAGATATATGAGCAATATATGGTAGAATGTATTGTTAATGTATGTAACAATATATGGAAAAAATTTGTACATATATATGTTTAATACATGGTAGAATATATTTTAAATATATGTGAAATTATATGGAAATGTGATATATGTGTGTGTGTATATATACGGGTATATATATGAGCAAACCTTTATATGAAAATTAACACAGACTAATGGATATCTATCAAAAGTCACCTTTATTGTCTTTTAATCAGATCAAAAACAAATCCTGAGGATGTAGGAGAGAGGTACATTTTTAAAAGTGCAACATTAAACAGTGCAAATTCTTAACAGTGCAAAATCTTAATAGTGCAAACTTTAAACAAACTTTAAACTCAACTTAACATCCTGCAACAGTGCAACATACCAGTACAAAATATAAATTAAACTTGCAGCTTGCGCTTCACCTGGTGAAAACATATTTACCAATATATCACTTGAAATATATTGTAATATATTCTCATATTTATTTTTTTCCCAATACATTTCCCAATATATTATATGTTTTAAATACATGGAATTATACTTAATGATACATATATTACACAATATATTATATATTCATGTAATATATTGCAATATATTGCAAAATATACAAATGATTGCAGCTTTCTATATATTGCAATATATTAAACATGAATGGACAATATATGTGTTTATATATCCCAAAAATATGTAATTTTATATTTATAAATATCCACCATCATGTATTGCGATTTATATGGGAAAATGTATTGGTAATATATGTAAAGATAAAGTGTCACATACTATATGTTCAATATATGGTAAATGTATTTTACATATATGGAAAATTATATGGAAACATAAATGAAATATATGTAAAGATATATGAGCAATATATGGTAGAATGTATTGTTAATGTATGTAACAATATATGGAAAAAATTTGTACATATATATGTTTAATACATGGTAGAATATATTTTAAATATATGTGAAATTATATGGAAATGTGATATACATATGTGTGTGTGTATATATACGGGTATATATATGAGCAAACCTTTATATGAAAATTAACACAGACTAATGGATATCTATCAAAAGTCACCTTTATTGTCTTTTAATCAGATCAAAAACAAATCCTGAGGATGTAGGAGAGAGGTACATTTTGACATAACGTTCGGCTCAGGAGACGCACACACACAGGCTCAGAGTAGTTCAAACTGTTTATTAACAGCAGGGATGTTTGGGTGCGTGTCTGCGGAATGTTAATGTGTTGGTGGTGGTGTCTGCTTCGGACCCAGAGGCAGGAGACCGTTCAGCCGGCAACCCTATGGGAGAAATCAGACACAGGGTGATGAGCACACACCAACACAGGAGGAGAATAGGCGAGGGAGAGAAGCTTACTTGTTTGGACAGATGACTGGCGCTTCAAGGATGGAAGCCCGGGAGACAGCCACCTGCAGGGCTCGGTGCAGCAGCGAGGAGAGACGAGGGACGGGGTTGTCCGCCGCCGAGGAATCCACCTGTGCACAGGGGAGCAGACTAGAGAGATGAGGTAAGTGATCTTCTTACCGGTGACGAGGATGCTGAAGAGAATGTGGTAGAAGCCCATGAAAGGGAAATGAAGTCTACGGCTTCAGGCCGAAGCTCAGGGCGAGGCAGCCTATATTCCTCGCCGCTGATGACTGACAGGTGTGTGAGCAGGTGGCGCCGTTGATGAGCGGCGCGGCGTGACAGTACTCCCCCCTCTAGCAGCGCCTCCTGGCGATGGCTTATCCGGGTGCGCTCGGTGGAAGTCCGCGATGAGCGATGGGTCCAACACAAACGACGGGGGCACCCACTGTTGATGCTCGGGCCCATAGCCCTCCCAGTCCACCAAGTATTGCAACCCACGACCCCGGCGCCGGGAGTCCAGGATGGAGGAGACGGACCAGGCCGGATGGCCACCAACCATCCGGGGTGCGGGTTGCACTGCAGGAGGAGGGCAAAGGGGGTCGGTAACTGCCAGCTTCACCTTCGACACGTGGAAAGTGGAATGGATGCGGAGGGAGGGGGGAATAGCCACGCGCACAGCCACCGGGTTGATGATCCGGGTGATGGGAAAGGGACCCATGAAGCGCTGTGCCAGCTTTCTCCTCTCGCCTTTTAGGGTGACGTCCTGGGTGGAAACGTAGACAAGTTGCCCAACTCTGTACGCCGGGGCAGGTCTTCTACGCCGGTCCGCCACGGTCCTGTTGCGCTCCGCTGTGCGTAAAAGCGCATGACGCGCGGTGGCCCAGGTGGAGCGGAACTGCCTCACGTGCGCCCTAACTGACGGGACAGTTACCTCGCTCTCCTGCGCTGGAAGCAGCGGGGGGTCGTAACCCAGGGACGCCTTGAAGGGGGACATCCCCGTTGCAGAAGAGCGGGCGGTATTGTGGGCGTACTCCACCCAGGCGAGATGGTTGCTCCATGACGTCGGCTTGGATCTTGCAACACAGCGGAGCGCAGCCTCCAGCTCCTGATTGGTCCTCTCACACTGCCCGTTAGACTGGGGGTGATGGCCGGAGGAGAGGCTCACCTTGGCTCCGATGGCGTTGCAAAAGGACCTCCAAACCTCGGATGAAAATTGGGGACCCCGGTCCGAGACCACGTCCACCGGAATCCCGTGCAGCCTGACCACGTGTTGGATAAGGAGGCCCGCCGTCTCCAGGGCGGTAGGGAGACCTCGCAGGGGGACGAAGTGTGCCGCCTTGGAGAAACGGTCCACGATGGTCAGGATGGTGTTAAAGGAGCTGGAAACGGGGAGTCCGGTGACGAAATCCAGTGCGATATGCGACCAGGGCCTGCCGGGGACGGGCAGAGGCTGGAGCAGACCCGCTGGAGGGGCATTTCCTGACTTGCTGGTGGCACAGACTGGGCAAGCCCGGGCGTAGCGGGCTGCATCCCTCCGCAGGCCCGGCCACCAAAAAGACCGCTGGAGGAGGCTGATCATCCGGGAGGTGCCGGGATGACAGGTGAGCCGGGAGGTGTGGAGCCAGTGGATGACCTCTCCTCGGACCGCAGATGGGACGAACAGTCTTCCCTCCGGTCCGCCGCCAGGATCAGGTTCCACCTCCTGTGCCTTCCGGATCTTTGCCTCGATATCCCACGAGATGGCTCCCACGACGCACGACCTGGGCAGGATGGAGTGAGGCGTCTCCTCCGATTCCACGGGAGTGAACTGCCTAGAGAGGGCGTCAGGCAGGCCGTTCTTAGAGCCAGGCCTGAAGGTGATAGAAAATTGGAACCTGGCGAAGAACAGAGACCATCGCGCCTGGCGGGCATTCAGGCGCTTGGCAGACCGTAAATACTCCAAGTTCTTGTGGTCCGTAAGGACCACAAACGGCAGGTTCGCCCCCTCTAGCCAGTGGCGCCACTCCTGCAGGGCGAGCTTGATGGCCAAGAGCTCTCTGTCCCCCACATCGTAGTTCCTCTCTGCCGGGGACAAGCACCGGGAGAAGAAGGCGCATGGTCGTTTGGCGCCATCGTCCGGTGACCGCTGGGACAGCACTGCCCCCACTCCCGTGTCCGAAGCGTCTACCTCGACGATGCACTGCAGCGCGGGGTCGACCTGGCGAAGGACCCGGGAGGAGGAGAATTCCGCCTTCAGCGCCTCAAAGGCGGCAGCGACCTCTTCGGTCCACCGGAACGGGACCTTCGGGGACGTGAGGCGGGTCAGTGGTCCAACGATGGTACTGAAGTTGGGGACAAAGCGGCGGTAGAAATTGGCGAAGCCAACAAATTGCTGCACCTGCTTCCGGGATGCAGGTGTAGGCCATTCCACCACTGCCTTTACCTTCTCTGGGTCAGGGAGCACCTTATCGTGGGCGATGATGAACCCCAGGAAGGACGTACTCCTGGCGTAAAATTCACACTTTTCTGCCTTTACGTACAGACGATTCTCCAGCAGCCTTTGGAGGACCCGCCTCACGTGGACCTGGTGCTCATCCCTGGACTTGGAGAAGATGAGGATATCGTCCAGGTAGACGAACACGAAAAGGCCAATGAAATCCCGGAGGACGTCATTAATGAGGCGCTGGAAGACTGCAGGAGCGTTGGTCAACCCGAACGGCATCACCAGGTATTCAAAGTGGCCGTTCGGGGTACGGAAGGCCGTTTTCCACTCATCTCCCTCCCGGATCCGGACGAGGTGGTAAGCGCTGCGTAGGTCCAGCTTGGTGAACCAGGTCGCCCCCTGGAGGGAGTGGAAAGCAGTGTCCATGAGAGGCAGGGTGTAACGGTCCTTCTCCGTGATATTATTGAGGGCCCGGTAGTCGATACAAGGGCGGAGGGACCCATCCTTTTTTCCCACGAAGAAGAACCCCGCCCCCACGGGTGACGATGATGGGCGGATTATCCCGGCGTTTAATGACTCCTTCAGATATGTGTTCATCGTCTCCTTCTCCGGCGCAGACAGGCTGTAGAGCCGACCAGAAGGTAACGGCGCCCCCTGGCGGAGGTTGATGGCACAGTCGTAGGGCCGATGAGGGGGAAGAGACATAGCTTTCGCTTTACTGAACACCATACCCAGGTCGTGAAACTCCGGAGGCACCAGGGACAGGTCCGGGGGTGCAGCGTCCGTTGCGGGAGGAGGAGCGGACGGCGAGCAGGCAGCGGACTGGAGGCAGGTGCCCAGGCAAAATGTACTCCAAGCCGATACCCCAGCTGATCTCCAATCCAGGACCGGATTGTGAAGGCGGAGCCAGGGATACCCCAGGATGACGGGTGACACAGAGTTGGGAAGGACATAAAAGGTCATCTCCTCCCGGTGGTTTCCCGAGATGATGACCGGTAGGGGGACAGTTTGATGTGTCACTCTCCCAAGGGTGGCACGGGAGAGATGGACTAGGGAGATGGGAGTGTTGAGTGCCTGGCAGCGGATGCCCAATCGGGTTGCCAGGCTTTGTGAAATGAAGCTGCCTTCTGCGCCCGAATCCACCAGTGCGTGGGTGAGGTGCCCAGTGGGGTTATGGCAGAAACGGATGGGCAGCTTCAATTGAGTAAGTGATCCTAACCGATTGATGTCCGCGAGACTTCCAACAGTGACTCGCGGACCCCACCGACTGGCTTTCCGTGGACAACGCTCCACGGTGTGTTGGTCCCCTCCGCAATACATGCAGAGGCCCAACTCATGACGGCGTTGTTTCTCCACAGGGAAAAGTTTAGTCCAGCCCGTCACCATCGGCTCCGACTCCTCGGGGCGCGATGCTGGCGGCGCCGCCAGGGGGCGAGCTTGGAACAGGTGCGGCGAGGCTCCACGAGGGCGAGAAGAAGAAGACCTCCGCCCCGAGGAGCGCCCGCGCAGCCTGTTATCCAAACTTACCGCTAAGGACGTCAGCTCCGCTAGCGTCCCAGGGATATCCCGACCAGCCAGTTCATCCCTCAGATCACTATTGAGGCTGCGGAGGAACAGGCCACAGAGGGAGCGTTCCTCCCAGCCCAGTTCCTCCGCCGCTACCCGGAAGTCGACCGAGTGGTCCGCTGCCGACCGGCTTCCCTGCTGGAGAGCGAGAAGCCGATCGACCTGGACCGTCTCGGTTTGAGAATGGTCAAAGACCTCCAGAAAGCGCCTCACGAATTGGTCATAGGTGAGGGTGGCATAACTGGGCCTCGCCATTACGGCGTAGGTCCAAGTTAACGCACGCCCCTCCAGAAGATTCCCTATGTAACCAATTCGGCTGTGATCCGAGGGAAAATCTCCGGGCACACGGTGGAACACGGACTCACACTGCATAATGAACCCCCGCGCTCCGCCGAGCTTACCGCTAAAGCGGGCGGGGGTCGGAATCGGTGTGAGCCGAACCGGTGCCACTGGAGCCGGCTGGACGGCCGCTGGAACAGCAGGAGCCGCGCCACCCTGGCGAGTCGGGAGGAACGGCTGTTGGGGGTCCAAGCGGTTCAATCGGTTAGTTAATTCTAATAATTGATTGAAAACCACCTGTTGCTGATAAACAATCTGATCCACCCGAGCCTCGAGGATGGTAAACCGGTGTGCGAGCCCGCCGTCTGCCGAGCCGCTCTGCTGAAGCCGTACTGACATAACGTTCGGCTCAGGAGACGCACACACACAGGCTCAGAGTAGTTCAAACTGTTTATTAACAGCAGGGATGTTTGGGTGCGTGTCTGCGGAATGTTAATGTGTTGGTGGTGGTGTCTGCTTCGGACCCAGAGGCAGGAGACCGTTCAGCCGGCAACCCTATGGGAGAAATCAGACACAGGGTGATGAGCACACACCAACACAGGAGGAGAATAGGCGAGGGAGAGAAGCTTACTTGTTTGGACAGATGACTGGCGCTTCAAGGATGGAAGCCCGGGAGACAGCCACCTGCAGGGCTCGGTGCAGCAGCGAGGAGAGACGAGGGACGGGGTTGTCCGCCGCCGAGGAATCCACCTGTGCACAGGGGAGCAGACTAGAGAGATGAGGTAAGTGATCTTCTTACCGGTGACGAGGATGCTGAAGAGAATGTGGTAGAAGCCCATGAAAGGGAAATGAAGTCTACGGCTTCAGACCGAAGCTCAGGGCGAGGCAGCCTATATTCCTCGCCGCTGATGACTGACAGGTGTGTGAGCAGGTGGCGCCGTTGATGAGCGGCGCGGCGTGACACATTTTTAAAAGTGCAACATTAAACAGTGCAAATTCTTAACAGTGCAAAATCTTAATAGTGCAAACTTTAAACAAACTTTAAACTCAACTTAACATCCTGCAACAGTGCAACATACCAGTACAAAATATAAATTAAACTTGCAGCTTGCGCTTCACCTGGTGAAAACATATTTACCAATATATCACTTGAAATATATTGTAATATATTCTCATATTTATTTTTTTTCCCAATACATTTCCCAATATATTATATGTTTTAAATACATGGAATTATATATTAATGATACATATATTACACAATATATTATATATTCATGTAATATATTGCAATATATTGCAAAATATACAAATGATTGCAGCTTTCTTTATATTGCAATATATTAAACATGAATGAACAATATATGTGTTTATATATCCCAAAAAATATGTAATTTTATATTTATAAATATCCACCATCATGTATTGCGATTTATATGGGAAAATGTATTGGTAATATATGTAAAGATAAAGTGTCACATACTATATGTTCAATATATGGTAAATGTATTTTACATATATGGAAAATTATATGGAAACATAAATGAAATATATGTAAAGATATATGAGCAATATATGGTAGAATGTATTGTAAATGTATGTAACAATATATGGAAAAATATGTGCATATATATATTTAATACATGGTAGAATATATCTTAAATATACGTGAAATTATATGGAAATGTGATATACATATATATATATACAGTGGGGCAAAAAAGTATTTAGTCAGCTACCAATTGTGCAAGTTCTCCCACTTAAAAGATGAGAGAGGTCTCCAATTTTCATCATAGGTATACCTCAACTATGAGAGACAAAATGAGAAAAAAAAATATCCAGAAAATAACACTGAAGGATTTTTAATGAATTAATTGGTAAATTCCTCAGTAAAATAAGCATTTGGTCACCTACAAACAAGCAAGATTTCTGGCTCTCACAGACCTGTAACTTCTTCTTTAAGAGGCTCCGCTGTCCTCCACTCGTTACCTGTATTAATGGCACCTGTTTGAACTCGTTATCAGTATAAAAGACACCTGTCCACAACCTCAAACAGTCAGACTCCAAACTCCACTATGGCCAAGACCAAAGAGCTGTCAAAGGACACCAGAAACAAAACTGTAGACCTGCACCACGCTGGGAAGACTGAATCTGCAATAGGTAAGCAGCTTGGTGTGAAGAAATCAACTGTGGGAGCAATTATTAGAAAATGGAAGACATACAAGACCACTGATAATCTCCCTCCATCTGGGGCTCCACGCAAAATCTCACCCTGTAGGGTCAAAATGATCATGAGAACGGTGAGCAAAAATTCCAGAACCACACGGGGGGACCTAGTGAATGACCTGCAGAGAGCTGGGACCAAAGTAACAAAGGCTACCATCAGTAACACATTACGCCGCCAGGGACTCAAATCCTGCAGTGCCAGACGTGTCCCCCTGCTTAAGCCAGTACACATCCAGGCCCGTCTGAAGCTTGCTAGAGAGCATTTGGATGATCCAGAAGAGGATTGGGAGAATGTCATATGGTCAGATGAAACCAAAATAGAACTTTATTGTAAAAACTCAACTTGTCGTGTTTGGAGGAGAAAGAACACCATACCTACTGTGAAGCATGGGGGTGGAAACATCATGCTTTGGGGCTGTTTTTCTGCAAAGGGACCAGGACGACTGATCCGTGTAAAGGAAAGAATGAATGGGGCCATGTATCGTGGGATTTTGAGTGAAAACCTCCTTCCATCAGCAAGGGCATTGAAGATGAAACGTGGCTGGGTCTTTCAGCATGACAATGATCCCAAACACACCGCCCGGGCAATGAAGCAGTGGCTTCGTAAGAAGCATTTCAAGGTCCTGGAGTGGCCTAGCCAGTCTCCAGATCTCAACCCCATAGAAAATCTTTGGAGGGAGTTGAAAGTCCGTGTTGCCCAGCGATAGCCCCAAAACATCACTGCTCTAGCGGAGATCTGCATAGAGGAATGGGCCAAAATACCAGCAACAGTGTGTGAAAACCTTGTGAAAACTTGCAGAAAACGTTTGACCTCTGTCATTGCCAACAAAGGGTATATAACAAAGTATTGAGATGAACTTTTGTTATTGACCAAATACTTATTTTACCGAGGAATTTGCCCCACATATTGATGCCCACTTGAGATATATAAAGAAAAAGCACAATGTGTTTGTGCTTTGGAAGAGAGATGGAGTGCACGACTGCCAGAGAAAGGTGTGTGCTGGATTTTCAACACAAGACAAAACCATCTCATGCTCTGTATGCATGATCCATGTTAATAAAACACTTACAGTATTATTCATTGTATTTCAGGCAGTCTTTAATTGTGCAGATTTAGTGTTCAGTATATTTTAGGTTTTGTATTAAAAATATATTGTGGCGTTAGCATGTTACATACATCATGGTAACTTGCAGATTGGTTTGTAGACTGTATGGGTGTTCATTTTTGTTTACTGGCATTTTGTTATTTTTTTCTGTTTTATTAGGATGATGATTCTGAACCTTGGGTTCCACTCAGTGGACTACAAAGTTTTTCAGGAGCAGAAGACTCTGTAAGTTTCAACTTTTGCAAGAATCTGGCCTCTGTAACACTTGCATTATAGTGCAAAATTAACATATTTGTTTTTTGCTGGGGGGGGGGTCACTGTTCGGAGATCTGTTTGTGTGTTTATTACAGTTTAGGCAGCGATAGGTTAGGGATAGTCAGTAGTCAGAAGTGTTGTGATGTCATGGTAAAGCTACACCGGTATCTCCCTACTAACTGAGATGATACTTCTTATTTGGGGATGTGGAGTATCTCTTTAATCAAATTTGTAGGTAGGCAGAAGTGGGAGTGCTACACTTGGTCAATACAGTTGTGGTTTTTTAAAAGCTTAAAAATGGATAAAATGGTCCAACCAGGTGCTCTTCAAGGATACATAAATAAATACTGTAGATTATCTAGCTGATGGGATTTTTGTCGCTCTGGCAGAATCAGAATCAGAATCAGAATCAGAATCAGAATCAGGTTTATTGCCATTGTTCATGTAGTACACAAACTAGGAATTTGTCTCGGTACAATGCTGCAACATTAAACATGATAAGATAAGAGAAATAAACTATACATGTAATAAAGTGTAGGATAAGATTAAGTGATACTGGTCAACAGTTAAAATATATATTAGCCAGCAGCAGATACTGTGGAGAACTATATAGTGCAGTCGGTAATGCAGGAAGAAAACAGTGATGATTGACATGAGTCTGGTTGAGCTGCTGTACATGGTGCACGAGAGTCAATAAGTCACTTAGTGTTCAGCAGTCTAATGGCAGAGGGGAAGAAGCTGTTCATGTGACGGGAGGTTTTAGTCTGGATGGACCGAAGTCTTCTACCAGAGGGGAGGGGGGCAAACAGTACGTGACCAGGGTGTGAGGGATCGGCTATGATCCGGCCAGCACGCCTCCGGGTCCTGGAGATGTACAGATCCTGGAGAGATGGGAGCTTGCAGCCGATCACCTTCTCAGCAGTGCGCACGACGCGCTGCAGCCTTAGTCTGTCCCTGGCAGTGGCTCCTGCGTACCACACGGTTATGGAGGTGGTGAGGATGGACTCGATGATGGCTGTGTAGAACTGCACTAACATCTTGGTGGGTAGCTTGAGCTTCCTCAGCTGCCGCAGGAAGAACATCCTCTGCTGGGCTTTTTTGATGAGTGAGCTGATGGTCAGCTCCCATTTGAGGTCCCTGGTGATGGTAGTGCCTAGGAAGCGGAAGGAATCAGCAGTGGTGATGGGAGAGCCTGAGAGGGTGAGGGGGGGCAGAGGAGTAGTGACTTTCCTGAAGTCACTATTTCAGGAACCCATGTATCTCTTTAATCAAGTTTGGAGGGAAGGCAACTGGTTGGAATAGCATCTCCCACATGCTAGATCCTGTTGGTGGCTGGTGACTGTGCGTGTATTGTGTAACAAAGGTTTATCAATACTTAGTATTCTTTTCTGCAACACAGAATCTGAATGAAAATTCCTCTCACTATGACTCTGACAATGGCTCTGAAGATGCACATGATGTCAGCCACATTATGGTGAGTATAGTGTACAGTGACCACAGGATCTCATCTCTGTTGTTTGCAGATGATGTTGTCCTGTTGGCTTCATCCAGCAATGTCCTACAGCTCTTGCTGGGACGGTTTGCCACTTAGTGTGAAGCGGCTGGCACCTCCAAGTCCGAGTCCATGGTCCTCAGCCAGAAAAAGGTGGATTGTCCTCTCTGGGTTGGGGACAGGATCCTGCCCCAAGTGGAGGAGTTTAAGTATCTTGGGGTCTTATTCACGAGTGAGGGGAAAATGGAGCGAGAGATTGACAGACGGATCGGAGCAGCATCTGCAGTGATGCGGATGTTGTACCGGTCTGTTGTGGTGAAGAAGGAGCTTAGTTCTAAGGAAAAGCTGTCGATTTACTAGTCAATCTACGTTCCTACTCTCACCTCACAAGCTTTGGGTAATGACTGAAAGAACAAGATTGTGGATACAAGTGGCTAAAATGAGCTTTCTCCATAGGATTGCTGGACTCACCCTCAGCGATGGGGTGAGGAGCTCAGTCATCCGGGAGAGGCTCAGTAGAACTGCTGCTCCTCCACATTGAAAGGAGTCAGTTGAGGTGGTATGGGCATCTGATTAGGATGCCTCCTGGATGCCTCCCACTTGAGGTGGAGACCCCGGGGCAGACCCAGGACTCAGTGGAGAGACTATGTCTCCCAGCTGGTCTGGGAACGCCTTGGTATCCCCTCTGAAGAGCTGGAGCAGGTGGCTGGGGAGAGGGAAGTCTGGGCTTCTCTGCTTGAACTGTTGCCTCCGTGACCCGGACCTCTGGAAAAGCGGTAAAAGATGGATGGATGGAGGTTTGTGTGATCAGTGACATGACAGATCTTCACCATTTGAGAGCGTTTTGCGAGGAAAAGAAAGAAAGTCGCAACTCGAGTCTACTGAACAGAAATGCGTTGATTTTGCAATCCACTCAGTTTAGCTTCTATTGCTAAGGACGCAACACTGTTGTCGTGCTCATGACGACATGTGCATAACCTCTATAGTGTACATTTTGTAAAGTGTGTAAAGTTTCTGTAGTTTGCATGTTGTAACATGCAGGTTGGTTTGTAAACTTTCTATGGGTTTTTATTTTCTAATGTGTTTTTTTTAGGTTGATTACGATTCTGAACCATATTCTCCTCTCAGTGGACAACAAAGTTTATCAGAAGGAGCCAAAGTCTGTGTAAGTTTCAACTGTGTGGAACATATTTGTAGCTGTCTGCAGGTTGGAAGCTAGGATGAATGCTCAGTCCAGGTCACTGCACCGTCAATCAGGACGGAGCATGTTGGTGAAGCCACATCCTGTCAGTTTAAAAGTAGTGGTTGGCAGTTGTCAGAAGAAGCATTAGTGCTTACTGCTCTCTCCAGATCAGCAAAGGGGTAGAGCAGCAACTGTGACAGTAAAGTGAAATTGGTATAAAGTGTTTCAGTTTATTGTCACTGGCTCTACTGGATTGTGTGTAGTTAAACTTTTGACTAATTCACTGAAGGTACTGAAGAACTAAAGTGACAGTAAGTAAGTGAATCAAACAACATTTCTCTAACCAGAATTTTTTTTCTTTTCTCCATATATAGAGCCTGCATGTTGACTACAGTGATTCTGTTTCCAGATGTCTTACTTCCCCACTCTTGTTTGAGGATGAATGTTCCACAGAAAGTGAACCTCCGTTCAATGATGAACCTAACTGCAGCCAAGTGTCACCAAATACCAGTAACTATATTCATAATGACTTGGATGACAGTCTTGGATCCATTATTGGAAGTGAAGAAGAATCTTCCCTTTTATTTGAAGATAGACCTGATGAGTCAGTAAATGAGGAATCACATTTTGGAAAAGTCGGTCATGAACTGGAAAACGAAGAGACACTTTACACTGGTTCACAACTAACCCAAGCTCAGAGTTTTTTTACTTATACTTTCATTTGTTTTGAGACACGGACTCACAGGCATGGCTCTCTCAGATCTCCTAGATTTGATCAATATTCACTGTCCAGAAAACACACAGTTAACCTCAAAGCATCTGTTCTTAAAAGAGCTTAAGCCAATAGAAAGTCACCTACAATGTCACATATATTGTCCAAACTGTGAGTACTATATTGGTGAACAGGATAGTGAAGGACAATGTGTTGTATGCAACACAACATGGGATAAAAACAACTCACTGAAGAATGGAAACTACTTTATATACTTACCAATCCAAACACAGTTGGAACATCTTCTTCAAAGGGAAGATATTGCACATTGTATCAAGTCAAGAGATGGCACATGTCATTCTGAAATTTCTGATGGTCATTCTGAAATTTTTGATGATATTGGAAGTGGTAAAATGTACCGTAATCTGAACAAAATTGGAGGCCCGCTTGACTGTACTCATGGATGCTCCTTAACACTCAACTGTGATGGAGTGCCTGTATTCAAATCATCACTCTTTGGTATATGGGATTGTAAACGAGCTTCCTTACCCTGTGCGCAAAGACAGTGTTCTGCTTTTTGGCTTGTGGTTTGGTGATAAAAAGCCAAATATTAATACATTTTTAAAGCCTTTAATTTTAGAGTGTCAGACGTTGTCAACTGAGGGCTTTAAGATAACAAGAAATGGCATTTCGGAACAATGTAGAGTTGTGGCTACTCTTATGATGTGTGATTCGGTAGCTAGGCCCATACTTCAAAACATGACCCAATTTAATGGCCAGTATGGATGCAGCCTCTGTTTACATCCCGGTGAACAAGTTGAAAAGGGTCATGGCACTGTCAGGGTTTACCCATACAAAGATGTTCCAAAGAGGGACCACGCTTCAACCATAAGTGATGCAAGGGAGGCTTTATGTACAAAAAAATCTGTGAGGAGTGTTAAAGGGCCCACATATCTGATTAATATTCCACACTTTGACATCATATCTGGCATGCCTCCTGACCACATGCATAATATACATCTTGGTGTGGTTTGCCAAATGGCAAGCATGTGGCTGGACAGTGATAACCATGAAAAGCCTTATTATATTGACAATAGAGTGAATGAACTTGATCAACAGCTCTTACTAATTAAGCCTCCTTGCAATATCACAAGAGTGCCCCGATCTCTTCAGCAGAGAAAGTTTTGGAAGGCTTCTGAATGGCAGAACTGGTTACTGTTTTATAGTGTATTTGTGCTAAAAGGAATTCTGCCCCAGGTATTTTACCAGCACTGGTTAGTCTTTGTCACATTCATGTTCTTACTTTGTAAGGGCATTATTACAACAGAGGATGTACAAAAATGTGAAAAACTTGTTGTAGATTTTGTCAAACAATTTGAAACACTGTATGGGAAAACAAATGTGTCATTTAATGTACATTTATGTCTTCATTTGCCAGAGTCTGTCAGGAATTGGGGACCTTTGTGGGCCCATTCTGGGTATATTTTTGAGTCATATAATGGTGAAATACTGAAAATGTTTCATGGCACTCAGTTTGTTCCTTTACAGATAATGAAACAATTCACATATAGACAAGTATTGCCTCTTTTAAGGAATAATGCCCTGAGAAATGCTGTTCCTGAATGCATCCAGATATTTAGTAAGTTAACTGGCCGAAAAAGGAAGCAGTTTGAAAGAGTAGGTGATCAACTTGTTACCCTTGGTTTGCATTATTGTCGAAAACTTTCAAGCGAAGAGTTACTGGTCATGAGAGAGCAACTTTCAGTCACCACAGATACAGTCGTGAAAATATTCAGGCGACTTCTAGTCAACGGAGAGCTGTATTATTCTCATGAGTTCACAAGGGTAGTGAAAAGGAACAGCTTCACTGTGCTGTTGCAGAATGGACACATCATCACTGTATACTATTACATTGTAGTAGAGCAACATGGTAGCAAAAAATGCTTTGCTTTTGGGAGAACGTATGATAGATCACATAGTACGCTGATTCATGTTGAAAATGTAATTGGTCTGAAAAGGGAATTCCGGGGCAGGAAACAGATATTTGATGTGACACTGTTCAAAAGAAAATGTATGCTAATTGATCTGCCACAATATGCAAGCCTCTATGCATGCATACCTCCAAGATCCAGTGTGGAGGATTGAAAATGTAATGGCAAAGTACATTTCAATTGTCAAGATTGTCAACAATAAATCTTATTTGTGTAATGCAGATTTTTGTCTTCATTGTATTTGCTTTAGGGTATATATACTGTATATATATATATATATATATATATATATTGCAGTATGTTGTAGCATATAAAGACAGACTATTACATGTAAAAATATAGTGCTCTTATTGCAATACATTTTTTATATTTATCAATACACATATATGGTCTATGCTTACAATGCAATATATTGGAAAATATAAATACTAAATCTCATATATGGGAATATATTGCTTAATGTATTGCATGATATTTTCCTATATACTGCAATATATTTTTGTTTCGTAAGGGAAGGGCTCACACGATAACGTGCAGTGGGCAGCCCACAGTGCACAGTGGCCAAAAAAGACAGTACACAATAACGTGAATAGCTCAGGTTAACTTAGGCTAACTCCAGGATGTGCTACTGACTCGGGAGAAAGTAACTGGGCAAAATGCCAAAGTGTAGCAGCACCGCTGCAAGGGGAAACACTAACAGTTTGTACTCACAGAACAGGAGCAGTCCGAGTAGTCCAAGTATATCCCGTGAGCACACACAACCAGAAACCACACTGAGGAGAGTAGCGACAGTGCGGCTTCCAACTCCCTCGTTAGACAGTACATTTATATGACAACTGTCTGTTAAATGCTGCTTTCTTTTTTTTGGAAGTCGTAGGCTCTTCTTCTGTCTCCTCACTGGGCCTTTTCCCCTTCACAAAGAAACCTTCCAAAGACATTTGTTTTTTACTCATTTTGCTAACTTGTGGGTTTAATTTTAGCGGTAACGCATCACATGACCGAGACAAGCGTCTTGACGTGCATCAAGAGTGAGCCATAGACGGATGTAACAGAGAAAATCCGGTAATTTTTCAAAATAAAACATCATTCAGACTCAGATAATAAATAAAACGGAAGTAATGTAAGTTATTTATTCTTTCTGTGCAGCCCGGAACCAAATGACCCACAGACCAGTACAGGTCCGTGGCCCGGGGGTTGGGGACCGCTGACTTATGGGATTCCATAGCTCAGGCTCGTGACTGCTTCCGGTGGTGTTTGTTGATATGTTGACAATGCGACGTCACTTGGTTGAAACGTGATTCCAGAGTGACACCAAGTGGAAGGAAAATATATCCTATTGTAGAAGAGCTGGAAATGATGAAGCGGTTTTGTATTAAAAACAGAGTCTTTAATGAACAACTCTTCTATCTTGTCTCATCTGGTGCAGAGCTTGGCAGAAGGCAAAAGAGAAAGAATTCTGCCCAGCTCGCTGGTTAAATACAGGCACACATCAAAGACATGCAAAACACAAGCTGAAATCCCCCGTTATCTAAATCCCCCATTAGTCCTGTTAACTCCTCCCTTCGTCTTGGGAGGTGATGGGAAAACCTCTCCTCGCCTTAGGGGGTGAAGGTGTCAAGTCTGTTGCTGCCGCGTCCTGTGACGTCATTGGTCTTCACACGGCGGTGAGATTCCTTTGTCCTTTCAGAGGTGTGAAATTCCTTTGCATATGTTGCCCCACACATTTCCACATGCTCTAACGTATGCAGGTATGGAATATATGAGTAATATATACCACAGGCCCCCCAAACAACTAGGAAAGGACACAGAAAGATTCACAGTCTAGGGTAATTACTAAGACATACTATGTGTTACAGCTGTTGTCACAGAAGAAACTTCCAAGCAGCCATGCTCCTAAGAGAGTTCAGTGAAAACATAACAGCATAGTATAATCATAAGTCAGTCCTAAACTGCTGCGGCACAATTAGCGAAAAATTGCAGAGTGGTGTAATCAGTCCCTGTGCAGTCTGGGTTTCAATCTTCTCCCAAAGCTGCTGTGGGTTGGTTTAGGCGTCCTGCTGGGACCTTGTTGTGAGGAATCTGCAGTGTGGGAAAGAGAGAGATTATTTGTTCCCTGCCTGGGGGCTGAGACTTTTTCCTTGGGGGGTCTACCTCGCCGAGGTGCTCGCGCCAACTGTGCAGGTTTGTCTCTCAACAAGAAGGCAGGTTTGAGTCTGTCAATGCTGACCATTTCATTTCTATCCCCATAATCAAGCACAAAGTGTTTGTCACCATTTTCCAGCACTCTGAACGGGCCATCGTATACTGGGCGTAACGTTGGTTTAAGGGCTTCATGCTTAACAAAAACAAACTCGGCGTTTTTTAAAGTTTGAGGAACAAAAACTCGTGGAAAGGAGTGATGAGCTGGACCGTGGAGAGCGTCCGGTCCATTACTGCCTAAAAACCTTGGGACTGGGAGGTGCCCTGGTTCCGGGTTTTCTGGTAAAAATTCACCTGGTAGTCTGATAGGCTGAGCAAAGACTAATTCTGCAGGGGAAGCATCTAAATCCTCTTTAGGTGCCGCACGCAACCCCAATAAAACCCAGGGAAGTTTATTTACCCAATTTGTGTCCGTTAATGAGGCTCTGAGGGCGGCCTTTAAGGATCTGTGAAAACGCTCGCATAACCCATTAGCCTGAGGGTGATAAGCAGTGGTACGGTGAATTGTTGCCCCTAAACTGTTGGACATGGCTGACCAGAGCTCTGAGACAAATTGAGGCCCCCTATCTGATGTGATGTCTGATGGGACGCCGAAACGTGCCACCCAATTTGTTAGAAAAACGCGAGCGACTTCCTCCGCTGTAGTTGCCGCTAGAGGGACTGCCTCTGGCCAGCGCGTGGTGCGGTCTATCATTGTTAGCAGGTGTGTGAAACCCTGGGAGGAAGGCAGCGGCCCCACAAGGTCGACATGAATGTGGTCGAACCTTCGAGCAGGGATGGGAAAAGGCTCCAGAGGGGCTTTTGTGTGTTTGTGTACTTTGGCGCGCTGACAAGGAATGCAAGTTTTTGCCCATTCTTTTACGTTTTTGCGCAGGCCTGGCCACACAAACTTTTTGGCAACCATTTTGACCGAGGCGCGCACACCTGGGTGCGCGAGGGAGTGAATTGCGTCGAAAATACGGCGGCGCCAAGCAGCCGGTACTAACGGGCGAGGTCGGCCGGTTGAAACATCGCATATTAGGGGGGGGCACGCCGTCGCGCAACCCTTTTTCCTCCAGCCTTAACCCTGTTGGTCCAGACAGGAGCGCGCGTACGTCCGCATCACTACCTTGTTCTTCCGCCATGGCTGCATAATCTATCCCTTCATGGATAGGTGCTGCATATGTGTTTGCGTTAGAGAAAAGCTCAGCTGCTGAAGCAGTGAAATCTGTCTCCTCGTGCTCTGGCGGTGCCACAGCGCGAGAGAGACAGTCCGCTACTACGTTAAGTTTGCCCGCTACATGTCGAATGTCTGTGGTGAACTCTGAAATCGCAGCTAGCTGTCTTTGTTGTCTGCCCGACCAAGGTTCTGAAATTTTAGCCATAGCAAAAGTGAGCGGTTTATGGTCCACAAAAGCCGTGAAACTCCGCCCTTCTAACCAAAACTGGAAGTGGCAGATGGATAAATGGAGCGCCAGCAGCTCCCTGTCAAAAGTGCTGTATTTGCGTTCCGTCGGGTTTAGCGATTTGCTAAAAAATGCTAAAGGTTGCCAGACCCCCTTGACAAGTTGTTCTACAACTGCCCCTATGGCCAAGTCTGAAGCATCTGTGGTTAGAGCAATGCGGGCTGAGGGATCTGGATGGACTAACATTGTGGTGTTAGCTAGGGCGTTTTTAACTTCCGCAAAAATGCGTTCGCGTTCCGGGGTCCATTCGACCGCGTTGGAAGCTTTCTTTTTTTTGAGCGCGTTATACGGGGGCTGCATGAGCTGAGCTGCATGAGGGAGGAAACGGTTGTAAAAATTAACCATCCCCCAAAATTCCTGTAGCGATTTGACCGTTTGGGGCCGTGGAAAACCTTCTATCGCATGAATTTTGTCTGGAAGCGGAACTGCCCCTTTCGGGGAGACTCTATGTCCCAAAAAATCAATTTGCGATACGCCGAATTTGCATTTGGCTGGATTAATTATTAAACCGTGCTCTTCTAGCCTCTGAAAAACGGTAGTGAGATGCTGCTCGTGCTCTTCCTCAGATGAGCTGGCTACCAGCATGTCATCGAGGTAGACGAAAACAAAGGGGAGGTCGCGTAAGACTGCGTCCATCATACGTTGAAAAGTCTGAGCAGCGCCTTTGAGGCCGAAAGGCATTCGCAGGAATTCAAAAAGGCCGAAAGGAGTTAGAACCGCTGTTTTAGGAATGTCTTCAGCTCGGACTGGGACTTGGTGATAACCGTGGACTAAGTCTATTTTTGAAAAAATGCGCGCACCCGCTAAATGTAGTGAAAAGTCCTGTATGTGAGGGATGGGGTAGCGGTCGTGCGCTGTAGCGTTGTTTAATCTGCGGTAATCTCCGCACGGTCTCCAAGAACCGTCGGATTTAGGAACCATGTGAAGTGGTGAAGCCCAGGGGCTCTTTGAGCGTCTAACAATGCCCAATTTTTCTAGAGTTGCAAACTCGTCACGTGCTATGTTGAGCTTGGCCGCGTCTAAGCGGCGGGCTTTGGCAAAAACGGGAGGTCCCGTTGTAGGAATGAAGTGTTTAACCCCGTGTTTAGCTACAGTGGCTGAGAATTTGGGGGTTGTGAGTGCTGGAAATTGGGTGAGGAGTTGCTCAAACTTACCTCCTGCCGTGGTGACGTTGGTCTGCACAGGTGGTGGAGAAACTCGAGCTGAGCATGGAATAGAAGCAAAAGATAGTGCATTAACCAGGCGCCTATTTGCCAGATCCACTAATAACCCATGTGCACACAAAAAATCTGCGCCTAACAAGTTAAAGCTCACCGCTGCTACAACAAATGTCCATCTGTAGCTACGGCCGTGGATGAGGAGGTGCAGGCTCTTTTCACCAAACGTGTCAATGTCAGAGCCGTTGGCTGCCACTGCTCCGTTGCCCCGGGTACCCATGGCTCGATCTGCGTGGGAGGGCATGACGAAACTCAGCTGAGCTCCTGTGTCGATGAGGAACTGCTTGCCTGTGTGTCCGTCCGTCACGTATAACAGCTTATTTTTCTCGCCGAGAACCGCTGCTGTTAACGGCCCTTGGCTTTGGCGTTTTCCCAACATCGTGAACTTGCAGGGGGGAAAGCATTTGTGGGCTTTCTCGGCGAAGTGGTGGTGATAATAACAGACGTCTATCTGTTTGTTACGCTTGGGCCGCGCCGTTGTCACCGTGGGCTGGGTCTGCTCCGTGGGTCGTGGCTCTCTGTGGCTTGGGGCGTCAGTTTTGAGGTCCGCGGATGCCGCTGTAGGTGTCCGCTCCTTGCAGGCGTTGACGAGCCGATAAGCCTCGCTAGCCAGTGTGCAGAAGTCTTGGTGGGTGTTGCACTTCGTATTGGCGAGTGTCCCTCTCATGTGTGGTGGAAGCGTGCTGAGGAAAATAAACTGGAAAAGGAAATTGTCATTGTCCTCCTCCTTGAGCTGCAGCAAATCCTCCATGAGGGCCTTCGGATTGCCCCCTCTGTGGCCGTAGATCGCCAGGATCCTCTCAGCTCTTTCCTCCGCTGGTGGGACATAGTTCGCCATGATGGTCGCCTTGAGCGTCTCATACTTGTCCCGGGCCGGTGGTCGCCGGATCAAGCTCCGCACACACCTCGAAGTGGCGGAGTCGAGTTTGGAGACGATATGGTAGAATTTTGTATCGTCTGCTGTGATGCCCGCCAGTATGAACTGAGCTTCAGCTTGTAGAAACCAAGAGGCGGGGTCTTCTCGCCAGAAGTCTGGCAGCTGGACAGTGACGGCGTTCGTGCACACCATCACTGTTGTGCCCGCCGGGTGAGAGTGCCTTTCCTCGGCTCTCACAGCGGTGCTGGAGCTCGGTTGAGCCCTCTCAATTCCTTCTGCTGGGGGGAACAGCTGTCCGCTTGTTCCCTCGTCTGCGTCGTCGCTGGCGTATGTCAGAGTCGCCATGGATGAGTCTCTTGAAGAACGCCTCAGGTCCATACTCGCGTCAAGGTCACCAGTGTAGAAGAGCTGGAAATGATGAGGTGGTTTTGTATTAAAAACAGAGTCTTTAATGAACAACTCTTCTATCTTGTCTCATCTGGTGCAGAGCTTGGCAGAAGGCAAAAGAGAAAGAATTCTGCCCAGCTCGCTGGTTAAATACAGGCACACATCAAAGACATGCAAAACACAAGCTGAAATCCCCCGTTATCTAAATCCCCCATTAGTCCTGTTAACTCCTCCCTTCGTCTTGGGAGGTGATGGGAAAACCTCTCCTTGCCTTAGGGGGTGAAGGAGTCAAGTCTGTTGCCGCCGCGTCCTGTGACGTCATTGGTCTTCACACGGCGGTGAGATTCCTTTGTCCTTTCAGAGGTGTGAAATTCCTTTGCATATGTTGCCCCACACATTTCCACATGCTCTAACGTATGCAGGTATGGAATATATGAGTAATATATACCACACCTATAATGCTTTTTTTTGTCACCCAGCCCCAGTCATGTCTTTCTGAAAACCTGCCATGAAGAGAAAAGTTGGCGATGAGCACAGACAATTTCAGGAAAAGTGGGAGACGGAATATTTTTTGTTGAGCACAGGGGCACCCCAACGTGTCTTATATGCACAGAGAAAGTTGCGGTGCACAAGAAATACAACATCAGACGTCATTACTCAACTAGACATGCTGAGGAGTATGCAAAATACCAGGGAGATGAGAGAGAGCACTGGGTCGCCAATCTTAAAACATGTCTATTGAGGCAACAAGATTTTTTCAAGAAAGCAAGCAAAGAGAGTGGTGCGGCAGTCGAAGCTAGCTACTTGGTGAGTGAGATGATTGCTAAGGCAGGAAAGCCATTCAAAGACAGCGAGTTAATCAAAAAGTGCATGTTACAGGCTGCAAGTATAGTCTGTCCGGAAAAGAAGGGTCAGTTTAGCAACATCAGCCTTTCAGCCAACACAGTGGCAGAACGCATTTCTGACCTGTCAGGTAACATATACGAACAACTGCATGAGAAAGCCAAACATTTCAGTGCATACTCAGTCGCTCTTGATGAGAGCACAGACAACAGTGCATACTCAGTCGCTCTTGATGAGAGCACAGACAACACTGATACTGCGCATCTCGCAATATATGTCCGTGGTGTTGACGACAATTTTCAAGTGATGGAGGAGTTGCTCAAAGTGATTCCAATGCATGGCCAGACCACAGCTCAGGAGATATTCCGCCAGCTGTGTGATGCCATTGTGGGTGCCGGTTTACCATAGAAGAGGTTTGCTGGAATAACAACTGACAAAGCGCCATCAGTGGCAGGGAAGAGAAATGGACTGGTGGCACTTGTTCAAAAAAAACTGGAAGAGGAAGGTGTGGAGGAGGCCATTGCTCTGCACTGCATTATCCATCAGCAGGCCCTTTGCAGCAAATGCTTGAAGTTTGACAATGTGATGTCTGTCGTGAAATGCATCAACCATATCAGATACAGGGACTTAAAGCACCATCAGTTCCGCACCTTTTTGGAGGAAATAGAGTCAGCATATGAGGATGTGCTCTACTTCACTGAGGTACGTTGGCTCAGCAGGGGAAACGTATTGAAGAGGTTTTTTGAGTTGAGAGCAGAAGTGAAAGCCTTCATGGAGAAGGATGGGATGGCTGTTCCTGTGCTATGTGATCCCAAATGGCTCATGGACTTAGCTTTTCTTGTTGACATCACACAGGAGCTGAATGTACTGAACAAGCATTTACAAGGCCAGGGGCAGCTTGTCAGTGCTGCCTATGACAAGGTCAGGGCATTCTCCACAAAAGTTGTTATGGAAAGCCCAGCTCTCTCAGACAAACCTCTGCCATTTCCCAGCATGCAAGGCACTCATGGATGTGGGCACACCATTCAGTGGTGAGAAGTATGCTGATGCCATTGTAAAGCTACAGGAAGAATTTGATCACAGGTTTGCAGACTTCAAGACACATAGAGCCAATTTTCAAATTTTTGCTGACCCCTTCTCCTTCGATGTGCAAGATGCCCCTCCTGTGCTTCAAATGGAGCTAACTGACCTTCGGTGCAATTCTGAACTCAAAGCCAAGTTCAGGGAGGTGAGTGGAAAAGCAGACCAGCTTGGACAATTTTTGAGAGAACTGCCCCCCACCTTCCCTGAGCTTTCCAGGATGTTCAAGCGGACCATGTGCCTTTTTGGGAGCACATATTTGTGTGAAAAGCTCTTCTCCACCATGAACTTTAATAAGTCAAAATACAGGTCCAAACTTACTGATGAGCATCTTCAAGCCATACTGAGGGTCTCAATTGCTTCCTCCCTCAAGCCAAATGTGGCTCAGCTGTGTAAGAGGAAGTGCTGCCAGGTCTCTGGTAGCAAGGAGTAGATAAGAGAAGCCTATGTTCTGAAGAACCGTTCATATTCTGGACTGTTATTATCAAAGATTGAGAAGATTGTATCAGTTGTACTTTTTTTTTTTGAATACTTGAAACCCTTTTTTTTGTGGAATACTTGATGCAGCCCTGCCTCACCCAGACTCTACCTCCAGTGGCCCCCAGGTATGTTGAGTTTGAGACCCCTGCTGTAAGTAGTCTGCAACAGTGTTTAAGACAGGGCCTGTGACCTGCAATGGAGCTATATGTGTGTCTTTTGTAAATAACCTGTGGGTCTTTGTAGCCGATGGTTATGAAAAACAGGGAAAAAGTCATAAATCGATGAGGAATAATTTGCAGATTTACAAGAAAATGTCTCAAAGTTACCCAAAATGTCCAGATATAAGAAAAAAAAAGGAGTTGACCCCTTCCTGATTTCTCATTTTTTTGTATGTTTGTCACACTTAAATGTTTCAGCTCATTAAAAAAATTGAAATATTAGACAAAGATAACACAAGTAAACACAAAATGCAGTTTTTAAATGAAGGTGTTTATTATTAAGGGTAAAAAAAAAATCTAAACCTACATGGCCCTGTGTGAAAAAGTGATTTGTGCCCCCCCCCCCACCCCCCGTTAAAACATAAGTTTAGGTTCAGGTTCAGGTTCAGGTTACTTTATTTGTACCCGTAGGTAGATTTGTTTTGCAGTTGGTGACATCCATATTTACAAGCCACTAATTACATTCAACATAGACACAAACACAGGCACACATCTTAAAAAATAGGTAAATATAAAATATGTACAATATAATTTTTATAGCTTGTTCAACTCTTTGACAGCAGCAGGGACAAAGCTGTTTTTGTAGCGCTGGGTTCTACTTTTTGGGACAGCAAACCTCCGTCTGGAGGGAAGAAGCTGAAAGTTGCAGTGCAAAGGGTGGGAGTCATCATTTAAAATCGAGTCGGCCATCCTCTGTACTTGTCTGGTGTACAGGGATGTCAGGCTCAGCTGTGACTCACCAAGCAAACGACTGGACCATCTGACTACCTGATCCAAGGATTTCCTCTGTTTCAGTTTTATCTGACCAAACCATGACATTAAAGAAAAGGATAAAACAGATTCAATAAAAGCCCGATAAAACACTGTCATTATGGTTCGGTCAATTTGGAAGCGTGCAAGTTTCCTCAAACAATACAAATTTTGCTGACCCTTTTTGCACACCCTTTCACAGTTCACCTCAAAGTTCAATCCACTATCAATAATCGTCCCAAGATATTTGTACGATTGTACACATTCGGTGGTCTGGCCTTTTAGTATGGTGACTTTGTGCCTGGGAGTTTTCCTCCTAAAGTCAATAATCATATCTTTCGTTTTTGTTGTATTCAGCTGCAGGTAGGAATCCTCACACCAGTGAACAAAGTCATCAACTACTGGGCCGTGGCCACTCTCACCATCCTGGAGGAGACTGACAATGGCTGAGTCATCAGCATACTTTATAATGTGTCTGTTGTCATGTCTGCTCCGACACATGTTTGTGTACAGGATGAAGAGTAGTGGTGACAACACACACCCCTGAGGAGAGCCAGTAGAAGAGCACTTTAGGTCAGACAATGTGCCATTGACCCTTACTCTCTGCGTCCTGTTGGTTAAGAAATCCAGAATCCAACCCACCAGATTATTGCTTAAATCAAATTGTTGCAGGAGCCTTTCAACTAAAATATGAGGTTGGATTGCATTAAAGGCAGAAGAAAAGTCCACAAATAAAAGCCTGGCGTGTGTCCCATTAAAATCCAGATGTTTAAAAAGCATGTCAAACAGAGTGACAGTGGCATCCTCCACTCCTCTGTGAGGCCTATAGGCAAACTGCAGAGGATCCAATGCATGTTCAGTCTGCCTTAGGACCTCACATCTGACCAGTTTTTCAAAAATTTTCATTAAAATTGAAGTCAAAGCAACTGGTCTAAAGTCATTTACCGTTTTAGGACAGCTGGATTTTGGAACGGGAACAACCACGGCATCTTTCCAGATCTTAGGCGCATGTTGTGTCTGTAAGGACTTATTGAAAATGTAATGAAATATAGGACTCAGTTCATGTGCACAGGACTTTACCAGGCGCCCACATATATTATCAGGGCCCTGACTTTTGTTCACTTTTACAGCGCGGAACTCCCTTTTAACATCCTGCATCTCAATATTAAAGTGCTGATTGTCTTTGAGTTTCTGTTTCAAATCTTGGATTTCTGTGCTAAAATCAAAGGAGTCAAAAGGACCATAAAAACAATTAAGAGCATTAGCCAGCTCTGTGTCTGAACTAAAACCATCTAAAAACACACGATTACTGCGCTCTGTGCTCTGAAGGCCTGCAATAGTTTTCATACTGGTTTACTAATAGTTTACTAATAGTTTTCATACTGGTAAAGATGTAATAAACCACAGTTTACTGTGGTTTATTACATCTTTGGAAAGCTGAGTTCAATTTCTCTAGCCACACCCAGACCTGATTACTGCCACACCTGTTCTTAATCAAGAAATCACTTAAATAGGACCTGCCTGACAAAATGAAGTAGACCAGAAGATCCTCAAAAGCTAGACATCACGCTGCGATCCAGAGAAGTTCAGGAACAAATGAGAAACAAAGTAATTGAAAGTGATCAGTCTGGAAAAGGTTATAAAGCCATTTCTAAAGCTTTGGGACTCCAGCAAATCACAGTGAGAGCCATTATCCACAAATGGCGAAAACATAGAACAGTGGTGAACCTTCCCAGGAGTGGCCGGCCAACCAAAATTACCCCAAGAGCGCAGCGATGACTCATCCAAGAGGTCACAAAAAACGCCATAACAACATCTAAAGAACTGCAGGCCTCACTTGCCTCACTGAAGGTCAATTCAATTCAATTCAATTCAACTTTATTTATATAGCGCCATTTCACAACAACAGTCATCTCATAGCACTATCAACTGTAGGGAGGACCCCCACAGTTGCAGAAAGACCCCAGCAATCAGGCGATCCGCTGTGAGCAAGCACTTGGCGACGGTGGAGAGGAAAAACTCCCTTTTAACAGGAAGAAACCTCCAGCAGAACCAGGCTCAGGGAGGGGCAGTCATCTGCTGCGACTGGCTGGGGGGTGAGGGGACAGAGAAGAAGAAAAGAACAGACATGTAGAGAGCAAACAGCACGATGGGGACTCAATCTATGGGAGAGAACAAACAAATGTTAATGACCAGCAAAAAAAAAAAAAAATATTTCATAGAGAGTGAGGAAAGGAGTGAGGCCCAGTGCATTACTGGAGGTCCCCCGGCTGACTAAACCTATTAGCAGCATAACTAAGGGAGGGTTCAGAAACACATGATCCCTCCCTAATTGTAGGCTATATCAAAAAGGTAGGTTTTAGCCCTATTCTTAAAAACAGAGATTGAGTCTGACTCCCGAATCCAGATTGGCAGCTGATTCCACAGGAGAGGAGCTTGATAACTGAAGGCTCTGCCTCCCATTGTACTTTTGGAGATTCTAGGTATTACAAGTAAACCTGCATTTTGGGAGCGTAGTGCTCTGTTAGGATGATACGGTAGTATCAGATCTTTTAAATAAAAAGGAGCCTGATTGTTTAGAGCTTTGTAAGTAAGAAGAAGGATTTTAAACTTAATTCTAAACTCTATGGGAAGCCAATGAAGGGAGGCCAGAACCGGAGAGATATGATCTCTCTTTCTAGTACCTGTTAAAACTCTTGCTGCAGCATTTTGGATCAGCTGAAGACTTTTTAAAGATGTTTTAGGACAGCCTGATAATAAAGAATTACAATAATCTAATCTCGAGCTAACAAAAGCGTGGATCAGCTTCTCAGCATCACTCTGAGACAAGATGCTCCTAATCTTGGCAATATTACGCAAATGATAGAAGGCAGTCTTAGAAACAAATTTAATATGTGAATTGAAGGACAAATCCTGATCAAAAATAACTCCAAGGTTCCTCACAGAGCTATTAAGAGAAAGAGTAACTGAATCCAAACTGAAAGTTTGATTTGGAAAGGAATTTCTAAGGTTTTTTGGACCAACAAGAATGATTTCAGTCTTATCTGAATTTAATAGCAGGAAATTACAAGTCATCCAAACTTTGATTTCCTTAAGACAGGCTTCTAACTTGGCTAATTGATTAGTATCATCTGGCTTCATTGACAGGTATAATTGTGTGTCATCTGCATAACAGTGAAAATGTATACAGTGCTTTCTAATAATGTTGCCTAACGGAAGCATATATAAACTAAAAAGAGTAGGGCCAAGCACAGATCCCTGTGGAACTCCATGACTAAGCTTTGAGCTGAGAGAAAACTCATCATTTACATGAACAAACTGGAACCTATCAGATAAATAAGATCTAAACCACTGCAACGAAGTTCCATTAAGTCCAACATAGTGTTCTAATCTATCAAGTAGAATATTATGATCAATAGTATCAAAAGCTGCACTAAGATCTAAAAGGACAAGTACAGAAACTAGTCCATTATCAGATGCAATGAGGAGGTCGTTAGTGACCTTCGCTAAGGCTGTTTCAGTGCTATGATGGATTCTAAACCCAGATTGAAACTCCTCAAATAAACCATTTCCCTGCAGGTGGTCAAATAATTGCGTAGCAACAACTCTTTCTAAGATTTTTGAAATGAAAGGGAGATTAGAGATTGGTCTATAGTTAGCTAAAGCTCCTGGATCTAGCGTTGGCTTTTTGAGTAAGGGTTTAATTACAGCCGTTTTAAAAGCCTGCGGTACATGGCCTAAAGTTAATGAAGAATTGATTATATGAAGAATAAAGCTACCAATAAGTGGGAAGACTTCTTTAAATAACCTGGTAGGAATAGGGTCTAAAAAACAAGTTGAAGGTTTGGATGAGGAAACTATTTTGTCTAACTCACAAAGGTCGATTGGAGTAAACTCATCAAGACAGACATCAATAGAAGGAGTTGTAGTAGTTACAGTATTTAAGTTAACTGTGGGAAGAATCTGATTGATTTTATCTCTGATGGATGAAATTTTATTATTGAAAAAGTTCATAAAGTCCTGACTAGTAAGCTCTAAGGGGATGCTAGGATTGACAGAGTCCTGACTCTTTGTCAACCTGGCTACAGTACTGAAAAGAAACCTGGGATTATTCTTGTTCTCTTCTATTAATGCAGAGTAATAACTCGTTCTAGCTTTTCTAAGAGATTTTTTGTAAATTAAAAGATGATTTCTCCAAGCTAAATAGATTTCATCTAAATTAGTAGAGCGCCATTTTCTTTCTAATTGACGAGTCTTCTGTTTTAAGCTACGAGTTTCTGTGTTGAACCAAGGAGTTAAAAATCTCTGATTAGACTTTTTCTTTTTTAAGGGGGCCACCAAGTCTAGAGCCTGATGCAGAGAAGCTGAAACACTATCCACCATGTTATCAATTACAGAAGGAGCAAGCTGTCTATAGCTTATTTCCGTTGTGTTGACACATGGCATAGAGGAAACAATCTGCATAAATTTGGAAACAGCATCATCTGAGAGGCATCTACTGTGATAATATTTTTCTTTAGGAGCCAAATAGTCAGAAATAGTAAAATCAAAGGTTAACAGACAATGGTCTGACAGTACAGGGTTATGAGGAGACACTACAAGATTTTCTATTTCTATGCCATATGTCAGAACAAGGTCCAATGTATGGTGGAGGTAATGAGTAGAATTTCCTACTTTCTGAGAAAACCCAATCGAGTCTAATATTGAATTAAAAGCCACATTAAGGCAGTCACTATCTACATCCACATGTATATTAAAGTCCCCTACTATAATTATTCTATCAGATTTCAGCACTAAATCAGCTAAGAAATCAGGAAATTCGGATAAAAATTCTGAATAGGTTGATGGGGGACGATAAACTATGGCAAATAAAATTGGGTTTAACCTGGAATTGCTAAAGTGCCCAACACTGAGGACCAAGCCCTCAAAGGAATTATAACATGTTTTTTGCTTTTCATTAACTAGTAATTTGGAATGGTAAATTGATGCTACTCCTCCTCCACGACCAGAACTTCTGGGATTTTGACAGTTTAAATAACCAGAGGGAGTTGATTCATTTAAACCAACATAATCCTCTTGTCCTAACCAAGTCTCTGTAAGGGAAATTAAATCAATCTGATGATCAATTAACAGATCATGGACTAACAGAGACTTGGGAGTTAGAGACCTAATATTTAATAAACCACATTTAATTTTTAAATTATGAGGAGGAACAGAGGCCAAATCATTCAATTTAAAGGCTTTATGTTTAATTTGAGTTTTACCAATATTTTGCTTTATCACTTTGGGATGCTTATACATTATATTTTTATTTACTTTGGAGGGAGCAGACAACGATTCTCTGATGGGGAAGACAGGGGCTAAGCTGAGGGGTGGCGGATGAAGAGGAGCTGCAGAGAGGCGTGTAAGACTGCGACTCTGCTTCCTGGTCCCAACTCTGAGTAGTCACGGTTTTGGAAATTTGGATAAAAAAGATGCCAGATTGTTAGATAAATGAGAAGCACCATCCAAAGTGGGATGAATGCTGTCTCGTCTCATAAGACCAGGTTTTCCCCAAAAAGAGCTCCAATTGTCAATGTAGCCCACGTCATTTTTAGGACACCACACAGACAGCCAGTGGTTCAAGGATGACGAGCGACTAAACATGTCATCACTGGTCAGATTGGGGAGGGGCCCAGAGAATACTACAGTGGCAGACATCGTTTTTGCAAACTCACACACCGATTCTATATTAAGTTTCGTGACTTCCGACTGCCGGAGACGGATGTCATTAATGCCGGCGTGAATAACAATTGTGGAATATTTACAGTTACTTTTAGCCAGCATTTTCAAATTTGACTCGATGTCGCCTGCTCTGGCCCCAGGAATGCATGTGACTATGGCCGATGGAGTCTCTAGGTTCACGTTTCTGACTACAGAGTCGCCAATGATCAGAGTTTTTTCCTCAGCGGGTGTGTCGCTGAGCGGGGAAAAACGATTAGAAACGTGAACAGGTTGGTGGTGAACCGGGGCTTTGCGACTAGGCTTCCTTCTCACCGTCACCCACCCAGTCTCCTCGCTGCAGAGGAGAGCCGGGGAACCGGTGACAGGGGGACCTAAGCTAGCTAGCTCCGCTGCAGCTAATGGGCGTCCGTCGAGATTAACTGGCGCAGACGGTGTTTCAATGCAGCGGAGCCGGGATTCCAAATCAGACAACCTCGCCTCGAGCGCCTCAAAAAGACAACATTTATTACATTTACCGTTATCACTAAAAGAGGCAGAGGTGTAGCTAAACATCTGACAGAGAGAGCACACCAGAGGAGGAGAGGAAAGAGAGGTAGTAGCCATAGCTAGTGGCTCGAGAGCTGGAGAGCAAACCACACAGGCAGACAGCAAAACAGGAAGTGACGATCCAGTCACCTCAGTGTGACGATCCAGTCCAGGTCAGTGTCCATGACTCCACCATAAGAGCAAGACTGGGCAAAAATGGCCTGTATGACAGAGTTCCAAGACGAAAACCACTGCTGAGCAAAAAGAACTTAAAGGCTTGTCTCAGTTTTGCCAGAAAACATCTTCATGATCTCCAAGACTTTTGGGAAAATACTCTGTGGACTGACGAGACAAATTTGAAGTTTTTGGAAGGTGTGTGTCCCATTACATCTGGAGTAGAAGTAGCACAGCATTTCAGAAAAGGAACATCATACCAACAGTAAAATATGGTGGTGGTAGTGAGGTGGTCTGGGGCCATTTTGCTGCTTCAGGACCTAGAAGACTTGCTGCGGTAAGTGGAACTATGAATTCTGCTTCAGGACAAAAAATCCTGAAGGAGAATGTCTGGCCATCTTTTTCTGACCTCAAGCTGAAGCACACTTTGGTTCTGCAGCAGGACAATGATCCAAAGCACACCAGCAAGTCCACTTCTGAATGGCTTAAGAAAAACAAAATGAAGACTTTGGAGTGGCCTAGTCAAAGTCCTGACCTGAATCCGATTGAGATGCACACACACACACACACACACACACACACACACACACACATATATATATATATATATATTGACATAACGTTCGGCTCAGGAGACGCACACACACAGGTTCAGAGTAGTTCAAACTGTTTATTAACAGCAGGGGTGTATGGGTGTGTGTCAGCGGAATGTAAATGTATTGGTGGTGGCGTCTGCTTCGGGCACAGAGGCAGGAGACCGTTCAGCCGGCAACCCTATGGGAAAGAACAGACACAGGGTGACAGGCACACACCAATACAGGAGGAGAATAGGCGAGGGAGAGAAGCTTACTTGTGTTTGACTGATGGCAGGCACTTCAAGGACCGAACCCCGGGAGACAGTCACCTGCAGGACTCGGTGCAGCAGCGAGGAAGGACGAGGGACGGAGTTGTCCGCCGCCGAGGAATCCACCTGTGCACAGGGGAGCAGACTGGGAGAGGTAAGGAAAGGAATCTTCTTACCGCTTAGCTTGACGCTGAAGAGTGAGTTGACGCTTCGCGTGGAAGGCGATGAAGTCTAACGGCTTCAGGCCAAAGCTCAGGGCGAGGCGGCTTTTATCCCTCGCCGCTGACGAGTAGCAGGTGCGTGAGCAGGTGGCGCCGCTGATGAATGGCGCAGCGTGACAGTACTCCCCCCTCTAGCAGCGCCTCCTGGCGATGGCTTATCCGGGTGCGCTCGGTGGAAGTCCGCGATGAGCGATGGGTCCAACACAAACGACGGGGGCACCCACTGTCGATGCTCGGGCCCATAGCCCTCCCAGTCCACCAAGTATTGCAACCCACGACCCCGGCGCCGGGAGTCCAGGATGGAGGAGGCGGACCAGGCCGGATGGCCACCAATCATCCGGGGCGCGGGTTGCGCTGCAGGACGAGGGCAAAGGGGGTCAGTGACTGCCAGCTTCACCTTCGACACGTGGAAAGTGGGATGAATGCGGAGGGAGGGGGGAATAGCCACGCGCACAGCCACCGGGTTGATGATCCGGGTGATGGGATAGGGACCCATGAAGCGCTGTGCCAGCTTTCTCCTCTCGCCTTTTAAAGTGACGTCCTGGGTGGAAATGTAAACAAGCTGCCCAACTCTGTACGCCGGGGCAGGTCTTCTACGCCGGTCCGCCACAGTCCTGTTGTGCTCCGCTGTGCGTAATAGCGCATTGCACGCGGCAGTCCAGGTGGAGCGGAACTGCCTGAGATGGTCCCTAACTGACGGGACAGTTACTTCACTCTCCTGCTCCGGAAACAGCGGGGGGTCATAACCCAGGGACGCTTTGAAGGGGGACATCCCTGTAGCAGAAGAGCGAGCGGTGTTGTGGGCATATTCAACCCAGGCAAGATGGTTGCTCCAGGACGTGGGTTTGGATCTGGACACACAGCGGAGCGCAGCCTCCAGCTCCTGGTTGGTCCTCTCACACTGCCCGTTGGATTGGGGGTGATGGCCGGAGGAGAGGCTCACCTTGGCTCCGATGGCGTTGCAGAAAGACCTCCAAACCTCGGATGAAAACTGGGGGCCCCGGTCCGAGACCACGTCCACCGGAATCCCGTGCAGCCTGACCACGTGTTGGACGAGGAGGTCCGCCGTCTCCAGGGCAGTAGGGAGGCCTCGCAGGGGGACGAAGTGCACGGCCTTGGAGAAGCAGTCCACGATGGTCAGGATGGTGTCATAGGAGTTGGAGACAGGGAGTCCGGTGATGAAATCCAACGCGATGTGCGACCAGGGCCTGCCAGGGACGGGCAGGGGCTGGAGCAGACCCGCTGGAGGGGCATTTCCCGACTTGCAGGTGGCACAGATTGGGCAAGCCCGGGCGTAGCGGGCTGCATCCCTCCGCAGGCCTGGCCACCAAAAGGACCATTGGAGGAGATCTATCATCCGGGAGGTGCCAGGGTGACAGGTGAGCTTGGAGGTGTGGAGCCAGTGGATGACCTCTCCTCGGACCGCGGATGGCACGAACAGCCTCTCCTCCGGTCCGCCGCCAGGGTCAGGTTCCACCTCCTGTGCCTTCCGGATCTTGCTCTTGATGTCCCACGAGATGGCTCCCACGACGCACGACCTGGGCAGGATGGAGTGGGGCGCCTCCTCCGACTCCACGGGGGCGAACTGCCTGGAGAGGGCATCAGGCAGGACATTCCTAGAGCCAGGCCTGAAGGTGATTGAAAATTGGAACCTGGCGAAGAACAGAGACCAACGCGCCTGGCGGGCGTTCAGGCGCTTGGCAGATCGTAGATACTCTAAGTTCTTGTGGTCCGTAAGGACCACAAACGGCAGGTTCGCCCCCTCCAGCCAGTGACG